>OW203730.1:21688714-22288714 GCA_934045075.1 Yponomeuta sedellus
TGTGACCAGGTGGAGCGACGAAATTCACAAAGCGGTGGTCAGTGTCTGGAAGAGGAGAGCCGAAGGTCGGGCTCAGCGTGTCTTGGGAGAGGCCTATGTCCAGCAGTGGACTGACACCGGCTAATTATGATAATGATGACGATTAATTCTGCGTTGAATAAAAATAAACAAACTTGGTGGTTTCACTTTGCATTTATTCAGTATTGTTCTGTAATTGGCATTCACAGTAATATTCGTACTAAACAAGTCCTCTTTCCACAAAGATATTGCGTGTGAGGGGCAAATAGAAGCCCCGCCATCTTTAGTTCCCATAATCGCAACACTTAATAGTAATCCCAATCATTGAAGTTTTATAATGCTGTATACATTCTTTCTCTGTTGTTTTGAATGTAATATAATTTCATACTTTTAACAATAAATTATATCTTTGTCTGTATATTTACAATTGTTTGGAGCCTTTGACGAAATTCTCAGATGGCTTAAGAAAAATATCCGATGTGGGCCATTCAGACGTAGACTGAATACAGAAATAAAACTTCGAAAAACTGAATTTTATATAGGAAAATTAGCCACCAGCTAGAGATAATACTCGGACTTATTTATAAAACAAGATTCCTTAAAACAATCTTCCTTTAAAGCACTCCTCACAAGCAGTTTAATTAACGTAAAGTAACGTCTTCAGTACTCTGCGTTTTCGTTTACCACCTATTTGAACCGATATGTAAAAAAAGTACTTTAATACTTTATGGACAACAGAGTGCTTAGTGCGAGTTTGACAGATCCAATCGAATAACTTTACTACCGCGTTAATCGAGCATTGAGTAGTGAGTATGAGGAAGTTAACCGTACGAACTGGCAAAACGCTGTCACAGTACAACTCGCACTCGCGTTTATTCGTGTTTTGGCTGGTAAACGTGTGCACTTCTCAACGTAAACCATTACAACTCGCACTCAGCAATTTTAATTTCCATACTTGTCGCTAGGTGGCGCTTCCTCGATGCCATAGAAATATGAGTTTACGTTAACGCGATCGAGTAGTTAAAAAACTCGCACTAAGCACTCAGAGAAAGGAAGTGTGTCACCCCACGTGCTTCACGGGCGCAGAAAATACGCGACCACAGAGCAAATACTGTGGTCTGTGACTCTACGTACAGTCTCTTAGCTTTTAGAACATACCTCGGGCTCTAGAGTAGGCTTCGGTTTACGCCGAAAGCACACGAGTGTAATACTGCTCTGAGTGCTTAGTGCGAGTTTTTTAACAACTCGATCGCGTTAACGTAAACTCATATTTCTATGGCATCGAAGAAGCGCCACCTGGCGACAAGTATAGAAATTAAAATTGCTGAGTGCGAGTTGTAATGGTTTACGTTGAAAAGTGAACACGTTTACCAGCCAAAACAGGAATAAACGCGAGTGCGAGTTGTACTGTGACAGCGTTTTGCCAGTTCGAATGGTTAATTTACTCATACTCACTACTCGATGCTCGATTAACGCGGTAGTAAAGTTATTCGATTGGATCTGTCAAACTAGCACTAAGCACTCTGTATAAAACTTTCTTCACTATTTTGAAAAGTTATGTGAAATTAGGTTATGGTGTCGGCCGTATGGTTGCTATGGTTGCTGTGTGGTGTCTGCCTAGAGAATAGCCCCAAATTCTTCCCGCGGGTGTCGTAAAAGGCGACTAAGGGACACAAACCGAGGGGTGGGCAGCAGCGCTCCCTGCAGTACAATTCCACCGAACTGCGATCCCCAACCCGCATGCCCAGCGTGGGGATTGTGGGCGTTACCCCCTATGATAGCACAACGTGGCGCTCTTTAGGGGAGGGCTATGTCCAGTAGTGGACTAGTATAGCCTGACGACGAAGTGTCTTATATAATTCCGATATTTGTATTACACGAATATATCCGATTCTATCCGATAGTAGCCGAGGTATTTTCTAAAAGCTAACAGACTGTATAACACACCACACGTCAACACATGTAATTACTATATATATATATACTAGACTATATACATATATTTACTAGCTGACCCTGCAAACTTTGTTTTGCCATATTTTAATTAGCCTTCGATCTATTCTCAGACCAACCGAATATACACAAAAATCGGTGAAGCCGCTTCGGAGGAGTTCGGTAACAAACACTGTGACACGAGATTGTTATACATTAGATTCTATCAAGCATCGCCCCGCAATACAGGGGTATGATGCTTCCTTAAACAATTTGTATTCTTACACTCGCCCGAAGTCAGCGTAGGTAATCAACCCTTACACTAGTCTCGTATCCTATGTGTTAGGGAATAACATAAGAATACTGTTGGCAACACTGTATTTTTCTCTTGCAACTGCGATGCGCGCGCGGCGCCCGTGTTTCTGTATTTCCTGTGTCAAATAAATCGGTTTCATCGGAAGAAGGCTTATTATTCAAACTTCTCTCCAACATTGTTAAATATAAGAACTACCTATGCAGATAAGGTTCATTTATTACTGGGCCATTGCACAGTTAAGTAAAGTCTATTGAATAAGTTCATATTAAATATGATCATGTTCTCATTATGCAATTCCAAGGCATTTATAAACATGTAAGTCTTTAGAGTAATAAAAGGCTTTTTTTCGTTTAAGGAAACAAGTTTATTGTAGCATGTGTGTACATAAGTAAACAGTTATGTAAACATAAAATATGTCCTCCTTTTTAGCGGCAATAAGCTATAAAGATAGCATAGTTGTCATGTAAACTTTCCACATAGTTTCTGTATAGCTAATAGCATAATAGGCACTAATATGCTTTACAAGTTTACATGTATTTAATTGCTCAATATGTCACAAGACCCATTTGTAATGAGTATTGAATAAATGTAGTTTTTGCTGGGAGCGGAAAAAATGTAAATTTCATACTTAGAATTTCCAAATTGAATGTGTAATAAACTTATACCTAATCAGTATTTCAGGAGGATATGTACAGTTTGCTCTTATTATTTTAAATCTATCTTGTATTGTATAGTAAGCCAGCATAAGCATCCTGTAATGTTTCTAAATTTTGCTGATATTAATCTGATTTCAATTCTTTACAAATTACATTGTTAAGTCTTCTCTGGCCGCCCCAGTATGTTAGGGAATAACATAAGAATACTGTTGGCAACACTGTATTTTTCTCTTGCAACTGCGATGCGCGCGCGGCGCCCGTGTTTCTGTATTTCCTGTGTCAAATAAATCGGTTTCATCGGAAGAAGGCTTATTATTCAAACTTCTCTCCAACACTATGAATACATCATAGTCTCTATTTCCTCAGGCACAAGGTCCTCAATCGAAGCTCATGCTCATGTCGGATATGTTGGTGTTATCGGCGCCGGCGGGGGGCGGCGCGGGCGCGGGGGTGATGTGGACGGCGGGGAACGGGAACTGGGGGATGTCCTCCTCTGGAATGGACAGAGAAAGACGTTGTCAAATAAAGGAACTGGACAGGTTGTTTGCTTCTCCTTCACACAATATTGGCGTCTTTATTTTTTTGTAACTATAAGCCCCGGTTTCTGGTATACTAACAAGCCGTTAATAATAATAATAGATAAATATTCAGGGACACATTACACAGATCTCGTTAGCCCTATACTAAGTAAAACTAAATGACTTGTGTTACAGGTGCTAACTCGACGATAGATTTAATACAATAAATAAATACATACATACACACATAACATCCAAGACCCGAGACAAACTAGAAAAGTTCTCTTCCTAGTTTTACCCAGCCGGGGATGGAACTCGAGACCTTCGGTTTTACAGTCAGCGTGCCAAACCGCTGCGCCACCGAGGCCGTCTAGGCCGCCGAGGCCGTCGAGGCCGAGGTAATCTACACTTAAAAGCTGTCAGTTGGCCAAAGTGCATACAAAAAAAAACATTTGACAGCTGTTAACAGTAGATTAACAGATACGATAAGGGGGGTAAAATTGTAGGTCGCTATAGAATGTAAATCATCATGATCAACCCATTATGTCCCCACAGAGGGGCACGGGTCTCTTCTCTGAGGAAGGTATAGGCCATATTTCACCACGGGGGCAGTCCGGATTGGTGGAGGCTTGCAAGGCTTAACGACTGCCATCAATCCATGGGAGCCGAATAGATGGCAGTCGCTTACTCAGTCGCACCAACTGCTTAACCTGCCTTGAGAAGCACGGAACCGCTCGGAAAAATGCCACTAGCGTTAGTCACAGATGGTCACCCGTCCATGGATTGAACGCGCTCTGTGTTGCGCCCTGAACCTTTGTGATCAATATACATTCTAAAAATAATATTTTGTACGCAAGATTTAGGTTAATACATCCTTTATGGGGTATTGTACTTATACGTTTCTATAATAAAATCCCTGAAGATATTATAATACTGCCAGAATGTGTAAAGTACAGTTTGCGAAAAAAGGACTAGTACTCTACCTAAAATGTTATTTAGATGACAATGGTTGAATTTAGTACAGTGCATGGATTCTTGGTTTTACTATAATTACGTAAACTCTATTATTTAAGGGATTTCAAAAGACTAACACCTGTATTATGAGACGATCCTCGAAGTGTTCCTCGAGTCCATTCTTGCTCAACCGAGGAAAACAGAATTTTAAAACGTCTTAGATTTCCTCCAATCAATCAAATTTCTCACTAAGCTGACTCACCACCAAGTCAGCAAGCGGCCTCACCATCAAGTTAGTAAGCGGACTCACCATCAAGTCAGTAAGCGGACTTACCATCAAGTTAGTAAGCGTAGTCGCCGTCAAATTAGTAAGCGTACTCGCCGTTAAATTAGCAAGCGGACTCACCATCAAGTCAGTAAACGGACTCACCATCAAGTCAGTAAACGGACTCATCATGAAGTTAGTAAGCGGACCCACCATCAAATCAGTAAGCGGACTCACTATCAAGTTAGTAAGCGGACTCACCATCAAGTTAGTAAGCGGACTCACTATCAAGTTAGTAAGCGGACTCACCATCAAGTCAATAAGCGGACTTACAATCAAGTTAGTAAGCGGACTCCTCATCAAGTTAGTAAGCGGACTCACCATCAAGTCAGTAAGCGGACTCGCCATCAAGTCAGTAAGCGAACTCACCATCAAATTAGTAAGCGTACTCACCGTCTAGTCCGGCGTCCAGGGTGTCGATGACGGCGTCAAGCAGCGCGAGCGCGACTGCGTCGTCGGGCTCCCTGGCCAGTGCCGCGTGCAGCGCGTCCGCCGCGGCCGCCGCGCGCCCCGCCAGCGCCAGCGCCAGCCCTGCCGCCACATGCAAGCAAGCGAGCGAGCAATCACCACTACAGCCGGGACCAACCTACAGTCTATTTATTCTTACTTGTCCAATTTAGTAAACAAGATTCTACCCTTAAACTGTGACTTTTTAGTCCAAAATTGCCATATTTCCATAAATGAAGTAACTTGGAACACTCTTTTAGATCACACGCTGCCAATTTTATAAACATAGTTCATGAATTTGCGAGAAAATATCTAGTCTAGGCATCTAATCTCAATTTTAAGGTTAGAATCTTCTTTACTAAACTAAGAATAAATAGACTGTACATACATATTTTACCTAGTTCGAGATTGTAATTCTTTGTTCTGGTTGTGCAATAAAGTGTTCCCTGTCTACCTAACAATCTGCTACGCAATCAGTTTGTTCCACTATATTTATATATTTTACTAACATTATTACAACCGCATTACAATGTCATTCTAAAGTTTCTTAATGTACCCTATATACATTGCACTGCAGGGCACAGGCCTTTTCTCAGAGCGAGAATAAGGGCCTTATTCCCACGCGTGAGTAGGATGTTATTGGGCATTCTGGACCAGCTTCCATTCGTTTGAGCTCACGACGCACCGCGCCGGTTGGCGCGGCTTGTCGTTCACTCAAACTCATTACATCTGTTCCAGAATACCCAATAATATTGATTGATTCTGAATTTTACTTGCGGCAGGAAATGAAATGATGTTAGTAACACAGATAAATACTGAAGTTTAATCGTGATGATCGCATTTCAGTAATGAGGACATCACTGGTAACATATTTCTCCAAAAATGAAATTTGTTAAACAACCTACATCACTAAATCTTGAGAATATTGATGTAGGATCTGAAAAAAATACATATCGTCACGGAAAGCTTTTACCAAACACCATCCGTTGTATAGTTTGCGGACCGTCTAACTGCGGAAAAACAAACTTAGTCCTTGGGTTACTTTTACATCCTAATGGTTTACATTTCCGTAACGTGTACGTTTATTCGAAAACGTTGTATCAACCAAAATACATATTTTTAGAGAAGGTAATGAATCTCGTTCCAGGAATACGTTATTATAAATATCGCGATAACAAAGAAGTCTTAAATCCAAGCTTAGCGTCTCAAAATTCTGTCATTATTTTCGACGATGTTGCCTGTGAAAATCAAAATAACATTCGTGATTACTTTGCCATGGGTAGACATAAAAATATAGACTGTTTTTATTTGAACCAAACTTATAGCAAAGTCCCAAAACAACTGGTTCGCGACAATGCAAATCTACTCATCATATTCAAACAGGATGATATTAACTTACGTCATATTTATGATGAACATGTGAACACTGATATGCCTTGGCATCAATTTCGCGAACTTTGTTCACAAGTTTGGAAAGATACATTTAGCTATTTAGTGATTAATAAAGACTGTCAAAGAAATAACGGATGCTACAGAATGAAATTCGACACCTTTATTACTTTCGACGAGTGAGATACATAAATGCCGTTTTTTTTAAATCAGAAGCCACTTTCTTATCTTCTTTATATGCGAGTAGTTGTAAAATAAGAAAAAATGTGTGATGAAAAATCAATTAAACAACAAATAATTAAGTCTGCTGAGGCTGTTAAAAAGAAGGTTCAAAACATGAAAAATACTAAAATGGATTCTGAGTTGGCATTAGAAACTATGTTCAAACCAGTAACAGATCCACTTAAACAGCTAACGAGAACCCCGTATCAAGAACAGTTAAGTAATGAAGATGTTGATTCGCTTGAACATTTAGCACGACAGTCTACACCTACGAAGAAACGAAAATTTTCTGAAATTAGCTCTTCAAGGGAATCACTCCAAGAGGTATCGAATGCTAGTAACAGCGATGATAACATAAGTGACTCTGAACTGAATCAAAGTCTTAGAAATAACATGAGTGACATATTTTTTGAAACAAATTCGGATGGTGCTTCAACACCAAATGCAAAGTCTTTATCGTCATGGTCTTTATCATCAGAAGTATTCAAAGATGTACCTTATGGAATTAGATTGGAAAATGGAAAACCTATGATAGGATCAGCACCGCTCTCCATAACTAATGATGCATTTGAAATAGCAGGTCATTCGTATGTCAAAACTAATGGACTCAGTGAATTACTTTACAAAAAAAATCCTGATCTAAACATTATCACTGAAGATGATAAAAGGAATTATAAATTTATACTAATAAGCACAAACGCTCATCGACGTAAATATGATCCCAATCAACCAATCAATAGCAACAGAGGATTTAAGTATTTACAAATTGTAAAACCCTTATTATGTTCCGCCAATGTTTCCAAAGGAAAGGGTTTATCATTGCTTAAAAAAGTTGATAACAAAGTAGATTACATTTTTTGGAATGATCCAAACGAATTAGTTGAAACATTGAAATTATTAATAGCTTCGAAAGATGCCGG
This sequence comes from Yponomeuta sedellus, assembly GCA_934045075.1. Lineage (NCBI taxonomy): Eukaryota > Metazoa > Arthropoda > Insecta > Lepidoptera > Yponomeutidae > Yponomeuta > Yponomeuta sedellus. The sequence goes on from OW203730.1 coordinate 21,696,412, forward strand.
TAATACTGGCTTAGATGATGAAATTGTATCAGTTTTAACAGAACTGAAAAAACGTGGTGTGATATAAAATGAATAAATACTTATGTAATCTATATTTTATTTTATTTCTACTCTAACCTTCACACTATTTACAAGATGAATATAGATAAATTTGGACATCATGTTCATAAAAGACTGCGTGTGTCAGATCCATTAAATTTGGTTCCTATAAACACAGGGCTAAGTAAAAATGAGTCAGGAGTTTACGACTTAAAACAATGTATATTGAGAGGATTACCGTTAGCTGTAGCAGCAGATGAAGCTGTTAGCAAGGAGTATGTAGAAAAAAACAATAAATTATATTGTAAAAAACAAGATTTCATTAATGAACTTAAAAGTATAAAAACTCAAATACAACTGCTACAGAAACAGTTAGATGAGAAGTGTTCAAAGGTAGAAGCGAGTAATATTATTAAAGATCATATAGTAGCACTCAGAGACTCATCGAAACCAGCATGAGCAAACAATCTGTTGTAAATGAAATCCATAAAGCAGCTAGAAGAAATTTCCCACGTCGTTCTGTTATTTTAAAAGGGATTGATGATTTATGGCAAGCCGATTTGATTGATATGCAAAACTATCAGAAGGTTAACAAAGGATTCAAATTTATTTTAGTAGTCATCGATGCTTTTTCTAAATACGCATGGATCGCTCCATTAAAGAATAAAACAAAAACTGAGGTGTCTCTAGCGTTTGATAAGGTTTTACAAGAAGGCCGATCACCTGCTAATTTACAAACCGACAAGGGTACCGAATTTCACAATGACGTTTTTCAGAAGCTTACGAACCGATGGAAAATAAATCATTATTCAACTTATTCAACAAAAAAAGCGTCTATAGTAGAAAGATTAATAAGAACTTTGAAGAGCAAGTTGTTTAAACATTTTAGCTTGTTTGGAAATTATAAGTGGATTGGAGAACCTTTATGTGATATAGTTAAGAGCTATAATAATACTATGCATCGCACTACAAAACATATGCCGTCTGAAATAAACAAGTTAAATGAATCACTCGTTGCATGTAATATAAACAAATCACAACCTTCCTTACCTGCAAAGAAAATTAAATTTCGTGTTGGAGACTTTGTCCGTATCAGCAAGCACAAAGGAGATTTTCAAAAAGGATATACACCAAACTGGTCTACCGAATTATTCACTGTTGTAAAAGTAATAAAATCTATACCCACAACATATTACATACGAGATCAACATTGTATACCAATAAAAGGTTGTTTTTACGAACACGAACTGCAAAAAACTAGCTGTCCCAATATTTATTTAGTTGAGAAGGTAATTAAAAAAAAGGGAAACAAATATCTTGTTAAATGGCTCGGCTTAGGTCAAGAGGAAAATAGTTGGATTAATAAAAGTGCTATAATAAAGCATTGAAGTATATTACTACAGATTAGTTAACTTATTTTTCATTACATCGTTAGTTATGAAAGGGAAAGGACTTCTCAATACTTTAATCAATAATTTACCAATAGAGTTACACTTACCAGGCTACAACTACTGCGGTCCAGGTACTCGATTACAAGAACGTTTGCAAAGAGGCGATAAAGGCATAAACCCTTTGGACAGCGCTTGTATGCTGCACGACATAGCTTATTCAAAGTATTCAAGTTTAGAAGATCGGCATAAGGCTGACTTAGAGCTAAGAAAGATGGCAAAGCAACGATTAAAATCAGAAGATGCTAGCAGAGGTGAAAAAGTTGCATCATGGTTGGTGAATAAAGTAATGAAAGCAAAAATTAAATCGGGTGCTGGAATTAAATCATTCAAAACTTCTATGGCTAAATTAAAATCGCATCTGAAAAAAAAGAAACCTAAAAATATTCAAGATGCTATTCAGTTTGCATACTTAGCAGCAAAAAAAATATTTCATAAGAAAAATAATATGAAGCTGCCAAGAATTATTCCCATCCCTAAAACTGGAGGAATACTTCCACTCATTCCTATTTTTGCTGGTCTATCAGCATTGGGTTCTTTAGCTGGAGGTATTGGTGGAATAGCAAAAGCAGTTAATGATTACAAGTCAGCCCAAAAAAATCTTTCTGAATCCGTGCGTCACAATAAAATGATGGAATCGATCTCCTTAGGCAAAGGTTTATACATCAAACCATACAAGACAGGTAAGGGATTGTGCGTACATTCTTCAAAAAACTAGTTAAAAGGTTACCCAGACGAGCACTGAGTAATATAGATTTAATATATTATACTCGGGACATCCCATACTTTCGAGGTGTCTATATGAGAGACACTTTACCAAGCAAATCAAATAACATCGAGTGCGCTATCCTGAATCTAGATAATTCAATAAATCCGGGAACTCACTGGGTAGCCTACATTAAGATAAATAATTACAGCGTGTACTTTGATAGTTATGGTTTAAAACCACCTGTAGAATTAATCAAGTACTTAACAAAAAACACTAACGTTTATTATAGTTATATGAACTATCAACAAAACAACACCTATAATTGCGGTCATTTATGCATAAAATTTTTAAAAACATTCTGGTTGAAACATTTATATTAAGAAATCATAAACTATTCTCACCATTATTACGATGTCATTCACGCTATCAATAACCGGTTGTAAACCAGCTTTGTCAACATTTTATTCGCCGGCTCTGCAGCTTGATGGTGAATATGAATGTGGGCTGATCTTTTTTTCGACGTTTAATTCGATTCCTAACATAGAATGCTACAACAACAAATTTCATTATGGCGACAACGAAATGATTGAAATACCCGAAGGATCATACGAGCTATTAGATATAAATGACTTTTTAAAAACAAATTTAGTAGACTGTACGTTTAATTTGATATGTAACAATAACACTTTGAGCACAAAAATAATTTGTTCAAAAGATATTCATTTTGAGAAATCCGGTTCAATCGGAAGGATATTGGGTTTTGGAAATCAGACTCTTAAAGCTAATATATTACATGAGTCTCTCTTCCCTGTAAACATTCTACCAACAACCATCGTTCGAATAGAATGTGATATCGTGAGCGGATCGTACATAAATGGGAAGCCTAGCCATATAATTTACGAATTTGCACCTAATGTACCGCCAGGGTACAGGATTATAGAAATCCCAAAAAATTTGATATATTTCCCAGTAAATCAAAATACAGTTAGCGAGATTAATATAAGGATTTTGGATGCAAATAACAACCTTATAAATCTACGACAAGAAGAACTACAGTTATATTTACACCTAAGACGAAAATGATAGATTTCATAAATAAAACATTGGTACCCGAAACCAAAGATCTCAGTACAACACATCCACCGCAACAGAAACCACCTGCTAAAAAGAAAAAACTGACTAAGGAAAATAAACAATTTCTCAGATACTTAAAAGTCATAAAATGAATATCTTAAATATCTTGGATTCTTTCGCCTACGACAACAGCATTGAAAGCTACCAAATCCATTCGTATAAGCCCTACATTAATAGTTTTAACAAAAACGATGAAATACGCATTCCCATCAATCAACAAGACTTATACGTCTTACCGTCACAGAGTACACTATACATCGAAGGTTCTATCACAGTGCACCGTCCAAATGGCGATAAAAAAGAGAGAGTGAGTAATATTGAGTTGGTGAATAATGCAGCGCTTTTTCTTTTCCAAGACATTCGATATGAACTAAATGGCGTAGAAATTGATAGGATAAAAAATGCTGGGATCACAACTACTATTAAATCATTGCTCTCGATGAATGAAAATGAATCAAAAATGTCACGGCTATGGGGGTGGGACATTGATGGAATAAAAAATACTACTGGTAATTTTTCCGCCTGTATCCCATTGAATAAAGTTTTAGGTTTCGCTGAAGATTATAATAAAATAATAATGAACTGTAAACATGAGCTGGTTCTTTTGCGTAGTAATACAAACCTTAATTCTATTAAATTAACCACTAATGAAGTGTTAGATGACATAACCATTAACAAAATTGTATGGAGAGTACCGCATATAAAAGTATCTGATCGTGAAAGAGTTAACTTGCTGAGATGTTTGGAGAAAGATAGACCTATCAGTTTAGCATTTAGGAATTGGGATCTCTATGAATACCCTCTTTTACCACAGACTACAAAACATACTTGGTCTATAAAAACCACATCTCAATTAGAGAAACCACGTTATGTGATTATTGGTTTACAAACTAATCGGAAAAGTTTAGGTATGAAAGACATGTCTCACTTTGATCATTGTTATGTACGTGATGTCAAGGTTTTTTTAAATTCAACTTACTTTCCATATGAAAGTCTCAATATTAAGTTTACTGAAGAAAGGTATATGATATTATATGAGCAGTACGCTAGATTCCAACAGTCTTACTATGGACGTCGGTGTGAGCCGTTGTTAAATCTGAAGGATTTCAAAGATAAAGCACCATTATTTGTAATAGATTGCTGCAGGCAAAATGAGACCCTGAAGACAGGTCCCATTGATGTTAGAGTAGAAATAGAGAGTGATTTAGAAATACCAGATCAAACTTCTGCTTACTGCCTCATACTAAACGATTGTGTAATCGAATATAAACCACTTTCTAACATCGTTAAAAAAATAACATGAATTCTGAACATATTTTTGTAGATTTACAAGGATTTAGAGATTATAAAAATAATTTTATTATTAAAGAGTTTGCTCTCGCTACTAAAGAATTTACTATGGTCTACTTAGTAAAACCTCCTTATCCATTTTCTACTTTATCAGATAGCGAAAAAAAGCAAGTTGTTTGGTTGGAAAAGAATAGAGGAATTTATTGGCGTGAAGGTTTTATTGACTACCGCGAATTTCATAGGTTAATTTATAGTTTATTGAGGAATAAGAAAATTTTTGTAAAAGGTTTAGAAAAAATCATGTGGGTAAATAAACTTTGTGGTGATTGTTGTGTTATTAATATCGAGGAAAATCAATGTCCTAATATAAAATACCTGCATGATAAATATAGTGTATGCAATTTTACGTGTTTTTCTCACCACAAACAATGTGCGTTGAAAAATGTACTATGTGTCAAGAAATGGTTTTATGAAAATAATGTTATAGAATTTATTTAGAATAAGCAAGTATTTATGTAACTTTTTTATTGAAAGTAAGAAATAAATGTAAATGTATTTAAAAAAGAAAACATGTTTTATTTAATTAATTTTTAATTTAAAACGAAATTAATAACTATTGCACATATTTTTAGAAATGTTCTTAACTACGTTTTCCACCATGTCCATTATTTCGTCTACAGGATCTATCACAACATATTGGGCACTTAACACCGCACTTTCACTGTTTGTGTCCTTACACTCATTTAAGTCGAATACTTCTATTTTTATCAACCGATTTCCTCTTCTTGCCGCCTTGCTAACCACATATGATGTAGACGTGGAGTCCTTTGCAACCCGTTTCCTTGAAGTCTTACTTTTCCGCTTCCCCACGTCTGATGGAGCCGGGTTTCGTATTTCTTCGACATCACTATCGAACCCACTCAAAATATTTTGCGCGTAGTAGTAAGGGTCAGTCGGATCAGTCTCGCCTAAAATCTAAAAAAACTCGCCTCACTATTATCATACAGTGAATAAACTTGTTTAATAAATTTCTGTAATACGTCCCAGTGCGGTGTGTCCGTATCAGTCTGCAATTTTATTACCATCAACGCTTTTTTCCACCTCTCTTGAACGTTGGTACTTGCAGCATCGGTAGTGTTGTAGACCTTCAATTCTATATAGAATTCTCCTTCCGTCGTTGCTGTCCGACGAACGTGACCATTGGCGACCCGCGTCACTAGACTCGACCCCAGTTGGTGCTGCTCGGGAGTCGCTTTAGCGACCTTCTCTGCGTCTCGCAAAATCCCGAAAAGATCTCCCACCGTCTTTTTCTTTAAGGTGCTTGCAGACCTGTAAAAGTGAACAATATATTTTAAAACATAAGTACCTTCATAAACTTATACCTATATTCCGATTGGGTAGGCTATCTATAGGAGATACACATACATTGAACGAGTATGAAGTGGATGATAGTTTAATATGAAGGGTACATATCTACTTTTGATCTATCCCATATATGTCATTCTTAATAAGCAAATATCCCAAGTGATTCTTAATAAGCATATCTTACATGGAAAACAAAAATACTACGCGAAGCGGGTATCGAACCCACGACTAGTAAGATGCAAAGTAAACAGTCGACAGCATGTTAACCTTTACGAGTACATGCCTGCAATGTAATCAACGATTCAATGACTCAGCGGTGTGCTAGAGTCAAATGACGCGACAACGTAACAACGAATAATATAACGAGACTAATTCTATTCCAGTAAACTTTTCCCTGGATGTAAACATTTACCGTAACGATCAATGTTAAGCCGGGTCCGCTGCGCCATGTTACGCGTGTTACAAAAAATGTAACACGTTATTAAAACAAAAATGGGGAGTGGTATTAACACTTTACGTGTTACGTAACGTAACGTTATATAACAAGTACCTAACGTGTATACCATGTCCCACTTTTATTATATTTAAGTGTTACGTTTTTTGTAACACGCGTAACATGGTGCAGCGGCCCGGCTTTAGGCTATAGAAAATAAGGTTTAAGGGTCAAACCTATGGTTTGAATTATTAAGACGAATAAACAACTTTTAGTTATGAAACAAACAAATAAACAGTTGTTATCTCTTTCAATGTTCCAAGATTTTCATCAACAGCTTGATTACATCGAGGGAATCGTCATTTGAAACGATGTGTAAAGTGTACAATCATTTATAATAAACTATAGATGTATTGTATTCTTACCTAACTGTCTCCTCAACGTAGCTCGATGCTTTGCGTTTGGAGCTGGTTGGAGTCTTTTGCTTCTTACTCGACTGCACAGCAATAGGTACACCAGAGAATTCAAACTCGGAGTCAGACCTGAAATAATAATAACATAGTTTTATACCAGTCTTATACATTTAACCTAAACGATTTATACACCGTATTGTAATTACTATACTAGATAAATGTAGTGACTGGAACATATTTTTTAGACATAGTTCGGGACATAGTTTTCATATAGGGACTAATACGGTTTAGTCAGTGGAACACGTAAAAAAAAAAAATTAGGATGTAAATAAATATACTTACTAACATTTTGATACCGATGGAGTGACTGGTAGCGAGGAAGTCGTAGATAATTACACCACACGGAGACTGTACTGAACAGCGTTATCACGTTATCGGAAGTGATGAGAATTTTAGATAAATCAGGGTGTTATAGGTTTATATCCTAAATGTGTATGTTGTTTTTTTATTACAAGTACTGTAATGAAGTAAATGCGAAAATCGCCTTTATTTATAGGTGTATGAATATAGGTGATTGTTGATAAAAGTAATACATATTACTTTTTAGTATCGAACACCCAAAATTTTTGCTTTGCCTTCAAAAGTAGGTACTTAACCAAATCATCTTGACCGGTAGCAAGGTCAAGCCTATATGTTATTCTCATAATGTCAGCACTATTTAATAGCTCAAGTTAATGTGGCTGGTTGCCATTGCAACATAATGTGACCAATATATCGATTATTGTAGGTAAGATGTTTCGCAATCAGAAGCTTGCAACGGATCCAATAACGTTAACGTAGCAAATTCGTAGGTTTCATACCTAGGTAGGAGTAAATAGTCCTAGATACACATGTTGCAATTTACTTTAGATTTTCTTGATCTTAATCAGATAATGTTCGAATTGGGTGAATATTTCACTATAGCAGAAGAAAATAAACTGTTATTTCCAGTTACCAGAAATCGGATGATGAGCTAAATAGGAAATTATAATTAATTCCTCTAGCTTATCCATAGAAAACATCGTATGATATCGATGAAATTACTATATAAATGTATTTCAGGATAAATAATACTTATCTAGGTATTCTTTATAAAACATTTGGTAGACTCCACAATATTATGTGAAAGTCAAACATTAGGTATTAATGATACCTACAGCTAAATATTTTGATGCAACGAGTTTTTTCCGTGTGGATCTTAGACTAGAGTATAGCTAGTATAGTCAACCTTTGGTTATCTCTTATGTAGGTGATACATTAAAATATTATGACCCCTCTAAATTCTTTATTTATGGGTTATGTAAAATTTACTGTATTTATTTTACTGTATGTTACAGATAAATTTAGATAGAAAATGAACGAGAACTGATGTTAGAAAACTGTTGAAAAAATATAAAACTATCTGCATAGGTTCAGTTACGTATAATGGGATGAGAATAATATCTTCAAATTTCAATTAAAAAAAGACAAAATGCTGTCGGTCGTATTTACAAAATCATGATTTCTTAAAATACTTTAACATCAAGTCTTAAAAAAATAATAACATGGAAAATGCTTTATTACCGGAATACCTTTAAGGAATGTTCAAAGGAACCAACTTTTATAAATAAAACTGTACTTTTTGACAACATATTTTTTCTTACACCGTGTATACTTCGTATCAAATTTATAACTCCTGCGTCAACAGCTAAAGGTTGACAATCCCTGCCAGCCACCTATCATATTCGCATTCGCGTTAACTAAAGTGACACGTTAGTAGGAAATAGATTTCCATTAATGAAAGTATACTTTTATGTGTCAGTGATATTATCATTAATTCACGATTTTACTTAAGTATACCCAAGGATTCAAGTAACTGTAGAAGTACTTTTTTCCTACTGTGCAATGTTTTGTGTTTTCCGTAGTGAACGATAAACAGGAGACTTCAATCTGATCACTAACATTTTTGTGGGAAAAGTAAGGTATTCTTTGTGCCGACCATAAAATATGCCTAAAATACAAGTATTTCCTGGTTCTGCCAATCACCCAGTATTTGTGTCACATGAAAAGGATCACAAAATTTTGTTGTGTTGGAATCACCTTTTTTACAATGGGAGACGTCAATCTGACCATAAAATACAGTTAAGACGAAAATGTTTTGTGTCACTGTTGCGCAAGAAGGTTCATCACATGAAGTCAATCTGATCACAAAGTAATTTGTGGTGCTGAATCTTTCTAACAGTGGGAGCCGTCAATCTGACCACAAAATATGATTAAGTTGAAATTGTACTTTTATGTTATTGTATGAAGGGCCATCACGGGAAGTCAATCTGATAACAAAATTTGTGGTGTTGTACCTTGTTCATGTGGGAGACGTCAATCTGACTACAAAACAAACTGGGTTGAAAAAGCAAAGTTTTGTGTCACTGTTATGAAAAGTAGACACCAGTGGTGTTAAACTCATTCAGTGGGAGAAGCCAATCTGGTCACAAAACTATGACTGGGTAAATACAAGTATCACTTGGAATATTTCATGTCATTGTCTTAATGAGGAAACCTAACCGATACCGCAAATAATGTGTGCTGTTTTATCTAGTATATTACGAAACTGCACAAAACATAGCTAGTGGGTAAATACAATTCAGTTGAGCTTGGGGATCCTTTATTTAATTCAACTCAGTGACTATGCGGACCTATCTCCACCAAGATGATGGTGAGTTGCATTCACTCAAGCTTCCTAGTGTCATTCGTTTTCATTGATGGAATTTATCATAAACTGTGTAGGTTGCTCGTAAAATTATTGAAACTATAAATTAGAATCACTCGATGTTATTGGGTATTCTGGAATAGCTGTAATGAGTTTGAGAGAGCGACAAGCCGCGCCAACCGGCGCGGTGCGTCGTGAGCTCAAACGAATGGAAGCTGGTCCAGAATGCCCAATAACATCCTACTCGCGTGCTCACCTGAAATATGTGAACACCTGAGACATTAAGATTTCCTCGTTCTAATGGTATAATTAGCGCAAAATATATAGCCATAATAGGAGCGGCTATATTTCAGGTATTAGGGGGCGAAAGACTTGGGCCGGTGCCCTCTCGTGCCACTCCAGCGCCTGCTATGCTGCAGGCCACTCACCTAGCGCAGCCAAGGTCTTGGCGCGGTGCGGGCGCGCGGCCAGCGCCCTCTCGTGCCACTCCAGCGCCTCGCCGACGCGGCCGCGGCGCCGGCACACGTGCCCCAGCGCGTCCAGCGTGGGAGCCCACCGCTCGCTCAGTTGCTGGAATTAGAGAAGTTTTTTTTTACGTCAGACGGGCATCTTAGCCTCAGTCCTATGATGGTAAGTGAAGACGAAGCCTTACGCCGTGTTCAAACCAAACGTATAGTCAGCCGCCGAATGTGACCAAGCTCACTGTGAGCCCCAGTGTAAACGTGAAAATACGTAGCCATTCTACGTCCGCGGCCCGTAGTGACGCGCTATATTAATCGGCCGCCGAATGTCTTCGCATAGCGTAATAACGTACTGTCGTTTGAACGAAAAAAATAATATAAAATATGCCGAAATACAATAAACTACATAACGCTCGCTGACAGTCAGTTTGGTGTGAACTCAGCCTAAAGATGCGCATCGCCTGGTGTATCACTTTGCGTCTTTTGAGCAATCTCCTGAGCTAGTACACCAGCTTTTATGGCCCTCGTTTGTCAACATCAGAGGTTGCATGTCTTTTAACTTTTCCGTATTATTTCCGCATATTCGCTTGTCATTCTCTCCTCTCTTCTTCTACGACTGACCGTGCACGAAACAACGCATATTTTATTACGTTCAAAAATACTTAATCTAATATGAAAAGGTATTTCTTAGGAAAGCTGGGGTGCTATAAAGAATTTATTGTGTGTGCACACGATGAGCCAAACTCCCGTTCTCTCCACCGCCGTCGCCACCCTAAACTCGGTAAGCCGATTATTTGTAATTTTAAACCATCCTCCATAATTTATTAGCGGCGTCAGTGTCCTTTGGTGACCATAGCAGCCGCCTACCTCATGCGGCCACTGCAGATCTCACACCATACGCTATAATACCGGCTCACCTCTGAGTGCAGCTGCGCCAGCTTTATGGCTCACCTCTGAGTGCAGCTGCGCCAGCTTTATGGCTCACCTCTGAGTGCAGCTGCGCCAGCTTTATGGCTTACCTCTGAGTGCAGCTGCGCCAGCTTTATGACTCACCTCTGAGTGCAGCTGCGCCAGCTTTATGGCTCACCTCTGAGTGCAGCTGCGCCAGCTTTATGGCTCACCTCTGAGTGCAGCTGCGCCAGCTTTATGGCTCACCTCTGAGTGCAGCTGCGCCAGCTTTACGGCCTTCCTCCAGAGCGTCTCTGCGGCGGCGCAGTGCCCGGCGGCCATGGCGGCGGCGCCCGCCTCGTGCGCCACGTGCGGCGACTGCACGGCGCGCGCCACGCGCTCCCAGCCGTCGCCGTCGGCCTCGCCCGTCTCGTCCGCTACAGACTCCGTCTGGACATGTCAACTTGAAATAACTTTTTTAATACAGTTGCTCAAAAAGTGGCGTATTACAGGGACGTATAGCGTGCGGGATGTGGGCTATGACACACTCGTGCTTTTTTTACCTTTCCCGCACTCGTGCGTTTTCTTTCCCAACTGTCAAAATAATGTCTAATAAAAAGAAAAACCAACCATGAAGTTTTTACAAAATAAAATCATAGAAGTTTTTATGAGCTACTAATTTGTTTCAATAACAGATATAATGATTTGATTTAATGAGTTAGGTTAGATTTCATTTTATTTTATCTCATAAAATTTCATTTTCATTTCATATCAATAAAAAAATTCTACTGAAGACTTGGCTGTATGGGCATAGTTCCCTTTGCCTACTAGAATGGGTAAAGAAAAAAAAAATCTCTGCTTATATTTTTTTACGGTTGGCGCCATTTTCCAAATAATTTTTCTTTATTAAATTGCTTATTTTTTTCGCAACTGTATGAAAATAGTCGTTCAGTACAAGTGAGGAACCGTCATTGCAACTTGTTCTGACTGTCTTCGGCTGCGCCTCGGCTCGGGTAGACATTTGTCGGAACTCTTTGCAATGACAGCCTTTCCGCACTTGTAATGAAATATACTACAATTAAAACGGCTACAAAATATTACTAGTGAGCAAAATATTACGCTGATTGGCAAATCCTTTCACCGCGATGGCTTGCCATCGACACGCTAAGAAAAAGGTGAACTTTGCAATTAATGAGAAAGTGGCATAATTAGGCCAGGTTCATTTCGTAAACATTTTGTCTTTACAATGCATAAAAATAATTGTATGGATTGAATTGGCCTCTGTAAGTGTGTTTTGACCTCACCTCTCTAGTGGTTTGCAGCAGACCAGCCCGCAGCAAAAGCGCTGTGCCACAGATACATTGTTATAAACATAACGTCAGCTGATCTCTGTAAGCGCGGTGAGACCTGACCTCCCTACTGGTTTGAAGCAGAGCGGCCCACAGCAAAAGCGCTGCGCAATGGACACATTGTTATAAAACCTAACATCAGCTGATCTCTGTAAGCGTGACTTGACCTGAACGGCCTAGTGGTGTGTACAAAAGCGGCCCACAGCAGAAAGCGCTGCGCCATGGACGCATTGTTATAAACCTAACTTTAGCCGACCTACGTAAGCGTGATTTGACTTGACCTCCCTGGTGGTGTGTACCAAATTCCCCCACAGGATGTAGCGCGTTGCTTCGGATACATTGTTTTAAGCGTATCATCAGCTGACTTCTGTAAGCGTGATTTGACCTGACCTCCCTGGTGGTGTGTACCAAATCCGCCCACAGGATGTAGCGCGTTGCTTCGGATACATTGTTTTAGGCGTATCATCAGCTGACTTCTGTAAGCGTGATTTGACCTGACCTCCCTGGTGGTGTGTACCAAATCCGCCCACAGGATGTAGCGCGTTGCTTCGGACACATTGTTTCAAGCGTATCATCAGCTGATTCCTGTAAGCGTGATTTGAGCTGACCTCTCTGGTGGTGTGCAGCAGAGCGGCTCGCAGCAGGAAGCGCTGCGCCATGGACGCATTGTTATAAACCTAACTTTAGCCGACCTACGTAAGCGTGATTTGACTTGACCTCCCTGGTGGTGTGTACCAAATTTCCCCACAGTATGTAGCGCGTTGCTTCGGACACATTGTTTTAAGCGTATCATCAGCTGACTTCTGTAAGCGTGATTTGACCTGACCTCCCTGGTGGTGTGTACCAAATCCGCCCACAGGATGTAGCGCGTTGCTTCGGACACATTGTTTTAAGCGTATCATCAGCTGACTTCTGTAAGCGTGATTTGAGCTGACCTCTCTGGTGGTGTGCAGCAGAGCGGCTCGCAGCAGGAAGCTCTGCGCCATGGACGCATTGTTATAAACCTAACTTTAGTCGACCTACGTAAGCGTGATTTGACCTGACCTCCCTGGTGGTGTGTACCAAATCCGCCCTCAGGATGTAGCGCGTTGCTTCGGACACATTGTTTTAGGCGTATCATCAGCTGACTTCTGTAAGCGTGATTTGACCTGACCTCCCTGGTGGTGTGTACCAAATCCGCCCTCAGGATGTAGCGCGTTGCTTCGGACACATTGTTTTAGGCGTATCATCAGCTGACTCCTGTAAGCGTGATTTGAGCTGACCTCTCTGGTGGTGTGCAGCAGAGCGGCTCGCAGCAGGAAGCTCTGCGCCATGGACGCATTGTTATAAACCTAACTTTAGTCGACCTACGTAAGCGTGATTTGACTTGACCTCCCTGGTGGTGTGTACCAAATTCCCCCACAGGATGTAGTGCGTTGCTTCGGACACATTGTTTTAAGCGTATCATCAGCTGACTCCTGTAAGCGTGATTTGAGCTGACCTCTCTGGTGGTGTGCAGCAGAGCGGCTCGCAGCAGGAAGCGCTGCGCCATGGACGCATTGTTATAAACCTAACTTTAGCCGACCTACGTAAGCGTGATTTGACTTGACCTCCCTGGTGGTGTGTACCAAATTTCCCCACAGTATGTAGCGCGTTGCTTCGGACACATTGTTTTAAGCGTATCATCAGCTGACTTCTGTAAGCGTGATTTGACCTGACCTCCCTGGTGGTGTGTACCAAATCCGCCCACAGGATGTAGCGCGTTGCTTCGGACACATTGTTTTAAGCGTATCATCAGCTGACTTCTGTAAGCGTGATTTGAGCTGACCTCTCTGGTGGTGTGCAGCAGAGCGGCTCGCAGCAGGAAGCTCTGCGCCATGGACGCATTGTTATAAACCTAACTTTAGTCGACCTACGTAAGCGTGATTTGACCTGACCTCCCTGGTGGTGTGTACCAAATCCGCCCTCAGGATGTAGCGCGTTGCTTCGGACACATTGTTTTAGGCGTATCATCAGCTGACTTCTGTAAGCGTGATTTGACCTGACCTCCCTGGTGGTGTGTACCAAATCCGCCCTCAGGATGTAGCGCGTTGCTTCGGACACATTGTTTTAGGCGTATCATCAGCTGACTCCTGTAAGCGTGATTTGAGCTGACCTCTCTGGTGGTGTGCAGCAGAGCGGCTCGCAGCAGGAAGCTCTGCGCCATGGACGCATTGTTATAAACCTAACTTTAGTCGACCTACGTAAGCGTGATTTGACTTGACCTCCCTGGTGGTGTGTACCAAATTCCCCCACAGGATGTAGTGCGTTGCTTCGGACACATTGTTTTAAGCGTATCATCAGCTGACTCCTGTAAGCGTGATTTGAGCTGACCTCTCTGGTGGTGTGCAGCAGAGCGGCTCGCAGCAGGAAGCGCTGCGCCATGGACGCATTGTTATAAACCTAACTTTAGCCGACCTACGTAAGCGTGATTTGACTTGACCTCCCTGGTGGTGTGTACCAAATTCCCCCACAGGATGTAGCGCGTTGCTTCGGACACATTGTTTTAAGCGTATCATCAGCTGACTCCTGTAAGCGTGATTTGAGCTGACCTCCCTGGTGGTGTGTACCAAATCCGCCCACAGGATGTAGCGCGTTGCTTCGGATACATTGTTTTAGGCGTATCATCAGCTGACTTCTGTAAGCGTGATTTGACCTGACCTCCCTGGTGGTGTGTACCAAATCCGCCCACAGGATGTAGCGCGTTGCTTCGGACACATTGTTTTAAGCGTATCATCAGCTGACTTCTGTAAGCGTGATTTGACCTGACCTCCCTGGTGGTGTGTACCAAATCCGCCCACAGGATGTAGCGCGTTGCTTCGGATACATTGTTTTAGGCGTATCATCAGCTGACTCCTGTAAGCGTGATTTGAGCTGACCTCTCTGGTGGTGTGCAGCAGAGCGGCTCGCAGCAGGAAGCGCTGCGCCATGGACACGTTGTTGAGCAGCGAGCACTCGACGCCCACGTACAGCGGCGGCAGGTGGCAGCCCGGCATCAGCTGCGACGCCTGCCGGACGGTGGAGTAACTATTACTTCTTGTAATGGGCATTGTCTTAACCTCCTAACTCCTGGAGATAGAAATTACTCAGAATCGTCTAAACCAACGAAAAGTTTGAAAAATAAAAAACTGTGTCTTAATACATACATACATACATTACATAAGCTCACGCCTGTATCCCAGAGGGGTAGGCAGAGACCAGGGACTGCCACTTGCCACGATCATCGCTTCATCAACGTTCATAAGTTGTTTTAATACAGTTGCTCAAAAAGTGTCGTATTGCATGGACGTATAGCGTTCGGGATGTGGGCTGTTACATAGGTACTAGAGCTTTTTTTTACATTTCCGAACTCATGCGTTTTTTTTTCAACTGTCAAAATAATGTCTATTAAAAAGAAAAAATCAACCCCGAAGTTTTAGTAAAAAAATCACAGTTTTTATGATTGATGCAAATATTTTTAGAAGAAGCTACTAATTTGTTTCAATATCAGATTTAATGATTTGATTCAATGAGTTAGGTTAGGTTTGATTTCATTTCATATCAATAAAAATATTCTACTGAAGTCTAGGCTGTATGGACATAGTTCCCTTTACATTCATTTTAATGCACTAACCCGTGCTAAGGACAACTTTAAAAACCTATTTAAAAATTCCACCCACGCTGGGACTCGAACCCGCGACCTCTGGCTAACCGTGCCAGCGCTCTCCCAACAGAGTGCTTAGTGCGAGTTTTTTAACTACTCGATCGCGTTAACGTAAACTCATATTTCTATGGCATCGAGGAAGCGCCACCTAGCGACAAGTATGGAAATTAAAATTGTTGAGTGCGAGTTGTAATGGTTTACGTTGAGAAGTGAACACGTTTAACAGTCAAAACACGTATAAACGCAAGTGCGAGTTGTACTGTGACAGCGTTTTGCCAGTTCGAACGGCTAACATACTCATACTCACTACTCAATGCTCGATTAACGCGGTAGTAAAGTTATTCGATTGCATCTGTCAAACTCGCACTAAGCACTCTGAGCTAACGGATGACTCACCAGCATCAGTGAAATTTCGAACCTCTTTACAATACTCTCTGTATTACGTACAGGCAGCAAGTATTGTAAAGAGGTTCGAAATTTCACAATTTATAGAACCGAAATCGGCACTTTCCATTGCTAAGCAGGTCTAAGGCTGACATTCAGAGACGAAAACTAAGCAAAGACTGGTCTTACAAATGTCCAAATCACGTACATTTAGACATTTCTGAGACCGGTCTTAGCTTCAGTTTTCGTCTCTGAATGTCAGCCTAAGTCCGTACCTTGAAGTAGGCCGCCATGGCCTGGTCGTGCTCGTTGTCCGCCGCGAAGCTGTGTCCGTACACGAGCCACACGCAGCCCGCGGCCGGCTCCAGAGTGCGCGCCTTGCTCAGGTAGCGACGCGCGAACTCGCTTTTACCTGGATAACAGTAACCTATAATTCGCTACTAAGCTTGTCTATTTTTTATATTATACTAGCTGACCCAGCGTGCTTCGTACCGCCTAACAGTCGATTCTTTATTTTCATTTTATTTTTCTCTCCCTAAGAACCATCCTCGTACTTCAAGGAATATTCTAAAAAAAAGAATTAGCGAAATCGGTTCAGCTGCTCTCGAGATATGCGCTTAAAAACACATTCAGCGATTTATTTTTATATTATAGAAGATTATTTGGTTTTGCTTTAGTACATTTTAATTTTAGTATAATTTTAGGCGACATACTTATAGAATTATTTTTAAGTGTTGACATTCACGAATTATTATTATTGACATGAATTTGATGATTATGTAAAAACTAAACTCTGATTATTAATTCCGTAGAATTCTGATATTTCGTTTGTTTTGCTACTAAAATAGTTCTCCACCGAAAAAGGGATAAATTTGACCCATTTGAGGGCAGTTTTTTAATATTGATTAATAGTATTGGTATGCATTTTTCATGTAAATATTGTAATATACAATCTTAACTAATTTCTAAATTATATTTCAAACACAATGCTAATTGTTTCTGAATAAATAAATGAAATATTCTAAGCAGCAAGTTCAATGGTGTGTAAATAAAGCTGGTTGGTTTGCGGAACGAAAATTTCTTTACGGCGAAGCGACCGGAGGAAGAGCATAAATCCAGCGCGCTCCGAGGTAAGCTGGTGTAGTTAGTTCGTTAGACCTGAGATTTCCGCATTTAGCCATAGTTGGGCCATTGCACAAAGCAAGCGCTGAGGTACGTTAATACTTCGGACACGACGGGATACCTTCGCCGTTAGCGAGTGGCATTGCTACTATAACTTCACAAATATACATAAGTTAGAAAACTAAGTCATTCCTACATGCCGGGACTCGAACCCAAGACCCACCGATTAATGAGCCGGTGTTCTGCCGCTCCGCTACCTACCGACCCGGGCGATTGATAATATATAACATTTGGTCGACGTGCAAACAACAGGCGCGGTCAGATGCTGGATGGGTGACCTTCCGTGACTGCCGCTAACGGAATTTTTTCAGAGCGCTTTCATGCTTCGCAAGGTACGTTAAGCCGTGGGTGCCGGCTGTCATGTAATGGCAGTCATAAAGCATGTCAGAGGCCTTATGGGCGGCTTAATAACTTCTGACAGTAAGGTCAGCCAGTCCACCAGTAACCAGCGCATAGATGCTATAGAAGTGCGAGTCGATAGCATGGAGAAGAAGGTCGCGGATGCCATAGTATCAGCAGGAACGAAGGTCTTAGAGGACGCGATCAACAATCTCCAAATGGAGCTGCACGATCGCGACCAGGACATGCTGGCCAACGACGTGCAGATCACCAACATCCTGGAGGAGCGTGGAGAAAGTCCTAATCACCTGGTGACGCTGATCGCAACCAAACTTGGTGTGGCTCTAGATGAACGCGATATAGTGAGCGCGGAGCGGGTTGGCCCGCGTGGTGAGATGTCTGAGGAGCGTCGGCCGCGGCCACTGATCGTGCGGCTGGCGCGACGGGCAACGCGGGAGGCGTTGCTGCGCGGGGCCCGCGTTCGACGCACCGCTACTACGGCGGACTTGGGACTGAGTGGAGAGGCGCGGCGCTTTTATGTAAATGAGCGGCTCACTAAATTAAACCGACAGCTGTTCGGTAGGGCTCGCGAGCAGGCTCGAGTCCATGGGTGGCGTTGGGTGTGGACGAGAGATGGTCGGGTCTACGTGCGTCGCTCCGAAGGGCAGCCGGCTCACCGCATACGCAAAGAGAACGACATCTCAGATATTTTTAAAATTGCTGAAGTTCGGTCCAGCCCATCAGCGTAATTACATAAATGTATTTTGTAGTAGCCTTTTAGTTCTGTATTTCATGATTGTTGTATTTGTTGTATGTGCAAATTTTTTGTCGCGGTGTGTCGCTGTTTTAGTTGCCGAAAAATTTCTGCCTAAAACGAAGTGGTGGCCTTGTCTGCAAATATGTATATATTATAACCAAATTTGTGTATCAAAATTGGCATTAATTAGTATATGTACATTGCGTAGTAGTATATATGTAATATTTATCAATAACACGTACAGTTTATTTAGTTCCTTCTATGTATGTATTTATCATGCCTAAATCAAAATCATTTAGAGTTGGTCTGTTCAACGCTGGTTCGCTGGGAACGGGACACGACGAGTTTATTGTGGCCATGGGTAATCTTTCAGCTGACCTAGTGGCAATAAATGAAACGTGGCTTCGTGAGGGGCAAGATGGTCGCGCGCCCTCGGTGGCTGGCTACAACCTGCGTCACATCCCGCGCCCGCGCGAACTGCGAGCGCGCGGCGGCGGCGTCGGCTTCTTTGTAAAGCGTGGCGTCGCCGCCCGCCTTTGTCCGCACCCCCCCGCGCCGACCGTGGAACAGATGTGGCTACGTGTAAATGTTGGTGGGAAAAGACTTCTGGTCGGAACGGCCTATCGCCCTCCATGGCTACACCCTGACACCTTCTTTGATGCGATCACAGACTCCGTGACTTCCATGACTGGCTACGACCGTGTTTTGTTAGTAGGTGACTTTAACATTAACTATAACGACTTCTGTAATAGGAACCATTCATGTTTAATGGAATTTTTAACCTCTCTTAGTATGACTCAACACGTTGACCAACCGACCCACTTTACTGATCACAGCGAGACGACTATTGACCTTGTCTGTACTGACGCGCGAGTACTTAGGACCGATGTGCACCATATACCGGCTCTCGGTAGACATGCTTTTATAACTGTTGACCTGGACGTAAAGAAACAAAAGCTACCACCAAGAATTGTGACATACCGACCTATTAAGGACATAAACCGCGACTTTTTTGACCGAGACTTGGAACTGATTGACTGGGAAAGTATTTTATTACTTGGTGATATTAATAAAATGGTAAGACTATTCAATGAACTTGTTACTGAACTATTTGACATACATGCACCAGTCAAAACTGTAGTTGTGAGGGAGTCTCCTAAACCGTGGCTTACGAACAATGTGCGTTTGATGATGCGTCTTCGTGATGAAGCTCATAAACGCTACAAAGCAACTAAATCTGATGCACACAGAAAATATTATCTAGAGCTTAAATACCTCGTTGTCTCTGCCTTATTTAATGAGAAACGTGCCTACTTCCAAAATAATATTAACAAGTGTGCAGGTGATGCAAAGCGACTTTGGAAAAATCTCAAACGCACAGTTCTGCCGGACAAGCGGAATCAGGAACTTCCCTCACACTATAACGACGCTGATTTGATTAACGACCACTTTTTAAATGTACCTGGAAAAACTAACGTGACTATATCTGATTTGACTTACTACGAATTCCACCGACACGAAAAAGCTACTATTTTTTCAATGGTCACCATGACTGATTTCGATATATCAAAATTGCTTACTTCGATTAAGACGAATGCTACTGGACTTGACTTAGTTGGAATTGACATGATCTTACTGACACTACCTAGGACTTTATCCATCCTAACTGCGATTGTCAATCGCAGCATATTGACAAATACTTTCCCGACTGACTGGAAGACTGCGAAAGTTACCCCGCTACCCAAAAAACCTAACCCTATCCACATAACCGATCTCCGTCCTATCAGCATCCTTCCCTGCATGTCCAAGATAATTGAGAGAGCTGTGTATAATCAGCTATCGAAGTACCTGGAGGAAAATAACATACTACCGGATATGCAATCGGGGTTTCGGAGTGGTCGAGGAACGGCTACTGCGCTACTGGACGTTATAGACAACGTATTGTCGGAGCTCGACAGAGGGAAAAGCACTATACTGGTACTGCTAGATTTCTCCAGGGCCTTCGACTGCTTGAATACCTCCCTCTTGTTATCAAAGATGTCCTATTATGGATTTGATAATGCTACGGTTCGGTGGTTCGACAGCTACCTGTCGGACCGGGCGCAAATAGTCACGTTACAAAAAATCAATGGCACGACGCAGCTTTCTGCAACAAAATGGCTGACAAGAGGAGTTCCGCAGGGATCCATACTAGGACCTTTGCTGTTTATTCTGTATAGTGCTGATATAATATCTGAAATAAAGAGCAGCAAGTGCCACCTATATGCTGACGATACACAGTTATATCTGTCTACTGCACCGTCAGATGCAGCTGTAGCCGTGAACTTGGTCAACAGCGATTTAGATCGCATTGCGTCTTGGTCTGATAGGAGCTGTTTGGTGCTGAACCCTAGCAAGTCCAAGTACATGGTGCTTGGTACTAAAAATCAAATTCATAATACGGTGCAAGCTCTCAACGGCCATGATATAGCTATCATGGGTGAACCAGTAGAAAGGGTGGTTGAAGCCAAAAATCTCGGTGTGCTGATTGACGGGGAGCTACGTTTCGAAAACCATATTAGAAACGTGGTCAGCAACTGCTTCTACCGCCTGAAAATTCTATATAATATACGCGATTACCTTAGCACTGATTTGCGTGTTAGGCTGAGTGAATCGTTGATATTATCTAGATTAAACTATTGCGATGTTGCCTATGGTGGCTGTATACTTGGTCGGACAAAGAGACTAATACAGCGAGTGCAAAACGCATGTGCTCGGTTTTGTTTTAAAATCCCCCCTAGATCCCATGTCACTCCGTACTTGAACGCCGCAAAGCTCCTGAATATGGAATCTCGACGACGCCTGCATCTAGCAACCATGTTGTTTGGTGTGATTCGCAATAAAACTCCTAAATATCTATATAACAAATTAGAATGGTCATCTCGGGAGCGACAGGTACACAAAGAGAGAATTCGTATTCCTGCGCATCGCACGAAGATATTTCGGGGCAGCTTTAGGTATGCGGCGTCCAAGTGCTGGAATGACATTCCTCCCCCAGTCCGTGAAGCGTCCAGTAGATTTGCCTTTGGGCGCAAGCTCAAGGCATATCTGCTTGAACAGCAGAGACTTTTATATCCCGATCGAACTTCGCGCCGCAGACCCACTACGACTAACTGACGTAACTACGAGTATGTGATCGCATCGAGGATGCGTATTTACTGCGTATTTATTCTATCTATAATATCCACGTTTATTCTCTTTTATATGAATATGCACAGATATGTATTATTTATTAATTGACATATTTCGTTAACTTGGCCTAACTTTATAGCAACATTTTTATTTTGTTTACACACGTTTATCATTATGTCGACTGTCTTTACTGTTATGTTGAATGTATTTATTATATTGTTTTATTTATTACTTTGCAGCAGGCCACGCCGCGCTCTAGAGCCATAGGGCTTTCGGTACTGACTGAAAATCAGCGCTGAGGGTTCACGCCCCCAGCACTATGCTGAGTCAGTTGCCATTTGCAGCAGCAGAGACACACCGCGACAAAGTTTGTAATGTGTTTTTTTAGTTATTTTCACGGTCAATACTTTATTTGTCTTTGTAGTTTAATTTATTTGTGTGTAACTGTTGTTGCAATAAATGTTTTCTTTCTTTCTTTCTTTCTTTCTTTCTTACAATCCTGCACCAACCCGGACTTGGCCCCCGTGGTGGAGTATGGCCTACCTTCTTGCGATGTAGGAAGAGACCCGTGCGCCAGCAATGGGGACACACGAAGGGTTAATACCAAAGAAAGGAATCCAATCTCACCTATGAGATAATAGTAGCATCCCACGGCGAACCAAGCCGTCCAGGAATTGGGGTACGCGTTGACCCTAGTGTGCGCGAAAACAAACAGCTCGGACGGCTTGTTCAGCTCGAGGAGGCAGGCCGCGCGAACCTCGGGGCAGCACCAGGGGTCCAGCGAGTCCAGGAGCGCCAGGGCTTCGCCCCACTGGCAGGACGCCGTGAGGCGGCGCGCGCGCGCTACCACGGCCTCGGCTGTGCGCGCGCGCGTCTCCTCCACTGCCGTTGTTATCTATAGAGTGAGGTGGTGTTTTAAGGGTTCTAATATCATCTAATTAATCTTATACAGTTGTATATTTATTATTATAATTTTTAAATTATTATATACGTTTTGGAAATAAACTTATTTAATAGAAGTTTAGCCTTGTGAATAGTTTCTATGAAAAGTGTTAAGAAATTATAATTTCTGTTTTAAGATTCCGTAAAAACGGGAACCTATTGCTCAGACTCCACGGTCGGTCTGTCTATCTAGATAATAATTATCTAGGCATTTTTTCTCAAAATCTAAGTTTTGAAATGGATTACCTAGTCCATTATAACGTTCATTGAGTCGCCGTTTCTGTGCTACTTTGAATAAAACCTTTTTGATCTGTCTTACTGGCGCAAACCGCGTAAAGCAATACACACAAATATTAATTTGGTCGTGGCGATAAAGAGCCGCGCCCGCACAGATGGACACCAGTTAGACCTTTTAAAACTTCCAATGGCTACGATACGCGTCCCCCCTTCCCCGTGCCCCTGTGACGTGTGCGGGCGCGGTGCTTCTAGCGACCAATATGTATTTGAAAGCAAACATGACTTTACAAAAAAATAGAGGAAGATAATAATAATAATCTTTATTGACACAAAACACATTTTTAAAAACCTATTTAGAGGCTAAATAGGAGAGACAAAACACATACAAAACAAAATTACATCATGTTACAATATAGTTAATTAGAGTTACATACATTTTTGATGTGAGCTTCTGATACCTATGCTAGGAAAAATCCTGTATTACAGGTATCAGTGCCCTCCCATTAATGAGTAAACAATTTTGTAACGTGTGAAATAAAAATGGTTAACATAACAAGATGTGAGAATAACTAAATTCTTGAATACCTAAATTATTGAAATTTCATAATGAACACAGTGTTAAACAATACGCGTTAAACTTTATTTAACAATATTTTAGGCACTCATAAACTTTGTGTGCGTGTGTGTGTGTGCGTGTGTGTGTGTGTGCGCGCGCGCGTGTACATAAACAAAAATAAACCTATAAGCATTCCTTTAATATTGTTATGATTACTCACCGGGCAGTCGCTAGAGGGCGGGTCGAGCGGCGGCGGCGCGTACCGGTTGAGCCGCTCCTGGTAAGCCGCGCGCAGCAGCGCCGCCTCGGCCGCACTCAGCTGCGACCCCACAGGCAAGGACTCCAGCAGCTCGCTCTCTGTGGATCATAATAACAGCAAATTATTTATTTTTGCTATTACAACTTACATTTTACTTAGTTTTAGTAGTTGTATAAGGGCCTGTTATACAATCTGCAAATAAAGTTCCGGATAAGCTATCCGGAACCAGGGCTGTCGTTTGTTCTAAATTTGAAGCCATAAACAAACACTTCTTATGCGCTCCATACAATTAGGTCTAAGGCTTTCCGAGTCCAGTCTTTTCCTGCCACTTTGACCTAGTCGTCAGTCCGTCTCATTGGTTGCCTCCCCAGACTTCTGCGCCCGTCTCTAGGTCTCGAAACTAGTACTTTTACACGCCATCTTCAGTCTTGTCTACGGCATATATGGCCTGCCCATTTCCACTTCTTACGGGCTATGTCGGTCAGTTTCGTTGTTCTTCGGATTTCAGAGATTCTGGTCCGATGTCGATGTGAAATACCCAATATAGCCTTACACTTTTCCAGTAGTACCTCTTACACCTTTCCTTTCGCAGTTTGGTTTGAAAAAATTAACGCATATAACGAGTGTTGCCGAAACTAGGCTACTTTAATGTATCCTGTATCTTAGGCGTATTTTTTTTAATATAGCCATAAATTTTATAGTTTACTCTGTGTCTTAATGAAAACTATTTAGTTACTTGTTTCATTCTTTATAAACATTCTATTCTATTATTATAAATAACAATATACAATCACAACCCTCGGACATGTAATATCCCATGGCTCAAACGTCCTTGTTCTAGGGCAAGTGGCACACAGCGAATACCACTTAGGCTCAGGATCCCACTTCTGATCCCATGGCTCCTGACATTAAACCTGAGTGTGTTTAAATCAAAAGTGGTCCTGGCATTTAACATGCAAGCAGGATAGACCCTGTTTTCGCTTACCATGGGGTAAGACCGGAACTAAGTGCTAAAGCAAGGTTCGTGATCTGTATCTACCACTGCAATTATTTAATAGTTTGATTTTGTCATACTTTTCCTTAATGTTTTCCTTTTGTCCTCTTGTAGAACTTTATTGTAACTATACATTAGTTACAATAAAGTTTAAAGTTTATGTAAGAATATCTCAGTTTTCCTTTCTTCTTCAGGCTATATTAGTCCACTGCTGGACATAGCCCTCCCCTAATAAGGGCCATAGCGCAAGCTGCGATCTCCAACCCGCATGTCCAGCGTGGGGATTATGGGCATTATCCCCTAATGCTGGCATGTTTTCCTTTAGGAACTCTCCATAGTCGGTTGTCTAGAAGAAATTGGTGTAAGCAACAAGGCCGCCAATGGTATTGTGTCTTTGTTAATAATATTTTTCTATTTTCCTGTCTACAATAAAGAATATTCTTACCTAATCTTAAAGCCTCTCAATAAAAAAAAAACTCTGCATTCCCATTTCGTTGACCCTTACCGGCTCTCCTGGCACGTAGTGACTCACCCTGGCGCGGCGTGAGGGCGTGCTGCTCCAGAAGTAAGTCCAGGGCTTCGTAGCAGGCCACGTCGGCGCGCAGGGCCGTGGCCAGCGCCTCAGCCGCCGCCTCGCGCCGCTCCAGCGCTGACAGGGCGCGCGCCTGCGTCACTAGCACTCCGGCTAGCGCCCTCTGGGGGGTAATAACAAGTGTTTTTTGACAAACCTATTTAGAGGCTAAAAATTCCACCCATGCCGGGATTCAAACCCGCGACCTCTGGCTGTCCGTGCCAGCGCTCTTTCTAATGTGCGACTCACCGGCATCAGTGAAATTTCGAACCTCTTTACAATACTCTCTGTATTACGTACAGGCAGCGGCATCCAGTTGGAAGCTCAGTTGGAAAGAGCGCTGGCACGGATACCCAGAGGTCGCGGGTTCGAATCCCGGCACGGCTGTAATTTATAGCCTCTAAATAGATTTTTTAAAATTGTCCTTAGCACGGGTTAGTGCATTAAAAATAATATAATCAAGTGTTTTTTGACCGGCTCGTTGGACGGACGACGCGACGTCTGATTACCATGCCGGAGGTCATGGGTAGCTACCCATTGGGCCCGCCGTACAATTGTACAAATGGCCTCAGTCTGTGTTATTTCGATGTTTGTGATGACCTTGCTTGGTAACCATAGCACTGGGCATCCTAGGACCAGGATAAGTGACTAGGATCTCTGGTACTTAGTTATTATTAATATGGCTCGCTATGCTCTTAGGTAGTTATACATTTAACCAAATAAATAACGGGAACTTGCATCAAACATCGATTGGAGTGACCCTGTTTTAATACGGAAAAATAGTTACGTAAAAAAATACACAAATATAGAAACCATACATTTTTTTAGGTCTCGAAGAATGCGAATAGCTGTAAAACTACTAGAATGGCTTTTCGTAATCGAATGATTCATGAAAAGTAATAGACGTAGAGAAAAAATTAAGCTTAATTATCTATTAATATGGCATCTCCAATGAGATAGAACATTTTTTTGTACTCCATTGTGATGCCTACCGTTAAATTTATAACGAACTTACAACATTGAGGTAGTTTAGTGCAGGAATGCAGTGAACTTGGAAGAGTTCTTGTGGTAAAATAATAATATATATACGACTTCGTTAACACTATGTTTATTTAAAACTGTAGAAAGAAAATCTTTGGCCTTTGCATCTACTTAATGACATAGATGATTTACAGGGTGCAGAGGCACCTTCACTTAAACTACATGGGTGAAGGGACCAATCCGACGCTGCAGTGCCCGAGACATTGTAACCTATACCATCCTGACAGCTTATTTGGCCTACCAGACAGGAAAGACAAGTCATATGCAGGTTTACTCACGATGGTTTCCTTCACAGTGTATGTGGTAGCCCAGTGGGTAAAACATTAGCCGAGGAAGCGGGAGACCCAGGTTTAATTCCCAGGGCGGGCATGAACCTATACTTAGTTTATTTTCAAAGTTATGACATCTACAAATTTGTGCAGCAATACCACACACTAAAGCGGTAGAAAGGACACTGATCAGAATAAACAGGAAAAAAAGAATTTGCATGCAAAAATTACCAGTATAGTAGT
Source organism: Yponomeuta sedellus (assembly GCA_934045075.1). NCBI lineage: Eukaryota > Metazoa > Arthropoda > Insecta > Lepidoptera > Yponomeutidae > Yponomeuta > Yponomeuta sedellus. The sequence continues at coordinate 21,723,272 of OW203730.1, forward strand.
GTTTCGTCAAAAGGTGAAGTAGGTAAGTGGAAATCCAAGAAAGAAATCTGGAATGGGTGACGTAATTTTAAATTTAAAAACCCTGGTGGTACAGAGTGAAATATCAAATATAGTGTAAAGAGGTCTGCACTGTTACAAACTACTTACATAAATTAGGAGCTATACCCCAGCCTCACTGGTTGAGCTTCATTAGGCACTTTAAATTGCTAATATGGAATGCTCTCAAACGCGAAATACGCTTCACCCGTTCTGGCAAGTTAATCCCGCAATCTACCGTCATACTCTGAAAAAGAAAATACTTACATTGTGTGTCTGGTCAGAGTTTCTGGCGTCAGTAAGTGATGGATCGCACTCCTCCAGCAGAGACAGAGTGGTGGCCGGCTCCTTGGCTGCCAGGTATGCCCGCATCGCCACGCCCAGGCACAGGAGATGCCGCCTGGAGATGTAGTATTTTAAAAGATAAATAACTGTGGTAAGTTTGAGGATTCCGCACTCAACATACACCCCTCACCCGCACCCCCCCCCCATCTTCTCCCGGCTAAACAGTTGATGGTAGAAACGTGAAAAAATTATTCAGGGCAATAGCACATAATATACAGAACTTTGAAAGAACTTAATGTACTCTATAATGTACCGGATCTTGCTAAAATGTTATACAAACAAATCTAAGGGCACTCACTGAAATTGGCTAAGCAACTATGGAGAAACAATCCCAGAAAACACTTCTTACCGAACCATCTAGTGAATATGTGGAATAAACTACCAGAGACAGTAATCAGTGCTCCTTCACTGAACTTATTTCAAAACAGACTATATAAACATTTAAAAACTGCATATACTTGCATCAGCTAAAGGCTGCTTGTGTATTAACTAATAATAATAACTTAAAACAAAATTGTAATGGCTAAGTAAGCTTTACAAGTAAATGAGTAATCTGCAACCAACTTCTACTAGAAAAATATCTGCGACCCTGTTAGATTCTGACCTTAAAACAACAATTAAAACAATTGTTAGTGGTGGGCCAATTGGCCCTTCTCGAAGCTAACAGGACTAAATTCCATCAAAAAATACTTTAAGTTGTTAGTTATGTAAAGTAGGTCAAAACCCTTCCTTCTATGAGGATTTTATTTCACTGATATCGTAGATATTTCCTGTTGACAAGCAACCACTTCATCAAAGCAATTTTTAATTGTACAAAGTTTTATGGATAAATTTGTTTAATCTCCATATTATACTTCTACGTATCTATCAAATCAGCCCATAAACGGAGTCCACTGTGGGGCATAGGCGTCCTCTCTTTCACGGCTACCTATCAGGTCCCAATTTTAAACTTGTTTGATGTTCCCTATTTACAACCCACAGACCTTCTCTCAGATTAGGTTAGTTACCATGCATGCGCACTGCAGTTGTATATGGTTATAGAAATGAAATATATGATTCTGATTCATATAATAAAATTTTCCTGCATGCGCACTGCAGTTGTATATGGTTATAGAAATGAAATATATGATTCTGATTCATATAATAAAATTTTCCTCCTTTCCCATCCTACATCGGTTCCCTTACCGATGCAGTCCCCGAGAAACAACAGCATGTGCGGCTCTGTGGAGCTCCCCTCGCGCCAGCATGGCGCTGGCCATCAGCCACACATCATCGCCGCTGGCCTGCGCGCCCGCGCCGCCGCCCGCCGCTGCGGCCGCGTCCGCCCAGAAGAACGCAGATGTCCACTGACCCTAAGAGAACAAAAAGAAACTTCATAATAACTTCCTAAAATTTCCGCACTTAGCCCCATAGTTGGGCCATTGTATGTAGCAAACGCTCAGGTATGTTAACACTTCAGACACTAGGGTTTCCTCACGATGTTTTCATTCACGTTTAGCGATTGGTATTGCTGCTATAACTTCGAAAATGTACATAAAATCCCGATTGAGAAGCCGGCTTTCTACTGCTCCGCTACATCGCATCAATAACTTTACTTGCCACACAACAACGTATCCTGGTCCCAAACGTGATTATTTAATTTATACATTGCTTAACAATTAAACAGCGAATTTAGAAATTATTATGAACGAAATGAAAGGCCATGCTTACCAGTTCAGAGTATTGCTTGACTAGAGACCGCATAAAATCCACGTTTAAATACTCGGTCGTTGGCCTAGCGCTTGTATCGGTTTTAGACATTTTTATTTCTAAATTTCTAATATTTATATAGATTAATAGTGTACGCCAGTATGTATATTGGAATATTAGATGTTCTTATTTTTTCAAAATTTCGTAAATTTACACCGGCTCTTTGAGCAATCGCAAACAAACCACAGACTAAATAGGAAAACAAACAGCTGTCATATTGTCATAATGACATAAGACTTATTCTGAGACATAAGACGGAGTTTACACGTTCAGTCTGGCGTCAGTTCAGTCCGTGACCTTGATCAAGCTCGGATTGATGCCAGGATTTAAATTATTTAAATTTTACGTATGCAAACAAGCCCTCTAAATCTGTAGACCTGTAAATGGTTTAATTGTTCGGAGCCTCTAAAACTATTAACAGACGATTCGGTACGGTCCATACCGTATCCGTTCGTCTGGAATCGTCTTGGCTTGGTCCGTTGGTATAGTATTAAACAAGGATGTTTTAACAAAAAAACAAATGATCGAACTTAGCATAGGCCGGACAGCAGATTCGGTACGCTCCGTACCATATCTGTTCGTCTGGATAGTTATCTACTATTTTATGTTCGCTCGGATCGATGCATGGTACGCCAAATCCGCTGTTCGCCTCGTACCAAGTTCGATCGTCTATTAATAGTATTGCGCCCAGCGCCGTCCGGCCCGTACCAAGTATCGAACTTCCGAACGCCTAAAGCCATTTTTTTCCAATATTCTATGACCATCTTTGTGGAATAAAGGAAGATTTTTTTTATCCTACCCCTAATTTTATGTCATTGTTTCATTCATAACTCGTAAAACGAAACGCAAACTCTAAGTTCAAATTGATTGCTATGTTTATATTGACGTCTCTCTTTAACTTACGCAACCGCTATAGCACTACATCACTTTCTCAACGTCTTTCATAGTGCATTTAACTTTGCAGGATAATAACATGCATGCTGACATTTTTGACAGTTTCAATTTGATGACGGAAAGAAAAAGGTTAAACAGAGCTAAAGAGGGAATAGGTTGAATTATATTAATTCATTTAGATATAACAATTAAATATCGTCGTAACGACTGTATTTCACCGTGTGCTTTAAAACGTGAACGCTTAGTTTTCCTCAGTCAAGCGCTCTCTTCCTCGCACTAGTTGTAAGCGCGACGTGTCTTAGGTTAGAGTTGATCGGCGAAACATGTTAGTGAGGCGGTTATTATAATACCATGACTGACAGGAAAATGTGCAAATTCTACAATTTGAATGTGCCTGAGCGTCGGTCCGGAGAGGGCGGGCACCAGAACCACGGCGGCGGTGAGGAGGACGAGCGGAACGACCGCGGCCCCCCTGGGGACGAGGCGGCGGCGGTACACGTGCCCCCGCATGAGCACAAGCTGGAGTACAACTACTGGATGTGGTTCTCGCGGCGCCTGCCCACCCGCGACTCCGCCTCCACCACTGGCTATGGGCAGGTGAGGGCCGCTGTGATCATCCACTTCAGTCTTGGTGCCCCTCTGGGCCCTGTTTCATAAATCTCCAGTTAGTAACACACTGACTATTGTCCAGACTTTTTGGTCCAATGACAGTCCTAGGCTTACTATTGGTCAGTTGGACAAAAATTACAGTCGTAACTTTATTACTGATTGTAGATTTCTGAAACGAGGCACAGCTGGGTCAATATTCTATGTAACAGCTATAGTCGCAAGTGAGGTTTTCATACTGTATTGTCACTCTCAGAATGTAACCTCGATATCAAAATAGAATGACACTTAGACATTGTTAGATGGTTTCTTCTATTGACACTTGAATGAAGATGATTTTTTGGTTTTTACTTCATTGTAGCTCAATTTCTGTTGAAATCAGAAATTTCATATTCAGAAAATGGTTCTTATACAGATTTTGAATTTTGTGTGTGGGTAGTTATTATTTCATCAAAGATTGGTTTATGATGATATAAATTAATAAACACTAGCTAGATTCTGTCTAAAAAATCCTATCTGTTAATGCTTAACTTCTAGATAAACAGAATCTGAGGTTTTAGTTTTACAGATTCTATCACAACTAACTATTCAGCCCAACAAAATAATTTTAAACCCAATTTGAAAAATATGAATGTTGATAAATAGCTAAAAAGGCCTTTGTAAACTGGGGTGCATGTGCAATGGTCTGTATCCTATTTTGAAACCATCGGAGTATTTCTGGAATTTTGCTGTTCCTCCGTGCTGAATACCTTATGTTCAGATGTTTGTTTTGTTTTTTACATTTCTTTTGTATGTGCTTTCCAAGTTTCTCTTCTGGCGAAGAGGATGAAATCCCAGGTACTTGAACATAGTGTTATAAGGGAGAATGTGAAGATTTAAAATATTACTATTGATATCATAATTAAAAATTTTAAATTGACATACCTTTATGAATAAGTTTTCATTATGGTTTTTTACAAATACTAACATACTAAGCCTGCTAAGGAATGATGTGCCCACATCTAATTGGCATTATTATACTAAATGCTGCCATATAACACAGCAGGGATGGAAATACAGCAGGGATGGAAAAAATTATTACCCCAATGCGACTCAATAAGAAGCAATAACAATCAAAATAGTCATAGCTTACCTCAAACTTATGCTGATGTAACCAATTCCAGGGACAAAGACCAGGCGTCAAATTACACCAACAACTCCAACAACAACATGATGCAGCTCCTCTATATGATGTTCACTAGATTTGAGCAAACCCTAGAAAGGATGCTAGACAAAATGATGGATCGCATGATCAATCTGGTCAGAGTAACTGCCCAGAAGCAGAAATGAATCTATTCCTGAAGGTAGCCGCATGGAATGCCAACGGCTTGTCTAACAGAAGACAAGACTTAGAATTATTTATCAAAGAATACAAACTCGACATAGTTCTTATCTCAGAAACAAGACTAACCAATCGTAGTATAGTTAGAATCTCAGGATTCTCGGCTTAACTCACTAACCATCCATCTGGTAATACCCATGGCGGCACAGCAGTCATTATTAACACAAAATATAAACATTTTGAGATGGAAAAATTTGAAAAAGAATATCTTCAAGCATCCAGCATTTCGGTACACACCAGCCAAGGCCCTATAGTCTTTTTAGCAACATACTGTCCTCCGAAACACAAAATTAGCTCAGATATGTTCAATGAATACTTCACAATGCTGGGGCCAAGATATGCCACAGGGGGAGACTGGAATGCAAAACACACATTCTGGGGCTCCAGACTCATCCTTCCGCGTGGTAGACAGCTGCATGCATCAATACTGAAACAAAATGCTAATTCTTTATCAGCCGGCAAACCAACATACTGGCCAACAGATCCAAACAAAGTTCCTGACCTGCTGGATTTCTTCGTCACCAAAGGACTCTCTCCACATCACTTAAATATAGAATCTCTAACCGACCTATCATCAGATCATTCGCCTATCCTGCTAACCATAAATACTGATATAACCGTGAAAGAACCGCAGCTAGTATTAATACGCCAGCACTAGACAAAAACTTCAGGCAGACAAACATGTACTCACAACTTGTAAGAAACAAAATTCACGAAAGGAGAAACCTGCGGAAAAAGTGGCATTCTACAAGACACCCAGAAGATAAACGAGCTCTTAACAGAGCATCGCGTCACCTCACGTCGCTAATAGCTAAACTAAAAAGTGATTCAACCCAGAAATATCTTGCAGACTTAAGACCCCAAAATAACGGAAAACATTCTTTGTGGAAAGCTACTACTATTTTAAAGCAACCCATAGAACCAATACCACCATTAAGAAAACAAGATAAAAGCTGGGCGAGAAGTTCAAGAGAAAAAGCTGAACTATTTGCCGATCACCTATCTGAAGTCTTCAAACCCTATCCAGCTAGTGACGAAGAAGCAGCGGCTCACTCAGAAAAGATAGAGGATGCAATGTTTAATCCCTACCAATTGTCTTTACCAGTCAAACACGCAACACCAGCTGAAGTTAGGAAAATAATAAGTCTAATAAATTTGAAAAAAGCCCCAGGATACAATCTCATTAGCCCAATCATCATGAAAAATCTTCCCAGAAAAGCAATAGTTCTCTTTACAAGTATAGTGAATGCCATACTAAGAACAGGGAAATACCCATGCCAGTGGAAAGTGGCACAAATAATTCTTATAGCAAAAGAGGGTAAACCTGAGCATGAGGTGACTTCATACAGACCTATAAGCCTGCTGCCAGTTGCCTCAAAGGTATTCGAAAAAATACTTCTCTTCAGACTGAGGCCTTGTCTTGATCACGTAATTACCCAACACCAATTCGGATTCCGCGAAAACCACTCAACAACGGAACAAGTTCACAGACTGGTAAACCATATATCAAGGTCATTGGAGAAAGAGGAGTACTGCTCAGCTGCATTCCTAGACGTAACCCAAGCCTTCGATAAGGTATGGCACCTTGGTCTCAAATTTAAGCTTAGAAACCTTTTGCCTCACCCTATCTATTCTGTATTGGACTCCTACTTGACTGACAGATGCTTTGAAGTAAAATACGATGAAGAAATTTCAGCACTTCAAGAAATACAATCAGGAATCCCGCAGGGAAGTGTCCTCGGTCCTGTGCTCTACTTACTCTACACAGCTGATTTACCATCTAATCACAAAGTCACAACTGGAACCTTCGCGGACGACACCATATATCTAGCAAGCCATCAAGACCCCGCTACCGCATCATAAAACTTGCAGGAAGCACTAAACCTTATGGAGAACTGGTGCAATTTATGGCGTATTAGGACAAACGAGACGAAATTGGTACAAGTTACTTTTACCCTCAGAAAGGGAGTGTGCCCTCCAGTTCGTCTTAATGGTCAGGAAATTCCTCAAGCCAACGAAGCCCATTATCTGGGAATCCACCTTGATAGGCGCTTGACATGGAAAAAACACATATCAATGAAACGAAAACAGCTAGACCTTAAGGTTCGTTCAATGTATTGGCTTGTAGGTCCCAAGTCCAAATTATCAAGAGAATGTAAGATAACATTATATTAATCAATCTTGAAGCCCATCTGGACCTATGGCATTCAGCTATGGGGAACCGCTTGCAGATCAAGCATAGATAAACTTGAAAGATTCCAGACGAAAACAATAAGGTCAATGATGAATATCCCCCAGTACATCAGCAACAAACTCATGTATCAAGACATAAAAATTCCCACCGTCATGGAGGAGATCCGGCAATATAGTATTAATTATCAAGATCGGCTTAGTCATCATCCAAACGAATTGGCTTCGGACCTATTGACAAAAGATAGCACTTGCTATGCTCGACTAAAGAGGCACAATATTATTAACCTGCCAGACAGACACTAAATTTGGCTGTAAAGGCAACCTAGGAGGATGGAGGCCGCTGGACCTCACTCTGCACCAACCACAAACTACAGAAGAGCCGTAGAAGCCCAAACAATTTGCTTATTGTAGTTTGAAACTACAGATCGCAAAAGCGCACCAAATAAATATCAGTGATAAAAAAAAAATATAACATGGCAATGTAAAATCAGTATGACAATGTGAGTTGTGCGTTTAAATGTCAAAAGTTGCTATTTTCTAGTACATTGATTGTTAAGTTCTGAATTTTTAACTCTACAAAACGCGCTCCATCATACTGTCTAACCTGGTATTCCATTTTCATAGACAGCCATTCTGGCTTTCTATTACCTCCCTTGTTTTCTATTAACTATTAAATTATTTTTTTCTTACTATATTAAAATTCAATGCGATTCTTTGTAAAGTTTTTTGTATGATATTCTATAAGCATCTTTTAGGTAGCTGTTATTTACATCTCAATATTTCAGAAATGCCATATATATTGCATGACATATTGCTAATTTTTCCATATCCACGTTGTAATGAAACAATCTGTGATGCAGGCATTGCGGCTGGTAGCGCGAGTAGGGTCAGTGGAGCAGTGGTGGGGGCTCTACTCGCACTTGGCCCGGCCCTCGGAGCTGCCACCACTGTCCGACCTGCACCTCTTCAAGCTCGGTATCAAACCCATGTGGGAAGACCCACATAATGTCAACGGGGGCAAATGGGTAGGTACTACGCTGCTAGATTGGGGGCCAGTTTCTGAATTGAGAATTTTACTAACTAAATACTTAAGTAAGAGTTTGAAGAGACCCCACTATAGTTAAGCATTTTCTTAGCAAAATTCTCAATTCAGAACTTAGCCCTAACAATGTTGATTAAGATTAAGAATATTTTAATTAAGTTAAACCATGTTTTGAAAAGAATAAATGTGAAGTTTCTTTGTTAGCTTAAAATTAATTAAATATGTTTATTATGCAGAACAAAACTTAACAATATAGATTGATACAGAACACTTTATTGTACATAAAAATGAAATTAGATAGATCAAAATATAAGTAACTCTGATTCCAAACTAAATTAAATTGACTGATCCACAATGATCCATTCTGGGTGAACTTAAATATATAAAACAACAATATGTTTGCATAATAATAAAATAAAAACTAATTGTACAGTGTATAAAGCAAAAAACATTTTAAAATGAACTTGTTCATTTGCTTACAATATAGCTATGAAAATTTGTAGAAGTTTACTAAAATAATAGATTATTACATACGAAAAGTCTGTGAAAAATAATATTAACTGCATAAATTGAAACTGTGATAGATATGTCGTAATGAAACAATTTCTTTTAATTTACAAAATATCGGCTGTGTACGAAAATAACTTCTTTTAAGTGTTAAAAAATACTACCAAAAGTTGAGATTTTTTGCTGTAACATCAAAAATATATTTATGTTGCCTATTAAATGTCCCACTGCAGGGTACAGGCATTCTCTCAGAGAGAAAGAGAGAGAGAGAGAGTGGACTCAATTATTACCACGCGTGCCCACTGACAACTTCAAGCGCCGCAGTATTTGTACACCTCAGACACCCAGGTTTCCTCACGATGTTTTCCTTCGTTAGCGAGTGGTATTGCTATTATGACTTCACAAATGTACATAACTTAAAAAGTAAAGTCTTTGGTGCTTCCGGGATTCGTACTCACGACCTCGTGATTGAAAAGCCGGCGTTCTACCGCTCGGCACCCGCTGCCGCTCAGTACGGGCTGTCTGATTAACAGATTGAGGACAGGAAGAAGAGGCGTGCTTCGAGGAAGCCTATGTCCAGAAGTGAACGAATACGGGCTGATTGTTCCTTGTAACCAGGTGGCTATACTCACCCTTGGCACAGAGGCCTCCACAAGGCGGGGTCGCGAAAACAAAGACGTACATGCGCGTGGGCATTATTATTTCTGGAACACCCTGGATGATCGATGTTTTTCGATGGTCGGCAGGTGGTACGGCTCCGGAAGGCGCAGACTGGTCGCGCGTGGGAGGACCTGTGCATGGCGGTGCTGGGCGAACAGTTTATGGTGGGCGCCGAGCTCTGCGGTGTCGTACTCTCCGTGCGGTTTCAGGTACGTCACAGCACAAAGTCCATTCACACTGTCGGCCCGTCTATTCACTTACGAAGTTAGTTAGTCCTGAGATTTCCGCACTTAGCCTCATAGTTGGGCCATTGTACGTAGCAAGCGCTGAGGTAGGTACGGTAACAACTCAGATACTAGAGTTTCCTTACGATGTTTTCCTTCACAGTCAGCGGGTAGTATTGCTACTATAATTTCACTAATGTACATAACTTAGAAAACAAAGTCATCGGTACATGCCGGGGTTCGAACCCACGACCTCCCGATTGAGAAGCAGGAGATCTACACCGCTCCGCTACCACAGCTCTTTATTCACTAACGAAGTAGACGATCTAACTGGCGCCGCCAACTGGTAAAGTTAGCCGTCGAATTATTTGCCTAGGTCGTTCATTATGCGTCGGCATCCAATTGAACGGCTGAAGATTATTCAGCCGTGTGGTTGACCAAAACTTTTAATTACCTGGCTGAAGAAACAAAGACATTAATTTATTATACCAACAAGACACATCACAGATACAAAAGACCAGATAAATTAACACAATATGAGCACAACAGAAATAAACGACATATACAATAAACGAAATGAAAAAAAAGGAAAGACATAGGTGAAGGTGGTTATCCAAGTAGTCAGCACCATGAATCACGCCCACCATCAACCAAGTAGTCAGTCAGTTCATGGTGGCCGCCGAGATCTGCGGTGCCGTACTCTCCGTGCGGTTTCAGGTAAGTCACAACACAAGGTCCATTCACACTGTCGGCCCGTCTATTCGCTAATGAAGTAGACAATCTAAGTGACTCCGCCAACTGGTAAAATTAGCCGTCGAATTATTTGCCTAGGACGTTCATTAGGCGGGGGCATCCAATTGAAGACTATTACCCGCTACTAACCCCCACCCGCCTACTTTTACTTTTTTGCACTACCCAATCAGCCATTATCCACAAACCAAAGGTTGACTGAAAGAAAATGCTACTTAGCTTTACGTATGCCTTAATGAAATGCTTTGCGTTTTTGGGCGTTATAGAATTTAATAATAATGATAAGAGGGCTGCTACTTATGTATGCGGAATAGAAAAAATAAACAAATGTATATGGCTAAATATGCTTTTATTGTTTTTCAAAGTATTCTCCACTATGATCGATGCACTTTTGCATTCGATGAAACCAATTTGTAAAATACTTTTTCCACTCTGATTGAGGTATCTCCAAAACGTGCTGTTTGAACGCATCTACGGCATCTTCACGGGTCGAAAATCGTTGACCACGTAATTTATTCTTTACATTTGGGAATAAATAGAAATCATCGGTGGATGACCCATCAATTCTATTTTTTGACCATCCAAAAATGTAGTTGTTTCCTGAGATGTATGACAGCTGGCATTGTCATGGTGAAGTATGATTCTGCGCGCTGGTTGTTTTGGCGTATTTCTTCAAATACTTCCGGCAAACAAATGGTCGTGTACCACTCCGAATTAACCGTTCTGCGATTCTCCAGTGGTATTGTAGCCACATGGCCTCTCCCGATCCTTATTTACTAAGCAACATTTTATGCTCTATGATTTTTCTGTATGTTATCCGATTATCTAGAACATCTTATTATATTTCGTTCTTACTAATAATCCCTCGCGATTTATTGTTTTTTTCACGTTTGGACACATGTAATATAGCGCCTTAAGGAAGTCCGCTTTAAGTGCCAGCATTGAATTTCAAATTCAATGGTGCCAGTGTATACGTTTCTGTTTCGTAGGTCATAACTACTCATAACCGGCAGGACGCACAGGTTCCTGGTTTCGCACAGAAACTGTGACTTAATTAACGTAAAATTAGGTAACCATTTCAAAAAGATAAAAAAAGCTCCAACATGTCTTTTCACAGTCCATTGATAAATTTACGCTACAGTTTTCCGCGGTCCAACATAGCTGGATCCTTCTCATGGCCTTTTTCTCGAAGTTGCCTCTCTCCAATAGAATAGTCTGTCCTAGACATATTTCCGGACAGCTTCGTGGGCCACCTGGGCGATGCAGGACGGCCCGCCACGAACCTATCGTTCATGAGATATTCCTTTATTCTGCCACTACTTGTAAGTGTTCAGTCAGTGCTCATTCAGTGAACTCATTGAAATGGAATGAAATCAATTTTATTTCAACGTAGTTAGTTAGTTAGACCTGAGATTTCCGCACTTAGCCTCATGATTGGGCCATTGTACGTAGTGGAGCTGTTCGTTTACTCCAGCCAGCCTATCTCTTTCCAGAAAGCCAGCAGTGCTCCGATGTCACTGCAGGCTTCCTGAAGGGACCCCGGCTTCCCAATGATGGCGGTCCGTTGCTTTTCCACGCCTTCGCAGTGAATGGTCACGTGGGCGGGTGTTTCCTCTTCTTTGAGGCATCCCCGGCAAAGCGGGCTGTCGGTTAGACCCATGTTGTAGAGATGTCTGTTCAGTGAGCAGTGGCCTGTTAAGATTGCCACAGCTTTGCGCAGATTTTCTCTTCTCAGACGCAGCAGGCTACGTGAAAGACGTTTCGAGATTGTTGGTAAGGCCTCCCTGGCTTGTCTACATTTGGTTTCTGTTCTCCAAAGTTCAGCATGCTGGCTTTCTGTTCGCGACCTCAACCATTTTCTAAACTGGTTGTATGGGAGTGGGAGCAGGGGTTCGGGTCCTTCCACTGTGGTTTCCGAGCCTCTTTTAGCGAGTTCATCTGCGGCATCATTGCCCAGGGAGCCGCTATGACCCTTTATCCATTGTAAAGTGACTCTGTTATTTGTTGACAGTTTTTCCAATTCATGGTGACACTCTAGTATCAAGCTGTTGTTTGTAAGATTGCTGTTGAGTGCTTGTAGGACTGAGGCGCTGTCCGAGATTATGCGTATTGCGTAAGCCTTCGCATCTCTTGTGTTCAACAGCGCGACAGCTCTTGTTATACCGATGCATTCTGCCTGAAAGATTGTATTCAGGTTGCCAAGGGTTGTAGATATTTTTAGATTTAGTTCGTTGGAAAAGGCTCCTGCGCCCGTTCCTGTTTCAGTTTTGGAGCCGTCCGTGTACACTCTGACTTCGTGTATTCCCGAGTAGTCGGTAGGCTCCTCTTGCAGTTGTACCTTATATTTTTTGTCGAAAATATAAGTGTTTGGTATTCTGTCGCACACCGCTTCTATCATAGGCTGGTCCGAAACAGCGGCTGCTAGGATTTGTGTGTGTGGGGTGTAGCTGTTTTGTTTCCATATACCGGTTGTCCGAAGCCGTAGGGCAGCACTGGCTGCTTCTTGTTGAACGTGCAAGTGTAGAGGTCTGAGGTTCAACAGGGCTTCCAGGGCAGTAGTCGGTGTTGTCTTCATGCACCCAGCTACTGCGAGGCATGCCAGTCGTTGTAGCCTCTGTAATTGAAGTACTGCTATTTTCTGTTTTGTTCTGGTCCACCATACAACGGCGCCATAAGTTATAGCGGGTCTTATCACCCAAGTGTATAACCACATCATAAGTGACGGGCGTAGACCCCACTGTTTTCCTATGAGGCCGCGGCATTGCCAGAAGGTCATCTGGGCCTTGTTAACGATATTCTGTAGGTGCGAGCTCCAGTTTAGCTTGCTATCTAGCGTCACACGCACCGAGATATTTAACTGTTGGTGACAGGGTTAGCGTTGTTCCGAAAAACTTTGGTAGGTTTTGTGTTTTTGGGTTACGTTTGTTTGTAAAAAGTACTAATTCCGTTTTAGTCGGGTTGGCGGTTAGTTGATGAGTCTTGCACCATCGCTCTACTATGCCAAACGCCGTTCTCATTAGACTGTATAGAATATCCTCGGATTTACCTATCGTCAGGATTGTTATATCGTCGGCGTAGCCTATTATCCAGAAACCACATTCATCAAGGCGTCTGATTAAGCCGTCAACTACTAGGTTCCATAGAAGTGGCGATAGAACTCCCCTTGAGGGCAGCCTCTGGCCACTATTGCCCTCGTAGTGCTGTTTACCTTAAGCGTTATGGCTCTTTGACGCAGGAGGTTGTCTATCCAGCCCGTGATGGTTGGCTGCACTCCTCGTTTCACCAGCGCTTGGTTGATGCTACTGAAAGTTGTTTTGTCGAAAGCACCTTCTATGTCAATAAAGGCTCCTAAGACCATATGTTTATCTGAGAGGCCCTTTTCTATGGTTCTAACGACAGTATGCAGAGCTGAGTCTGTTGATCTGCCATTTCTATAGGCATGTTGTTGAGGATGTAAAGGTTTTGTTTTTAGGGCTCCTTCTCTTATGTGCCTGTCCGTTAGTCTCTCCAGCGTTTTTAAGAGAAACGATGTGAGGCTGATAGGCCTATAGGATTTTGCCTGTGTATAGTCTCCTTTTCCAGCCTTTGGTAAAAAGACTACTTTGACTTCCCGCCATGAGTGGGGAATGTACTGGTGTGCCAGGCAGGATTGAAAGATATTATTTCAACGTAAAGAATTTACATTCTATTCGCTCAATGTCAAAGTGAAATGTAAGCCGCTGCCTTCTGTTAACAAGTACACTGGTGTGTTATACACACGCACCAGCTTAAAGCTGCTTATGTACGGTATCAACCCTAGGTCCCCACTGCTGGGGCATGGGTCTCTTCCTACATGGCCGGAAGGTTAGGCCATACTCCACCAAGGGGGGTTGGTGGAGGATTGTAAGGCAGTGGCAGACCTTACTGTCAGAAGTTATCACGCTGCTTGTGTATTAACTAATAATAATAAGACAGGGCGCTATGGCGCTCATTAGTTGAGGGCTATGTGTCCAGCAGTGGACTACATAATATAGCCTGAAGAAGAATAAGATTAATAATAAAGTTAAATGTGTGTAGAATCCTATGTCATCCCGACTCGTCGGGGTATCCCTGAACTAGGAGATGAGTTTACTGGTTTTCCTAATATAATTTAATGTGTTTGCATGATAGGAAGACCACCTGGCCGTGTGGCATCGGACCGCGGCGGACACGGCGTCAGCGGCGCGCGTGCGTGATACGCTGCGCCGCATCCTGCAGCTGCCAGCCGGCTTCCCCATCGAGTACAAGGTACTAAACTAAAATACGTAATTCGACGGAGCGGTTTGACAGATAGAGTGTTACCATGTGTGAGAAAAATAAAATAGTGATGAGATTGATCGCTATTCAATTATCGATAAAATCCGGCCCTAAGTATAAAATCGTCGGTTATCTAACAACACCGCTCAAGTCATTTGAATAAACCTTACGGGAGTGGAAGATTTATTATTTTAGAAGATTTTGGCCTAGATATTAGTCCTTTGGGCCATCAACCATTATTTCGTTAGCTAACAGTGCTGCCAGTATTAAGTAATGAGAAATCGTGCCGTTTTTTACGGTTTAACAACAATCTATATTTTCTTGCTTAGTATGCATATAAGTCAATTTAATAGCATAAAAATATAACATGAAGCTTGCACATCAACGCCTTTATTATTAAATTAATTATTACATTCCCGTTTTAAATATAAAACTCGAAAAAATTAAACAGGTTTTTTGTTCGGATCGAACCGGATCGTACATTATCGACGAAAACAACACTAGGCTGAACCTGGCAACATTATGAGATTTTGAGTTGTCAAACCGCTCCGTCGAATTACGGATTTTACTTTAGCGCCACTTGCAAAGTACTAGCGCCACTTGCAAAGTACTAGCGCCACTTGCAAAGTACTAACGCCACTTGCAAAGCACTAGCGCCACTTGCAAAGTACTAGCGCCAGTTGTCAGTTCCAGCCAAGAATCTAGTGCCGCTTACAGGGCTCCTCGCTGGACTAGTTTCAAGGTGCTAGTGCATATTGTAAAGCACTAGACTCACTTGCTCTGTACTAGCGCCAATCCGCTACTTGACTCGTATCAAATTTGTCGCGATAGATGGATATTTCCTGTAGTATGTAACGTAAGAAACTGAAATATACTATCATTGCTAAGTAAGTATGTCGGATGGCTGCAAAATTTGCAAATTAATAAAATGTTTTCCGCTTTTAATTCGAAACGGCGAAAACGCTATCCGCCATATTGAAAGCATCTTTGGTTTGTAAACAAACATCTGTCAGCCAGAGTCAGTAGACATTGATTTTTTATAGGACTTACATCAAAATGATCTTCACATAAATACACTCGAGTTTCAGTCGATAAAGTATCGGGGTCTCTTTTGGCAACTTTGAGCCAATTTCACGAATACGGTACACGAATCCACAACTTTCCGGGGGTCTTTATTGACATGTTTTTGCATTCTCGAACAATGCAATAATGGTAATTGCTGTATTTTGCATGTAAAATCGATGAAATAATGGTTGCGTTGTTACAAACACATTAAGAAGCAAAAAATTACGGCTATCATCTGGGCCTGGAATCATGTTCGCGTTGTTGTTATTTCTATGCTCACAGATCACTCACAGATGTTGTTTACAAATCTTCAAACCATAGATAAAAATGGCTGACCGCGTTTTGACTGTTTAGCAAAGCAAAGATTAAAAATATATTTTTTGTTGCTTTTAGGTCTTCAAAAAATGTACTAAAATATTTTTTTGTCTAATGGAAGAGATATTTACCATTTAAGATTTACTTGAAAAGAGAGTCAATAGCGGATTATAAAGTACTGGCGTCACAAGGTGTTAGTTTTACATACCTATGAGGCTTCCCCATCGATTATAAAGTGCTGGCAATGCATACCACCGTACAAGCGTCACTAGCAAGGCGCTAGCAGCACTTACAAGACTATACTTCTGAGTACAAGCACTGCGATGCAGGAAGAGACCCGTGCCCCAGCAGTGGAGACATACAAGGGTTGATAACTACAGAGTACAAGATATTAGCGCCACTTACGACTTCCCTGTAGAGTACGAGATACTATGACCATTTACAAGCTTTCTTATAGAATATAAGGCTTTCCTATGCAGTATAAGGTGCTAGCGTCACTTGATAGGCTTAAATAGAACCACTTGCAACGCCTCTCCATCGAGAATGAAGTACGAGCGTCACTCACCAGAAGCGAAGTCATATTGGCAACGTCTAGATAATAATTTCCTTTATATTTCTAGCATAGTGTCGTCAAAACCTTTCTTTTTAGTCCTTAGGTCAACAGAAGTTGGCATGATGACAAACACTGGTCTCTTTGTAAACAGCCCGTGAATCAAACATCTGCTATCTTCAAGCCTATGAGGCATATGAAGTGAATATCTTAGTTTTCTTTTTTTACAAACATAACACCGACACATTTCCTCCTCCCAGGCTCACGGCGACTGTCTACGCGCCTCGGCGTCGCGCTCTCACGAGAATCACAACGACTTGGGCTCGTCGCCGCCCACGCGGGATACATAGCCCCACGCCCCGCCGCCCCAATTCCCCGCGCGAGACAGCCCCGCAACTGCCCTCTTGCACCGACAAGTAGACCTGACAGCTTAATCAGCAAACACCTTGGCGAACTTTCCGCGGTGGACACTAGTGCAGCGACCACGCTTCCGCGCGGGACGCTGTGCAGTGTCCCGCGCGGGGCTCTCACTTCTCAGCTTTACTGCCGGGGCATTCAATCCTACGCCGATCTTTCGCGTGCCACTGGGAATCCTGCAAGTTTTCCGCGCGGGACACTACGCATCGTGCAGAGCGTTCCATGCGGGACTCTTAGCACTACGCCGATCCTTCTGCCCGAAACACGCCCATGCGGTATTGTGCTGTGCTGAGTATTCCGTGCTATGTTGGGTTTCCAGCGCGGGACGTTTGAAATTGCGTCGATTTAAGCCCGCACTAAGCGTCGTACCGAGCCCTCCCGTACGTGAATTCGTTACCAGCCACCCGGGCCTGCCCGCGTAATCTCTCACTCAGCTGCGGTCCGAAGTTCTAAACTAGACCGCAAATGGTCAAATAGTACCGTGTCTTTATTCAAATTATTTTGGCAAAGTATTTGCCAACTTCTATTGCTCATGACATATAACGGATTTCAGATATGACTTGCTTGTTTGAATCAGCTACTTGTTACATTGTAAACCAACCTACAATGGTTCCATGTACAGAACGACGGTCGTTGGAAATATAGAAAAAAAAATGCACTTGGTCTATTTTAGTACTTCGCGGCTACGGTTTGGACTGCAGAGTGTGCAATGTTCGTTTTAAGGCATGTTTTGTTCCTCAGGTTTTCTGTAGAGATTGCGCAATGAAGGCACACGCAATACTAAGTTTTTAAGAGTAACCTCACTGCCTTTGTACCGCCGTTACAACCAAAACTGCCCGAGAAGCAATAGTAGGTAGGTTGTACCAAAATAACTAGCTGCCATCGTAATGTAACTAATAAATTGTTGTCTCGCGTTTGCTAGCGAGTTATGGAGTGCGGCGGTGTGTTGTGTCCCGCACAGCGGCCCGTGTAGCATAAGTACAAAGGCGTTAAGCGACTCATGCTACGCGTGCTGATCGTATATCAATGATTCATGTGTTTCCTCGGTTCTCTTACCATTGTTTAACTTCGTACCGCGTGTTTTGTACAGTTAATTGTTACATTTTATCGTATTGAGCCATGAAAGCGTTGTTCTCAACGATTGATGTTGTAATGTAATGAATTTTTAAAAGTATTTAATAAATTTTGTAAACTACACAATACTATGTTCACGTTGGGTCTGAAAGGTCCTTGTTAGCCGACTGGTAGGTGCATATTTGTCTTCCTAGCTCCTTTCAACATTACGTCCAGCATAGAGTCAATGGCGCATGGAAACTTTTGAATTTGTATTTAATAGCATGTGTGTTAGATTTATATGTGACTAGTCCGTATGCCGTACGGTACGCAGAGAGTGAGATAACGAATCGGTTGTATCTTAACACGAGCGCTACTCGCGTTTCACAGCAGCGTTGCTGACACCTGACAGCAGGTCGACCGTTGAATTTTGCAAGTCGTCCGTTAACGTAACTATTAAAAGTGCATGTATGTGACAGTTTACCTATTAAAACGCCGACGTGGAACATATATTTGACGAGCTAACGCTCCTGTGGGACGCGACGCCACGTTTACACACTACACACATTGTACAGTGGGAAAATACCGGATCACAGAAATAAATGAATCAGACTTTGTATACTTTCATATGTTTTTGTTTTGCCTTTGCCCTTTTATACCGTTTTAGAAATGGGTTTTGCGCCTAACCAAGGAGTTGAGGATAGGCACGTTCAGTCAGATGATTCCAGGGACGAAGACCTGGGGGGGGCGAGTCAAAATGCATAGTTGATCAAAAGAGTCACATTAGCCCGGTAATGGTCGTTTTATTCACATTATCGGTAGTCTAGTAACCAATCGCATTGCAATGCAACTCGGCGCCTCGCGCGATCTACTTCGCGAGAAATGCCTATTTAATTTGCGCGGGTTACACCCCTGGAATAACATTGTACTGCTATTGCTTTATAGACTACCAAATTGAAGTAAATAACTATCATTTTCGTGCTTATATCATTCTATTGAAAAACTGTGTAAGTAGTATCTCACTCACTCGGTAGCCAACGCTGCCAACGGCCTGCCAAGCAAGACGTTCGTACCAAACCACGCGCTATAGCGAAAAATGAGTTTCGATACTAAAAAAATTATCGTAGAATTTCAGAATGGTCCATGTTTATGGGATGCCTCGTTATCTGAGTATTCTAATCGTAATATGACGATTAAATGTTGGGAAGAAATAGTAGATATATTTAAAGAACAAAATAATATTACGGTTCAAGAAAAAAACGATTTAAGTGAGTTAAATATTTTTTTTATTGTTTATCCATTAACAACAATACATTAAGCAAACTTATCTTGCCATGGTAATGTAACTGACGGGCCTGGCCACTCCAATGACTTCTACTTGGCATCCGAAAATAGCCAGAGGTAGCCATGGCTGCGGAGCCGGCGACGCACGGTGGGCTCAGAATCACGTTTCAAAGACATAGGAACTTGAGTTTTCAAGTGTCACTTTTTTCTCTCGAAATAGGTTTTATTACTCATTACTATACTAAACAATGTGATGAGAGACTATTTAGAGAACAAACGGATGTGTAAGAATTTTTCGAAGAAAAATTTGTATGGAGCTGACATGAAAAGTGGCTATAACTCTGGAATCGCAAGTTTGGCCGTGATATCCTTGGAGATGTAAGTAGTGCTATTTATTTGTGATTTTTCGGCATACTTTTTATAGCAGTGCCCTTTGCGATTTTTTTAAAAATTAATAATGTGTATTTTATACTTAAATTACTAGTTAGACCAACTTTAGATATACCCTATACCATATGCCCTAGCCTATGAAATTAAAATTAGGCGTGTTATATATAATGTACATATTATCCCTTTATTTTAGTAAAGGGATAATATGTACATTAGACGACATTCACCAAAGTAAGAAAGGTTTTAATAAAATAAAATACCAATTTTTCAAAATATATTTTTACTAATTGCACATTCACTGACCACGAACTGGCAGACGCCAAGTAGGACACCCACCAGTTCGCACGACCGATGATCCCAAAAATATCGCTGGTGGTGGCTGGATGAGGATTGCTGAGGATAGAGTAATGTGGCTTGCCCTGGGAGAGGCCTATATGCAGCAGTGGACAAATACAGGCTGATTGATTGCACATTAAATATAAAGACCGTTTCTTTATCATGAATTCCCAAAAACGGTAATATCACTTTAATAATTCGTAAAACAAGTCTTATTAAACACATAATGTATATGCTCAGTTTTAATTTCATAGACTAGGGTACAGGAATATCTAACTACGCATAATCAGGACACAAAAGCATTAGAACTACTCATTTTAGTACAAAGTACACATTATAATTTTTTTTTTAAATCGCAAACGGTACCGCTATAAAAAGTATGCCGAAAAATCACAAATAAATAGCACTACTTACATCTCCAAGGATATCACAGCCAAACTTGCGATTCCAGAGTTATAGCCACTTTTCATGTCAGCTCCATACAAATTTTTCTTCGAAAAATTCTTACACATCCGTTTGCTCTCTAAATAGTCTCTCATCACATTGTTTAGTATAGTAATGAGTAACAAAACCTATTTCGAGAGAAAAAAGTGACACTTTGAAACTCAAGTTCCTATGTCTTTGAAACGTGATTCTCAGCCTACAGTGCGACGTGGCCAAGGCGTCCCGGTGAGGCAGGGCCCTTAGTTTCAGAGAAGCAATTCATGGATTAATATGACAATTCGTTGTAGATTGCAAAGTCGATTATTACACAGATTAACAGGTAGGGAGTCACTGCTACGCAATGTACATTGAAATCTGAGGGCGAGATAAATAGTCGTTGCTTAGCCCAAGTCCGTAACTCATGCTTCCCTAAGCATTACTTCAGGCTAACTTAGCTAAGTATCAATGCGTTACTAAAATATACGTTTGCTTAGCTAAGCATGTTCTTAGGCCAATGCTAAGGCTGACATTCAGAGACGAAAACTAAGCAAGACTGGTCTTACAAATGTCCAAATCACGTACATTTTGACATTTCTGAGACCGGTCTTAGCTTCAGTTTTCGTCTCTGATTGTCAGCCTAAGAATTAGTCCGGGTTTCGCAACTTAGAGAGTGCCAAAGTACTGTCTATGATAGACAAATCGATTCTTATGCAAGTGCTTTCGCTAAGACTCGTTCTTAGAAGCGACTATTTAGCTCGCCCTTAATAATATGAATTGTAGTTTTATAAAACACGACCCTGGCCGCATAAAACATCATGGCTCCAAAAGCGCGCAGTGAGTTAACGCGAGGAATGTCTGACACTTTCGAGTCGCGTGGCCGCAATGATCCTCCCCCGCCCCGCGCCACCTGCAGGGACCCCATTTGATGAAACTACAATCCAAATTTGTTGTGGGTTTATAGACTAAGCAATCATCGCATTGTCATAATAAACTATGAATTGTAGTTTTATCATTGAATTTTGTTGCTTAAAATTCAATGGTTTTATGAAACTCGACCCCGTTGAGATTCTGTTGCGCCACTGAGTATGTTACTATAGCATTGAATTTGCACTGTACGATCCGTCGAGCAATCATCGTGTCTGAACGTAATTAATGTTGAATAAAAGAGTTTTACATCCAGTATAACATAAAATCTGTATTATTTATTCACTATCTTACATTTAATAAATTAGGTACATACTTATAACGAGTAACTGAATACATAAATACAGTGCATTGATATATATTTATAGGTTCTAATTGCGACGGGCAACCGCGAATTAAACTATATATAGAGTCCCGTTTCATATACTTCTCTTCATTAACTCGTAGAAGTAAAAACTTCTACGAGTAAATGAGTTCTAAATATGTGCTAGTGCACTATTTCTACCAATTGAACTAATATCGCGCAATTCCAAATTTACCCTTATTTACGCGAAAATGGATGATTTTATTTTGTCATTTTATTTAAGAACAACTCATTTATTTACCATTCACCAAAATGTTTTATTTTAGCACTGAATTTAAAGTTCAATGATTTTAGGATTTTTTCGTCAATATCAATGTTGTCCTAAAAGTTGTAGGTTTTAGGTTCTACCTAGAGGATTATGATAGCACTAGTAAATCTTACAATTTAAAATACACTCGTACACATTTAAACTATAATAAACCCCCTCATCCTTTTCAAAGTATAAAGAAATGCAGGAGCAACATTTGGCATAACTACACACTAATAGAACAGTGGACGTGTACCTACTCGCATTGCTGCCTGCTTCCCAGACTTTAGAAATTTGATCTTAGTTACATCGCGCGCATACACAACACTTGAACGACATGAACGAAAAAAATACAATAAGTCCACACTTGGGCCATTCTTGCTGCCGAGCAGTTGGTACTTTCTCTATCTAAGATGGCTACCGGTGCGGGAGCCAGGCCCAGCGCTAGAGAAAGAGGATACATTAACTACTGATGACTACCTACCGGTGTTTGCGTACGCCAGCCCATTGCTAGAGAAGGAGCGATGGTATATTCAACAATAGCATTATCTGGGTGAGATAGCTATCGGTGTTTGCATACGCCAGACCAGCGCTAAAGAAGGAGCGATGCTATATTCAGCCATAGCATTATCTGGTTGAGATGGCTACCGGTGTTTGCGTGCGCCAACCCAGTGCTCGAGAAGGAGCGATGCTATATTCAACAATACCATTATCTGGGTGAGATGGCTACTGGTGTTTGCGCACGCGAGGCCCGAGTGCTAGAGAGGGAGCGATGCTATAATCAACAATAGCATTATCTGGCTAAGATGCCTACCGGTGTTTGCGTACGCCAGCTTAGTGCTAGAGAAGGAGCGGTCCAATATTTAACAACAGTATTATGTGGGAGAGTTGTCTACCGTCGGTGTTTGCGCGTGCCAGGCCCAATGCTAGAGGGAGCGATGCTCTATTCGGCAATAGCGAGCGAGAGCATCATCTGGGTGAGATGGTTGTTAGCGATTTCTGCGTCCTTTTGTTTGCGCGCGACGGCGCCGGCGGCCCAGTGCGAGAGACGCCATACCTCCTTGCGCTTGTTGCTATTTCCACTAGTCTTGTAGTGGGTCAGTAGGTTGTTGGTTACCTGGCGAGAAACGGTCTAGGTTAAACATGATGACTGGCAATATGCCAAGTTATTTACTTTTCTAGGATAATCGATATCAACCCTGGTAAGTCCACACTGCTGGGGCACGGGTCTCTTCCTGCATCGCAGGAAGGTTAGGCCATACTCCACCATGGGGGCCAAGTCCGGGTTGGTGGCGGATTGTAAGCCAGTGGCGGGCCTTACTGTCAGAAGTTATCAAGCCGCCCATAAGGCCTTTGACATGGCTAACGACTAACGACATGGCTAACGACAACGGCATGACAGCCAGCACCAACGGCTTAACGTGCCTTGCGAAGCACGGAAGCGCTTGGAAAAAGCCACTAGCGGTAATCACGGGGCGGTCACCCATCTTTATACGATAATAGTATAGTGTATCCTATCAAGTTTGGTACCAGGACAAGTGCTTGGGTTGTGTGGAATTTATTAATTCATTCATTGTTATCTCGTTGTTGGCGAAATGGTGAACCTTAACGTGGCGGCCGAGTTTCTCAAAACCACTTTTCGTAGTTTATTATGACCTACCCCTCTGGGATACAGACGTGAGGTTATGTAATGTATGTATTATGACAATTCAAGGTACATTGCGTAGCAGTCTTCTTGTTATTCTGTGGGTTAATCGGTTTTGCAGTTACATTGAATTAACATAACATTTACATACAGGCACATACATTGCTTCTGACCCCAAAGTAGGATACCCTGTGTCGTGGAAACCAGAAACAACGACATCACAAACATGTAAACATCCAAGACCTGGGATTTTTTTGTCTCCAGCCGGGATTCGAACCAGGGTCCTCTTGCATGGTAGACAGATGCACCACCGCTACGCCACAGAGGTCGTCATTGTCAACCATGATTTGTAGTTCTATGACACAAGCTCCTAGTAATCTGAGCATCCACTCCTCTGGACTGACCATTCGGCGTTTATTTTACGAACGAAACAATGAATAGAAATTAATGTACGCGTAGAGGCCTTCTCTAAGAGAGACGGAATTGGCTGGTCCTAATCACGCACGAGCCTGCAGCGAATTGGCGAATTTCCAAAACGACGGTTTTTTGCAAAATTGTATCTAGTTCCAGGTCTTAGATTCTAGGTTTTCGGTCGTGAGTTGTAAACTAGTTGATAGGGCATTAAAAGTAAATACTAACCAGAATCAATCCCAGCAACGCCCTCATGTTGTCCGGATTGAGTTTCAGCGCGTGGCAGTAGTAGGACTTCGCCAGCTCTATATTTTCAATCCCACCCTGCAAAGAGTCGGAAAGAGTGTAAAGAGTCGTGAAATATTTTGAAAAAAATTGTTTCGCAAATAGATTGTGCAACAAACGTCTGAGGCATTCAATGTATTAGTCCAGTCCGTCGAAAAATTGTCTGGAAGATATTACTTTTGTGGTAAGGCGCGGTCTGTACTCTCAGGTTAAGAAATATCTGTGTAATTTCCATCTTTATGTACAATTAAATGTTCTCTATGTATTTAACAATAGTCTTATTTATAAAAAAAAACTAGCTGATACGGTAATTAATGTTATTTTGCCATATTACTTGGCTTCGACCTATAGTCAGATACACAAAAAAGTTCATAACTATCGGCGAAGCCGTTTTGGAGGTTTCGGTAACAAACACTAACACAAGACTTTTATATCTGATATAAAAATCTCGTGACATTTAGATAATTACATATCTACAAACTTAGGTTAAATAGTCTGAGGTAGTCCTTCTTTTTACCACAGACTATTTAATCTGCATTTGAGGAGTTTGTGTCCTGATGTACAAGAAAATATGTTCTTATCTTATGGTACGAATAAGACTCCGTATGTTTAGATGTTTGTTGCTTCATCACTGAAAATGGTAGAAGTGTATACAAACTAGTGAAGTGAATGGCGAAAACAATTAATGAAACTATGGAGTATGAAGATCGCTGAACCGTTTGCGGCGGTGTTGCTCCATCCGGGGATAATCTGAAGAGATGGGGGATCCCGCCTGAAGATACTAATTTCTTATACCGATGTGAAGCTGTACAAACATCATCGCATCTTTGTGTCTGCCCTGAAGCTCCACAGTCCAGTCTTTAGGATCTCATAGAGGCTCACCCAGTGCAATCGCAGTTGCGCTGTTTTGGGAGCGAGATGTCTGAGGAGGAGCCGACGCTTTGCACACGAAAGAAGAAGCGAACACTACACATACCATAGTGTAGCGTATGTCGGCGAGCCGCTGATGCAGCAGGTGGTTGTGGGGCTGATGCAGGAGCATCTCCTCGGCGCAGAAGGCGGCGCGGGAGTACTCCTGCACCTGCAGGTACAGCTCGCACAGCTGCTGCCAAGCCTCCACGTCTGACATAAACCTGGAATGTAACATTTATGTTTAAGCAGAGACCAGTATTTGACGCTTGCCATGATGCTGAGAGATCTCTTTCGCTTCATCAACGGTTTCATTTCCGGTTTATGCTACTTTTTATGTTTCCTTTCGCTAATACATCAGCCATTTGGTCTCGGATCAATAGCCCCAAAATGTTACAAGGCTGTTGTCACTTGTCAGCTCCATCGTCACTCTGTCTGTATAGATATAAAATAAACAAATAAAAAGCAATTCCGTGCCTCGCAAGTGACGTTCAGCTGTTGGTGCCGGCTGTCATGTGACTTTTGACAGTAGGACTCGCCACTGTCTTACAATCCTCCATCAACCCGGTGGTGGAGTATGGCCTACTAACCTAAGAGACCCGTGCCCTAGCAGTGGGGACATACAAAGAGTGATTTCAAATGTACTTCAACATGGTGGAAAGCACTACGAAATACCAGAGTGTAACTTACTTCTTGAGGTAGTCGACCAGCTTATGTATGGCGTCGTTGATGAGCCCGTGAGCCTTGTAGAAGGCGACGCGACGCTTCTGCGCGGCCGCGTTGGTCTCATCTGCCTTTATGATGGCTGTGCACGTCTCCAGAGCCTTGTCATAACTGAAACACGGAGAAAACACGTTTATTTCAAAAAAATACGTATTTAGAAAACAATTAACAATATTATTGATTTATAGCGGGATAAATATACTTAAGATTAGATTATATTAGAACTCTTGTACACACCAGAAAACAAAATACATGAAAAGGCTCACATATCTAAGTTTTGCCGTAAACAATTGGCTGTCTTATCGCTAAAAGCGATCTCTTCCAGACAACCTTGGGATGGATAGAACTGAAAGATGAAGAGAGTAGGTAGGTGTACATGAAGTATATAGGAAGAATATTATGTACATAAGCTCTGCGAATCAGAGCTAAATCAGGTTGGACTCTTCCGACAAAAAAATCAAGTTTATCCAGTTGCAAATCAATTATGTATAAGCTGCTTAATTTGCTAATTATGCTTAAGATTTTTTTGTTTAAAACGACAAGGTTGTTTTAATTTTTTTATGAAGCTTAATATGTAATATGTCCCCTTGCAGGGCACAGTCATTTTCTCAGAGAAAGAGGGTATGGGCTTGATTACCACGCGTGCCCACCGCGGATTGGCTATTTCAAGCGCTGAGATAAATGAACACCTGCGACAATTAGGTTTCCTCACGATTATATTCTTTTTAACGCACTAACCCGTGCTAAGGACAATTTTAAAAGACCTATTTAGAGGCTAAAAGTTCCACCCATGCCGGGATTCGAACCCGCGACCTCTTGCTATCCGTGCCAGCGCTCTCCCAACTGAGCTAATGGGCGACTCACCGGCATCAGTGAAGTTTCGAACCTCTTTACAATACTCTCTGTATTACGTACAGAGACGATGATTTCCTTCGGCGTTAGCGAGTGGCATTGCTACTACAAATTATTCACGTTTGTTTCCTGTGTTATGTACATAACACAGGTGTTAATTTGAAGATCTAAATCGTTTTGGAAAAAAACCGGCGCAAAGTGCGTGTCGGGTCACGCGCAGTGTAGTGTCCCTTAGAAAGAGGTGTAATTTATTTGCTTTATAGAACTAACAACTACATGAAAGTAATTTTCAATGGGTTTGTATGATTTCCTTTTATAATCATCAATCAATCTATACCTAAGCCAAACTCGATAAAGAATAGAGGTAAACAAACCAATTTAGGGTTATCACAACTCACGTTTTACAAATCTTCTATTGTTTACATGATTGATTATAGCCTTTTGCTTCCTAACTATTTATTAACAATTCCTATTGCAGCATATTTAACTAGAATCACTCAAATAACATGCATATTTATTATTTCGAAAAACTATAAAAAATCCGACATTAATTTTACGCGACAGCTCTACGAAAAAGAAACATGGTCGAAATTCAGGTGTGACAAACATTTTGGGAAATTTAGTTTATGCCAACAAATGAAGTTTAGTCGTTTGTCAATACGTGTATATGGCATAAGTATATTAACAATATGTAGTATATTATATTAACATGACAAAATGGCACAAGACAACAATATAGATTGCCCCCATATCATTGTTAATTAAATCCGATAGAAATCATATGGGGGCAAGTAAAAGGCCATGTTGCTGCCAAAAATAAAACTTTTTAAATGGCTGAACTAAATAAAGGTCCTGTTAGATGAGGCAATAAGTAAAATTACTCCAGCAGCATGGCAACGTTGTGTTGAGCACGTAATTAAATAAGAGAAGAAAACGCCGAATTTGATGATGTAATGGATAATGTCATTGATGAATGATGAATTTATAATTCAAGTCTTCGGAGACAAAAATTCATCCTCCTCTTTGGCCAGTGACAGTGATGATTAGTGTAAACATATGAATAAAAATATATACAAAGAACTTTCTTTTAATGCAATATTTGCAGTAGGTCCCAATCTCCTCATTTTCATAGTAGCATCTATAGGTACTTATTAATATTATAAAGTTGAAGAGTTTGTATGTTTTTTGCTTAAGCGCGCTTAATTCTATTAGGAAAATCATGCGGCATGGCTCGCGTAGATATTTGTTAAATCTGTGTGTCATATTTCATATTTCAGTGTTGTCATAATATGTCATATTGAAATCGGTTAAGCCTTTCACTATAAAATCATAAACATAAACAAGCATTTTACATTAGTAGGAGGAACGATTATAATTTGTATGAAAATGATTTCTAGAAAAGGTTGTTAACATCTGCCTTTTAGGTGTAAACAAGTCGTTGTCGTTGCAACGGTTCGTTTATCGCCATTCGTTATCGAATTTGGCTCAGGTATAGCTGTGTGGTGTCGGCCTAGAGAATATCACCAACCCAATTCTTCCCGCGGGTGTCGTAAAAGGCGACTGAGGGACACCAATCGTGGGGTGGGCAGCTGCGCCCCCTGCAGTACAATTCCACCGAACTGTGATCCCCAACCCGCATGCCCAGCGTGGGGATTATGGGCATTACCCCCTATGATAGCACAACGTGGCGCTCTTTAGGGGAGGGCTATGTCCAGCAGTGGACTAGTATAGCCTGACGACGACGAAGGCACGGCATTTTCTTCTGTGATCGGCTATTCTTATCCAGCCAGTGCTAGCAACCTGCCTCAGATCGTCCGACGAGTGAACTTGGCGTCCTACGCTGCGTCTGCCGGTTCATGGTCTCCACTTGAGAACCTTTGCACACGCGCTAGACCATCGGTTTTTCGGCATATGTGACCAGCCAACTGCCACTTCAGCTTTCTGATCTTCTAGACTACGTCAGTCACGTTAGTTCCTTGGCGGATTGTCTCATTTCTGATGTGATCCATCAAAGAGACTCCGAGCCTCCTCGGCCTCGAGGGGGGTCGCTCCCGATGTGGGTTTAGGGGTAAATAGGACCGTAGGACCAAAACCAGCCCCAAGGTGGTGTTTAGTGGGTAGGCGCACTTTTTGCGAGTCCCATATTGGCAGCACGGTCGGGTCCGTGCTGTTATGCTTGAGCATTCACCACCTCCCTCCACCGTGTCCTCCGGATGGTGCCCATTATAGGGCTAAAAAAAGCATAGGCCGTTTCTTAGCACGCTCAGCAACTTTGGATCGGTGGATTAGACTTGAAGCCAGTATCCATATTTCAGCTGGCTTGGTCATAACAGGTCGTACTGATTGAAGAGCTTTGTCTTTAATCTGTGAGAATAGCTGAGGAGGAAATCTGACGCATTTTTCCGAACGCAGCCGAACCCAATTGGAACCTTCTCACGGCGTCTTTCTCGAAGCCTGGTCCCAGATGGGTAGTCTGTCTTATGTACATATATTCCCGGACAACTTAGAGGGTGGTAAAGGTCTATAATACTATAGACTTTTCATAACCTTGCCTGCTCTGGGGGCTGGAGATTATTGAATCTTTGGGCGAGACGACTTGTAATCATCCTCGAAAACAGCTTCTAGATGTGGCTGAGGAAAGATATCTGTCGGTAATTCTTGAGCATTTGTTTCCTTTCTTAAGGTCGGGTTACTCTCTGTGACCCCATCATTATGCCGTGCTTAGTCAGTTAGACCTGAGATTTCCGCACTTAGCCTCATAGTTGGGCCATTGTACGTATAGCAAGCGCTGAGGTACATTAATACTTCAGACAATAGGGTTTCCTTACGATGTTTTCCTTCACCGTCGGCGAGCGGTATTGCTACTATAATTACTACACAAATGTACATAACTTATAAAACAAAGTCATTGGTACATGCCGGGGTTTGAACCCACGACCTCCCGATTGAGAGGCCGGCGTTCTACACCGCTCCGCTACCACCGCCCCCATGCCCGCGCCGTGCTTGCACTTGAGGCCTCATGAGTCTTCTAATTAAGCTGGGGTCGTATCTAGTACATTGGAAGCCAGAATGTTAGGGTGAATGGTTGGTTAGTCTTATAACTTACTCCTCGGAAGCCTCGCGCGTGCAGGCCAGGTACCTCTGCACGCGCAGGCTGTTCGGGAACTCCTTGCTGAGCAGCACAATGCAGTAGTCCGCTATGTAGTAGTTGTGGCAGTCGAGGGCCGCGAATATCACCTGCTCCATTATTACATGCTCTGGAAATTATGGCGAAGATTTTCTTTTAATATCTTATGTAAAATCTCATGTGAGATCTTTTATAATGCATAGTGCGGTTATTAGTGTTCCTTCAGTGAACTCATTTAAATACAAGACATGATAAACATTTTACTAAAATAAAATTTACTATTAAAACAAAATGTTTCCTTAATGAATGTCAAAGCTGTTAATAAAGTGATAAACACGCATCAGCTTGAAGCTGCTTGTGTATTAATGAATAATATTTTCATTTTATTTGGATATATTTAAAAGTACATAATATGATAATATTATTTCTTGTTATGCATCACAATGAAAGAAAGCCTTCATTCTTGCCGATGCCAGCACATATAATAAAAATTTAATAAATAAGGACGAATAAACAAGACAGGGCGCCATGGCGCTCATTAGGGGAGGGCTATGTCCAGTAGTGGACTACATAATATCTCCTGAGGAAGAAGAACAAACAAAATGTATGTTATTTGTATTTTTAAATAAACAAATCTTTGTTTTTATTATGATTTCAATAAAATTTAATGTAGTAATGTCAACAAAATAAAAATAAATTGATTTAAGACTACTAGAACCACCAATAACTGCTAGAGTGGTCAGACATGACCTAGGACAGAAAACTCTAGACTGAATTGGGGGAGGCCTTTGCCCAGCAGTGGGCCACTAACATAGAGGCTACGTAAAAAAACTACTAGACACCCCCTAAACGCTGACAGCAATAAAACCTTGGATTTTGTATCTGCATCATGAGATGATTTATGCAGTGTCTAGTGGCACTTTGACTCACACTAGAGGGGTGAAAAGACCACTCGGACAATGCAGTGCCCATACCATACTGACAGCTTAGGACAAGAAAATATGTGCCGGGCCAACTAAGCAGCGGGTTTCATCAATATGTTTTCCTTTACCGTAAGTATGTTGTATTGCTACTGCAAATTTTCAGATGTATGTATCTTTGAAACAGCATAAACAATATAAAGCAAATGCTTAATGTAATAATGTATGTTCTCGTAAATCATATAAAATAATTTAATTTTTTACGAAGCCCCACACATGCAAGGCAACGTGAAATGAAATGATTCACTACTGAAATGAACGGCTTTATTTATAGAATGAGAATTATTCCTTTAAAGCAGTCCTCAGAGTCCGTTTACTGAATGAAAGTTTGTGGTTGTGTATGTTTGTTACTTCTTCACATCTAAAAGGCTGGAGCAATTTTAATAAAATTTGGTATGGAGTTAGCTGACACCCTTTATTAACACATAGGCTATGTTTCACTGCAAGAAAATATCTTTTACTGAGAATACAATTTATTTTCCCTAATAAACCGCGGGTAAGACCGCAGGGCACAGCTAGTAATAAGTCTGAAGATATTTTCAGTTCACTTCTTCAGTGTCATGTCTTTGACATATACAATCAATTGTAATATGAAGGATATGTAATAGCATCCATACTACTTACATACTTAAAGAACACAACAAATCTAGACCGAGGTCTTTTTTATAGAAAGTAAAGTACGGTAGCCTGTTTTGGTAAAACATATGTCTGTTTTACCAATAGCCATCTTAGGTAAGCATTTGTGATTTCAATGGATGAGTTAAAGTTTATCAAAGTTGAGAGATAAGCTCGTTAAACGAATACGAGTCTCAGGTTAAGGATATTATTCGATATAATTTTACTATAGTGTTGAAATTAAATTTTGTATGGCTTTCCTAAGGGCAATGTGTTTCTAAGCTCTGTAGGGGTTTCTGAATCTCTTACTTTCATTTCCAAGATTATCAATGTTGTTGACAATGACATCTTGCCACAGGTCCATCACCTCGTCGCTACGCCTTTCGTTATTCTCTCTCCATTCCCTCAGAACTTCTTTGGCCTCTGAAATAGAGATAAAAACATGAAAAAAGATGTTAGGATGTTAGTTTTCCATTCGTAAGATGCTTACCGCTTAAACTGAGATCATCGTAATTATAAGACATGGTAACTGTATGAGTCCGTTGCCGTTTTGGACACGTTTTAGGATACAAACAATTAAGTTGAGCTTGTTTTTCGACAAAAACCTACAATGATAAAAATGAAAATAGGTACATACACAGAGCATGTACATACATATCTAAAATGTTGACAGATAACCATAGAGTAATTTGACTTTTGAGAGTTTTTCTTGTTGTTCTGACATATTGACGAATGCACTTTATACTTTATGCACTACGGATGTAACCGGTTTTAATTTTTTTAGCAACCGTGTCAACGTCAATTTATACGAGTATTTGCGTTTGAGCATAAAACTTCATTAAAAAACTTTACAGTCCTATTTATAATTAGGCCGCCGGTTTGTACTCATAAGTTAAGTAATAGCCGTGTAATTTTCTTTCTTATGTACAACTAGCTGGCTGACCCAGCGAACTTCGTACCGCCTAACAGTCGATTCATTATTTTTTTTACTTTTCTCTCCATAAGAACCATCCTCGTAGGTATATCAAAGAATATTCTAAAAAAAGAATTAGCGAAATCGATTCAGCTGCTCTCGATATTTGGGCTTACCAACACATTAAGCGATTCATTTTTATATTATAGAATAAAGTGTTCCCTATCTACAGTGCGTTCACATTAACTTGACGCATGAGAGAATTGGTAACACTGATATGTTTAGTTTTACCATGTTAAATAAGAAATCATTCCCATTACTTGGGGGAAAATAAAAGATTGAGGGCTTGTTTTACCATCTTCCGATTAGGTCCAAAAGCTAATTCACATGTTATGTCCTTGTTACCAATTCTCTCACGCGTCAAGTTAATGTGAACGCACTGTATCTACACACATCAACAATGTCTAGGGATTTTATACTTCAGACATCATAATTATCTTAAAAAATATTTACAGTATCGAAAAAGTTTGTACATAAAAAAAACCTACTATATAGCTAGCAAAATTTAAAATTCTTTCGAAATTCAAAAGAATAAAAAATATCAATTCATTTTAAAAACAAAACAGCGCGTGGTAATTTGAATTTGGTTTTTCATTTATTTTTGGTTACAATTAAACACAGCAGATTTTATAAATCAAAGGCGTCTGCAATTACTTTTATTTCGTTCACTGTTATGTCACGTGAGAAAAACATATAAGAGCTTGTTGTGGTCACGTTATCGTATGAAGTGTTTAAAGAGCTGATATAAATAAAAGAACTAAATCTTCAGGGTCAGAGGTCAGATAGGAGTGCCACAGTTGATTTTGGGGCCGTTCCTCTTTCTCATATATGTAAATGTAAAGGTGTAAAGGTTCAAAATATGTCAGAGATGCTATTATTTAAAGATGACAAGTCACTTATTTTTTAAATTAAGAGACGAGAGAATGACCTTTACAATACAAATAATGCTCTCTCTCGGGTACTAAATTGGTTAACTTCTAATAACTTTAAAAAACCTATTTAGAGGCTAAAAATTTCACCCATGCCGGGATTCTAATAACTTATTATTAAATTCAAAAGACAAAATGTATAAAGTTCACACTCTTCCAAATGTCAAAACGGTTGAAAGCAATGTTTTATTCAGGAATGACAAATTAGACCTTGTGAATGAAACTGTATTTCTAGTTAGTACAATTGATGCGAAATGGGGTCCTCATGTAGAAAAATTAGCAAATAGACTTAGTTCAGCAGTATATGCAGTTAAAAGAATTAGGGAACTAACTGACGTTGCAACTACTAGACTTGTTTATTTTAGTTACTTCCATAGTGTTATATCCTATGACATACTACTGTAGGCACCGGCAGCAGACATTGATATCATCTTCGTCTTGCAGAAGAGAGCGATCAGATTCATTTATAAGCTAGGCAGTAGAGATTCGTTAAGAGAATTCTTTAAATAAACTAACATTCTGACAGTTGCCGGTAAGTATATATATGAAAACAAAACGAACTTTACGATCCCTGAACAGAGCACAGGGCTGTAAATACGGTGCAGGAGGACTTGTTTGCTTCAAAAAATAAGCTAGTGACAAGCATTCATTACTTTAAGACAATATTTTTCTAAAACAATCGTCAGAGGCGGCTTAAATAATGTGATTACGGTTTCCTCTTTATCTCAGACAAATTAAACTGTTCTGAGGATTGCTTTAAGGAATCGTGTAATTAATTATACACACATCAACAGTGCCTAGGAATATTTAAAATTAAGTTAATAAAAAAATCTGTAAATAATTTCTTAAGACAACTATATATGAAATTAAAGTTTATTTTATGTGTTACACTGTGTAAAAAAAATAGAGCTGCTGCCAATGTTTTTATTGTATTTTCTTAGTTAACAAAGTCTTATAGTTTTACTCAATACAGAATGGCTCTCAAGTATGAAAAAAAAGTCTTAAATGACAAAAAAATGCATTACATTATTTTTATTTTTAATGCACTAACCCGTGCTAAGGAACAAATTTAAAAACCTACTAATACAGAGAATATTGTAAAGAGGTTCGAAATTTCACTGATGCCGTGAGTCGCCCATTGGCTCAATTGGTAGAGCGCTGGTACGGATAGCCAGAGGTTGCGGGTTCGAATCCCGGCATGGGTGAAATTTTTAGCCTATAAATAGGTTTTTAAATTTGTTCCTTAGCACGGGTTAGTGCATTAAAAATAAAAATAGTGTAATCATGTGGGTACAGTGATATCGTTCCGATGTTAAACCTAACTGCAAAGTAGGTAGTCGGGGCTGTAAGTAATGCAATTTGCTTAAGTCAGATGTCGCTGCCTGTACGTAATACAGAGAATATTGTAAAGAGGTTCGAAATTTCACTGATGCCGTGAGTCGCCCATTGGCTCAATTGGTAGAGCGCTGGTACGGATAGCCAGAGGTTGTGGGTTCGAATCCCGGCATGGGTGAAATTTTTAGCCTCTAAATAGGTTTTTAAAAAAATGCATTTTAAAAACCTATTTAGAGGCTAAAAATTCCACCCAACCCAATTTTTTGCCTCTAAATAGGTTTTTAAAATTGTCCTTAGCACGGGTTAGTGCATTAAAAATAATATAATGCATTTTAAGTTTACGAATCGGTATTTCCTCCCCAGACATTAATCAGCGTGGGGCATCAGTTATTCATGCTTAAAATGAGGGTGTCCCAGTCTGGGTGTGGTATAAGGTCTCAGGTCCGTTTTATAGTCATAGCAGCTATGAAAAAAAAAACTGCATTTTATGATGAAAGCAAGCCGTTTTGCGCAGTGATAGTAGGGACAAAAATCATCGATTTGACCCGCAGCAGCACAAGTTTCACCCCTTAGGAACAGAAAGGGCGCCACTTCTTAAAAACACTAAAAATCAGACACGCTAACGGATGAACCGATAGCAATAATAATTATCCTAATCGAAAGGAATTCCAAAAAAAAAAAAACCATGACAACAGGAACTGCCGAAAATCCTACGTTTTGTAACATTTTTTTTTGTTATATTTCTATTTAGACTCATTCATGCAAAAAATTGTATGAAAAGGGTATGGTTTTTACTACTCATATTGTTAGAAATTTAATACTGCATTAAATAAAACAAGCCAAAATCTCTAATAAATTAAGAAAAATTAACGTGTACGTGTGTTAGAAATGTTCATTGCCCTCGCGTCGTAATAACTCTAAATAGGTTTTTAAAGTCGTAATAACTGTGAAGAAAATGAATTTATTTTTGTGATGAAAGCTAGCCATATCGTGTAGTGATAGTGGGTATTAAAATAAACGATATGAACCGCCGCAACAACACTTACATCCCTTAGGAGGAACAAAAATGGCGCCACTTATTTAAAAAAGCTTCGAAGTTTTTTATAAAATAAACCGCTCCACCGATTTTTCATGATTATAGTTTATACAATAGTTTAATATACAAAAAAATACAAGCCACGAGATTTGTCAGTTTCTTGTTCCGATAAAACGACCAATGCTTGCATGGCATGGGTGAAATTTTTAGCCTCTAAATAGGTTTTTAAATTTGTTCCTTAGCACGGGTTAGTGCATTAAAATAAAAATAGTATAATTAAGGTAATGATATTGGAAATTTAGAAATGAATGAACAGAACAGAATGGGCGTTGCTAAACTTTGTTAAATTGTTCTGAGTGCTAAACTAAACCTCATAAAACTGGAAATGGCCGTACTGATAACATGCCTTTTTCTTTTAGCCAAGATTCGTTTGCAGGAGTTGAACCACATTGAAGTCATAGGTCCTTGCTAAAATTAAAAAATCTGAGTTCAAATAATTTCCCCACTGTATTGATGAAGTGAGCCAGGAAAAAAAGCGAAAATCGGAACTACAGTGCGTTCACATTAACTTGACGCGTGAGAGAATTGGTAACAAGGACATAACATGTGAATTAGCTTTTGGACCTAAACGGAAGATGGTTAAACAAGCCCTCAATCCTTTTATTTTCCCTTAGTAATGTGAATGATTTCTTATTTAACATGGTAACAGTAAACATCTCAATGGTACCAATTCTCTCACGCGTCAACGTGAACGCACAATAGGGCGGGCTCGGCTGGTGTTGTATATCATAAAAAAACCGGTATTGAAAAAACGTTTCTTTGTACGCAAAATGCTTCTTTCGTAACTGCTAAAACGCTTTTTTGTTCCGTTAATTTCTGCGTGTGTAGAAGCAAGTCGAGTTGTGGTTCGAAACGTGAAAGACGTCTTCAATATGTCTGACTTGAAATTAATTTTAGATTTAGCTTTTTAGTTTGTAAAAAGGTAGTTTTATGAGTTTATTTTAGTGTTCCAACGCAATATGGATCATACGTGATTAAAATAACATAAAGGTACGGGTGGATTCGTCCTACAAACCATTGATTTCATTCTTCCTTTCTTGAACAATTCATGCTTTTTATGTCTCATGGCCTTTATCTCGCAGTTTTGTTTTCTTTTGTCCTCGAATCGTTTGTACGAACGAGTTTGTCGAGTTCGACGTTCTTCGATTACGTGCGATGTAATGATGTGAAATTATTTTGTCCGACAGATCGATAAGAAGTCTACTTTGAAGATATTTATGTTGTTGATGGCCGTATGAAGCTCTTACGTGTGATCAGTAGTTATGCGCGTCACGGACATTGTGCGGAGCGCTGTGTGGGACTAAGTGCGCGTATGTACAGTGCGCGGAGCCCCGCTCTCTGACTAATTCGCGATAGTAAGGTAGTAAAATTTTGTGAACCATGGATCAGTTAGTGCAGTGCCCCGTGTGCACACTCTATCTGCACAATGGCATGTCATTGGAGTCTCACTTGGACACCCACCCCAAGGACCAGGTGATCAAGGCACTCTGCTCCCTATCTGCCAACAGGCCCTATGGCTCCAGTAGGTCCACCACTCCTATGAACTCGGAGCGCTCCTTCAGAAGCAGATCTCACACACCTGCAGCTGAAGAAAACAGTACCAAGTGGAGCAATAGCCACACTCCAAGCGAGCATGAGCGCTACTGGCGTAGAACACCTAGCCGGACTCCCAAGAGCTCCACCGTGACTCGTAGCAATACACCTGATATAAGAACAAATGAAGTCTCTACTGACAGTGCACATACAGTCACTGCTACACCTGCGTATCCAAGTGGTACGTATCCAGGTAGATTAGATAAATTACTTCCACCGTATGAAGTGAGTGTGGCACCTGGGGATTATGAGCAACCATATCAGTACCTGCAGGACCAGCGTGAGGAGAAAGAGATAAAATATTCACGCAGTGCTGAATACAACTCTCTGCATAGTACCAGCAATGTGTATGCTTACAACATGGCTCCTGGACCCTCCAACATGAAGCTGCATAGTGCCTTGTTGCCCTCTCCTGTTAAGAGGAGCGAAGTCATGCTACCTCACAAGAAGCAGACAGGGGACTTTCTTAAAATACTTCCACCCAAAACCAAAAACATTGCTCTTTTGAAAACCACCAATATGGGATCTGTTCAGTATCTTGCGCCGGCCGTGATGGTCTCCACAGGACCCACATTTGTGCAAAAGAACTCACCAAACAGTCTGATAGTGACAGCTAACATCCAGAACTCAACACCGTTGGTACAAAGCAAGAGCATTGCCACTCCACTGTCAACAAATCATTACAGTCAAATGAGTTCCAGTTCCTTTGCTCCCAACACAACTGTTGTGACAAAAAATTCACATTCTCAAATAATTTACAGTGAAATGGTTCACAATGTTGATGGCAAAAGATTTCTGCCAAGTGTCCCAGCTGTACTTAGCACCCAAGAGAGTATCACTAATGTTGCACAGACCAGCTCAATGTACCAAAATGTAATGGTCTTGGACCAGTTCGGTAATACCTCATGTATGTATACTCCACAGCAGCTTTTGCCTAAACAAGCTACCTCTGTGTACAACCAAATCCCAACAAATATCATAGACAACAAGCTCCCAGGTGAATCAAACAAGACTTTGATTATAGAAGTGGGGCCTATAGAGTCCCCACCTCCTACTGAGGTATCCAAGGACCTCATGTATGCAACTTCAGCCCCAAGACCTGAAGTGTTACACTCTGAGAAGGTTAGACCTGAAAGACGGCAACCAGAAAAGCCTGAGCCAGTTAGGGAAAAGGTAGAAACTCCTGGCTCAACCAAGGGACTAAAAATCCTTAGCAACATCAAAGTCGAGGTGCCAGTACAGCATCATAAGAACCTGCTGAACACCATTGTTGATCTGACTGTTCCTTCTGAGAATGATTATGTGAACAGGTCCAAATCACCTGAGCACATTCTGCCAGATATAGAAATGAACCAGGACAGTTTAAAGCGGGAGCAACCACAAGCTTCTGCATCAACTGCAGATGTCTCAGTAGTTTCTAATACTTTTTCAGTGATAAAGAATGTTGGTAACCCTCCATCTTATAAGCAAACAGATAGTAAAATCCATGAGAATGAGTCATCAGATAGCTGTCCTGTCCCAGACTTGATATGCAATGAGAAGCCTTCAATATCACCATGCAGTGAGCTGTCTGATAATGGGGACAACGCCACGGTGCACACGCCGATATTGCCTAAATTGGAGTCTAGTGACATCACTCTAGAGATCAAGGAAATCAAAAAGGAAACCATCATTCCAGTAAGGAATTACAGGAGTAACCCACTACGACTGAATAACATCTATGTTAAGAAAAATAAAAAAGTTCTGCAGATAAAAAACGCCAAAACATTTCCCGTCGCCAGCACCTCAACTAGTAGCTCCGAAGCCAGGCCCGGGCCTTCGCGTGCCTCCCCGCGTCTCCCTGAAGACTTTACCGTCACAAAAATCCACACGGAAAAGTTAGACAGCGAAGAAAGAACCGGCCGACTAGAAACTGTATCCATAAACAAGATCACAGAAAAGGATGAGGATCATCACGATTTTGATGCAGACACTGAGGAGCAGTCCATGGATATGGAGCTAGAACCGACCGCTGAGTCTAGCTACGCGCCCCAACTAACAACCACCATCGATTTAACGCGCGTGAAAGACGAGGTCAATAGTAGCAACGACACAGGAATGTCAGAGCGCGAGTTCACCGAACTAGAATCGCTGCGACCTATCAATGTCGTTCAACCCTACAGCAACATGCCTCACGACTTTGACGACGACTCCAACCACAGAGAGCTGTTAGACCTGGAGGCCGCGTCGAAAAACAAGCAGTTCGTCAGCATGATGAATGACAACTACTTTGGGGACAACATTTACGCGGACTACTTCACGCCGGACCGCGTGGAGTCCTTTGACACGGTCAGGGAGCCGTCAGGGTTCAATAAGGAGGTTCAAAAGGACGGGGTGTACCTTTGGGGCGAGTCTTCGCAGAAGGAGAGCGAGTTCGTACTTCCCAACTTCATCCACGAGAGTTATAGGATCGCTGAGAGTCACGGCTCGTACGCGCTGGCGGCGACGGAGGCTGAGGGCGGGGATAGCAAGGCTGACGTCTTGAGTGAGAGCCGGAGCGAGGGCGAAGCTCCGCTGAACATCTGCGCGGATGAGCGGATGCCGCCGCGTGGAGAGCTCAGCGGCCAGGAGAGTAACGGGGACATGGAGTCGTCGTGGACTGGGGTGAGTAGCTTTTGTCTTAACTTTGGATATGATAAGAATATTTTTTATTGTATACCAAGAAAAAAAAAATTAGTGAAACCTTGAAACATACTGGACATTCGGGAAATTTACCAAGCTGACAAGAAAGTAACTGAGTGGAATAATGGCCTTTCTTTACTTAGTATTTCGACTTGTATACCTACGGGAAATAAATATATTACGAAACAAAATGCCGCCGCGCCGCGTTCAGGGCAACCTAACAAGCAATAATTTTTTTCTTGTAGAATCTCCACCACAGACTATTTTGATCGTTAAGGAATCCTGTTTTTGTACCTAAGACCAGTAGAGTATTGTGTTTCATTTAATCAGGATTTGACGTCTCTCCCGTTGGCAGATATACCCGGAGGTGGCGGCGCCGGTGCCCTACGACCTCATAGCGCGTGAGAGCTGGCTCTCGGATGGATCAGACATGGACAGCAACGATAACAACCTGTAAGTTCGTTAGATTCTAGAATAGGGATTTACTGTAAAACCAGAAAAAATCGGCCAAGTGCGAGTCGGACTCGCCCAGCGACGGTACATGTCTACTTATTAAAATAGTTTAGTAATTGTGTTTCACAGTTTTTTCCAAGCTTTTCCCAAACTTCAATTTGAACTTTGAAGTCTTCAAAGACTACGTTTTCATGATTTACTATAATTATATCATCATCAAACCATTATATCCCCATTCGAGGGGCTTGGGTCTCTTTCTTAAGATAGGCCATACTCCACCACGGGGGCCAAGTCCGGATTGGTGGAGGCTTGCAAGAGTAATTGGCTGGACGACGATATCATTTGAATAAGACGATATTATTTGACAAATCTCATAGTTCCAGGTCAACGGGAAGTAACCTATGAATTTTGATTCCCTTGAGTGCCGAAATTCACGTTTTTTTGCGACATAAACGGACGCAAAATTGATATTTTATAACTAACTTACTGTGCCCTGAATTGGCTCGTATACAGTTTATGTAAAAAAACTTTACTGTTGTATATTCACATGTTTGTAAGTCTAGTCGCGCCCAATTGGCCGCTGTTGATGACGCTTTGGTGCTCAACGACTGTCGACCTTCTTGCAGAGTGGCAGAGCAGCCGGAACGCAAGGAGGCACGCGCGCACGCGTGCGGCGCGTGTCCGCAGCAATTTGCTCACGCACGCGAGCTGCGCGCGCACCGTGCGCTCGCGCACGCGCCCCCGCTCGCGCCCGCCCCCGCCGCGCCCCCTCCCAAAGACTACTCCAGGATCATCAGCGCCCGGGCCATCAAGAAGGAGGAGAAGCCTGATGATGCCATCTTGACAGGTAGACACTATAAAGAGCTATCCACGGCACAGGAGGCCGGGGAGCTGCGTGCGCAAAGTTACATCTTTTAAATTATCCAAATAATCCTTTGCATCTACGTAATGAGATGATTTAGAGAGCGTCCAGTACACTCACACTAGTCTAAAGTGTTAACATAATACCTCAGAGATTGCTGCTTATAACAAGATAGAAGACAGAATATTCTTTATTGTACACACCAGAAACAACAGTTACTAAAAAGAAGACGTACAAGTGGCGGCCTTATTGCTGATAGCAATTTCTTCCAGGCAACCCGTTATCGGAAAGATTGAGCCCAATGGCCCAAGTATGATACTAATTGCGGAAATCTCGGGTCTATCTAGCATATTGGCATGTTGAGAGGAGAGGGGGACTGAGATTACGATTATTACTATTACCTTACCTTATGTGTGCATAAGCGGTGGTAGCTCAGTGGGTAAAACAATGGACTCGCTAGCGAGAGATCCAGGTTCGATCCCCAGTGCGGGCATTTACCAATGACTTTGTTTAATTTCAAATATACGTACATTTGCGAATTTGTAGTCACAATACCACACGCTAACGGTGAAGGAAAACATCGTGAGGAAACCCGCGGCTTGGTTGGCTCCGCACGTATTGACTAGTCTTTCCTGCGGGCTAAGCCGACTAAGCTGTCAGGATGTTATAGGTGCTGGGCAAGCCTATACACCATCTATAAAACCATGTCCCAGGCGCTACATCATCCGAGTGGTCCCATCACCCATCTTGTGTGAGTGAAGATGCCACTGCACAATGTATAAATCATCTCATTACGTAGATGCAAAAGGCCAATGTTTATTTTCATGTGTGCATTAATGTATTAAACGGTTTTAATCGCTATTATTCAATTAATTACTTAATTCTCGACGTAATAATAAGATTTATGAGCATCGCGAGTTGTTAAATGAGCTACCAATCGCTATACTAATTCAGGAATGCTGCAAGACTCCAAGGCCGGCATCACGTCTACGGTGCTGGAGGCGTACGAAGCCCTGGCGGACACCAAACTGCCCATCAAGACCATCAAACTGGAGAACAAGCGGAAGAGACGCGACTACGTCTGTCCCACTTGCAAGGTATTTTTTAGATAGATATATATTTATCTCTATAATATAA
This sequence comes from Yponomeuta sedellus, assembly GCA_934045075.1. Classification (NCBI taxonomy): domain Eukaryota; kingdom Metazoa; phylum Arthropoda; class Insecta; order Lepidoptera; family Yponomeutidae; genus Yponomeuta; species Yponomeuta sedellus. The sequence continues at coordinate 21,765,888 of OW203730.1, forward strand.
AAATTAATCGCTGAATGTGTTGGTAAGCGCAAATCTCGGGAGCAGCTGAACCGATTTCGCTAATTCTTTTTTTAGAATATTCCTTGAAGTACGAGGATGGTTCTTATGGAGAAAAAAATAAAAAAAAAAAATAAAGAAAGGACTGTTAGGCGGTACGAAGTTCGCTGGGTCAGCAAGTAGGTTATAGATAGATTTAATTTTTATTTGCTATTGCCTTCCATAATGTGGGGACACATTTTTTATTTACAAAAAATAACTATATTTCAGTAATAAACTAAAGTTTAACGAAGGATACAGCCATTTTTTTTAAATGTATGTCTGTGGGGAAACAGCTTGCAGTGTCTGTCATGGCGTTGAATTTGACGTCACGCATAGGTAAACAAACATCAAACTGTAGGTATTTATCCACAAATATTCTGTATGTAAATATTATGTTATTCTATTCCAAGTCAGTTAAAATACTATGACGTCCAAATTTCTTCATCCACAAATGCTCTATTCGAAGTTAACATGGAACGTATCTCTTCCAGGTAGACCAGGTGACGGACGTGGCTTTCCACGAGCACCTGAAGGTCCACCCGCTGGAGTGTCTGACCTGCGGCAAGTGCTTCTTCCGGCGCGCCAACCTGGCGCTGCACATCAAGACCCACCTCGGGATTAAGAACTACAAGTGAGTTTAGGTTTGGCTTCCCACAGTTTTTGCTACACCTTTTTAGCGGTAAAAAAAGTAAAAAAGATTTTATTGCCATAAAGTGGTTGAAATAATTAGGTTAGAATAAATTGACATATACATTTTTACAAGCTTATCTCGATAAGATAAAAAATAATAGGGCGAGGCAAGCAAAATGTACTTTGGAGAGTGAGCTTATGAACACCGTAAGCTCATACCACATCTTATAATTAATTGGTAACGCAATATCTATAGAAGCAATACAATATTGTAGGTTTATTGATCTATTATTTTCAGGACTGTTGAAGAGTATGTGGTTGTGATCACTCTCTTCTATATCACACCGACAAATCGTATTGTCACACACTTTGATTTTATTTAAGCTTACAACATCCGTGTAATTACTAACACAACTATCTTACCAGGTTTTTAAAAATTTGATAGACGATATTTTGGGATTTATTTTTCAACGGATAAACAAATACTTTTCGAGAAAAATCATCAATAAAAGAAATGAAGTACTTTGCTCCTCCCATAGACAGTGTCTCCATTGGCCCACAGAGATCAGAGTGTACACTATGTAACAAAGCACTTGCCCTCGTACCATTGTTTGGGAAAGACATTCTAGTCTGCTTTCCCTCTAAGCAAGGTTCTCCTCCTCCCCTTAATATATTGTAACATGATGTAATTTAGTTTTGTATGTGTTTTGTGTCAATAAAGATTATTATTATACATTATATAAGGTATGCAAGCTGAACTGTCACCTTTATCAGCCAAAGTTATCCCCTCAGCACATTTTTCAAGCCTCTTAACATATGGTCAACAAGAACAAAACAATTAGAACTATTAATAATAAACAATGAATAACAAGAATAAGACAATGAGAACTACTCTCGCGTTGTTTCGACTCGATTTGTTTTTTAATGTACTGCCAGTTATATATCGACTGCGAACTGGCAATAACTATCCGATTTTTAAGACAAAACACTTTTTGACTCCATTTTGTCATAACTTTACTGAGCCACATCGTTATATTTTGACATTTGTTTGAAAATTTGCAAGTAAATTGACTTCATTGCAATCCTTCTACCATCTTCTTCTTCTTCTTCAGGCTATATTAGTCCACTGCTGGACATAGCCCTCCCCAAATGGGCGCCATAGCGCAAGGTTGTGCCATCCTCCATGCCTCCTACCATCTCCGTCTATGGAATTGAAACCATGTTTTTGTTCGTACTGTATTTTGTTCGTAAGTTGAAAAATTAGAGATAGGACATATTGCCAGATATATGGCTCATCACAGTCGATATGTCGCGTTGCTTAGCTAGATGCACATCGGCGACTATTCTCCTCCACCGTACTAACCGGCAGTGGTGTCTGCAGATGCGAGGTGTGCGAGAAGCGTTTCATGACGCGCCAGCGGCTATTCGAGCACCACAACGTGCACACAGGCCGCGCGCCCGTCAAGTGCACCCTGTGCGACCACACCTTCCGCCGGTACTCCAACATGGTGCAGCACAGGTATGTACTGTAACGATACTTCTTTATAGTAGCTGGCCGGCGTAGCCGTCTAGGCAGAGTTTGAATTATTAGAAGAATATCGTTACGTTTTGTCTATGTAGGTTTCAGTCGTGTTGAGACTCTCAGCTAGGCTAGGTTATGTGAAAGAAAGTATCATTGCAAAATTCAGTATTTCAATAAGTACAGCGCTACAGTACCTTGCTATACCTACCTGAGTAGGCAGGTGTCGTAAAAGGCGACTAAGGGGCACAAACCGGGGGTGGGCAGCAGCGCCCCCTGCATCACAATTCCACCAAACTGCGATCCCCAACCCGAATGCCCGGCGTGGGGATTATAGGCATTAACCCCTATGATAGCACAACGTGGCGCTCTTTAGGGGAGGGCTATGTCCAGCAGTGGACTACTATTGCCTAACAATGATACCTACCTGAGATTACCGCACTTAACCTCATAGTTGGGCCATTGTATGTAGCAATCGCTGAGGTATTTCAATACTTGAGACATTAGTGTTTTCTAGCATACTGGTATTGCTACCATAATTTCACAAATGTACATAGTTTAGAAAACAATTCAATTCTGCTTTATGGACTCACTGCACTGATAGTCCAGTACAATTTCGCCAATGTCATGTGTTAGACAATCGAGAGCAAACGAGGCTCTGTCAGAATTTTAAAGCAATCAGAGCTGTTCGAACGAAGGTAAGAGCAGAGATTTTAGAATTTTCATCGTTTTATTTAGTACTATAGTTTAATATTGTTATCTAAAAGGAATTTTCCTATAGTGTATACAAGAGGGAAATTTACATGGGAGAGGATAAGTTTAAGATTAGTAGGTTTCGGACAATTTTGGTAGGGAGGTCATCCACAAGAGAAAGTCGTAAAGAAATATTGGTACATGCCGCGATTCGAACTCACGCCCTCGCGATTGATAAGCCGGCGTCCTACCGCGTGCAAACACCGCTTCCAAGTATGTAACTATTATACGATTCTTCCAAGTATGTACAGTCGACACCACGTCATCCTATATATATACGAGCACTCTAATCAGTTACGTTACGGACGACTTTGCAGCTTAACCTGCTGTCGACCTATTATACCAAAGGATTGTATCATTGTATTATCAAATCCTATCGAGAAGGTGTAAAGGAGACGAAACTCCACGTATTACGGTATATGAGCCAAGTGAAAAACATGCTCAATTGGCTCATTTAGCGTAATTACGTAAAGTTAGCGACATCCTTTGTGAACTTCATCACCACTGACGGTACTAATCTCCTCGCCCGACCAACCACAGGGACCGCCACCACTTCCACAAGAAGCCGAAGATCCGCGACTACGTGTGCCACTGCGGGGAGGTGTTCCACTCGCGCGCGAAGCTCCGCTGGCACGCCGAGACGCACGACGGGAAGCCGAAGGCGTGCCAGTACTGCTCGGACAAGTTCGTGCACGCCTCCAGTCTCACGCGGCACGTGCGGCGCACGCACAACGCCTTCTACACGCGCGGGGACGCGCAGCGGAAGACTGACAACGTCCCGTGTCCCGTCTGCAAGCAGGTGAGGCTTTTGATGCAGAGTTTTGTTAATTCCACAGTGGTTTTCAGCGTTAAAAACTACCGAGTTGGCTCACGGAAAGCTTAATGTTGACGATACAGTGAATTTTAGATTTGTACATTAACTTTATTTCCAAGTGCCACAAATACACAAAGGAACCTTAAAATAAGCACAAAAGAAAAGTGAAAAAGTATATAAGACAATTGGGAATCAATTGGACAAATGACATCAAGCCAAGAAATGTTCTAGATTTTATATTTTAGTTCCAATAATCTCTTCTTTTTGTATTGATGAGACAGTAAATGGATGCAAAGGGATAAAATACAGCAGAGTTGAGCAGTGAAAATAATGTGAAAATATATGGCAGCGTGAGTGAAAGAAATATAGTTTGCGATAGAGTGAAAAACAAGTTCAAGACGTGGTAGTAGTGCTCGGACAAGTTCGTGCACGCCTCCAGTCTCACGCGCCGCGTGCGACTCACTCACAACTCCTCTAAGTGAAGCGTTGCCCGCTTTCCGACAGCACATACCGTGGCCCGTCTGCAAGTAGGTGAGGTGTGTTATGTTAGTCCGGCAGCTTACACAGCTCTTTGCAGCGCCCAAGGCCGCTTAGATCGTCCGCCGGTACGTGAAATGTTGCCGATACAGTAAAATTAATATTCTAGTTCCTATAATACTTAGAGGTGTTATTTCAACTGAATACTTTAAAGTTATACGATATTACGAACAAACCTAGAAAGCTAGAACTATTTTAATATCTAGTACCGCCTCTAACCAAATTTGTCAAAAGTATAACCATTAAATATGTTTAAATCTGCGAACGAGTGTGATGCTAGAGGAAAGAGCATCATTACACTGTCCTGTTCATCCTCCACTATCGTTCTCCCCACAGGTGTACCTCCGCACGAATCTCAAGACCCACATGCGGACGCACAGCGGCAAGCGGCCCCACGTCTGCATGATATGCAACAAGGCCTTCACCACCCAGTGGAACCTGAAGCTCCATCGCTGGACCCACATGGGACGCTCCGCCAAGCCGTACAAGTGCGGCCTGTGTAAGGGCGCCTTCATAAGACAGTCCGAGTACGTTTCGCACATGAACGCGCACAAGTCCGTGCGCCCTTACACCTGTAACTACTGCGGTTGCCAGTTCATAAGGAAGTACAACTGCCAGAGGCATGTCAGGGAACACGAGACGGCGAAGAAGTACGTCTGTAAGGTGCCGGACTGCGGTAAGTCGTTCCATAGGAGTTACTACCTGTCGGAGCATATGAAAGTGCACAGCGGCGCGCGCCCCTTCACATGTAATATTTGCGGGAAGACGTCCAGTCACAAGTCGAATCACAACAAACACGTGCGGATACATCACGCGCGCGAACCCGTGGCCACGGAGGCGTAGGGTGGCTTTGATTAGTATTGTTTTAAATGGCGATATTTGGACAGTGATTTCGATAGTGGCCGAGCGGCCGGTTTCACATGCAACGGTAACCGACTGGTAGTTAGTTTCCTACGTTCGAAGAGCGTTGTGCGAACGTTGTGTGGACGTTGTACAAGTCCAACGATGACGTGCAGTCGCGGCTGCGTAAAACTTCCTGTGTAAAACTGGCATTTTTCAGAATTACCTTGCAGTCTTACTGTTGTTAAAAAAATTACGTGTCCGTAAACCTTCGCTACTGTGGTAAGTTTATCACTTGCGTTAATGCAATTTCACCACTAAAGTAATTCATTGCGCGGAGATTCATTTAACCAAAGATGTGAAAGTTATTATGACAGGTTACGATTGTTAAGTTAGACTCCAAATTAACGGAACGGACATCTATCGAATGAGAGAGAGAGAGAGAGAGAGAGAACTCTTTATTGCACAACCAGAAAAATATTACAACCATGATTCTTAAATCTAAGTAATGTTATACAATTGGCGGTCTTATCGCTAAGAGCGATCTCTTCCAGACAACCTTTGGATGGAGTGGATTGCATGAAGAATATAGTCGGTACGTGGTGCATGTACATGAGCTCTCCGAGTATAACCGTCCTTAAGTAAGTGCGAATGTTGCTCCATTATCCGCACCCAGGAATTGATATCGGCTGGCCCGGTGTTAGTAAGTTTAATTATTGCAGTGTTGTGTGATATTGGTGTTTTTTCTTGAGTGGATTTGAGCATAAGAATATCAGTAGTTTAAAACTGCGGAAAGCGGAGCGACATACGCACGAGAAAGGGGGTTCCTGCGATGACTAGGGAACTCTTGAACACGCGCACGAGCGCATTATGTAAATAGGTAGGTAAATTTCGAATTGAACCTCTGTCGTGTAAATATTGAACAACACAGTGTCTATTGAAACTGCCAAACGGGATGGTGTGTCGCCAGCCTCTTGCAAGACTATGGAATAACTTGTCTAGCATAGCATGCCAATACAGCTTGATAACGTGAAGCAATATTCTGTCGGGTGTTCTTGATGAATCAGCTAAGAAACTGTCTCATAAAATTTAGTTTATTCGTATAAAGATATTGATCAATCTTCGGCTTTCACCTTTGTACAGCACTACCACTTTTATAAGTCGCCTCGCCATTGTCCGATGGCGCAGAATAGCGCATCCCGCTGCCGAATCCAGCCGAATGAAAATCTCGGTGAAATAACGAACTTATTGCATCTACATAGGATTTTAAATCCCAAAAACAAATGGACCCCAGCTATCTCGCTCAGACAAGTATCGACTGACAGGTACCGAGTGCCCAGTCCCGAACTCCAGACATGACGCGTTCATTCGCATCAGCCAATAGCGGACGGTTTCTTACGCGGGTTCACGTGGTGTGCTGTGATTGGCAGATATATTTTCGCGCCATTCAAAAGATTTGTTTTCGCGCAGGTATAATACAACAGCTTAGAAAAGTAGTACTACTGTACCAATGAACCAACAAACTACTACTGTACCAACAAAGAAATACCGATAAAAGAAACAAAATATTTTCATTTCATGTGTAGAACAAAACTACGTGTTTCATGCACATAAACTCATTTCATTCCAATCATAGAATGACCCGGCCGTTTGTTGTCTGTCTGTGTTGGTCGTAGATATTTTTTTTCTAATTTTGCAAGAGGAGAGAACCCTTACTCTTCGATGTTAAGTGTATTAAGAGGAGTTGCGTGCACTAGTGCATTCAGTGTGTGATCCGACATTCATTTCTAATTGTTGGAATACAAATGGCGCATCTCTGTGTGCTGTTGTACTTGTCTAAAGTGTGTGTCGGCGTAAGCCTGAAAATAGCATTTATAACGATTTGGTGTATCTACCTAACCGGGCACTAGAGGTAGGGTCTATTTAGAAAGTATTTAAAGGGTAATAAACAATTTTAATATCAAATTCGTGAGTGGCGCCAGCAATGCATTCCTACCGAGCATGTATGAGCTCTGTCTTACTGCCGCACCTAGCAACGTCCATTAAATGTAATGTTTATTTAAATATCATTACCTTTCACTTATTATCAATGAAACAGAAAAAGACAACAGCATACTTAATCGGAGATTAACTTTAATTGACGTTTCTGAGTGCGGCGCATAGTCTATTACTCTGGGGACTAGAAAGATAAACGTGTGATTTGATAGCTCTTACGAACCCTTGGTTTCTTCAATGCGAATAAGTTATGTTTCGTTCCTGAAAGTTCGTTAATTAAAGGAGTTAAGAAGCTCCATGGAGTAACACTAGTGTGACTCTGTTTTTAATTCATTCATTTTTGCAAAACGTGTCGGATTACTTTCTCAGTCATGTTAATAGCGATTTTCTGTGAATCTTTGAGGTGAGTTTAAGCTATAAAGGTTACGACCTTATTTTTCTTGTATTGTGTTGTGGCGTTGCAAAATTGTTAATTTTTTTTTCAGAATAAAGAACTTTAAAAACAACAAAATACTTAAATACATACATAATACATAATTTTCACACAACACAATCACTTGACCTGTTCCCAAACTAGGATACCCTGTACTATGGTAACAGGCAAGGACGTCATGAAAACATGAAAATACACCCGGCTAAGGCAACTTGTGCAAATGTACGGTGGCCCCCCGTGGGAATCGAAACCACGATCTCAAAACAAAAACAATAACGATTTTTGGGACCCTTAACCGTGAACCTAAGGCAAAAACCCAGGACGGCTGTGTTTGGCTTAAATGCTATCTGTTTGAAACCAGGTCCGTGATCGTAGTTCACGGTCGTGGGTCCTAAAATTCCTCTTAACATGATTGAGTGATTGGTCTGGTACTCTTTGCAAAAACGATCAGGACGTGGCGACCATGCAAGAGGACCCGGGTTCGAACCCCGGCTGGGGACAAAAAAAGCGCCCAGGTCTTTAGGCACATACATTGCTTCTGGCCCCACACTAGGATACCCTGTGTCGTGGGAACCAGAAACAGAGACATCAAAAACATGTAAACATCCAAGACCTGGGATTTTTTTTCGTCCCCAGCCGAAAGCTCTGAATTGGATTGGATCATTGTACAATGCGCCTTAGATCGTCAAAAGAGCCGACACACACTGTGTCATCAGCAGTAATGTATTTAACACTGGCTATGAACAGTATATGCAATAATAATCTTCATTATCGATTTGGAAACGGATCAACTTGACTTTTTGTCGGCAGAGTCCAGAGAGCCGATTCTCGCCTATGCGAATTGAAAGCGTAGACGCCAAATATTCGAAGGCTTAGATCCAACCCGCATGCCCAGCGTGGGGATTATGGGCATTACCCCCTAATGATGGCACAACCTTGCGCTCATTTTGGGAGGGCTATGTCCAGTAGTGGACTAATATAGCCTGAAGAAGAGAAGAGATATTTGTCGCATAAAAAAAAAGATAAGATTGCTCGACAGACTAATAACTCTAATACCATGCCGACCATGCAAGAGGTCCCAGGTTCGAATCCCGGCTGGAAACAAAAAAAAAAAGTCCAGGTCTTGGATGTTTACATGTTTGTGATGTCGTTGTTTCTGGTTCCCACGACACAGGGTATCCTAGTGTGGGGCCAGAAGCAATGTATGTGCCTGTATGTAAATGTTATGTTAATATTCTGAGCGCCATGCTAGATTGAATTCTAATGAGAAAATAAATGTCTTAAAGCCGGCTTTTCACTTAGGATTTAATAAAAGCCTATCTTGAGATAGTTTATCGCTCGTTCCACATTTAGTTTTATAGCTATAATATTATTATAGCACAGTGTGAACCGGTGGCGTACAAAATGAATGACGAGCGATAACTTATCATATCTCAAGATGTAATATTATATTACATCACATAGTCAAAAGCTGGCTTTAAGACACTTATTTTCTCATTTGAATTCAATCTAGCATGGCGGTCAGGATACAGATTTTGGCTGTCGCTCATCTTTATATGTAGAATTCAAGAATTAGAATTCACTTATGCCTTACAGTCGTATACGAATTATTTGCTAATGAAGTGTGAATTGGCTCCTGGTCCTGGAAACCTCGTCGGACTTTTCGAACAAAAAGTGAAGTAAGTTGATCCGGTTACAAATAAATAATAAACTTCATTCCACACACACTATCGGTCTTATGAAAACACGATTCCTCTAGAACATTCCTCAGGGGCAGTTTAAATAATCTGTGGGTACTTCTTTCCCTTGTAAAGTCTCTACCACAGATATTTATTATGTAAATATTTATATGTAATCGTGTTTTTGTAAATAATACCGTGACATTTTGTAATAAGTACAGTTCAGTCTGTTAGCTTTCAGAATATACCTCGGGCTCTAGAGTTGGCTTCGGTTTTCGCCGAAAGAACACGAGCGTAATACTACTTCCTCTATGTAAAACTTTTCTTCACTATTTTGAAAAGTTATGTAAAATAAGTGTCATATTGGTTCCGATATTTCTATTACACGAATATTACCGATTCTATCCGATAGTAGCTGAGGTATATTCTAAAAGCTAACAGACTGTATTCTATCTTTGATTTTGGTAGAGAACATTTTATTTGTGTGTAACTTTTGAATCGTACAAGTCGTACAAGTTGTTTAGAATCACACTAAACAGTTGCCTTACAGCGTTGAAGTCTTATCCGTTTGATACTGCTTATAATACTAATATGAACATCGAAGCTTCCTCGTACATAATAGTGTATTTAAAAAACTATAGTTTTCATGCCACATGCACTGTGTTGCATTGCATTTTATTAGCAATGTCAAATCCGAACAGACCCGACTCAAGATTCATTCTTCCTTTAAGTGTCCTATAGGCAGTAGAGCTTGCCGCTCTCGAATCGGTCTTTTAGTCAATTCTAAAAAGTGCAACTTTTAGACATTACTGAAATCATCAACAGATGCATCTTGTGATGACGACCGCAAAGCGCTGCCGATGGAAGCGTGATTTTTAGTTTTTTTTCTACAATTTATGTTTTGCGTTTATTCTTAAAGTGATACAATGTTTTGTTACGCAGTAGCGTCGCCTAATCGGCAGTGTTGAACTACCTAGTTCAATGGTGGTGGTGGTGTAATGGTGAAAAATCCTCTCGTCAGTCCTCCGCCTTGATTATATCACTTTTAACCCATACATCTATGTGTGAAAGCGGAATGTTTAGCTCTCCTCTGCCACATAGATATGAGGCGTAATATGTATGACAACTAATAGAAACCGCATTTCAATGGATATCTGAGTCATGGCAGTGATATTGAGACAAATAATTGTACGGCAAAGTCGAATAGGTATTTCGTTTTTACACACAGATGAGTACGTTAGACGTTACATAATCAAGGAGATAGTTCGAACATCGATTAGATGATATATTGTCATTTGAATAACGTGCATTTGCTAAGTATCAAATCGATAATGATTAGAAGTGGGTTAAAATTGAATTCCTATATTTTGTACATTTTTACGAGAGAATTAGTTTAATTACATACAAGTGAAGCGTTTTGTACTGCGTTTGTGTGAAGAATTGGGTTAACTTTTAGCGACTATTAAAGACGTCTAAATAAAAGTTGTTCAACATCACCAGAAGAAAAAACGCTTTTATCTGTAAGGCTACTGATCATAATGTCACTTTTTTATAAAACATCTAGTGAAGTAGAGCAGCCATTAAGGTAGGACCACACCTAAACTACATACGCGACGCGTGTGTCGTTCCCGGCGGACGGTTAATGTCTTTGTCCTACGTAATATTCTTCCAAGCTCTGCAAAATATTGCAGAGCTTGGAAGCAGGTTGGGCGTCGCGTCATAAGAAGCGTAGGATAAGTGCGTTTCTAAGCATTTAAATTTAAGCAGCCTGGGGCCTAATTAAATACTGAGTCATTACAATCCTCTAACTGTTAAATTCCATACTTAATTGTCAGGCGATTGGAATCATTCGGGAGAACAGATCCCACGTGGTGTCGCGTGCGTATGTAGGATGAGTGTGGTTCTACCTTTAAAAAATAATAAAATCTAGGACTGGAACTAGGCTATTTTACAACGGCCTTATTAATAAATACACAATTCCTTAAAAACACTCCAAAAACGCTTACTAGAATGGTCTGTGGTGGACATTTTCCACGGAATATACGTAACCACAGATTAAATAAAACGCCTGTTTTAAACGAGTGTTTTAGTGGAATCGTGTTTTTATAAATTGAGTCGTTTAGTTTAGCCGTTCCAGGTCTATTAGACGGAACTTCAGTACTGCTGCTTATTCTATGGCATTGTATTTAAGATAGAAGCGTGAAGAAAAACTAAATCGAGTTAGATCAAAGTTTTTATGAAATACTTATACTGATGGCGTAGACAACTGCAACCAACCACTTTACAAATGAAAATGGTATAAAGTTATGTTTGAAATAAGAACGTTTTTCGTATGGTTATGGAGTTCTTATTTCAAAATGTAAACGATTAAATTCAAATTTGTTTCCTGTATACATAAAAAGGGGTGATATCATTCACCATCATCATCAAGGCTGTACTAATGTGAAGCATGAGTAAACTTTTGACAAATGTAATCTGAGGGTTTGATGCGTAAGTAAATGACGGACATTACAAATATCTTTTTCTTTCCCCATACGAAGTAAGATAAAAGAAAAGTGGTCTCCATACTTCTCAATTAGAGAATAAAATTTTCTCGATAAAAACTTAACACAGGATAAGAAAAATACGCCTGTAATATCTGCAATTTAAATATACATCAAACCCTCAGACAACATTCGTCAAATGATTCTTGTTTTTGTTACAAACAATAAAAAAAAATGTGTGAGCGAGACACCATGCTCCACTTAACAACAGTCTTAATGACCGTGTTAGTTTCAGATGTCACTTCAAATCCGCGTATTTGCAAGCGAATACGGAACAGACATCAGGCTTTCAGTTAGTAAAAAATCATTGTTCTCAAGCTATTTCCATCTCAGATCTTCCAGCGACAGGTCTAAAGTATTTTTTGTGTACATATTAATTTTAAAGCTCTATTCTAGCAGTTTCATTATATTTATTGTTAACACTACTTTAGTTATATGTTTTCTTTTTAGATAATTTTTACTTCGCACTACAATTTAAGTTGGTTAAAGTTAAACTTTTACCAGGCATTGCTAGAATCAGTCTTTAACATGTTCAAATTAGTAGGTTATGTAATTTAACTAGGTAAATTGTGCAATTTTCCTTATTTCTTTTTTGTTATTAGTGTTTGTTGTTGATTGCTGTTTCTAAAAGAGACTGTAACTATATAATGAACCGAAGTAATTAATATTAATTCTTAATTTTCTGGCCATTTAAAAGTATTTTTCTATTTTGTAAAGGATTATCCAGCATATGTTTAAATTTACTCAGATGTAACTGGAAGTCTATAAAGTTGTGACGGTTGAAAGTAGCATTTATAGCGTTGGCTCTAAGAAATTATTCATTAACACAGATTGGTACTACATTAGGGTACATTATGTATTTTTCTTAACGATAACAACACGGTCAGTACTTTTTAAAAATAATTAGCTTAATTTTTTTTGACCTACGAAGAATCACACCAGCAGCTGTGTTCATGTATGTTAAAATGGGCGGAGTCTCACGTCTGTGTCGGCCAATCAGCGTTCGGTTCATCATCGTCGACCAATCGGAAGAGAACTAAACATAATCATTCGCACTGTTGTGATTTCGGCCATTTTATAATATACAGAAATTCGTCTATAAACACTGATTATACTAAAGTCGGTGTCTATAGGTTGAATGTGAAATTTTTCAACAAATTCACATAAAAATGATCTCGTATAACGTATTGTAACAGAACATGTTTTTTTTATTGTTTCTCCTCCGTACTCGTTTATTTGATACGATTTGTTTGCCCGTGTGTTTGACAATTGGGATATGTGGAGCAATATATAAGTATAGGTAAATATACCGTGAAAAAGATCGCTTACTGGTTCCTAGAGGTAGTATGTCTAATTTGGTAATTTATAGGATCCGTATAAAGCCGGAATGATACGGGCTTTAAAACGGAACCGAAAAAGATCGCGAAAAATATTCTCTCCCTTTGCTTGTAAGCTCAGTACAAGTCCCAATTGCCAAACGCGAGCAGTTTATTAAGACTACAGTCGGTGTAGTTAGGGCTAGCTGTACATAGGAATGCGACGTGGGACGATTTGTGGATGCAATAAATTATTTACTAAGCTCTATAAATGCTGTTGTTTCACTTACCTTCAACGGGCTTCCCATAGTACTTAATAGATTTATTTTTTTACGTAGCCTCGTTTGTCTGTCCCAATAGAAAAATTCCTACCGTAAAATTTCTTTAGAAACTGTAACAGTTGCTGATGCTTACTGTAAGCTCTAAGTAGCTAAATAAGTGTTACTATGTTTTTTAATACAGTTGTTCAAAAAGTGGCGTATTACAAGGACGTATAGTGTGCGGGATGGGGGCTATTACACACGCGTGCTTTTTTTTATACCTTTACCGCACTCGTGCCTTTTCTTTCCCAACTGTCAAAATAATGTCTAATAATAATAAAAGAAAAACCAACCATGAAGTTTTTACTAAAAAAAATCATAGAAGTTTTTATGAGCTACTAATTTGTTTCAATATCAGATTTAATGATTTGATTGAATGAGTTAAGTTAGGCATCATTTCATCTCATTAAATTTCATTTTCATTTCATATCAATAAAAAAAAATATACCTACTGAAGACTTGGCTGTATGGGCATAGTTCCCTTTGCCTACTAAAATGGGTCAAGAAAAAAAAATTTGCTTATGTTTTACGGTTGGCGCCATTTTCCAAATTTTTTTTTTTTGTAATTTTTATTCCTTTATGGAAAAGGCTAAGAGCCCATACCGCCTGGTCTTATTTTATTAAATTGCTTATTTTTTTCGCAACTGTATTAAAAATAGTCGTTCAGTACACGTGCGGAACCGTCATTGTAACTTGTTCCGACTGTCAACCCTCGCCTTCGGCTGCGCCTCGGCTCGGGTCGTAGAGGGAGCTCGGGTAGACATTTTGTCGGAACTCTTTGCAATGACAGCCCTTCCGCACTTGTAATGAAATATACTATTCTGGCATAACTACGATTCCTGTGCTATCTAGCCAGGGTACTTTACTTCCGTTTAAATTCAATGCTTCCGTCTTCTAAATGTGTATGTTTGTACGCTAAATATACATTTTTGGCTAAATGCTTTCTATTAAATATATATAAATAAATATCTTTTTAGCTTACAACCACGATCACGTAGTCTTAAGTGTTCGAAAACGTGTTATTTATAATAATACTTTTATGTCAAATGTTACCACATTCGTTACAATATTTTAGATATTGCGATTTTTTAATATTTCACCGCGTAAAGTGATATTGTAATTGGTACGTATACATACGAATTACAATATGGCTGTCCGCGTCACAGGCTCGGCCTAGTACGGCAGACCGCGAGATGATAGTTAAGTAAGTAGTCACAAAAAATCATGGAAATATGAGAGGTATAGGAAAAGAACGAGGTAGAATACGTGCTGTTTCACTAGGTCTACAAAGATCTATATCACCTACGAAGGGTTACGATGCATCTATCAATCAAGTATTGTCATAAGATACATGCATCAACTTAGAGCTGATAATGAACGAACAAGCTGCGTATGGAAATAGTTATCCCTCGTGGACTATTCACGGGGTAAAGATGGAAAAACGAGAAAAAAATCGATTGCTATCACTGGGTACGCCTTATCTGCGCCTAGTCCTGCGTCATTTCTAGAAACGGCAACGAAAATTCCACGAGGCCTTAAGTTTTCCGGCACGTCTGAGCATGTCCGAAGAGCTACGTCGCCTCTACAAAGTCTGCAATGCCTCAACCAGGAGCTAAGACACATTAAAAGTACTACGTGCTTACGTACTAAGTGCTATGTCAGATCTAAGCAGGTCTACATGCCAATGAAATGCAACACCTCATCCAAAAGGTGCTACGCCTCATCTACGAATTTCTGCGCCTTTTCTAAGAATGACTGCAATTTGCGACCCGCTACGTCATCTCCACGAACGGCTTCGACACTCAATATCGCTTACGTTTTAGTAGCCTTTGAGTAGATAATTATTATTCTCTCTGAGTAGATAATTATTATTTATTGATATAAACCGCTAAGTTGGCCAAACTATGAAAAATATTTTAATTATGTACGTTTATACACGTTTATTATTATGTTGACGGTATTTTTTGTTGTGTTGAATGTATTTATTATATTGTTTTATTTATTACCTTGTAACAGGCCACGCCGCGTCCTAGAGCACTTAGGGCTTTCGGTACTGACTGAAAATCAGCGCTGAGGGTTCACGCCCCGACCATGCCGAGACAGCTGCCATTTGCAGTAGCAGAGACCAAGAACGTTCTACCCAACATCCTTGGCAGAGACACACCGCGACAAAGTTTGTAGTGTTTTTAATTATTTTTACTTTCCTTACTTTGTCTTTTAATTCATTTGTGTGTTACTGTGTGAACAAATGTTTTTCTTTCTTTCTAGATAGATAGAATATAGGTACCTACTACAACGCAACATATCCACGCCCGGCCCTACCTTAGGTCGAACGTAGCGGCCGCGCATCTCGGCGGAGGGCTACGACTTGTCTACGACATACCAAAAGTGCTACGCCAAAATCTACTAAGAGCTACGCCATCTCTATGAGGATAAAGAACTTTGCTACATCTAGAAAGTGCTACGCGAAAATCTACTAAGAGCTACGCCTTCTCTATGAGGGTACAGTACTTTGCTACATCTAGAAAGTGCTACGCCAAAATCTACTAAGAGCTACGCCATCTCTATGAGGGTACAGTACTTTGCTACATCTAGAAAGTGCTACGCCAAAATCTAAGAGCTACGCCATCTCGATGAGGGTACAGTACTTTGCTACATCTAGAAAGTGCTACGCCAAAATCTACTAAGAGCTACGCCATCTCTATGAGGGTACAGTACTTTGCTACATCTAGAAAGTGCTACGCCAAAATCTACTAAGAGCTACGCCATCTCTATGAGGGTACAGTACTTTGCTACATCTAGAAAGTGCTACGCCAAAATCTAAGAGCTACGCCATCTCGATGAGGGTACAGTACTTTGCTACATCTAGAAAGTGCTACGCCAAAATCTACTAAGAGCTACGCCATCTCGATGAGGGTACAGTACTTTGCTAAATCTAGATAGTGCAATGCCAAATGTATGTAGGGCTACGTCATCCACGAACATTTCACATCAATGAGTGTTAAACCATATTCTTGGTGGGCTACGTTACTTCTACAATCAGTTTCTATTCAACATTAAGAGTGTAATTAGTACGAACGGAGTGGCCGTTCATTATTACAAAGGGCTCGATATCAACACTCTTCTATGTCCTCACTGCACGGGTCTCTTCCTGCATTGCAGGATGGTTAGGCCATATTCCACCACGGGGGCCAAGTCCGGGTTGGTGGATGATTGTAAGACAGTGGCGGGCCTTACTGCCAGAAGTTATCAAGCCGCCCATTATGCCTCTGACCCCACCCTAAATGCTAACGAAATAAAAATCATTACTTGTTTTATGATACGTTTTCTTCAAAAACAAAACATAGGTAATAAATATTAAACACTATGACAACTTATTTTTAGAACCTACAGTCTAGAACCTAGGATCAACAAACTGATTTAATCGATTTCCGCCAAAAACGTTTTTAGCGGAACTCGATTAAAGTCCTAGGATGTTGATTGATACTGCGTTCTAGGCTGTATGTGCTTATATTAAAATGTTCACTTTTTGAAAAAAAAAATGAATATTAAAAAACGGTTATAAAACAAGTTATGATTTTTATTCCATTAATGTAGAAGAAGAAGAAAACATATAGCAGCAGCAGCTACACAATAGTAGATTATGCACTAAGGGAATAAAACCATGTATTACGTCATGGGCGGTATATTGAACCCTGAGCGGAGCGAAGGACTCCGAGTTAACTCCCGAGCGCAGCGAGGGAGTTAAATTTTAACTCCTGAGCGAAGCGAGGGTAGAGTCCTGAGTGAAGCCAGGGGTTCATACCGCCCGAGACTAAGACATGTTTTATTCCAGAGGTGAATACTACTATCTAATATCTAACTAACTAACTATATAATATCTACTTTTCACACCATCTGGGAGACAATAAAAAGACAGGGCTGCATAAGTTGAAAAATATTTATTAAGCTGAGTAATATTGCGTAAATTAACTACAAATTTATATTGACATTAGATACGTTAGTCCAGTTATGTAGTGATATACTGATGTGTTGAAAATAAACTAAAAGAACGGATTCGTTCACCACTTTCACTTTTTTTGTTGTTCTCCATTTAGTAAAATCGTCATACGCTTTCATATATTTCTCTTTGGATTTTTCCGGGAGCAGATTATTTATAATTCCTATTGCGTCCGATTTGATAAATTCCGGAGTCAAATCATTTGACGCTTCGCTATCACTTGACGACATAATCGTGTTGAAAATATGTATTAAAAACTGAAATTAAATATAAAGTCCACACTCTTTTACGGCTTAGCAACTTAAATTGAATATAACTTTTAAATTCGTATTTGCAATTCGCGCCTTTTTTAGGGTTCCGTACCTCAAAAGGAAAAAACGGAACCCTTATAGGATCACTTTGTTGTCCGTCTGTCCGTCCGTCCGTCTGTCAAGACCCTTTTTCTCAGGAACGCGTGGAGGTATGAAGCTGAAATTTATATCAATTACTCAGGTCTACTGTCCCTTGAAGCTGTGAAAAAATCAAACTTCCAAGCCAACGCAATCAAAAGATACAGCCGTTTATGCCGCAAATTTTCGACACTTGCAAGGGAATCAAAACCTACAGGGTGCTTCCCGTGAACTCAGAATCTTGAAATTTGGTACGAAGCAACGTCTTATAGCATAGATAAAGGAAATATTACGAAAACCATAAATTTTTAGTTACATCACATAATATATTTTTTTTTAATAATTTTAAACTTACTACCCATTTCCTCATAAACGCGTAGAGGTATTAAATTGAAATTCATACCAAATACTCAGGTCTATAATACAGGTTTGTACGGAACCCTCGGTGCGCGAGTCTGACTCGCACTTGGCCGGTTTTTCTTTTTTTTATTGGTGTTTCGCGCGGTCACACGACACAGTAGTTCAGAAAAAAAAGAAAAAAGGGGTGAGTTTCGAACAACAATTCGAATTTCGAATTGCAATGCGGGGCTTCTTCATAGTTTTCATGCGAATTTTGACATTCTAAATTCAAATCACTTTATTCCCTAGGGAAATTCTTCATTATTATTGCCCTCGAGAGACAAGGCTATGCTTTACGATGATATTTGACGGTACGTAATAAGGCATTGTCGAGCAGGAGGTGTGAAAAATATTATGTTAACTACGGTGGACTGAATTGAAAAGTCAAGAAAAACTAAAGAAAACGCTAGAAAGCTAGTCAATAAACCTACGAGATTTCGTGAAGGTAATCAGCCATCTTTCCTAGACTTGATATTGACAAATGACGAATCACTTATCGCTGAAATTAAGCATGAAGCCCCAGTCGGTAAGAGTGACCATGTATGTCTATTGGCAACAATACAGCTAGAAGCAAGACCGCAACACATAACTACACACAAACGCAACTATAAAAAGGCAAATTATGCTAAAATTAATGAAATCCTTCAAACAGTACCAGGCAGCATAAAGGAGCTGAACTGTGCAGAAAACCAATTTGACGTATTACTCACTGCATACAAACAAGCCATCCAGTTACACATACCCCTAACTAAAATTAGCAATATAACTCAAAACAAGCCTTGGGTGTCTAAAGAAACAAAAGAACTGATAAAGAGTAAAATAATACTCTGGAACAGATACACCATCACAGGACTAGACAAAACATATGCAGATTATAGACAAGTAAATAATAAATTGACAAATATAACCAGAAACTCTCGCATTACTTATGAAAAGGACTTACTACAAGCCGGACCTAAACGATTTCACTCATATATAAGGCAACAAGTAACTTCAAAAGTTACTATTCCATCAGTCTTGACTGATAATCAAGGACATACAGTTTCCCAAGCAAATGAAATGGCTGAGGCCTTTGCAGACCAATTTGCTGGAGTCTTTCAAATAGAACCACATAGTGACATACCTACATTGAATCCTAATCTACGAATAGAAGAATCTATACCTGACATTAAATTTACCCCAGACATGATTTCAAAAGTAATCAAAGAGATGAAAGCAGATTCTGCTCCAGGCCCTGATGAAATCCCTACAACCATACTCCAGAAATGCGACGTGGCAGATTCCCTATCGAAAATAATGCAGACTTCCTATGACACTGGGATACTACCTACCTTATGGAAAACAGCAATAGTGACACCCATATTTAAAAAAGGCAGTAAACTGAAGCCATCAAACTATAGACCAATAAGTCTTACAAGTATTGTGTGTAAGGTCATGGAGAAAGTTATTGTCTATCGCATAAGGAAATTCTTAACCAAGCACAGAATCATCAGCGATCAACAACATGGTTTTTGTCCGCATCGATCTACAATTTCAAACTTGCTCTCGTGCCTCTCATATTGGACAGACAGTTTCAATGAAAGAAAACCCACTGATGTGATATATCTTGACTATGAAAAAGCCTTCGACAAAGTCCCAACAACAAGACTTCTACATAAGTTGGAATTTATTGGTATACGGGGAAGGTTATTGAATTGGATCGAGAGTTTCTTGCGGAATAGAACTTTCCAAGTAAGAGTGGGTGATGTTCTTTCTAGTCACAGGGAGATTCACAGCGGAGTGCCGCAAGGATCCGTATTGGGCCCTATTCTGTACATCATATACACATTTGACCTACCTGACGAACTAAGTAACAACGTTAGTATCTTCGCGGATGACACTAAAATATTTGCTGATCCATTAGTGAACTACGATCGCCTCCAAGAAGACTTGAACAAAATTACTAAATGGTCAAAGGAATGGCTCATAAGTTTAAATGCCGAAAAATGTACAGTACTGCATATAGGAAACAACAATCCTCACTTAACATATTCGTTAAACAATGTTGAGCTTCACGCAGCTAATGAACAAAAG
This sequence comes from Yponomeuta sedellus, assembly GCA_934045075.1. Lineage (NCBI taxonomy): Eukaryota > Metazoa > Arthropoda > Insecta > Lepidoptera > Yponomeutidae > Yponomeuta > Yponomeuta sedellus. The sequence goes on from OW203730.1 coordinate 21,786,167, forward strand.
GACCTGGGAGTAATTATCTCTAAAAACTTAAAATGGGAGCAACACATAACAACTATAATAAAAAAAGCAAAGAGTTTTATCTATTTAATCAGAAAAGCTTTTGGAGTACTAACCCCAGAAATGATGTTAACCATTTATAAAACTTACATACGACCCCTACTTGAGTATGCCTTCCAAGTCTGGAGCCCATATTTCATTAAAGACATTGACATTCTGGAAAAAGTTCAGCGCAGCTTTACTAAAATTCCAAGACAGCTAAAAAACCGATCATATGAAGAAAGGCTGGAAGTGCTGAGGCTTACTTCTTTACGGGAGCGTAGAGAGCGTGGTGATTTAATCGAAACCTACAAAATTCTAAATGGACACTACGACCTACAGGATTTTGATAAACAAATTCTTAGAAGAGACAACAACACCCGCTTGAGAGGACACCACCTTAAACTACAAACTTGTTTCTCCAACAACAATCCTCACAGACACTTTTTCTCTAACAGAGTAGTGAATGGATGGAACAAATTACCACAAGAAGTGGTTTCAGCACCAAATGTCAACAAATTCAAGAACTTACTGGACAAACACATCACTGACCAAAAGAAAAAAATAACCAAGTGAAACTGGATGCGGGCAATTATCAGTTGTTCCAACTGCCTGCCCGTCTACAAATAATAATAATAATAATAATAATAATAATAATAATAATAATAATAATAATAATAATAATAATAAAAACGCTAATAATATGTAGGTATAATTAGGTAAAATAAGAATTTAAATGTAGGCGAAAAAATTGTATGAGACAGTGTGGTAAAAACACAGAATAATGAAAAGGAGGTAAAACTGTACGCAACGCATTACGACACATACTGTCAATTAATACATTGAGACACTACGAAACAGAATAGGACGCCTTCCGACCAGGTGGAATGACGATCTGCGAAAAACTGCCGGCAGATGCTAGATCCGGCAAGCTGAAAACAGGGCGCTATGGCGCTCATTAGGGGAGGGCTATGTCCAGCAGTGGACTACATAATATAGCCTGAAGAAGAAAACCGAATACTTAACATAACATTTACAAATAACGGGCACGGTTTGTCTCTGCTGGCGGCATTGGTAACGCTAGTTAGCACCGGGTAGCGCCTTCAAGATGATGCCACATTTCGTCATAGGTTGTATGTACCTACCTCGGCAAGTATCGAAGAGGAGCGAATCGGGGGTCCAGAAGGCTATCACAAAAAAGAAAACAACGACGCCCGCACGCGCGACACGACACAGTCGCCAATTTATTTTAAACGCGTGTTACGTAATTAATTATTTTATCAAGTTACTTAATTAACGATAGGTACGCCGATTGGGTAGGTGGTTATTTGTCTGTTAATTTATTTAATTACTTAGAATCTTTGTGCCTCTGTGTGTTTGGTACCTACCTAATGTACCTAAGTACTTGTCTAAAGGAGCTGCATGCAGTGACGATAAAAAACAAACTCGATTAGCTTTGGTCTCATGTAAAAATAATGTAAGGTAACTAACTGTTTTAATATATTTTTGTATATTATTATTTAAATATGTGTATTGTTATTATTTAAATATAATAATATGTGCTTTATATCGGAGGTACTTATAATTATATTGTCGCACTCTTTTGCTATTTGGTGTCAATATATTTTCGATTTAATTATTTATGTACGTGCATGTACCGACTATATTCTTCATGCAATCCACTCTATCCAAAGGTTGTCTGGAAGAGATCGCTTTTAACGATAAGACCGCTAATTGTATAACATTGTACTTGGATTTAAGAAGTCATGGTTGTATCCTTTTTTTCTGTTTGTGCAATAAAGTGATCTCTATGTACCTATATTGTTAAAGTATTTTTTTATCTCTATTTCTCAGATTATAAATATGTTAAAACAGATTTAAATAACATAACAAAACATACAGGCACATACATTGCTTCAGGCCCCATACTAGGATACCCTGTGTCATGCGAACCAGAAACAGCGACATCACAAGCATGTAAACATCCAAGACCTGGGGGTCTTTTTAGTCCCCAGCCGGGTTTCGAACCCGGGGCCTCTTGCATGGTTAGGCAGATGCGCTACCGCTGCGCCACAGAGGCCGTCAAGTCGTCTTTTTGTTTTTATGTTGTTTACATCTTCCTGATCTTACGTGTGAGTATGCTTTAGTTGACATTAGATCTTCACTATTAAGCAAAATTATTATGTACGAGTATGTTATTGATTGTATGGTACCTGTTTTACACACAAATAAAATAAAATAGATAGCGCCACCTAAGGAAAAACAAATCCCTGCGGACTCATGGACTCCCGAAGTTATTCCCCTAGGACTAGGACGAGGCTTGTGCATTTAGGTACTCGTAGTCCCCCTTGATTGACAATTCACCGTTGGATGCGATGTGATATGCTTACGCCCCAGATTTTGATTTTAAATATCAACCCTTGTACGAGTATGTCTCCACTGCTGGGGCTCGGGTCTCTTCCTGCTTCGTAGGAAGGTGAGGCCATACTCCACCACGGGGCCAAGTCCGGGTTGGTGGAGGATTGCAAGACAGTGGCGGGCCTTACTGTCAGAAGTTATCAAGCCGCCCATAAAGCCTCTGACCCCATCCCAAATGCTAACTAGCGCCGTTAACGAAATAAAAATCATAACTTGTTTTATTATACGTCTAACACGGCATTACATGACAGCCGGCACGAAAGGCTTAACGTGCCTTGCGAAGCACGGTAGCGCTCGGAAAAAATGTGACCGTCTCGTGACCACCACTAGCGGTGGTCACGGGACGGTCTCCCATCCTGCACCTGACCGCGCTTTGATTGATTGGAATCAATGCGATGATATTATAAAATATCTTAGATATTAAAGCGCCCGTGCGCTTCTTTATAATATAAATCTTAAGTGCGATAAATTCTACGTCACACATACCGCGTCCATCGCCAACGAGACCCGAAATATGTCCGTGCGACTTAAAGTAATCCGCTATTTGACACGTATCAAATTTGACGCGATAAATGAATATTTCCTATAGTATTTAACGTAAGAAACCGAAATATATTGATTTTGTAAGTAGGTATGCAGGATGGCTGCAAAATTGGCAAATAAAAAAAAAATTCCTCGTTTAATTCGTAATGGCGAAAACGCTATCCGCCATCTTGAAACCATCTAAAGTATTCCGTTCCTTTCCGTTCCGTTCCGATCCGTTCCGTTCCGTTCCGTTCCGTTCCGTTCCGTTCCGTTCCGTTCCGTTCCGTTCCGTTCCGTTCCGTTCCGTTCTATTCAATTCAATTCAATTCCATTCCATTCCATTTTTTCGCTTTAATTTATTTTCATGCCTTGTCACGATATTTCATTTCGTTCTTATATACTTATGCGTCAAACGTATTCAAAACCTTCGTCGAATTCTGCTTTCAATGAAATTGCGCAATGGCATTGAATTGTATTCAGAGGTTTCAATGCCATTGAAGTAATTAAATTGTAAGCAATATTGAACCGAAACTGAACAGTGTAATATCGCGTTTACGTCAAACGTCCGATGATTCTTAACTTTTGTTGTTACAAGATTAGTAAGTCACATCATCCATGGTTCATTGTTTTATCGTTTTGTCATACTGGATGGCGAGTTGAGTGACCTCTTATTTTAAATCATACGATACCTCCTCTACTTTAGACAGTGACTGCGTCATAATCAGTTGCGTTTCAGAAAGAGGCTTGCTGAAATACTTTCCATTATACATTTGCAATTACCGACGGTAGCAAATTATTATGCTATTGTGTTTTGTGATTTTAAGCTATGTTATAAGAAATAGTTGGTTTTAAAAGTTATTAATTTCGGTCGTTATTAATAGATGTAAGTATATACGTATACCTTACTTGCGTATAAAAAGTACCTAAGTATAAAATGCACAACTTCGGCGTCGTAAAAATAGCTTTAGATGAAAAAGCAATTGCAAGACAAAATGTTAACGCTAACGAAAGTTCAAAGCAATTTTATTCAAATTAACATGTTATAAGGTAGAATGTGTGAATCCTCCACCAACCCGGACTTGGCCCCCGTGGTGGAGGGTGGTGAAGAGACCCGTGCCCCAGCAGTGGGGACGTACAAGGGTTGATAACGATTGTCACTCAGTAATATTGCGTAAATAAGTCTGTAGTTTTCGCTTTTGCGGTCCGTTAATTTCAAATGGCCCGTATCCTATGATGCACTCATTGATAGATAACACAAAGTGCCTATTCAAACAAAAATAATCCATTAAGGCGCAAACGTAAGTCAGTACGAAAATAATATCAACACAATTTATTCTGTTGATAAACGACGATAGTGACTATCTCAACGCGAGTGTTTTTCCATAGGTGGATCTTTATAAACTTTAGGTATGTTCTATATCAGAATCTCGTCTGGGGATATTACACGGTTTCATCACATTGCTGCAATAGAAAAGTATTGAACATTGACGACTTTACATATTGACACGGTTCACCCAATTTGAAGCAATTTGATTGAAAAGCATTGAACGACTTTACCAATTCCTAGTAGTCCTACTATACCTAGTAGTCCTATAAAGCGATATTAAAAGGTTCAGTCACGTTGAAGCAATGATAATGAAAAGCATGGGACATTTAACATAACATTTAAATACATTGAACGACTTTACCTGTTCATAGGCGTCATTCAAGGCGATAAAATAGAACCTATGGACTTGTAATGTTCATGAAGCCGCAGTTTCTGCGCTACATTGAATTTTCATTTCATTTAATTTCGTTTCATTCCGTTCCGTTCCGTTCTATTCCATTTAATTCCATTCCATTCAATTCAATTCCATTCCATTATTTCGCTTTAATTTATTTTCATGTCTTGTCACGATATTTCATTTCGTTCCTAGATACTTATGCGGCAAAGTATTCAAAACCTTCGTCGAATTCTGCTTTCAATGAAATTGCGCAATGGCATTGAATTGTATTCAGAGGTTTCAATACCATTGAAGTAATTAAATTGTAAGCAATATTGAACCGAAACTGAACAGTGTAATATCGCGATTACGTCAAACGTCCGATGATTCTTAACTTTTGTTGTTAAAACATTAGTAAATCACATCATCCATTGTTCATTGTTTTATCGTTTTGTCATACTGGATGGCGAGTTGAGTGACCTCTTATTTTAAATCATACGATACCTCCTCTACTTTCGACAGTAGGTATTATATCACGGCGTCATAATCAGTTACGTTTCAGAAAGAGGCTTGCTGAAATTGTTTCCGTTATACTTACATTTGCAATATTACTGACGGTAGCAAAAATTATTATGCTATTGTGTTTTGTGATTTTAAGCTATGTTATAAGAAATAGTTGGTTTTAAAAGTTATTAATTTCGGTACCTATTAAAAGATGTAAGTAGGTATATGCGTATACCTTCCTTGCGTATAAAAATTAGGTACCTAAGTATAAAATGGGCAACTTTGGCGTCGGTCGTAAAAAATAGCTTTAGATGAAAAAGCAATTGCAAGACAAAATGTTAACGCTCACGAAAGTTTAAAGCAATTTTATTCAAATTTACATGTTATAAGGTTGAATGTGGGTGGTCTACATAATATAATATATTACTTTTCTTCAGACTCGCCACAAAGGAAGGGATGGCAATTTTCGTCATCAGCGCAATGATATTTAACGATGTTTACTCGACAAATAGTGCACTTAATTTTTACCAAAAATCTATCAAGTGGTTATACAATTAGTATATGTTGTCTGTGTTGCCATATTAATAAAAGGATTTCCACATATAAATTAGTAAATAAAAAATAAAAATAGAGCCTTGCGATAATAATCCAGTTATGGACAGCTGCCACTTTGACACAATTTTTTTTGAGTATATATTAATTTGGCCGCAGAGTGTAAATCCTATTATGTTGAAATATCATAATTTAAATGAGATGTCGAGTCAATCTGCTATGTTTGTGGAGATCTAGCGAAAACTGGCTGCGTTGTCCATACACGTAGAGTAAAGAACCATACGAGTAATTAATAAGAATAATTAATTTCCATTCCTAACAACGCTTGACGTACGAGATTCCTTTTTTATGTTTTTTTGCTGTTTGGAATAAATAAATAAATAAATATTCATGGACATATTACACAGATCTCGTTAGCCTTATACAAAGTACAACTAAGTGATTTGTGTCATAGGTGCTAACTCGACGATAGATTTAATACAATAAATACATAGATAACATCCAAGACCCGAGACAAACTAGAAAAGTTCGTTTCCTAGTTTGACCCGGCCGGGGATCGAACCCGAGACCTTCGGTTTTACAGTCAGTGTGCCAAACCGCTGCGCCACCGAGACCGTCATTTTACATTCGTGTTTTGAAAATAATTTACGCGCCAGTAGGTATACGCTAATCTATGAATGGGTACCTGGGTTGATTAGAATCCTACTATCCTCTTATTCTTATTTGTCAGTATATCGTCACCGCATCTGAAGGCGCTTAGGGGCGCCAACGAGCGTCACCAATGGAATAAAAATCATAACTTGCTTTATAATACGTTTTTTTTTCAAAAAGTGAACATCTTCTTCTTCAGGCTATATTAGTCCACTGCTGGACATAGCCCTCCCCTAATGAGTGCCATAGCACAAGATTGTGCCATTATTGGGGGGTAATGCCCATAATCCCCACGCTGGGCATGCGGGTTGGGGATCGCAGATTGGTGGAATTGTACTGCAGGGGGCGCTGCTGCTCCACCCCCGGTTTGTGTCCCTTAGTGAACATGAGAAATCTTAATATCTGTGGTAACTAATTTTAGAACAGAATTTAGCCCATCTATTATGATCACTCTCAAAAGCAGTGGTAGCCCGACAATGATAATGATTTTCATTCATTCGACAATCATTATCATTAATGTCAGGCCACCACTAAGACTGGCCTTTGAGAGTGATCAATGATCATAATAGATTGCCTAAATTTATTGTACTTACGATGCGATACACTGTATAACAATTGTGAATTTAATTTAAGCATAGACTTGTACACTGATATTGCCCAAATGGTAGACATTCTCTCTCTCATAATAGGTATTTCTTAATGATTCGCGATACTCATACATAGTTATATATGGAACATACATAGTTTTATTAGAATTTACTACCCACAATAATTGACTGTACTCGCATGGACTCGCAAACGAGAGCCCCTGTGGGGAGGCCGATTAAGCTGTCAGGATGGTATAGGTGCTGGGCAAGGCAAGCCTACACCATCTATAAAACCATGTCCCAGGCACTATGGCGTCGGAGTGGTCCCTTCACCCATCTAGTGTGAGTGATGATGCCACTGGACGCTGTATAAATCATCCCGGCATGGGTGGAATTTTTAGCCTCTAAATAGGTTTTTATAAATCATCTCATTAAGTAGATGCAAAAAGGCCAATATATATACGAGGGCTGCTACTTATGTATGCGGAATAGAAAAAATAAACAAATGTATATTGCTAAATATGCTTTTATTGTTTTTCAAAATATTCTCCACCATGATCGATGCACTTTTTCATTCGATGAAACCAATTTGTAAAACACTTTTTCCACTCTGATTGAGGTATCTCCAAAACGTGCTGTTTGAACGCATCTACGGCATCTTCACGGGCCGAAAATCGTTGACGACGTAATTTATTCTTTACATTTGGGAATAAATAGAAACCATTGGGAGCCAAATCAGGGCTGTACGGTGGAATATCAATTCTATTTTTTGACCATCCAAAAATGTAGTTGTTTCCTGAGATGTATGACAGCTGGCATTGTCATGGTGAAGTATGATTCTGCGTCGCTGGTTGTTTTGGCGTATTTCTTCAAATACTTCCGGCAAACAAATGGTCATGTACCACTCCGAATTAACCGTTCTGCGATTATCCAGTGGTATTGTAACCACATGGCCATTAATACCAAAAAAGCAGGCCACCATTTGCTTTACAGTGCTTTTTGCACGAGCCACTTTCGTAGGGTTCGGCTCATTTTGAAACACCCAAACTGTTGATTGTTGTTTAGTTTCGGGATCGTACGCATAGATCCAGGATTCGTCACCTGTGTAGATATTATAAACAGATTTTGAGTCGCCTCCGTTGAATTTTTTGAAGGTTTTCTTGCACCATTCGACGCGAGCATCTTTTTGATCCTGAGTTAAGTTGTGCGGGATCCAACGCGAACAAATTTTTACAGACAAAAGTTCATGTAATATCCTATTAATGCTCGTCATACATATGCCCAGAATAGCCTCTATCTCGCGATACGTAACATGGCGGTCTTGCATTATTAGTTTTCGCACAGCTTCAATATTTTGTGGCACAACCACCGATTTCGGGCGACCTTCTTTAACTTCGTCCGTGAGCTTACTGCGCCCGCGATTAAACTCACTAAACCAGTGATACACAGTCGTTTTTGATAGAGCTTCACCACCAAAAGTCGAAGTTAATTGATCTACGCACTGTTGTTGCGTTAAACCACGTCGAAAATCGTAATAAATCATAGCACGAATATTTTCACGAGTGAGTTCCATTTTTTTAGCGATATGACATATTAAACCCAACAAAAACAAAACACTAACGTATATAAGAGAAAAATATTAGCGGCCAGTATTTAAAAAAAGAACGAATTTGACCATGGAGGTCAGACATTGCGTTTAAAATTATTGGAATCCCAGATTCCGCATACATAAGAAGCAGCCTATGTATATACTCGCCACTTCAGTCTACCCGAGACCACGGCAACTGTAACGCAGCCGAAACGTCGGGAAGTAAGGTAATTACGTTTTACCTAATAAATAATCCGTTCCGATCCGTTTCATACATAACTCTCTCTCTCTCTCTCGCACTTAATTAATAATTTGTAGGTATTTTCTTAGGCATCGTTAAACGAAACTTAGCGGAAAGTAGAACAACGGAGAACCTCCGGACAATGCAAAAGATAACCTTTCCACTGTAATTTCTGTAGTTTTTAACGTCTCTTTCGGTAGACATCTCTCGGCGTGAGCATGAAGCAATATTATGAAACATTTCGTCGACTTCAGTTCGATAGTGGAGTTTTCGACGCAATTTGCGTTCGGTTTAACAAGTTTGACCTTTAATTTTTGAGACACGTCACCGACACGACAGTTCGAGTTCTATTTCGGTACATTGTTCTCAGAGATTTTTTTAATAAATTGTTTTGTAAAATCGCGGTTGGTGCTTAGAGTTCCACGGTTCTCGCTTTCACGAACTTTCACGTGTGAGCCCGCACCGACGCATTCAGTAATATATATAGTAATGCATTCTGGGAAGGCGCTCGCTCGTAGAAGATCGTGCTACCTATTGGAGTTTGTGGTGTAGAAGTTAAGTCTTGGTGCGTTAGATCTAATGCCAACTATCCGGTTCTATCTAACGCCATCAATTTTCTTAAAAAAGCATATCTTTTTTAAAAACCTATTTAGAGGCTAAAAATTTCACCCATGCCGGGATTCGAACCCGCAACCTCTGGCTATCCGTACCAGCGCTCTACCAATTGAGCCAATGGGCGACTCACGGCATCAGTGAAATTTCGAACCTCTTTACAATATTCTCTGTATTACGTACAGGCAGCGACATCTGACTTAAGCAAATTGCATTACTTACAGCCCCGACCACCTACTTTGCAGTTAGGTTTAACATCGGAACGATATCACTGTACCCACATGATTACACTATTTTTATTATTTTTTTAATGCACTAACCCGTGCTAAGGAACAAATTTAAAAACCTATTTAGAGGCTAAAAATTTCACCCATGCCGGGATTCGAACCCGCAACCTCTGGCTATCCGTACCAGCGCTCTACCAATTGAGCCAATGGGCGACTCACGGCATCAGTGAAATTTCGAACCTCTTTACAATATTCTCTGTATTACGTACAGGCAGCGACATCTGACTTAAGCAAATTGCATTACTTACAGCCCCGACCACCTACTTTGCAGTTAGGTTTAACATCGGAACGATATCACTGTACCCACATGATTACACTATTTTTATTTTTAATGCACTAACCCGTGCTAAGGAACAAATTTAAAAACCTATTTAGAGGCTAAAAATTTCACCCATGCCGGGATTCGAACCCGCAACCTCTGGCTATCCGTACCAGCGCTCTACCAATTGAGCCAATGGGCGACTCACGGCATCAGTGAAATTTCGAACCTCTTTACAATATTCTCTGTATTACGTACAGGCAGCGACATCTGACTTAAGCAAATTGCATTACTTACAGCCCCGACCACCTACTTTGCAGTTAGGTTTAACATCGGAACGATATCACTGTACCCACATGATTACACTATTTTTATTTTTAATGCACTAACCCGTGCTAAGGAACAAATTTAAAAACCTATTTAGAGGCTAAAAATAGCCTCTAAATAGGTTTTTAAATTTGTTCCTTAGCACGGGTTAGTGTCTTTTATATCTTTTTTTTGGAAAAACTGAACGTGACAAATCTCAATAAATATTCATAGTAGGTAGCTTCCTAGAACCTACTGACAAGGACCTAGGCCCAAGAATCTAGGACTTATTCCAAAAACGGCCGTTAGCTTAAAAAAAACACAGTTGTTAAGATAATGATGTCCCCTTTTTTGACATTTTTGACTATTATTATAAAACAAGTTATTATTTTTTCCATAGGAAGCGTAGTAGCGTAGTAAAGCTATGAAAGCAAATATTCTGAGATTACATTGTGTTGTAATTTACATGAAGTTGAAAAAGAAAAGGCGTTTTAAAAGAAAACACCGAACTTTTGTCCACTCCGGTCTCTTGATGTCCTCGGTAACTTGAGGGACTTGTTGTACGGAATACTTTTAGTCCTTCGTTAGTCGATACAATTTATAAGAGATCTATATCGACGGACAAAAAAGTGCCCGGGGCATAGTCCCTCGTCTGCGCAGGCCTTTAGATTCCCACAGTGCGAAAAATCGCGCACTCACATTCGCACACCGTGGGAGTGCCATCAAAACAGACTGTTAGATAAAAACCAACCTACTGTTTAACTTATGCCGGTGCGCGGGGCAAGTGAAAGAGCTTTTTCGTGTAGGTATTTTTACCTTTATCTTACCAATACCTTTTAGATATATCTTAAAAATATTAGCCTGAATGGTCCTAGGGTGATGCTTTGTTAAATGTATATTTTTACATTATATATATCTATCTAGTGTTTTCTGAGTTCTGAGTTTTGCGAAATGTCTGAGTTTTCCGATACGTATACGTTTTTATAATTAAATCCCTAACGATACATTAAGTTTGAGGGAAACGCCGTTCAAAAAATGTGTAAAGTACACCTTGTGCCAAAAGGTATAGGTAGGTACTACACTACTATAATATTAAGGATTATTTAGATGAGAATAATGTCGGGAATTAAAGCATGTGAAATGCATGAGTTTTGTAAAAATTTTAAAAACTCTTATATTATATTAAATTAAAGACTTTGAAAAGACTGGAGATTTTTGTCCATTTTTCTCCAATTGATCTAGATTTTGAAATGGACACCTAGTTTGACTTGTAGGTAACGTACATTAAGCCGCAGTTCCTGCGCTACTTTGAATAAAACCTTTTCATTTCATTTCATGTGTTTTCTTTTGTCTTATTGTCACAGTTATAGGATAGACAATTGATTTTCACCAGATTTTTTTTACTCCAATTCGCGTAATACCAAAAAGGAAAATTTCGAAAAAAAACTTAGAAAGGCGCTTCTATAAGTGCGAAACAGTGACGCACGTATTTCAGTAAACTTTCTCTAATGACGCAAACAAAATAATTCCAGATCACCAACAAATTCTTATCTGGTCTTAGCAAAGCAACGCGATTGAATAGCATTGGCGTAAGCTACAACAACGTTTACATCCCTTTGCGTTTGGCTATGGGAGTTAGGGAGTGAACCCGATCATTCCCGCTTAACAATAGAGATAGATAGATAGATAGACAGACAGACAGACAGGCAGGCAGGCAGGCAGGCAGGCAGGCAGGCAGGCAGGCAGGCAGGCAGGCAGGCAGGCAGGCAGGCAGGCAGGCAGGCAGGCAGGCAGGCAGGCAGGCAGGCAGGCAGGCAGGCAGGCAGGCAGGCAGGCAGGCAGGCAGGCAGGCAGGCAGGCAGGCAGGCAGGCAGGCAGGCAGGCAGGCAGGCAGGCAGGCAGGCAGGCAGGCAGGCAGGCAGGCAGGCAGGCAGGCAGGCAGGCAGGCAGGCAGGCAGGCAGGCAGGCAGGCAGGCAGGCAGGCAGGCAGGCAGGCAGGCAGGCAGGCAGGCAGGCAGGCAGGCAGGCAGGCAGGCAGGCAGGCAGGCAGGCAGGCAGGCAGGCAGGCAGGCAGGCAGGCAGGCAGGCAGGCAGGCAGGCAGGCAGGCAGGCAGGCAGGCAGGCAGGCAGGCAGGCAGGCAGGCAGGCAGGCAGGCAGGCAGGCAGGCAGGCAGGCAGGCAGGCAGGCAGGCAGGCAGGCAGGCAGGCAGGCAGGCAGGCAGGCAGGCAGGCAGGCAGGCAGGCAGGCAGGCAGGCAGGCAGGCACATAAAAAAGGAAATTACACAGATATTTCTTAACCTAAGAGTACAGACGGCGGCCTTATCACTAAAAGTGATCCCTTACAGACAACCTTTGGATGGACTGGAGCAAGTTATTGGAGAAGGAAGTAGATGTACAAATACATCAAAATATTTCAGATTCATTGTCAGAATTATTCAGATAGTCTGCAGATGCTATTCCAGCATAGGCTGCATTGCATATGCCGGGATAGAAAGCATAGGCTGCCGGAGAAAATAAATATCAAAATTTCTTCGCGAACGAAGTTGTGGGCGAAATTTTGAGCAGCTAGTATTTAATTTTTATAAATGAGTAGGGGGGCAGGGGGTGAGGGATAACGGGAGTGACGGAATCGGTTGTGTCACTGTCGCCCAAGTGTAAACAGTTAGAGTTTTCGTAAGTAAAAACTTCAGGCGCAATTTTCCTGAGTAATCAAATCAATGAAACTAAACCGTCAGACTCCCTTCGGTAATGTCTCTACTATACTTTTATTCTGTGGCAATACCGAGTCGGAGATACGAGGCTCCCGTTGGTCGGGACGCTGAATCGTGTATACTCGGCTCCGGTCGTTAACTACATTTAGGAAATCACAGAGGGTTAAAATCGGTCGTAGTACCGGCTGCCTGAATGATCTCAAGCGATCACGAAGGTTAAGCAACATAGAGCGCGTTCAGTGTATGGATGGGTGACCGTCTGTGACTGACGCTAGTGGCATTTTTCCGAGCGGTTCCGCGCTTCGCAAGGCACGTTAAGCAGTTGGTGCCGGCTGCCTTCGAAAGATTGCAGTCGTTAATCAAGTCAGAGAGAGGCCTTAAGGCGACTCGAAAACTTCTGACAGTAAACGAAGCCTCCACCAATCCGGACTTGGCCCCCGTGGTGGAGTATGGCCTATACCTGCCTCAGGGAAGAGACCCATGCCCCTCGGTGGGGATATAATGGGTTGATGATGATGATTTATAAAATGTGTAGGTACGCTTCTCGAGTTTTTTGTTAAACTTTACATATAAAAAAAGAACTGTTTTGCGATCTCGCTGTTTCTCTCCTTTGTAGTGGATCTGTTAGAAAGATGATGCTTAACCACATGTGTCACCTAGACCAAGATGAAGTGGCGAGACTCAACTCAACTGACACATGCCAGAGTGTGGTCGCCCATGTCAGAGTTTTTGGAGGATTTCGCCCAGCAGTGGGACACAGAAGAAAGGATAACTTTCCTTGCCACTGGAAAGTTTTTCTGGCCTAGACTAAGTAGCTTCTTCTTCGTCTACTTAGACGAGGAAAGCTTTCCCAGCGGCAAGGCGAGACACTTTTTCTCAGGACAGAAAGATTTGGTTAGAATTTGGGAGGACTTTGCCCAGCATTCGGACACAAGAGACTATGTAAAAAAATGTCTCACCTTTAAAATGCGGCCTTTCTACTGGTAAGGTTACTCCATTAGGGGAATGAGGTCTCTAACACGCGATGGATGTAAACGGGGCTCGTTAGAGAAACGTGCTATCGGACATGCATGACTGTAGCAAGCGACAGTGCATGGGTCACTAGACACACCCCTCCACGTGTTAGTGGCGTGATCTAGCCTGTCAAGGTTTATTATTAACCTCGGAATGATGTACTCATGTAGCTAGCGACTTGTAAGTACCTCAATGTCCACATTCTAAGACTTCCTCGTTGCCCAAAAAATGTGTAAAGTACACTTTGTGCCAAAAGGGCTACTATAGCATAAAGGATTATTTAGATGACAACAATGTCTGGAATTAAAGCCAGTAAGTACAATGCATAAGTTATATATATGTTATAAAATAATTATGTAAACTCTGTTAATGAAGGACTTTGAAAAGACTAAGTTTAGAGTTTTTTTGTTCATTTATTCACCAAAATGATCTACATTTTGAAATGGACATCTAGTTTGAATTGTAACGTTCATTAAGCCGCAGCTTCTGCGCTACTTTGAATAAATACTTTTCATTTCATTTCTAGCGGGAATACGCCTAAATATGGAAACGAGATGTTCTTGTGTGGAGACCGCGACTCGGCAAACGTAGTGTAGGTCGCGCTCCGACTAGGTGGGATGACGATCTGCGGAAAACTTCCGGCAGATGCTGGATGCGTCATGCTGAAGACAGGGCGCTATGGCGCTCATTGGGGTAGGGCTATGCCCAGCAGTGGACTAGTACAGTCTGACGACGATGGAAACGAGGTCGTGGGTTTGATCCCGCTGGAGGCTGCCGTACTTGAGCCGCCCAAGTCTGGGTCCACACCCATGAAATCACAAACATGGAGCCACCTCCATGTTTATGATTTCCTTGCGTCTATATTGGGGAACTTGTATTTTTGCTCTGAATGCCCCTTAATAGATAAACAAAGGTCGTTAGTTCTTTCTCTTCGACTAATAGCTTTCATAATACGACTTATAGATATTTATAGTACATATTTCTAGTCATGCGACAAACTATGACGCCACAACGTGCTCGTAACTCCTTGTGATTATTGAAGCGAAAAAATCTAATATTTATTTATCATTAGAGTATAGTTTGGCTAAAAAGTCTAGAAATTTAAAAACGAAACTTTGTATGCAGAAAAGTCACTTTTGCGACGTTAGTATTGTTGCCATAATTAATATCTAGACTTTTTTGCCAAGCTGTAACTTAGTATTTAAATTTTCCAAGACCGGTGGACTCCAAGAGGCTTTATTTTTTGCCATTCAAAAAAACATTGCCACTACAATCTATGGTTGAGGCAAGTCCCCATTGCGCATTAGAGAAATACATATTTTACATTACATAAACTCCAAGCCTACGCCTGTATAGCGGCTGTGACCAGTCCGTGTACCTAGTACGATGGCACAATTCACACGTTTTGTGATGCTTAAGGTCTTCGCACATTAAAACAACTCAACGGCGACTCGACTCTATGCCAAATATTGAAATTTAAGCCCTGTGTCATATGTTCAAGGTTTAATTTTAAAAAATGATATTAAAGTAGTGTACGACGAGTGGCCTACGCATCGTACACTAAAGGTCAACCCCGACACGTTTGTCACGCAATGACCACACGTTGTCCACGCAACGACCACACGTTGTCCACGCAACGACTATGCGTTTGCGACTGACGCGTGACGGGCAACCATTTGCCAGCCCCCCCCGTCCGCCATTACAATATTCACCTTCTGATTTCCTCTGTCGCAACATATCATGTACCCAATATCTTTTTTTCCTGCTGTTTCGTTCATTTTCATTATCGAGTATAATAGCTATAATCGCCAGTTCACTGAATGTAAAGTTCGACATTTCATAAGCAACACGACTTCTTTGGACAAAATTCAATACGCATTACCCACTCGTTGACACCGCGTTGTCCACTCGTTGACAACGCATTGCCCACTAGTGACCATGGGGTGGATCAACTAGTTGACTACTCATCGAGAGTGTGAGTAGAGTTGCTGCCGCGTTGGCGTGGAGTTGTTATAATGTGCGAAGACCTTATAACGTCAGAATTTGAATAAGAAGAATAAGAATATTTATTGTGAGCATATGAGCACATGGGTTGCACATTTAGCAGTAACAGTTGCTATTTAAAATAGATTCACCAAATTTTACCTTAACAGGTGTACTCACATTCATACATACTTTACATATTTTTTACATGCGTCCAGTACTACTTTCGAATGACGCTGTAGCGACAAACATTGTGGCGAAAAACTTTCAGCGTGGTACGCCGGGGCGAAGAATTACTGAAGCAAAATCCACGAGGTCGAATGACACCGGAGCAAGAAACATTGTCGCGAAAAATATTTGTTTGTACGCATATGTCTGTGGCGAGCACATGTCAACTCTGCGCGCGCACTACAAACTCCAACATTCCTGCATCGCGCAATCAAAGTGTTTCAGTGACATACCATAAATATAACGTCCGACTAACAATAGTCGGACCGGCCGTCCCCAGGCATACGATCTGCCTGGCGGGAAATTTCCCTTTTTAGTGGAAGAGCACGATCTCCCGCTCTTCCCTATAGTGGTAACCCCTGACAGAACATTGTCAACCTTCGTTCGCTCTCGCAGCACCCCACATACAATCAGTCTCAAAGCAAGGCCAGCAATCTTCCCTCTCACTTCATTAGTTCCACTACTGTCAACGCACCGACTACTGGGACTGATGGTGATCTTCATCCAATCCCCTCGGCACGGCAGCCACACAGCACGCATTGCCAGTGGTACAGCAGCCTTCACCGGCTCCTACCACATGCGCGGTCTCCATGGTACTGTCGCCGGTGAAGTGACTGTTAGCCGCCGAACACCCTCAACCGCTAGTCGACTCACTGACTCAGCGTCACCTGGCACTTGCAGGCTTTAGAGCACAGACTTGGATTCCTATCAGACCTAGCTATGTGTAGCTACGGTCTTGAAGGGGAGTGATGTGGCGAGCACATGTCAACTCTGCGCGCGCACTACAAACTCCAACATTCCTGCATCGCGCAATCAAAGTGTTTCAGTGACATACCATAAATATAACGTTCGACTAACAATAGTTGGACCGGCCATCCCCAGGCATACGATCTGCCTGGCGGGAAATTTCCCTTTATAGTGGAAGAGCAACGATCACCCGCTCTTCCCTATATGTCAGTTAGAGAGGGGAAATATAAAGTAGGAAATAAAACACAGAAAGTGAAATTATCAATTTAATTAACAATAAAAAAATGATAATACCTAACTGCTTTTGGTAATATGTAAAATAAGAGTCATGTCTTAACTTAACTAATCTAATCAAAATTCATGTCTTAATTTAACTAATATTGTATTTCGCTTCAGTACATTTTCGCCTCGGGTACCATGTTATGAAAGTTGTCCATTGACCTCGTGGATTTCGCTTCAGTAATTCTTCGCCACAGTGTACAGTAGGTACTACACATCATAAAAGTCGCTTCGGGAATCTACGTTCGCGCAGACTAGGAAGAAGTGTAACGAAAGTAACCGAAGCTATAAGTACATTCAACATGACCTTTAACCGATACGGTTAAGGTGCAGAATTGATTGCCGCAGTAGCGCTACCTATTTCGTTCACGCTAATATTGCCAAACTAAAAGTCACCTGCATCGATGACGTTGAATCAACCAATAGCAACAAAGGCGCGCGGCCTGCCATAAAATGAAACTATCTGCTTGGTCGATCAACTGGCCGCACAACCAAAATTTGGTCATCTGCGCAGGTACATCCGCGAGGCTTATTTCTTGTGTAGCACTGTACTACGCTGAAAGTTTTTCGCCACAACGTTGGTCGCTACAGCGTCATTCGAATCTTCATACCGGACCCTTTTTATATGTACGATGGAAAGAGTAACAAATCAGAATTGTAATAGATAACATCTATAATATAAAAATGAATCGCTGAATGTGTTTGTAAGCGCAAATCTCGGGAGCAACTCAACCGATTTCGCTAATTCTTTTTTTAGAATATATTTTGAAGTACGAGGTTGGTTCTTACGGAGGGAAAAAAAAATAGACTGTTAGGCGGTACGAAGTTCGCTGGGTGAGCTAGTTTTTAAATAAAAAACGTTACCTGTATCAGATCATCTTAAAAACTAAATAGCTGCGTCTTTAATAATTACGACACTCTTACCTACACAATAAAATTATTCATTATCATACTCATAAACTCTTTCAAACTTTTCTTTTGACAGTTAAGGTGCGGGAAAGTCGCTACTATTCACATTCAAAATGCGGGTTACTACCCAAGCTGGGTTTGCCACGATCAGGATCCATGATCCTGGCAGACTTCTTTTGCTTTCTTCATCAACATCTACTCATGGCAAGGCCGCACGCCGATTTTTGGTACTCTGAAATATTTAGTGCCTACAGTCTGTTAGCTTTTAGAATATACCTCGGCTACTCTCGGATAGAATCGGATATATTCGTGTAATAGAAATATCAGAACTAATATGACACAAAATTTTACATAACTTTTCAAAATAGTGAAGAAAATTTTATACATAGGTAGCAGGAAGTAGTATTACACTCGTGTGCTTTAGGCGAAAACCGAAGCCTACTCTAGAGCCCGAGGTATATTCTAAAAGCAAACTGTAATTATACCTTTCTAATAATTTATACACGTGTTGGTCATCCGCTGCGATGTTTTGCCTTGGCTAATCGCCGAGATGGCGTTGGATGAGTGTGAAAATAGCAACATTGACGATGATAACACGATAATGTTTTGATTGATAACCAGATTGGTGACTTTGGCTTCCAATTGAACCGTGGAAGTTTATCGAAAGTCGACAACCGCTGCGCCGTGTTCCATAAAACTACAACATAGTTTATTATGACGACGTAACACAATAAATAAAATGAGTTTCTTTTAACAAATGAAAAAATTGTTGATGCAAGTGATGCAAATTACTTCAGCCAGATGTCGCTGCCCTACGTAATACAGAGAGTCTTGTAAAGAGGTTCGAAAATTCACTGATGCCAATACGTCACCCATTAGCTCAGTTGAGAGACCGCTGGCACGGTTAGCCAGAGGTCGCAGGTTCGAGTCCCGGCATGGGTGGAATTTTTAGCCTCTAGATAGGTTTTTAAAATTGTCCTGAGCACGTCTCACACCTGAGCCTGAGCAATTACAACATAAAATCACCTTTAAAAAAAATCTTATTAATCGTACCATCGTACCAAAAATTAGTTCTTGAGGGATTACCTATATTGTACAAATCCACTCATTTATTTTTCTAGTTGCTGCGCCATTCCTCTGCATCTACGCTTAACAATATCCGCGAACAGATGAGAACTTGCAAAAAAAAAATGTTTTAACCTCATTGGTAAGGCCATGATTAAAAATGAATAACGGTGCTTATTTTTTTCTCTCTTTTATACTTTTCATGATATAGCCTGCCAAAATGTCAAGTCACCTGATACAAAAGGGCAACTATGAGGTCATACCCAACTTGAAGGTAACGTTATAAGTAGATAATTTTATTCATGAATTTGTTTGTTAGATAATATTTGGGTTATCTCGTAATGTTTTAACGCGTCTACGCCCTTATTATGTAGAAAACGTTTAGAATTCAATAAAGTAACTAAATCTTATTAGTATTTTACTACATTTTCGCATTTTTGGAGACGTAAAACTCAACAAAAGTGTTTTATGGCTTTATTGTTCAGGAGTGCAGCCCATATATTACGCGCAGCAACAAATATAACTGTCAAATTATTATGGAATTTGACAGACGATTGTATCATAATTACATATTTTTCTCACTACGTACTTTATGCACCTACCTATGTGTATTTAAGTTATATTTGTATTAGGTAACTAATTCAAATATAACTTAAATACACTCCAAAATATTGTTTCTCTAGCTAGGGAGTTCCCCTTCCACTCTCCGCATCAACGTAGGTTAGCTGGGAGATGATACTATCCGGTATTAGGCTCGCAATTGTACACATTCGTTATTAGTCCAATAAATAATTCATTCATTCATAATCGCTCAGGATTTGTTGCGCATTATTCCACAGTATTATATCAGTTCTGTTTCCTATTTCGTCATAAAAAGTTTCCAAATCACAATAGTGACGTATATTGTTTAGACTGGATGTTAAATTTGGTAGGTACCTACCTACTTAGACCGGGGAATCCCGTATCCATGAAATACGCAATAAGTAAAAACTTCCACACACTGGAAAAACAATAACATAGACTTTTCGGGAAAATCAATTCCACAGTAGAGTCGCAGTTTTGTTATATCCTTGAACTTACATTAACAAAACATAAATAATATTTTGTTCTGGTGGGGGCAGCATCAACAATCGATTGAGCGATAGGCATTATGTCTGATAAACAAATTGACTAAATGAATTTCGAATGAACATATTTTAGTCTTATTGGCGGCCCACGCATGATGTAGATTGTAAAACCGTATCGAATCACGAATCTTTGATAACATAACATAACATTTACATACATTGGTTCTGACCCCACACTAGGATACCTTGTGTCTTGGGAATCAGAAACAGCGACATCACAAACATGTAAACATGCAAGACCTAGGTTTTTTTTTCCCAGCCGGGGTTCGAACCCGGGACCTCTTGCACGATAGGCAGATGTACTACCGCTGCGCCACAGAGGTCGTCATACAGTCTAAATACCTACTCTTTGGTAGTCTTTCCATTTACCACAGACTACTGAATTTGAGGAGTGTTCCTCAAATCGTGTTTTGATAATAAGACCACCAAGGCTCCTCTTTCACGGCTGGGAGTATCACACTGGGCACGTTTATCGTCGCCAAATGAGTGTATACTTTATGCTTCAGACCATAATGAACACCAACTTACAAACACATCACTGCACCAATATTAACACGTCTCCTTTACCAACGAAGAGTCTTGTACTCGTCAACATACATTGTACTCAAAAATTAAAACTGAAATATAAAAGAACCAACTACACGACTATTGAGCATTAACTATTTACCACTTAACTACCTACCTACCTACCTTCTAATGAACCACTACCTAATGCTAGTGAATAATCTAGTTTGGTCGCGCCTGCTTCGTAGGTTTGCCACTTGCCACGATCCTGGCAGACCTCTTTTGCTTCATCAACATTCATTACTCGTAGCAAGCACGCATGCCGATTTTTGATATCAACCCTTGTTGTCCCCACTGCTGGGGCTCGGGTCTCTTCCTGCATCGCAGGAAGGTTAGCCCACACTCCACCACGGGAGCCACAACACAACTTCTTCTCTTCTTCTTCAGTCCACTGCTGGACATAGCCCTCCCCTAATGAGCGCCACCATAGCGCAACGTTGTGCCACCATTGGGGGCAATGCCCATAATCCCCACACTGGGCATGCGGGTTGGGGATCGCAGTTTGGTGGAATAGTACTGCAGGGGGCGCTGCTGCCCACCCCCTGGTTTGTGTCCCTTAGTCGCCTTTTACGACACCCGCGGGAAGAATTTGGGTTGGTGCTATTCTCTAGGCCGACACAACACAGCAACACGACTACTGAGCATTAACTATTTATTACCTAACTACTTACTTAACTAACTATTAGGTACCTAATAAGCTAGCGAATAAATAGTTTGGTCGCGCCTGCTTCGTAGGTAGGTAGCAAGTGCTCAGAAGTCAGGTTGTTAGTTATTTTTCATTTATTTATAGGGACGGTTTCAGAATTGAAAATTTCACTAAAAAAATACTTAAGTAACGTTCTGTCACGCTCTTTTCTGTGAAATTCGATGAGACAGCACTATAGTTTTTTAACTTTATGTACTTATCGAAAATCTCAGTTCAGAAATGGGCCCTTCTATCAGATTCGTGACTAATGCCCGGCAGTCGGGTTAAGATAAGATGAGAATTTTCTTTATTGTACACCATAGAGAAACAAACATAAAATAATTAAAAAGTTGCACTACTATTGGCGGCCTTATTGCTTAGATCAATTTATTCCAGACAACCTACGATGGAGAGCTGCTGAAGGAAAAGTGAGACGGGTAGTTGGTGTAAATATGAATATAATACATACTTAAACTTAAAAATAATATAGGTACTTATATAAGCATACACAAAGTTAGTTGGTTATTTTTTGCTTTAGTTTATAATTTTCTTTTTTTAGTGAGCTTTTTGTCCATTTCATGCTGATGTCATGTATCTAAATTATGGAATAAGGAAAAACAATTATAGTGACTAAAATTGCTTACAAGCGAATGTATTTTTCTTACAGGGGGTTTATCACATTGTCAAGTCACAAGTTCGTAGTGTGAAGTACCTAATTACTTATGTCAGAATCACAATTTCGATAGTCCGAAATAATAGATTTCCGTTATTTTCAAACAGACTTTATATGCATCCCAATTAAAACGATGTTCTGGGCACTGACATAGTTAATTTTGTGCAATGCGAAAAACACGAGCAGGAGACCCGGACTTACGATAAGGTGACGGTGGAAAACACTAACAATAAAGGCCTGCGCAGACGAGGGACTAACCCCCGGGTACTTTTTTTGTCCGTTGATATAAATTGTATCGAATAACGCACGTCGTCGTCGTCATCAGGCTATACTAATCCACTGCTGGACATAGCCCTCCCCTAAAGAGCGCCACGTTGTGCTATCATAGGGGGTAATGCCCATAATCCCCACGCTGGGCATGCGGGTTGGGAATCGCAGTTTCGCAGTTCGGTGGAATTGTACCTACTGCAGGGGGCGCTGCTGCCCACCCCCCGGAATAACGCACACGGAGGACTAAAAGTACCACGTACAAAAAGTTCCTCAAGTTACCGAGGACATCAAGACACCAGACTGGCCAAAAGTTCGGTGTTTTCTTTTAAAACGCCTTTTATTTTGCAACTTCTTGTAAATAACAACACAATGTAATCTCAGAATATTTGTTTTCCATAGCGTACGCTTCACTCGATTTCCGGGTAACAAATGACCGCACACCGAAGGAGTTGAGTCCGCGACAAGTGCTCGGAGGACATTTTTAACGACTTTTGTCCCTTGGGGACAAAAGTCCCTCGTCTGCGCAGGCCTTAAGTTACTCTATTGCCCCCCCCCATTTAATCGTATCACCACAGGCAGGTGTGTGGGGGTGTGGCGTCTTATGAAGTCTTATCTAAGCAAAAGGTGAATTCGTACCGTGCGACCGCACCGCAATGTGCAGCGAGTGCGTGGGTGTGGGCTCGCTTGTGGAAGTTCGTGGTAGCGCGGACGGGTGCGGCCTAGTGCGAAGGACCGCCGTATCATTAACAATTTCCCATAAAATTGTGAAATATGCTCCGGTCGATTTATAAGATAAAAAAATAATATTAAATTTTTAAAAGTAGTTTTATGCCGTGAAACAAATTAGGTACCTGATGCCCTAAGAGAACTTTCTACAAATTTGTCCAAAAATAGGTAAATTGAAGAAAATATTATCTGAAAAATGTTATTAAAACTGTAATGAAATACTTATCTGAAAGATTGTAATACCAGTAATACTTCTCTGTTTCACATACTTAGGATATTAATTGAGACTACTTGAGGTAAGTAACATAAAATTATTTCTATTCTTATAACCACTATGTACTATGTTTTTGGCATGCGTAATCTTAGTTTTAAGTATAACTGTTTTAGATTGTGACAACTTAATATTTTTTTAAGTCTGACATTGTTCTAATATCCCTATTTTCAAATAATAACAACTATTTTTATTATACTACATATTTTTATTTTTAATGCACTAACCCGTCCTAAGGACAAATTACGTAATACAGAGAATAGTGTAAAGAGGCTCGAAATTTCACTGATGCCGGTGAGTCGCCCATTGGCTCAATTGGTAGAGCGCTGGCACGGATAGCCAGAGGTTGCGGGTTCGAATCCCGGCATTGGTGAAATTTTTAGCCTCTAAATAGGTTTTTAAACTATTTTTATTGTGAGTATTGACAGTCGATAACAATCAACGCTGTTCTCTCGTATTAATGAAAAATGTGTCTACAAAACACGCAGACCAAAATATTTATTAATGTACCATCTATTTATACTCATGTTTGTTAAAAAATCTTTATCATTTATCTTTATCGCTTTTGAAGAAATAAATTCGGGCATTGCGTTATTTTAATAATACGTTGTTATTATTGTGCATTGGACGAAGGGTAATCAGGGGAGCTATTTCGTAATTCCTCCACTGTATGGAGTTGTCCGGTTTAACCGACCCTGAACAGTCAAATACATACATAATTTGACACTTTCGAATCTTCAAATAGATTGTGATGTTGTAAAGCATGTTGATGTTGTTGTTGTAAGTTTTATAAACAATAAAACTGAAACGAATGCAACTTCGTGCTTTGTTTAAATTTGTTTGTTTATTTTATCTTCTATTATACAAAAATGAATCGCTGAATGTGTTGGTAAGCGCAAATCTCGAGAGCAGCTGAACCGATTTCGATAATTCTTTTTAAATATTCCTTGAAGTACGAGGATTGTTCTTACAGAGAGAAAAAAATATAATTAAAGAATCGACTGCTAGGCGATACGAAGTTCGCTGGGTCAGCTACTTAATATAAACAGAAAACTGGATAAAAACGGAAAAAGCAGGTAAAGGAAGATTTAATAGTCTGGTCTTAGCAAAATATGAAGTAGTAGTGCTAAAAAGATGAGGGAAATCCTAAAAATGGGTAGAAGTTATTTTAAATTTTGCAAATTATTAACACATTTAGAAATATAAATAAATGGTGAAAAGAGGTTTCCACCGTTACACAGATGAAAGAAGGTGCATCGCTTGGCAATTCTAAATAGCGCCACGGCATAAAAAAACATAACAATTTTTTTTATTATTTTTTTAATTTAGCGGCATAAAAAAAATAACAATTTTTTTATTACGGTTTTTTTTCTAAATGTGTAGGTACATCAGAAATCTTAACAACTGTGACAACAATTTTTCCTATGATGAAACCGAAAACCTTTTGACCTCCACTAATCCCTTCCCGCTAGAATGAGTCGCATATTATAACATTAACTGTTATATACAACGTTAATTTAAATTAAATAATCAAAGAAAATCCTCTAAATGATGGCAAAGTTTATCTCTCACGTACATACACACACACGCACTAACTCACTCACCTATCCACACAAACACACACACACTGAATTGAATTGGTTGTAAAAAGTGCTACTGTATTTACTAACAGGTTTGTTCAGTTAGGATTTTGTGTTGCATGCTTTAATTATTATTATTTTATTGTTCTGTATTCTTGACGAAAATTTATTGGATATGGTAGATACTGTGCACGTTTTTTTTATTTGACTAAAATTATTGTTTAATGACGGCTCACTAACAATGTACTTATATAAGAGACATAAAAATGTAATTAATAATAAAGTTACTGAACTAATTAAAAATGAAACATTTTATTAACATGATGTTCACTTTTAAGAACCACGCGTTAAAAAGATTCATCCATCGGTGGCGCTAGTAAGTACGGCCTTGCGCCACTCGATAGAGTGGACCGAACGGATACGTGATAGAAGGGCTGTACACGTTATTGCGTGCCAAAAGCTAAAGGAGTATTTACACGGGTCGATTGTAGCCGTGCGGCTAGTCGCTTCCCAACTCGTCTCATCCAGTCGCATCGATTGCCTATTTGCACAGGTGACTAAAATAGCGTGTGGCTCACTCATTTTCTTCCAAAATGTTCAGCAGAATGGGTGTTCGTGCCGAAATCGAAATAGTTAGTCATTTAATTATTCAAGAATTGCTTGGATAAGAAGAAGAAACAAAAGGAAATCTTATTCTCTTGGGTTCCATAAACATGGATGCCTTTCATAGTATTCCAAAAACTAACATAACATTTACATACATGCTCATGCCCCACACTAGGATACCTTGTGTCGTGCGAACCAGAAACCACGACATCACAAACATGTAAACATTCAAGACCTGGGATTTTTTTCCCCAGCCGGGGTTCGAACCCGGGACCTCTTGGATGGATCATTGCAACTGTACCTACCGTATTATTTTTATTCATGGTTGTTTAAACAAACGATCTTTACGTAGAATCTCGGTAGTGGAACAACGTATGCGAAAAACACCCTCATGCGATGCGGCGTGCGATTGCATGCAACTGATCGATTACACGGTCGATTTTAGTCACCTGCCGAATGTGACTTATTGCCGCACGGCAAAAGTCGGCAAGCACCTACTTTGGGGCCTGCGATTTTAGTCACTTGCGGCCTAGCCGAATTGCTATTTAGACGATAGATTTCAGCCATGCGGCAAAAATCGTGCGATATTAGTCACCCGTGTAAACGCCACTTTACGCCTTCATTATCGTATCGTACGAGGTGTGTCACGTTCCGATATGATGTGCACGTGTGACGATAGGTACTAATAATTTGTGATTTCAACTTACGCACTGGACAACCAGGTTACATCAGCCAGAAGTAAATTGGTGTTTTACTAAATTATATTACAAGTTTATCATGTTTAGTTCAAATATTGCAGGCCGAATTTCACCCACTCGCTGAAGACTTACCTACGACTTTGAAATGTTGCAAGCTTGTTCAGAACTTCTAAAAGTTTGTCTCGGGTCTTGGATGTATTGTATTTATTGTATTAAATCTATTGTCGAGTTAGCACCTACAATATAAGTTGTAGTTGTAAATAGTGCTAAACAAGATCTGTGTAATATGTCTATGAATATTTATTATTATTCTTACCATGATATGAAATTAAATGAAAAGGTTTTATTCAAAGTAGCCCAGAAACTGCGGCTTAATGAACGTTACAATTCAAACTAGGTGTCAATTTCAAAATCTAGATCACTTTGGAGTAAAAATGGACAAAAAACTCTAACTTAGTCTTTTCTGAGTCCTTAATTAACAGAGTTTAACATAATTATTATAAAACATAAAAGTCAGCTTTGTACTGGCTTTAATCCCAGACATCATTTATCATCTAAGTAATCCTTTATATTATAGTAAGTAGCCCTTTGGCACAGTGTACTTAACACATAGGGCCTAGATTTATTTTGATGTATACTTAGTTATTAAAATTCTATAACCACTGAATGAACGCGCGGACTTAAATTCATTGTGGTTATACCGTGGTATGAAACTATATGCGTCAATAGTACCGGCGTTTATCCACGATCGTGCAATTGTCATTGTAAAACAACGCAGCAACAGAATCTAGGCCTGTACCTACTTATGCCAACATTGTATTATTTAGTTTAGTTTGAACTTAAGCTCACTTAAGTTCAAATTAAGTTGTAGAGGAACCTTTTGCTAGATAATACTAATATACAGTATCGATTGTTCTAGCGTCACTTTTTTATTATTAATACAATATTACTTCTCAGTGTAAAGGTTTAGTTAGACCTTAGGATCCTTAGGGATGCAGTACCTACTTTATGCCTATTTACATCTGTTTGTTTTTAAATTTTACCTGTACTTGTGTCTGTTTCTTCACCTTGCATAAAAAAATGTCTCAATGAGCCCACTCCTCAACTGCCGACTTCAATGAGCAATTCTCTTCTGCGGATCTTCTCATTCCTGATTCTATCACGCAGTGCAACTCTAGTCTTAACGTAGCTCAGTCCATTGCGCGTTGTGACTTGGTTAGTGACCTTGAGTCTTCTTACGAGGCCCGTCAGCGACCAGGCCTTAGAATGTAACTTACATAGTTTTTCAAAAGAAATAATATAAGCTCGACAGTGGTTGTTATTTGCCTCAATTTGGTAGTCGCCAAAGCAATAGAAGTACAATGTCATTCTAGGGGTATTCGTTATCAACCCTTGTATGTCCCCACTGCTGGGGCACGGGTCTCTTCCTGCCTCGCAGGAAGGTTAGGCCATACTCCACCACGGGGGCCAAGTCCGGGTTGGTGGAGGTTTGTAAGACAGTGGCGGGCCTTACTGTCAGAAGTTATCAAGCCGCCCATAAGGCCTCTGACATGGCTTAACGACTGCCATTATATGACAGCCGGCACCAACGGCTTAACGTGCCTTGCGAAGCACGGAAGCGCTCGGAAAAATGCCACTAGCGGTAGTCACGGAACGCTCACCCATCCCGTACCTGACCGCGCCTGTTGTTGCTTAACCAAGTGATTGATTCCAATCACTCGGTTCGCCTAAGCCACGAGCGCTTCTAGGCGCTTCTAGGGGTATAACACGCGCAAATTAAATAAGCCTTTTGCGAAGAAGATTGAATCGCGAGAGGCGCCGAGTTAAGTATACTATTGCAATGCGATTGGTTACTAGACTACCGATAGTTAATTTATTTGTTTATTTATATTTGTAACTTACAGCTAATGCCAAATGTGAATGGAACGACCATTACCGGAATATTATGACTCTATTGAACAACTATGCATTTAGAGGCTTATCCCCAAGACTCGACTTCTATAAGTCATTATAATTAAGTTATGGGTGGGAACAAGTGGGTGGGTTGGTATCACGCAATGACACAATACATCACTATGTTGCGTCAGTATTTTTAACAGTGCTTTGATAAGGCTGGTCAATTCTGAAAAGTTTCATTGTTTATTTATATAATCACGATTTCTCTGAAGCACTCTTCAAATTTAATTTAAATTAGTGCGCTGTAAAGGGGTAAAGTCAGGGGTAACAAACCGCTGTGGGCACGCGTGGTAATGAATTTATTTAATACTAGCTACAAATTCGCAAATGTACGCAACTTTGAAATTAAAAAAAAGTAATTGGTACATGCCCGCACTGGGGATCGAACCTGGGTCTCTTGCTTGCGAGTCCATGGTTCTAACCACTGAGCTACCACCGCTGTCTCTGAAGGAAAACATCGTGAGGAAACTCGCGGCTTGGTTGGCTCCGCACGTATTGACTAGTATTGCCTGTGGTCTGGGCCGACTAAGCTGTCAGGATAGTATAGGTGCTGGGCTTGCCCATCCATAAAACCATGTCCCAGGCACTACAGCATCGGAGTGGTCTCTTCAAGATGCCGCTAAGTGAAGATCCCACTGGACGCTGTATAAATCATCTCATTACGAAGATGCAAAAGGCCATTTTTTTTATACTATTGGTGCCCCGCGGTGTTACTCGCGATTGATCGATTTTCCCATGGGAATAAGATATTGTTCCGCAGAAAACGTGGCCTACGTGTGTCACATATTCGAAAGTTTGTGATTGTGTATGTTTGTCACTTCTTCACGTCTAAACGGCTGGAGCGATTTTAATA
Source organism: Yponomeuta sedellus (assembly GCA_934045075.1). Lineage (NCBI taxonomy): Eukaryota > Metazoa > Arthropoda > Insecta > Lepidoptera > Yponomeutidae > Yponomeuta > Yponomeuta sedellus. Next base: position 21,815,382 of record OW203730.1, read on the forward strand.
AAACTTGGTATGGAAATATAAAATTTTAATAATATAAAAAGCGATATTAATCCATACCAAATTTTATTAAAAACTTTCCAGCCGCTTAGACGTGAAGAAGTAAGAAACATACACACTCACAAACTTTCGCCTTTATAATATGAGTGTGATCATGTGATATGATTAGTGTAATGTGATTGGGAAGACTGACAGCTCATAACAAAGAATAACAAAATCTTTATACATACAGAGTCTCCACCGATAGAAATTATATATAGATTTTTTTAAGTATTACCCGCTTAGTTGAGCTCTTTGAGTAAGAACACATACGACTGCTTAAAAAACTACCTTAAATACTAAATTCTAGAATTTTGTTTTAACCGTTGAAGAAATCTTCACTAAGTTTTTCCCTCAAGCTTTGGACTGATGACTTAAAAATATCTTCATGAAATTTAAATTACTGTAATGAGGTCGAACCATTCATAATAAATTTGAATACTATTTTAAGGATTCGTCTTGAATTTTTTTAAATAAGACTCTTTATAATTGGTCTCTAGTCTCTATACCTATTATGTAAAAAAATAATCGGTTTGGTTATACTTTTTTTTTGCTTCCTTTTTTCTTGCAATCTGTCCTTGACATTAAGCTAGGATGGGTTATTTTATTAGGCATTGGTGGAACTTTTAGCCTCTAAATAGGTTTTTAATTTAAGCTAGAGTTTTGGCTTCATTGTCGTAGTGGGCTTGCATGGCATATGCCCTGTGGCATATCCATATATTACTTTCTCTTATCTCGGTGGGTTGAATGTTACTTATTATGTAACATTACTTTTTACAGCTATCTGTGGAGACTTTGATGCCTGCCTGTTTTTATACCTGCTATAACAATATGTTTTTATTTCAGAATACACAGTTCCAGATTACAATATATTATTAATAACAATACACACAAACAAAACAAAACAAAAGAGATATAGCAATAATTAATAATTACATATCTGCGGTCATTTTCGATTATTATCGCGCTGAACGGAATGCCAATGTTGGTACAGTGAGCTGCCCACATCCTCACACAGACACGACAGAATCTCATTTTTGGAGGCCCTCAATCGGCTCCAAAGTGAGCCAACTCTATTTCGGAGAATGGCAAAGAAGTCCGGTACCCTGGCCGACGCGGACATTTGCGATGCACTACAAAACCGAGGCAGACGCATTAGTATACGGAAGGCGTCATTATATTGTACTCTCAGAGTACTGTACGCGCTTTTCGTGTAATTAAACCACAGCTGGCAAGTATAAAAACTTTGACAGTAAGCTTTGAATAGCGTTACTTTGACGTCGTCCGTACACTTTGCAAACCTGCGTGCTATCATGTTACAGCGTATGGCCAGGGCCCGGCGCTCCCTCTCCATGCCATCATTATCCGTCAGCTTCTCTGTGAGGATGTGTCCCAAATACCTAAACCTACTAACAACCCGCACCGGCGATACATCCAAATACACTGGAGGTACCACATCCGGACCTGCCCGAGACTTAAAGACGAGTAACTCCGTCTTCTTCGCATTATATAGAAGTCCATGGGATTTTGCGTAATGCTCACAAACTGACAGAAGATTTCTAAGGCCACTGATGACGGGCTGAGAAGCACCATATCGTCCGCATAACTAAGGTTATTTACACAAATACCAGCGATATGACAGCCGACTCTGGCGGCTCTCAGCTCCTCTATCAGCTCATTCACGTATAGGCTGAATAGGTCCGGTGAGGTCAGCCCACCTTGACGAACACCACATTCTAATCTGTACTCATTAGACTGTGCGTCGCCCCATCTCACATAATTGGTTTGGTTCTCGTACCAGTATCTCAACAGATCCACCACGCTTGTAGGTACATTAGACTTACGCATTTTTGCCCAAAGTAAATCATAATTTACTAGGTCAAAAGCACGGCTAAGGTCGAGAAAACAGCCATACACAGAAGTGTTCCTTTCGGTGTAATGCTTTACAACATGCTTTAGACTTTAGAAATAGCGGAATCTGTTGAGAGATCGGGACGAAAACCAAACTGAGCATCATTTATGCAAATACTTTTCGCCAGTACGGGCTGCAATATACGTTCCAAAAATTTTCCAATCACGGTACCCAACGATATTGGTCTATAATTGGACAAGCTATATAAATCACCGGTTTTGTACTTAGGAACAGGTACGAAAACTGTTCTCATTAGGTTTCTTGGCAAGTAACTAAAATTGATACACAAATTGAACAGGCTCGCTAAGGCATCATACACCCCATCACTAGCATAAAGCAAGTGCTCAATGGTAAGTCACCAGGCCGTCGAAGCCTGGTGACTTACCACGCCTTATTCGTTTGACGGCCTCAAATACGTCTTGGCGCGTAACTTTGTCAATAGTTGGCGCACTGGCTGACCGAGCACTTGACTTGGCGGCCTGAACATCGAGCACGTCACCACAGCGGGTCCTAGGTTCGACCTTGAAGTGGCGCGAAAACAACTCTGCTATCTCAACTCAAGTGGCTGCCGTAGGTTTTCAAAGTTTGTTGGGGAATTCGGTTTGCAATTGGCTTTCTTCGTAGCACTCCAAAACTTAGCAAAGTTTTTATTTGCTCTGTGAACAGCTAGAATGTTCATTTTTATTTTATCCTCATTGTTCTGGCACCACTTCAGCTTGTTTTTAAATATTTTTCTACTTCGGTACATATTTTCATAAAGATCACCAGAGGTGGGTTTACCGCCAAGTATCCAACAGTTGCAAAAAAAGTCTGGCATTTTGGTGGACCTCACTAACGTGGTGATTCCACCCGGTTATCTGTCTACCCCTTTTCCGTTCAGCGCGACAATCCGTAGCACTGTGTATTGCGGCCTTTTGTAAAATTAAAATCAGTCTATCATAATATTCGTCACTTAAGTATAAGTGTTCTTTACAACTATAACTATCACAGTTCATACATTGACTAGCGTATGTTAATTTTGACAAGTTTTCTGAGCAATATTTACCAAACATGTTTATTTGTTCAGTATTTCTATTTCCCCATCTTATTTCATTTATGTTACTACCATTACAATTATTCACATTGCTCTGATCCACTAAAATCTGTATATTACATTCTATAAATAAAGGTAGGTGATCCGACTAACACGGTTCATATTCCACTTTAATAGAAACAATAGTGTCCCTAGCCGCTTGCGTTGCAATACAGTGATCCAACCAACTGGTGGTTCCATGTGCATCACTCTGGCACGTAAATGTGCCAGACTCTAGCCTTAGTACTTCCAGGTCCGCACATACTAGGTGATGATCAGCACAAAAGGAGAGTAGTTCATCCCCGAACGACTGACCCGGCTGCGCATTAAAATCACCCAACATGTATGCACACTCCACTTCACTATCGTCTATAATAGCGCACATATTTGCCAGGCAATCCGTAAACTCCGGCAGGTTCTTTCTGTCCACAGAATCGTTAGGCATGTACACATTAAACACCAAAAATTGCCGGCTACCAAGAACAATTTTGACAGCCGCCAATCCATCACTAGTACACTCGATATTAGATACAGAGGTAAACACAGACTTTCGTCAGAGAATCGCTAGGCCACTATACGGACGCCCACGCAAAAAACCTACAGAAGTGTCCACAGATGATTTTGCGACGCCGACGAAGTCCTTATCAATATCATGTACGAAATTGAGATCGTGCGGAAGTAACCATGTCTCCTGAAGTACTATTATATCAGCCGATTTACATAACATACGTACTGTTAAGCACCTTATGGTGCCCTACCTTTCTGTTTTAATAATAGGTTAATTATTTATTTATAAATCCGTGTTTATTTGATAATATTTTTAAGACAACTTTTACAAGAACAGACAGCGAACTAAATTTAAAAAAAAAACTGCAAGTAAAAAAAGACAATAATACGTAGATAGAGTAGAACTATAATATGTACAAAAAGTCAAAACAATAAAAAAAGGTCTGTCGCCAACACGTACCTTATTTATCGATCTTTTAATTGACCTACAATTAAAAGATACTATAACAATATTGTCGGACTTACTACCCATGCTTGTTGTTTACTTTTTCGTTACGCGCAACGCGCTCTCTGTATATTCGGAATACTAGGCCTTTTGGCCAAAAATCACCATTCAGAAAAATACCTACTTTGCTGCTCGGGATTTTTACTACAAAGGAGTTAAAACTCGTTTCATGAAATTGCTTTAACAGCTCCAAATGTAAACAATTTTCACCCATTTCTTTGATATGCCCTTCTATGTCTGAGGGTGTAATGCTTTTTTCTACACGAGATACATAAATTGTGACGGTTGATTCCACCACTTGGAGTCGACTGGAACGCTCTAAAGTACCACGCATATTCTTATTCTTTTCTTGTCTCTTCCGCGCAACAAGTGTAAAGCCATCTCCTATGTAATACTGTTTGTTTAGTCTCTAATTTTCCTAAATACATCGAACCTATTAAATCAAGCCTTTATATGTCCCCACTGTTGGGGCACGGGTCTCTTCCTGTATTGCAGGAAGGTTAGGCCATACGCCACCGCGGGGGCCAAGTCTGGGTTTGTGGAGGATTGTAAGACTGTGGCGGGCCTTACTGTCAGAAGTTATCAAGCCGCCCATAATGCCTCCGACATGTCTTAACGACTGCCATTACATGACAGCCGGAACCGACGGCTTAACAAATCAATTATTAAATACATAAATAAATAAATATATCGCATTGTATAACGTAGGTATTCATGTGGTAGCGCAGTGGTATAAATGGCAGAGGTTTCAAATTCGGGAGGTAGTGTGTTTGAATCCCGGTATTTACCAATGACTTTTTTCTACTTTTCATTCGTTTTGTTACGTCATCGATGGTTGCGCTTATAAACTAAATGACTATCAATGCCGGAGCTCCTCAAGATCGGTACACTTCGTGACCTTATTTCAACTGCATACCATAAACCTCGGCGGCGTTGGTAGCAGAGCGATAGAACACGGCTTCTCAATCGAGAGGACGTGAGTTCGAGTAAGGTTAATACTTCCTTCATGGGGTATTGTATACGATCCTATAATAAAATCCCTGAAGATAAATTAAGCTTGCCTGAAACGCGGTTCAAAATATGTGTTAAGTACACTTTGTGCCAAAAGGGCTACTTTAACATAAAGGATTACTTAGATGACAATGATGTCTGGAATTAAAGCCAGTTAAATGCATGAGTTCTATATTTTATAATAATTATATAAACTCGGTTAATTAAGGACTTTGAAGAGACTCACCCCCTTATTCATAATAGTCTGTTAACTTTAAGCAATGCTTATTCTCACTCTGTCCTCTTCTATTGACCTAAGTCAGAATGAAAGAGAACACTGTTTAGCAGCTGTTTTAAGCAAGCGGACTATTATGAATAAGGGGGTAAGTTTGGAGTTTTTTTGACCATTTTTTCTCCAAAATGATTCTAGGTTTCGAAATGGACATCTAGTTTGAATTGTAACGTTCATTAAACCGCCGGTTCTGCGCTACTTTGAATAAAACCTTTTCATTTCATTTCGAATCCCGACATGTACAAAGACTTTGTTTTCTACGAGTAAGTCACTTACATTACATTTGTGAAGTTATAATAACAGCAATACCACTCGCTAACGGTGGAGGACAACATCGGGATAAAATCTGAGTGACTGATGATGTGTTCAAATATTGGCGCTTGAAATTGCCAAACCGCAGTGGGCACGCGTGGTAATTAAGCCCATACTCTCTCTCTCTGAGAGAAGGTCTGTGCCCTGCAGTGGAACGTTTAACGGTTCCGTAAAAAAATATCATCGACCCCTTGCAGCCAAACTCAATTGGAAGTCGACAGCTAAGTCGACCCAGCCCAGAGGAAGGACATGTCAAGCCGCGGCCGCGTGTTTGTTGCCAAACAAAAACTGTAATATGTCTAGGCTCATAATAAATAATCTTATTCTTCTCATGAAGAATCGCTCGTAGTCCCGGCTGCCTGAGTGATCTTAAACCATAACGAAGATTAAGCAACATAGGGCGCGTTCAGTGCATGGATGGGTGACCGACTTTAACTAACGCAAGTGGCATTTTTCCAAGCGGATCCGTGCTTCGCAAGGCACGTTGTGCAGTTGGCTGCCGGCGATAGACGGCACTCGTTAAGCCAAGTCAGAGGCCTTAGGGCGGCTTGAAGACTTCTGACAGTAAGACCAGCCACGGTCTTGCAAGCCTCCACCACTCCGGTTGATGACAACATTATAGAGGTCTCTGGTCTGTAGATACGCTGATGACATTACCAACAGATAAAAAAATAAAAATGTAATAAAAAATATATAATTTAGTTCAAAAATAATAAAAAATAAAAAGTAATTTCGTTTATTCTTTCCAACTGAGAAGGATCTTGAACAGTCTTACCTACTCATAACTTAACATAGCAACGGACCTATATTTGCTAACCTATATAGATAAGTACGGTGCAGGGGTCTGTCTGGTCGCGTTATATTTAAAATCAAGGCCTGTAACGTACCTATAGCAGATTCAATATTCCGCGAAAACAAACAACACTATGCACACACCCTGATATTTCGAAAATTTGAAATCGGTGCGAAAACTCGTTGCCAACGGTTGCCAAGAGCTTTGGCCTTTACATATACGTCATGAGATGATTTTTGGGACGTTTTTCAGCCTACTGGTGGTAGCTCAGAGGGTAGCACAATGGACTCGCATGCAAGAGACCCAGGTTCGATCCCCAGTGCGGGCATGTACCAATGACTTTGTTTCATTTCAAAGTCACGTACATTTGCGAATTTTATACCTCACGCTAATGGCGAAGGAAAACATCAGGAGGAAACCCGCGGCTTGGTTAGCTCCGCACGCATTGACTAGTCTTTCCTGTGGGTTAGGCCAACTAAGCTGTCAGGATGGTATAGGATGCTGGGCAAGCCTACACCATCTACAAAAAAAACATGTCCCAGGCACTATAGCAAGGTGGTCCCTTCACCCATCTAGTGTGAGTGAAGATGCCACTGGAAGCTGTATAAATCATGACGTTACGAAGATGCAAAAGGCCAATAGGGTCTGCCTACGACGTTCAGTCTACTAGATGGGTGAAGGGACCACTTGGACGCTGCGGTACCTGGGACATTGATAACCATAATTACAGCTACTAGATAGTCGAGTTATGGTAGTAGTCACATAAAATTACGTTATTGTTATGTTTTTTACATATAGAAGAATAATACCTATAAGCACAGTCATTGTAACCATTCTGTTGGCGACAGACCTTTTTTTATTGTTTTATTTTGACTTTTTGTACATATTGTCTTTTTTACTTATGTCAGTTTTCAAAATTAGTTTCTGTCTATTCTAGTATTAATTGTCTTGTAAATATTATAGAATAAACACGGATTTATAAATAAAATATTTATTATTAAACCAGAAAAGTAGGGCACCATACGGTGCTTAACACATTCCTTCAAATAGAATGTTTTAAATTTTACATTGCTCTTTAGATGGAGTAGGCTTGCCCTGCCCCTATACGAGCTTACTCAATCTAGCCCACCCAGGTAAGACAAGTCAATATATACGAGGCCAACCAAGCCGCGGGCTTGTTGCCTAGCTTGTGCTTACTCTAAAGCCGGTCGTTGACTATGGGATGAAATATAATATATTACATCTTGAGATATAATAAATAAGTTATCGCTCGTCATATATTTTGTACGAGACCGGTTCACACTGTGCTATGATAATATAATAGCTATAAAACTAAATGTAACACGAGCGATAAATTATTATACGTCAAGATGTATGGTAACTTGGTTGTATGTGGCTTGATGTGTTTTGGCTCTCGTCCATATTCTAACATGCTGTCATCACACGTTAAAGGATATGTAACTACATTATAAGCTTTCATCATGATGTTATTACATGTAATGTTACTTATCTGATGTGTAATGCTATAAATAAAATATATATTATATTACATCGCATAGTGAAAACTGGCTTAATATGGGACCCACTGCCGGACAGAGAACTTCTCTCTGAAAGAGAGGGTACCTATAGACTTAATGACCATGCGTGACAATCGCGGCTTTTTTTTAATTCAGTATAATCTCTTAGCTTTTAGAATATACCTCGGGCTCTAGAGAAGGCTTCGGATTTCGCCAATTTTCGCCGGTTTTCGTACTGATGATCGAGATCTGATTTCGAAATTAAGTGTCATATTAGTTCCGATTTCGAAATTAAGTGTCATATTAGTTGCGATATTTCTATGACACGAATATATCCGATTCTATTCCATAGTAGCCGCGGTATATTCCAAAAGCTATCAGACTATACCCAGCTTGCGAAAACAAAGTCATTCAAATGTGAGACCAGTGCAAAAAAATATCAGCTAGAAATCTGCCATTTCCAAGTTTAAAAACATTTTTGTTTTGAAAACATAGAAAAGTCTATAGTTAAACGTTCTCACTTAAATATAAAAAGTCGATGTCACTCTTAAGAGGGAGTTGAAGCCGGTTTATAACAGGAACTTCTCTCATAAACCGGCTTTAACTCCATCTACTGCCTTTTTCTACACTACACAACGGCCCGAAGGCAGCGGCTTTCACTTTCATGTTACATTGTATTTTGACATTCAGCGAACAGAATGTTTATTAATTTACGTTGAAATTGAACTGAATTTTAAGAGTGTTTTAGTGTAGTGGAATATATTTATATAAAAAGACCGAAAGTCTTTCATAAAACGTCACAATATTAATGGCAACTTTAAAGGGGCTCCGCAACCTCCAACCTCCAATGGAAAAAATCTATCTTGTTTTACAGGGGGTAAGAAACAGAGGTACAGTAGTTTGCTTACCACCACAAAATATTTAATTAAAACGTACTTTAGAACAGCATTGACCCATTTAAACATACTACAAGGTGTGAAGACTGATTAGTCGCCGGAACTGACCCGATAAACAAATAGTTAATTTCTTGTTTAAACCACTATATAATCTCGATACCAGGGTTACACAAAAACATTTGTAAATATTTTCTTGCTTAGCAACTTGCGGTCTCATTTATAAAAACACCATTCCACTAAAAGACTCCTCGAAGGCTGTTAATATTATTATTAAAATTCTTTCTTGCATAAAAGGACTGGGACAAAAATGGTTTTCCTACGTCCACAATATTTTTAAAAAACCAATCCAACGAAGCCTCACACAGTGGCTTAAGCGAGTTCAAATGAAATCATGTAAAAAAAACTATTTTAAAAACTCTATTCTCGACCCCGCGACCTCTGGCTATCCGTTGCCAGATATCTGGGTATCTTTAAATAAGGTTTTTGAAATTATCCTTAGCACGGGTTAGTGCATTAAAAATAATATAAAAAAAACTATTTCAACGTAACGAATTTACATTTTCTTTGTTGAATGTCAACGTACAATGTAAAAAATACGCCACTGCCTTCGGGCCATAGTGACGTGAAGAAAAAGCGAGAGATGGGAGATGACTAATGATGGGCTTAAGACAGGCAGGAGTGGAAGATCCTGGGGGAGGCCTTTGCCCAGCAGTGGGACCCAAACACGGATAACCAAAAAAAATGCTAGTCTTTGTCAAAAATTTCGAGCAAGGCAGAGACCAGGGACTGCCACTTGCCACGATCCTGACAGATCACCTTCGCTTCATCAACGTTCATAAGTCGTTGCATGCACGCACGCCGGTTTCGGGTACTTTTTATCTTCCTCTTTTCTAATAGGTAAGTACATCCCCTATTTGGTCGATGTATGTCGGCGTGGGACGTCTCTTACCGGGAGAATCAAACAATCAAATCTCCACAAATCTACACAAGGAGGTTGTCGACTGTACTTATTGTGCGGCAGATAAAACTATATCTTCCAAAGTAAGTACTCGTAAGTTCCATGATTGTGAAGTTTACAAATATTCTAGACCTTCATTATCTTCTCAATGAACTGTAGTAAGTTTCAAACTATGCGCATTGACAAAAATAATGTAAATACCTACCTAAAAGAGTAATTAAGTACTTACTATCACAACGCAAGCTTTTAAAAATATAATTGGAATGATTGCCTCCCACATAATACCTACCTAACTAATACCTACATTACATAATGTCCCGCCCGTATCTCAAAGAAGTGGCCGATGTTAAGGTTTGCCACATGCCACAATCAGGACAAATGGCTCTTACTAATAAACACCGTATAAGCCTGGTATAGTTACACGGTGTTTTGTTCACGTCATTTGAATGTAATTTTCAGTTGGAAGAAAAGAGACAAAACGCTACATAGTTGTACAATACTTACACCAAGTTTATTAGTAAGGCCTGTTACGCTTCATCAAAATTCATTAGTCACGTCTTAGATTTTTTATAAGTATCCTAAATTAAAATTCACAATACAACCTAAAATACGGGGCTTCATGAGGTTCGCTAGCTCTACGAATTGTGCAAAAAGGGCATTTCCATACTCTAAGCCTTGAAAATAGTATTTTTAGGACCATTTCCCTGAACCTAGGACCTGGGACGAGACAGCATCATTATATATAGAGCATTATGATTTTTTAGCGTTCCGTAGTCAACAAGGAGCCCTTATAGGAGCACAAAAACGACCAGTACTAGAACGCTAAAATACGGCGTTATATAGGTACATACCAATCACGCCGCCGACACAACAGCAGGATCGATATTGACTTATTCTATGACGAAATAACTGCGGTGAGATGCCTCCTTTCAAAATTCTTTTTCAATCCTGAAACTTCACTTAATTGTAACATTGTGGTTGTAAATTGTAAATTGATCGATTTGGTTATTGTGTAAGATTGTTCTTTATCGTTATCTATGGAAACTGTTGTGTGATGATGACTGTCTGTTTTTATCTCGAGTGTGTAATATTATATATTGCTTTAGTCACTAGTTTTCCTTAATAAATAAATAAAATAAAAATTAAATGAAGAACGATTTTTTTAAACTATTGTAGTGTCTGTAGTGAGTGTAGAAATACGATTTTACTATTTAGGCGTTGATTTAAAACAAAGCTATCAATAACAAAGTAAAGCGTCTCTTTCTATAAACGGTTAATTGTAGAACCGTGAAAAATTTCAGGGCAGTAGCATAAATAATGAACTTAAAAGGGAAACTATCACGGCTAAGTAGGCTTATAACTTAACGAGTAATAGGCGACCAACTTGTAAAAGGAAAACTTATGAAATCCCTGGCATAAAGCAGGAAAAAACCCCTCCTTCTACGGAACCCTACACCAGCCGTGGGTCGACACGCGTTTGGCCGGTTTTTTTTTCTTTTGTGGCGCTTGAGTAGGTACCTAATCGAGCCCCATCAAAGGCACGCGCGGCACACTTATGATAATTTTACTACAGTGGAATCTCGGATTGACATTGGCGCCTCAGTCAACGAACTTGCCCATATCGGCGGAGCTTTTCAGAGGGTTATCGCGTTCACGCGCCATGATAACCCCCCGCCTATATAAAAGCAGCTTTTTGAAGACAATCCTCAGTACACATCCAAGCACCAATCAAGTAGTTCCAGATAAGTATTCACTACTACGATAACCGTGCTTGGGGCCAGAAGACCGATATAAGATACAACTACGTTTTCGACGAACTTCAGTTGACTTTCGCACAACAATCAAGTACCCAGATTTTTAGCATACATTACTGGAAACAAGTAGGAGCGTATCAAAGAAGCAGATTTCAATTCACATAGCAATCGAGTTGCTTCCAACTTCAGCTGCTGTTCAATACTGAAAATAAGTAGAGTCAAGAAGCAGATTTCAATTCACACGACAATCGACTTGCTTCAAACTTCAGCCGCCGAACAAACCAGTGGCCGATTACAAGATGCGTCTTCTAAGTTTGGTGATGTCGGTGATCGTAGCACTGCTGCTGCTGTCAGTAGCCGAGGGTCGGCCAGCTCGTCAGCATCGACGAAGCAGGACCGCTACCACAAACAGGAGGGCGGTTATCTGCTACTTCAAGACTATGTGCTTCTCTCCCATTCCGAACGGTCGACAGGACTCCAACAATGGTAGGTAGGTTAGGTACGATTCTACAAGTGGTGAGTGGAGTCTGAGAGCCGAGGGGTAAATTGGAAATTGGAAAGCTTCGTGGTATGTGAGACCTGACAACGTTCCGTCTGGAGAAGGTTTAACTTTGCATGGAAAGACAGGACTGAAGATTTTGTTAGACGTACACGGCGGCGATGGATTGAAAGGAGTTGGTTGATTTCTGGTTTGGAAACTATGTAGAGAAATGTCGTGGAGTTTACTTTACGTACTCTGAATTTCGGCCTATATTAGGCCACAGCCTAACAGAAGTATGATCTGTACTTAATTATTCTAAACACTGGTATTTGTGTTCCTTATTGATTAATGGTATTTATATTAGTTTAAGCGAAAATTAATCTATTTTTGTACTATTTTAGCGATGGTTAGGCCGAGAGATAGAACATTATGAGAAAAATTATGTAGGAAGTTATAAAACAATTGAACTAGATAAAATATGGGTTTAAAATTATTATTTTGACTTTATTGAATTAAGAGCCTACTACCTACCAAGATATTTCGAAATAACTCAGAATCTGTTTCCTTCTCAATTTTGGTTTTTCGTTTTTATTTATTGTATGAATATTAAAACATACCATTGTATCTTTGACACGTCTTTTTGGAAGTTGTTTAACTTAGAAACTTAGATAGACTTTAATGCTTACTGAAAAAATGGTTTTCAGATGAAGCCTAAAACGATAATCTAATTCGAAAACCTTATACTTATTTAAAAATAGTAGCATAGGAACAAAATTATAGAACAAAATTTATTTTAAGAAATAAACTCTTTAATTATAAAACTTTACAAGTTTAATTTTATCCACTTAACCATGAATTCCTAAACATAGCATTCAATTATAAAACAATAATAAGAGAAAAGAAAAGAAAGCCGTGACAAAAAGTAAGTTTTACAATGGCAGTTCGGTCAACTTTTTTGTGTCTATACCTTATGATTTTTTATTAGATATTCGATATCAACCCTTGTATGTCCCCGTTGCTGGGGCACGGGTCTCTTCCTGCATCGCAGAAAGGTTAGGCTATACTCCACCACGGGGCCAAGTCCGGGTTGGTGGAGGACTTTAAGACAGTGGCGCGCCTTACTGTCAGAAGTTACCAAGCCGCCCATAAGTAGTCTGACATCGCTTAACGACTGTCATTACATGACAGCCGGCACCAACGGCTTAGCGTGCCTTGCGAAGTACGGAAGCGCTCGGAAAAAAATCCACTAGCACTAGTCACAGGACGGTCACCCATCCTGCACCTGACCGCGTCTGTTGTTGCTTAACTCAAGTGAGTGGTTCCAATCACTCGGTTCGACTAGGCCACGAGCGCATCCTAATTTTTTTTTGTAGATTGTAGTATAGATTTTGTATATAGCTTTATTTTGTTTTGTAGTTGAATATGGATCCTTTAGGATTACCATTCAGCAGGCCCTGTTGCAGCCGTTCGGAGAGGCAGGATTTTTTTTATAAAAATCTATCCGTACATTATTTTTTAAATTTACTGCCCACAATACGAATAACAGTCTTAGAGTAAAAAAAATATTAATTAAAAGTATCTATATTTTATTCAGTTTGCACCAAAAAGTGATATTTATTAGTAGGTCGTAATCAAAAAGTAACATTACTACAACGATCCTAAACGCAAAATTATCAAGCAGTTGCGCCAAAAGTAACATATATTTTTTTTAAAATGAATCTGATGGCTATAAAAATCGAAATTTCCCGGTTTTTATTTGACCCATAGACGTAGCGTTCATCATGGATCATAAAGTGCCCCTCGGTGGGACACGGGTCTCTTCCCTTAGGAAGGTGTAGGCCATACTCCACCACGGGGACTAAGTCCGGATTAGAGGAGGCTTGCAAGACTAGTGGCTGGTCTTACTGTCAGAAGTATTTCAAGCCGCCGCCCTAAGGCCTCTGACTTGGCTTAACGACTACGTAGCGAATGTCAAGTAGTGATGTAAAAAAAACGTGAAAAAAAACGGTTTTTTTTCAGGGGGACGTTTTTTTTCATAGTTTCTTCTCTGCACTTTTAGATATAAATCTGACTCTGACCGATGGTATGAACAACCTAAAGAAGAGGTCAAAGTAGTCAAGGACAATACAAAGCTCTTTATTTGTAGGAATATAGGTGTGAAAAAAAAACAAATTTAGAAAAAAAAACAGCAGTGCCATGTTTTTTTTCATGTTGTTTTTTTTCAACAAATTGTTTTTTTTTCTATTTGCATCTCTAATGTCAAGTAATTCCCCTTGTGTGATAGAAATAGCTCCAATGACCATGATGTGATCAAACTGCCAATTTCTGTAAAATCACTTGTGAACGTAACATAACATATACATACAGGCACATACATTGCTACTGGCATACCGGTACCGGCACCGGCACCGGCACTAGGATACCCTGTGTCGTGGGAACTAGAAACAACGACATCACAAACATGTAAACATCCAAGACTTGAGTTTTTTTTTGTCCCCAGCCGAGGTTCGAACCCGGGACCTCTTACATGGTAGGCAGATGCGCTACCGCTGCGCCACAGAGGCCGTACCGTATTGGTGTGGACCTCCACACTTGGACTTGGCCGATTTTTTACAAAATTCCCTTTCTGACCTACGTGTGCACTTGGTGTCAGAGCATTATTTTATGTAGAGGTCACTCGGCTGATAACAGAGAAAGTAGATAAATATTATGAGATTACCTATATTGGTGAATACTGCAAGTAGGTACCTACTTACAACATTGTAACTGTGTCAGAAAAGCTATTTTATACGGCTCTCTTGAAACCGATAACAAGCAAGTAAGCTTCTTATTTATAATTTTAAGCGAAACATTAACGATCACGAAGGTTAAGCAACACAGGGCGCTTTGAGTGCACGGATGGGTAAACCGTTTATGACTAACGCTAGTAGCATTTGTCCGACGGATTCCTTGTTTCGCAAGGGACGTTAAGCTGTTGGTGCCGGCTGCCCTCGATAGATGGCAGTCGTTAAGTCAGGTCAGAGGCCTTAGGGCGGCTTGAAAACTTCTGACCAGCCACTAGTCTTGCAAACCTCCGCCAATCCGGACTTGGCCCCCGTGGTGGAGTATGGCCTATACCTTCCTCAGGGAAAAGACCCGTCGGTGGGGACATAATGGGTAGATGATAATGATGATATTAGTAGTGCTACTTTGTAAGAAATATTAAGATTCGTTCTTCTCTTTAGCATTTCAGCGTAGGTTAAAAAGCTTTGACTATTTACTCAAAGCTTTTTAACTTACGCTGAAATGCTATGCCTAAAACGGGTTTAGGCGTAGCTTTTTCTACGTTATGAAATACTATCTGCTACCCACGACTTCGTTCGCGAAGAAAATTTTATGTATAAATAGGTTTTTAAAATTTTATGTGTTTTTACGGGATAAAAAGTAGTCTATGTTCCAGACTATAATCTATCTCTGTGCCGAATTTCTTTACAATCTGTTCGGCGTGATTGAGTTACACACATACACACAAACTTTCTAGTTTACAATATTAATAGGATAGGATTAGCTGTGATACGAACTTGGCTTCACTTGAGGGAGACGGAGTGGTTAATGACAGCAACAGCAGTAGGTACCACTATATGACAGATTTACTACCACTAGTGTCTAATGTTAAAACAGAGGTATCTCCAGAAGACAGATTGGCAATAGAGACAAGGGCCGAAAGTACACCATAATGGGACTATAAAACTTAAACATGACATCGACTTAATACGACTATTTATATAGCCGTCCATCGGCACCTTCACTCACGCTATATGGGTGATGGAACCACTCGGACGCTGCAGTGCCTGAGAATTTTCTTTTGGACTAAAAGCCTTTAAGTATAATGAGGGTTTCCTTTTCAATTTTCTTATTTACGGAACCCTAATAATTTAGGCCTGAGTAATATATCTGTCGTTGCTTGACTGATCATGGGTCCACGCGATAATGCGTGATAGGCGTTTTTTTTGTATAAAAAGGCTTGCTACATGCTACTATCTATGGTATCATGACCTCCACGTCCGGTTAAACCGGCTGAAAGCAGACTTTCGTTGATAATGTGCCAATTATTATAAGTAAGGTAATGAGACAATGACTTTCAAAATTGGCTCAAGATATTCAGTGTTTGATTGTCTGGTTAAGGCTGCTTTACATAGCGCTGGCATTGCCAGCACACACCTCTCTTTGATTTTCTATAGCGGGCGCAAGGGCGGCTTGCCCGGTAGCAAGTGTATTCGCCCCAGCGTACCATGCTATGAAAGTTGTTCGTGATAATGATAATGTGTCATTCTACCACGTGGATTTTGCTTCAATAATTCTTCGCTGCAGCGTACCACGTTGTCGCTACGTTTGTCGCTACAGCGTCATTTGAAACTACGTAACGGACTATATTAGTCCATAGCCCTCCCCTAATGAGCCATGTTGTGCCATCATTGGGGGGGTAATGCCCATAATCCCCACGCTGAGCATGCGGGTTGGGATCGCAGTTTGGTGGAATTGTACTGCAGGGGGCGCTGCTGCCCACCCCTCGGTTTGTGTCCCTTAGTCGCCTTTTACGACACCCGAGGAAGAATTTGGGTTGGTGCTATTCTCTAGGCCGACACCACACAGCATGCAGCACACAGCAGTTACTATCATATCAAATAACTACTTTAGAATCTTTTTGAATTAAGCCATATTTTCTCTCTTTATCCGAGAGAAGACCAGTGCCCTGCAGCGGAACATTTATAGGCTACGTAAAAAATATCATCGACCCCATGCAGTCAAACTCAATTGGATACCCTCACGAAACAGAGGTCTCTGTTCTGATACGCTGATGGCAGCATTTTCAGACACTAAAAAAAAAGTTATTTCGTTTATTGCTTTCAAATCGACATCTTCAACAGTCTTACTCATAATTTACATAGCAACGAACCCATATTTGCTAACCTATATAGATAAGTACGGTCTAGGGGTCTATCTGGTCGCGTTATATTTAAAATCAAGGCCTGCGACGTATCTATAGCCGATTCAATATTCCGCGACAACAAACAACACTATGCACAAACCCTGATGAAACAAAATCTGAGCGAAAATTTATAAAACAATAATTGTTGCCAAAAACTGGCCTTGAAAATGAAATAAAATATTTTATTCCAAAGAACAAAATTAAATACTCATACTCGTACATCAGTCTGAGGTTGCAGTGATCTCAACACTGGCAAGAACCTGTATAGAGGTCACCTTACGCATAAAAAACAGTTATTTGTATACTCGAGCGTATGTTACAGGTATGTAAAATTCAATTCAATTACGTTAATAGATTTGATGGTATCTGGGTCTCAATTAGAGTTGTGATTCTACCCGGGTATTTACCCGAAATGGGTAGATTCGCGGGAATATTCCCATTGAATCTACCCGACGGGTATTTATGAGGGTAAATACGTGTATTGGTGTTTTCGTTCGCTAAAATAGATTGCATTACCGTTAAATCCATTTTTACTCACGAGCCTCAGGACTATATTCAATATCTTTCATTCTTTTTTGACGAAAGAACGAAATAAGTATATCTCAAGAAATAACTTTTTTGTGCTGGACTTATTTCATGAATTATTGAGAGATTGTTAAAGATTCTTACTAAGTAATTATCCGCCTGAGAGTAAATAACCATAAATACCAGTTTCTACTGAGTATTTAACGAAAACTGACAGTAAATATTTTTTTTTGGTTTTTTACAGTAAAATTTTTAATCGGTATTGATGAGATCTTTGTTTAAACTTGGGGAGCATGGTCTGATGATAGCGCTGGAAGGTGTGTATGGGATCTCCTCAACGCATAGTAGTAGACCATTTGAGTTTGTACTTATTCGATTAGTATTTATGAGATCTTTGTTGAAACTTGGTGAAAAGTTCTTAGATGGCACAACAAAGTACCCAAATTCTAGTGCCATCATCAGACCCTTCAGACACTAGATCTTCACAACGGATAGTAGGAAACTATTCGAGTTTCGCCTTATTTAATCTGTATTATTGAGATCTTTAGCAGAACTTTCTAATAAGATCTGATTACGGAAAAGTAAGGTGATTAGTTAGTTAGATCTGGGAAAAAGAACGTGGTTACAGGATCTCCTCAACGGAGAACCTAGAATGATTCATATTCATTTATTTTATGATATTAATTTATTTGATTTCAATAAAATCAAATTAACAAAAAAAACATAACATACCGTAACATATTCACACACCCGTATCGCGTACGCAGAGATCAGCGTTTGCCACTTGCCATGATCCTGACAGATCTTTTTCGCTTTATCGACATTTGTTACTCAAAATATTGAAATATTTTTGCAGTATTTCAAAAGTTAGTCTCAAATAATGGAGTCCTAGTAAAGAATAAATATTGAATTATATTTCAATTGTCAAAAAATTTTACATTTAATAAATTTACATTATTGTATTCTTATTTGATTTCTCTATAAACATGGCAACATTGACAAAGGATAAATAATAAAATTTCTGTTTGCTCAAATAAGTCATTAACTTATGCACCTATTTAGAGGCTAAAAATTCCATCCATGCCGGGATTCGAACCCGTGACTTCTGGCTATCCGTGCCGTGTTTTTTTTTATTAATTTGATTTTATTGAAATCAAATAAATGAATATCATAAAATAAATGAATATGAATCATTCTAGGTTCTCCGTTGAGGAGATCCTGTAACCACGTTCTTTTTCCCAGATCTAACTAACTAATCACCTTACTTTGCCGTAATCAGATCTTATCAGAAAGTTCGGCTAAAGATCTCAATAATACAGATTAAATAAGGCGAAACTCGAATAGTTTCCTACTATCCGTTGTGAAGATCTAGTGTCTGAAGGGTCTGATGATGGCACTAGAATTTGGGTACTTTGCTGTGCCATCTAAGAACTTGTCACCAAGTTTCAACAAAGATCTCATAAATACTAATCGAATAAGTACAAACTCAAATGGTCTACTTCTATCCGTTGATGAGATCCCATACACACCTTCCAGCGCTATCATCAGACCATGCTCCCCAAGTTTAAACAAAGATCTCATCAATATCGATGAAATAAGACCCTAAGTAAAAGATTTTACTGTAAAAAACCAATAAAAAATATTTACTGTCAGTTTTCGTTAAATACTCAGTAGAAACTGGTATTTATGGTTATTTACTCTCGGGCGGATAATTACTAAGTAAGAATCTTTAACAATCTCTCAATAATTCATGAAATAAGTCCAGCACAAAAAAGTTATTTTCTTGAGATATACTTATTTCGTTCTTTTGTCAAAAAAGAATGAAAGATATTGAATATAGTCCTGAGGCTCGAGAGTAAAAATGGATTTAACGGTAATGCAATCTATTTTAGCGAACGAAAACACCAATATGGTTTAAGGTTTACCCACATAAATACCCATTTCGGGTATTTACCCGTTTTGGGTATTTACCCGGGAATATACCTTTCGGGTATATTCCCGCGACCCAACTCTTTAATGCTTTGCATTTACAAAACGAGATGATTTATAGGTACAGCGTTGAGTGGCACCTCACGCTAGATTGGTGAAGAAACAACTCGGACGCCGCGGTGCCTGGGACACTGTTTTGGATGTTATAGGCTTCTCTAGAACTTATACCATCCTGACAGCTTAGTGGACCTAGCCCAGAGGAAAGACATGTCAAGCCGCGGCCGCGTGATTGTTGCCAAACAAAAACTCTAATATGTCTAGGCTCATAGTAAATAATCTTATTCTTCTCATGAAAAATCGCTCGTAGCCCCGGCTGCCTGAGTAATCTTAAACCTTAACGAAGGTTAAGCAACACAGGGTGCGTTCAGTGCATAGATGGGTGACCGTCTATGACTAACGCTAGTGGTATTTAACGCTAGCGGCTCCGTGCTTCGCAAGGCACGTTGAGCAGTTGGTGCCGCGTCGATAGAAGGCAATCGTTAAGCCAAGTCAGAGGCTTGAAAACTTCTGACATTAAGACCAGCCACTAGTTTTGCAAGCCTCCACCAATGCGGACTTGGCCCCCGTAGAATATGGCCTATACCTTCCTCAGGGAAGAGTCCCGTGCCCCTCGGTGGGGGCATAATGGGTTGATGATGAGATTCTTCTTATTCTTATCACTGTGGGATACAGGGGTAAGGCTGGTAATGTTATGTTATGTGTCTTATTCTAATTAGGATGTCTCAGGAATTACACAT
Source organism: Yponomeuta sedellus (assembly GCA_934045075.1). Taxonomy (NCBI): domain Eukaryota; kingdom Metazoa; phylum Arthropoda; class Insecta; order Lepidoptera; family Yponomeutidae; genus Yponomeuta; species Yponomeuta sedellus. The sequence goes on from OW203730.1 coordinate 21,835,627, forward strand.
TTTAGAAATAGCCCCGTAACTATACGTCCCACTACCGATACCGGCCAGAGATCTTCTCTCAGAAAGAGAGGGTATAGGATTCATCAGCACGCGTGACGCGGATTGACGATTCCAAGCTCTGAGGTACGTGAATAACTCAGGGTTTCCTACATAATTAGTGAACAGAATTGTGTTATTACGAGAAATAATATACAAATTCTAAAATGTGTCCGCAATGTAAGTTAAAATGCGCCGAATCACTGGAGAACCCGATAAATATCTGATTGATAGGGTGGTCAGTCATACACATTTGCCGAGGTATCCATAATGTCATGGTGCAAAACGTTTCTTCGTATACGTTTCGGAGTTATTTACTGGATAGAGGTTAGGTTAAGTATCCATGAATACACGGATAAATATTCCTGTCATTGTTTTGAAATAAAACGATTAAAAAAAAACGATTCCACTAAAACCCTATTGAGTTTATAACTTAATAGGGTTTTAGTGGAATCGTTTTTTTTTGTAAAAGGATCAAAAGCCTTTCATAAAACGTCCCAATTTCAATGGCAACTGTAAAGGGGCTCCATGGTTCCACCAATGGAATGAAATCATCTTTTTACAAGGGGTAAGAAACGGGGGGTCAGAAGCTTGCTTACCTCCACAGAACATTGATTTAAAACGTACTTTAGAACAGCATTGACCCATTTAAACATACTACTAGGTGTGACTGCTGATTAGTCGCCGGAATGACCCGATAAAGAAATAGTTAATTTGTTGTTTAAACCACTTTATAATCTCGATACCAGGGTTACACGTGAAAAATTGTAAATATTCTCTCACTTAGCAACTCACGGTTTTGTTTATAAAAACACGATTCCACTAAAAGACTCCTTAGAGGCAGTTTAAATAATGTGTTACGATTTACCCTTTACCACAGATAGATAGAATATTCTTTATTGCGCACAAAAATTACAGTAACAGAAATTATTAAAAATTTAGTATAATAGGCATGATGAAAGATTTTTAATTCCTCTTCCATGTGGGGAAAAATTAATTATTTAAGAAAAAAAAATCTTATGTTTCAGTAATTAACTAGTTTCATGGGGCCATTTTAAAAGCCATTAATCTAAAATTATTTTAAATCTGTGGGAAACCAGCTCGCAGTGTCATGGCGTTGAATCTGACGTCACGCCCAAAGTGCTTAGTGCGAGTTCGGCCGAATACTCAAACGTCAGTCAAATCGATCACTCAGTTGAAGGACATTCAAATTTGAACATCTGTTAAATATTGAGTGGTATACACAAACGTCATTCAAACAATTTCAGACCGTGATCAGCTGAGAAGCCGTAAAATAAACAACAAGTCTGTTTTCATTGACTAAATATTTAAACTTACGTTGTGTAGGTATCCGATTTACGCAGAATTTGTTCGATCAATTTTAAGTTTTGTGATGAAATATGAAGTATTTTTATAAAAATAAAATAAATCATAATATGATTTATGAAACTAATATTATGCATTTTTCTCAGAGATCAAATAAGATTACTGACCTTAGTTTAAAGTTTCGCGACACCATTATAAATGAAGTTGAAACGGCAAAATTTCTTGGCCTAACTATAGACAACAAATTAAATTGGAAAAGTCATATAGACAACTTATGCAAAAAACTAAGCTCTACAGCATATCTACTACATAAATTATCTACAACAGTAAGTGTAGAGGCGCTTCTTACCGCCTATTACGGTCTAGCTGAATCAACTCTTAGGTTCGGTATAATATTTTGGGGTAATTCCACTAATAAAAACCTAGCTTTTAAAACTCAAAAAAGATGTATACGATCCATGTTTCGCATGAAGTCCATAGAAAGCTGCAAGCCCATGTTTCATACCCACCGAATTCTGACACTTCCGTGTTTATATATATTTGAGGTAGCTATGTTTGTACGGAACAACCCTCATCTATTTCATTCTCTAGGAGACACGATACATAGGAACCTCCGCAATAAAAATAGACTACGCCCATATCCAGCTAAAACTACTATGATGCGAAAAAGTATTTTGTGCATGGCGCCTATAATCTTTAACAAGATACCAACACTGTACAAAGAACTAAATGTAGATGTATTTCGAAAGACATTAAAAGATCTACTTGTTGAAAAATGTTATTATAAAATTGAAGACTTTCTAAATGACACATTGTAACTTGTTTACCCTCTTAATAACTTTATTATATTTGTATGCCTATGTACTGGTAGGACCATAGTGATCTGTAATTTAAGACTGACCACCAATTATGTAAAATAATTACCTATGATCCACAAATAAATTAATTTGAATTTGAAACAAACTTAAATTATTATTACCTCGTTTTGTACAAAGCAAAATGTTTAATGTTGTAATAATAATGACACTTCACGTGGAATCTATGCTAGTAGTCACCATCACAACATAGCACGGGTGAAGTTTACCATGTTATTCTTAGCGTGACGTCACGCGGTGTGATGCGTGCACAGAACATGTGGTGTTGCCTTATATAGAGTATAATTACGTAGTAGTATATACTCTAACGGCCGAATACTCAAACGTCAGTCAAATCGATCACTCAGTTGAAGGGCATTCAAATTTGAACATCTGTTAAATATTAAGTGGTATACACAAACGTCATTCAAACAATTTCAGACCGTGATCAGCTGAGAAGCCGTCAAATAAATAACAAGTCTGTTTTCATTGACAAAATATTTAAACTTACGTAGTGTATCCGATTTACACAGAATTTGTTCGATCAATTTTATGTTTCGTGATGAAATACGAAGCTTTTTTATAAAAATACAATAAATCATAATATGATTTATGAAACAAACTTAAATTATTGTACTAAATAATATTACCTCGTTTTGTAAAAAGCAAAATGTTTAATGTTGAAATAAATCATATACGGTCGTAGAATGAAACGTTAGGGCTATCTCACTCACCAATGAATGACGTTTGAAAAGTCTACCACAATAAAAACACTGCGGTATTGCGGTTTTCGATAGCTATTCCCTGATAAATATTAATATAAACAAGAATTTAATGAGAATTATTATTATGCGTTATTATGCCAGTAGCATAATAACGCAGGGTTATTAAAATTTGGTCCACTGACTGCATGAATCTATTAAGCCTTGTAATTGTAACTGGTTAGATTGTATGTACAAAGACGGACTCTTTCGATAGCCGGAACCGCGCATGGAAGTTTGTTTCATTAAAATACTCGAAAACATTTAACTTTGCCTCATATCTTCAAGGCACATTAGGCCCTTCCTCATCCGACAAAGAGCATAATGATGATAAGGATATTGTTTTTCACTTAAGTTCACTGATTATTGAAACTTATTTACGATGTGAAGGACCTCGCGACCACTTTCAATTGTAACGCCTACTCAACTCGATTTGACAGCCTATTTGACAGCTAAATCGCGCTAAGTTGCGTTCGAGTATACGAATTTTTCGCTGAGTGATGTTTAACTGCCAGTTATTTTGTGTTCCACTTAAATTTAACAGAAGCTTTTAACTAACGTTTGTGTATACGAATTTTGTGTTTAACGGCTTGTCAATTATTTAAGATGCCTTTAAATATTTGAATGACGTTGAGTATTCGGCCGTAAGGGTGTTGCAGTCAAAATGGCTGAAAGCAGCATTATAATCTTTTATTTTATTGAAAATATTGATAATTTTTTTTTATACAAGTAAATCAACGTTTTAAATCATTTTAATTGTACTTTCCCCTAATATCGTTAAATCTTTATGATATATTATTGTCCTCACGAGAGGTCGTAAAGAGGTTCGAAATTTCATTGATGCTATGAGTCGCCCATTAGCTCAGCTCAGCTGTGTTAGCCAGAGGTCGCGGGTTCGAGACCCGGCATGGTGGAATTTTTAGCCTTTAAATTGTTTTTTTTTTAAATAGAGAGATTACATAAATCATTCATTCATTCACATAAGACAAACACGTATATAAAGTGAAGCCATAGAAATTATTAGTTACTGTACGAAGAAAGCATAAACAAAACTGTAGCATAAATGAAAAGCGAAACACACAGAAAATTAGCCATACACGGTACGGCAATGTACCCGGGTAACGCACTGGACTAAGAGTGACCAACGTAGGTGTGGCAAATGGGCTCCGACTCAACATGTGCTGAAAGTTCGGAAAAAAACTTCAGCGCTGTTATTCTGCCGGTACCCAATGTGAGCGGCGCGCGTGCAGCGCTAGGAGCGCTGAGGTGAGATGAAAAAACTGTTATCGGACCGGATTAAATTGTGTTTTGTCACGCTGGTAAAATCAGTGTATTTTTATGTAATTATATTAGCTATTAGAAATAGATTGTATACCTATATATGCGTGCAAAATGTCCATATAGATTTAGATTACAAAAAATAAATAAATTCAATGTGTATTAACTTTGTGTTATCATAGTCATAATATATGAAGTACCTAATTTATGAATACTGAAAATCTCACAATTTAATATTAAAGGCATGGGTGAAATTTTTAGCCTCTAAATAGGTTTTTAAATTAAGAATATTAAATGTCAACATTATTTTAATAATTTGTACTGAGGCAAAGTTGGCCCAGAAATACCTTTAGGAACAAAACAATGAATGTCAAAAAGGAATAAAATTAAATAACATTATAATATTGAATTAAATAAATGGTACGATATTGTAGATAACACGCTCGTGAACGAGTGCTGTTCGTGTGTCTGGCCGCAACACTTGTTATATTTTCACGAACTATGTAAAGCAATTAAGTAATGCTTTGGAATTTAAAGTTATTAATGGCAATCACGGAATCTTATCATACGTATAGATAGTAATTGATGTATTAGATTTAAGAGGATTTGATTAAAGATGGTCAGAGTGGGGTTTTTTTCCCGCTACCTTTTTCTCCATTACACTACGGCCCGAAGGCAGCGGCTTTCACTTTCATGTTACATATACTATGGTACTCGTACTTTGACATTCAGCAAACAGAATGCAAATTCTTTACGCTGAAATAAATTGAATTTAATTGAACAAGTTAATTTTAATTGCTATTAGCAATGATTGAAATGTCCAGAGGAAAATACTAGACAGAGATCAACAGTTTGCCAATAATTTTATTTTTAAACAACTTTCTAAGGCAACAATTTCTGCTGGTCCAGCAGAAGTTTTCTAATGTGCACTCAGAAAGTAGCCCTTGACTGCAGTTGGCGGAGGGGTGGCGGTACATCATTCCGCCACTTTGTGGCCTGAAACCTTAAACTACCGCGAAAGGTAGCAGTACGGCGATGCGGCACACAAAACAGGATCGAAGTAATGCGTATACCACCCCCCATCGCTCTTCGCCCAGTAAGCTTTTGGAATAAATAGGCTGGTTTGCGCCAAACAATAAAAAAATTGAATTTTTTACTGTTATCCATTTTTAACAGATCGACATTGTTTATGTAGGGTCTAACATGAGTTCGAGCTGGGATGTGGAAACAAAAACGACTGCATGCATTTTGGACGCGCTGAAGCATTTTCTGAGTCTTACCATGAACCGTAAACCGTGAGGGCATAAGTTAGCTTAAAAAGTACCAAAGACTCGCTCGCTCTCAACTCTAACGCTAACGCTCAGAAATCTTCTCAGCTGGTATGGAACTTTTATATAGTAAAAATACCCGCTTACAACTCCCAAGACATGGTTCTCGAAGCGTTAGTGACTGTCCATCACTACACACAAGTTTCTCGCCTCATCAACAAAATCCAGTTGCGAGCCATGTAAATTACGGGATCAAACGCTGGGTACTGACGGAACACCAGCGCTGGAGTAGCCCGCCTCTCCAGCATATGCTGAGTCAGAGCCCCTTTGTATTTGCCGCACCCACAAAACTGCTTTATACTGTATGTTGATTTGCCTGTACCCACTTTTGTTGCTGTTGTTTTTACTATTACTGTGAAATTTTGCTTTGTTATTGCCTGTGGTGTCATTTCAATTGTTTTTCTATATGTGTGTGTCTGCAGATGCAAATAAATAAATAAGTATATATAACAATTTTAAACATAAAAATATACGAATACTTACACTAAATAATAATAAACATACATATAAATATATTACACAGACTACTAAGATATAGTTACATGAATAAAATAACATTATTATAGATTCGAAATGTAGTGCTTCGGAATTGTGACACAGTTGGACTATCCCTAATTGCTTTCGGTAATTAACTGTTTATTGTAATAGACTGTAATAGATTGGAAAAAATATTGATTAAATTTCATAATATTTTTTTCTCTTCTTTTTATTTTTTAAGCTCCAATCAAAATTGAGGATTCGAAAATGATCTAGAGTAACTTTAAAGTGGTTGCATCACATTTGCTCGTGAACCTTTTGAAGTGCGAGCTCTAGCAACACTGCTCAGTACTCACCCAAGCACCAATCAAGGAGCTCCAGATATATATTCAACTACCTACTACGATAACCGTGCTTGGGGCTAGCGAGACCAATTATGACCGATATAAGACACAACTACGTTTTCGACGAACTTCAGTTCACTTTCACTCGACAATCAAGTATCCAGCTTTTTAGCTTGAGCTGATGTACATTATTGAAACAAGTACGAGCGAACAAGTTTCAATTCACACAGAAACCCAGTTGCTTCAAACCTCAGCTGCTGTTCAGTACTGAAAACAAGTGCAGAATCAAAGAAGCAGATTTCAATTCACACAACAATCGAGTTGCTTCAACCTTCACCCGCTGTTCAGTACTGAAAACAAGTGGGGCCGATTGCAAGATGCGTCTTTTGAGTTTAGTCATGTCGGTGATCGTTGCACTGCTGCTGCTGTCGGTGGCCGAAGGTCGGTATCGACAAATCAGGGAGGCTCCTGCACCCAAGAGAGCGGTCATCTGCTACTTCAAGACTATGTGCTCCTATCCCCTTCCAGAGTCTCGAGATGAGTTCAACAAAGGTAGGTCAACAAAGATTTGTTTCTACAAGTGGTGGGTGAAGTTTAAAGACTGAAGGGAAGAAGGAACTGAGAGTCGAGGGCTCATTTGAGATTGGAATGGAAGGCTAAACGGTCACAGAATTTAATTCGGAAATCGAAGAAGTTCACTTGCGGTAGCATGAACCCTTAAAAAAGGGATTGGGAAGGGAAATAAGGACTTCATCGGGTTCACGAGATTTACGATTTCTTGCAAAAAGTTTTTTTCATACTCTTCAACCTTGTAAATACTGTTTTTACGCTCACGTAGGCTCAAGGACCTGGGAATAGATAGCAACATTCTATATAGAGCATATAATTTTTTAGGGTATAAAGACATCTTGTATATTTTTAGGTATGATCCGCCGATAGATAAAATATACAAGACAATGGGGAACACAAAAGGGTCAAAATATTACTATCAAATACGCCTTAAATCGTAGCGTAGATCATGGACATAACATCAGTCTTTATTTTCCTTCAATACATGCAGTACTTCCGAAGTTATAACGAAAAGAATTATTAAAGCCCCGTTCAGACTGCCACACGCGGCGCGGCACCGAGTCCTACAAATCTGAAAGCTCAGCCCGGTGCGTTGATAATTTGCTACTGATACTCATAGATTAATATGTTAAGTAGGTAGGTATGTATGTTTTGACACTATTATATTACGCGCGTCTCGTTTCATTTTGTTCCGATCGTCTTAGTTTTAAAAAACAATATAATAGTTGAAACTGTTTTAATACGGATTTCACTCGTTTATTATATTTTTACAATTTTCCAACGTTTCGGCACTTTTACAGGTGCCGATGTCTCGGATGGCACCTGTAAAAGTGCCGAAACGTAAAAGTGCGGACATTTCCAAATTATCTAGAGATAGATTATTTACAATGCTGAATGAACAGGTGGGCAGCTCCTCTATTTCCCCATTAATCGATATATTTGCACAAAACAATAATAGCCCATAGGCGGTTGAAACGGTTTAACGGTCACCAGTTTAACGGTTACATTGCGTCATCGGGGGGAGGGGCGGCCTAGCCTATAAATACGGAGCGTTTTTGCGGAGACGGTCATTTGCATTTGGGAGCCTGAGGATGTCTCGTATTAGAGGCGAAACGCGTCGCGTGTTTTCTCACACAAGTATTGGTGTTGGTGGTGGTGGTGTGTTCGTGTCTTGCTTCTGCTTAAAAAAGTGGGAGGGAGGGCGGTGCGGTGAGGCATAGCTAACCGCATGGTGCTTGTGGGATTTTTGGCGGAATTCAGCAAAGTAATTTTAACTTTTTAATGCTATTATGGATTTCCGCAAAGTAACGCATGATTCTATACAACAAGTTTCAATTATGTCTAGTACTCGTGTTAGCCTTAGAAAATACTATAACAATATAATATTCTTTATATCCGATACTAAAGTGAGACGTAGTGTGTAGGATGGAAGAAGATTGTGTCAATGGTTTTTTGTTTTATTTATTTACAAAAAAAGGTTAATCGGACAATCTGCCAAGAGAAGTTTGTTGGTGGCAGAATATAATATCTTTGAAGATATTCTTCAGAATCGAGATTTTACAGCTGCCGAAATTCGTGGCATAAAGATGAAAAGGTACCTTTGTAGGTATTCTAAGTAAGCATTACCTACTCTCTACGTATTTGTAGAGATCAAACTTAAAGCGAACTAGAGTGTGTGTTTAATTAAGTAAACACACACCGACACCAAAAATGTTAGCCTATACTTAACATTTGTGGTGTCGGTCACCAACTTCACAACCTACACGATAAGAAGATGGGCGGTGTACTCTTAACCACTCTTAACTTGAGGTTGACGATGATAATTGTTTTATTAGTATAGACCTAGGAACAGATGTAAGCAAGCCCTAGTAGTTATCAGTTTTCTACAAACATACATACATACATACATACATACACACATACATACATACATACATACATACATACATACAAACATACATACACACATACATACATACATACATACATACATACATACATACATACATACATACATACATACATACATACATACATACATACATACATACATACATACATACATACATACATACATACATACATACATACATACATACATACATACATACATACATACATAACCTCACGCCTGTATCCCAGATGGGTAGGCAGAGACCAGGGACTGCCACTTGCCACGATCCTGACAGATCACCTTCGCTTCATCAACGTCATAAGTCGTTGCATGCACGCACGCCGGTTCCGGGTACTTTTTATCTTTCCCTTTGCTAATACATCCCCTATTTGGTCGATGTAAGTCCGTCTGGGACGTCCCTTACCAGCCCTTCCACTCACATTCCCAAGATATACCTATTTGTTTCGTCAATCTTTCCTCCTTCATCCTCTCCACATGTCCAAACCAACGTAACATTCCTTTCTCAATTCTAGTCACTACATCCTCTTTCAGTCCACGTTCTATAATCAGACTATTGCGTATCCTGTCATTCAAAGTAACACTACACATACTTCTCGAGGACCTCATTTGTACTGCATTAATTCTACTTTCTTGCTTCTTTTGCCACACCCAAGTCTCGCTACCATATCGTGTTGGGAGCAGCACGCCACTATGAATATATCAGTTTTCTAAGTAGGCAAATACCTTCCTATTACAATATTTTTATACTATTTTTATATTTTTGATTACTTTTAACCAATTTACGTTCTGGTTTGTTCATTTACAGTTTCTTTTACAAAAAATATATAATAGTGAAGAAATCTTTTTACGGCTGTCATCCACTTTTTTATCGTTTTGGGTCCTTAGGCACATAAAAAAAGAGTTCATCAAGTGTTTTAACTGATGAATTAAAGTACCGAGCCACAAACATTATTTCTTTTCCATTTTCATCACTGATAACTTTATAATTTTGACTTTTATTGCGCAGAGGTGTGCGAACGACTGCTCGGAAAGTCGAAAAACCTGAACTGTGGCGTCATCGGCTAGTGAGCGCCCGCCCGCGGTTTCAACCTTTTAACCGCCGCGTGATCCTTCCAAAGAATGTGTCCCTAGCGCCGAGCACGTTTTTTTATGCTTCAGCTATAGTTCTGAGTGCTTAGTGCGAGTATGACAGATCCAATCGAATAACTTTACTACCGCGTTAATCGAGCATTGAGTAGTGAGTATGAGTAAATTAACCGTTCGAACTGGCAAAACGCTGTCACGGTACAACTCGCACTCGCGTTTATTCGTGTTGTGGCTGGTAAACGTGTTCACTTCTCAACGTAAACCATTACAACTCGCACTCAGCAATTTTTATTTCTGTGTGGTTAGTGCGAGTTAACGTAAACTCATATTTCTATGGCATCGAGGAAGCGCCTCCTAGCGACAAGTATGGAAATTAAAATTGCTGAGTGAGAGTTGTAATTGTTTACGTTGAGATGTGAACACGTTTACCAGCTAAAACACGAATAAACGCGAGTGCAAGTTGTACTGTGACAGCGTTTCGCCAGTTCGCACTAAGCACTCTGCTCAAAAAACTGCTCAATAAGTTTTTAAGCGATGTCAAACATGTCGATATTTTTGTTGACTCTAGGTCATATATTGTAGTTAATTTAAGATTACATTTATGTTGTTATTTTTTTGTGTGGAATATTTAAGTAACATTAAGAGTGTTTTGTTTTTGTTTTGGTTTAGCTGTAAGTTCTTATTGTATATATGAAATAAATAAAAATAGTGTTGTGACACAACACTACAACAAATTAATTGTAAGGCAGAAATTATAAGTTAATACGAAAAACTATTGTCCGTTTCATTTGTTTCCCTCATATAATCAGTGTAATTAAAATTAATAACATCAAATAATCTATAAGTACCTATCGGAAAAAACCCTACAATAGCCTAGATAAAGTATAGCTGATATTTATCAAAAATGCCGTTTTTGGAATCCCTATTGTTGGATATTATACAACTGCGGCGCTAGCATTAAAGAACAATATTGAAATATATAGCTATTCCATGTAACATATTTTCCGGTTATCGATTATTATATTATTATTAGTAGCCTTATGGTATTTACCGTAAATTATTAAAACGACTACGTAGTAATAGGTAACGACTGCCGATAATCCGAAGACAGTACGCTTAACATGCAAGTTTTGACTTTGAATACTTGTCATGTTGAATTTGTACGACAATGGCAGCGGTGATTCGAGATAGCCATTAGACTGCGGTCTTGTCTACCTAAAAGTAGTTATTGCCATATTGAATAAAAGTGTTCTATTTTTTAAAATAAATATATATTGTAGACTTTTAGTCCGGATTTACTTACGGGTGTTGTTATATCGGAAAAGTCCGACCAGGTTTCGCTCCGATTCGCAGAGCTTAATCATGGTGAGCAGAGACGGAGCTCGCGTCGTCGGTTGCTTGTCTCACACTACGGGCAAGCGCGCGGCGCGCCCGCGCCGAGATAGGTGGGGCGGGTGCCGACACTGGCTGCGGGGGATTCCCGCTGGCTTGCGCCGCAGCGCCTACTGCTTTCCCGTCGTCAATGCCACTAGGCATGATGGCACAGACACAGCTCACGACATCTTCGTTCTTGCAGTGTCGATTTCGATATTCACTATCTCTGTCTGCATGAAAAAATCCCCTCTCCAGAGAAAATAGCCACTGCGTAGACAGAGTTCTATTATTCCCAAGTACGCGGTGGGCACATTATTTTCCACGAGTAGGTCCGCGATGATGTGCAGCGTATCGTCGACCGGTACACTGGTAAATAAAGACGTTACGTCAAAGCTCACCATAATCTCTTTGTCCTGTAGGGAGACGCCCTCCAACCTATAGTCAATATATAGTCCCTCAATATATAGTCATGGACATATTAGGTACACAGATCTCGTTAGCCCCATACAAAGTACCTACAGCTAAATGCCTTGTGTTACAGGTGCTAACTCGACAATAGACTAAATACAGTACATAGATAACTTCCAAGACCCGAGAGAAACTAGAAAAAAACATTTCCTAGTTTGACTCGGCCAGGATCGAACCTTATACCTTCGATTTTACAGTCAGAGTGCCAAACCGCTGCGCTACCGAGGCCGTCAACGTTATTAGGCAATACTGTAAAAAACGTTACTGATAAATAGTTCCATACACTAAGTATGGTGAAACTAAAATCGAAAAGAAATGCTAATATAGAAAGAACACAGAAAAGATTAATAAGATTTGTATTTTCTTGTCGAATCTATGCTCTCGGGGCCGTGTCTTCACTTCCGTGGGTACCAGACATGTCTCGGTCTCATATGTCAAAATAAGTGCCTAATTCGGCCGAATCTTTCGGCCATGACGCCTTGGTACCCAGTTCTGTCTACAAGTCTCGGCCGAAATCATCTCGGCTATGCCGCCATGGTATACCCAGTTCTGTCTACAAGTCTCGGTCGAAATCATCTCGGCTACGCCGCCATGGTACCCAGTTTTGTCTACAAGTCTCGGTCGACTCCATCTCGGTTGCGGTCGCCATGTCAGCGTCGAGACATTTCGGGCTTGACAGAGAAATTGTAATTTTTACATGGAGAAGGGCATTTCTCGTGCGTGGCATGCTAAGCGAACAGGTACATTGGAAATGCCTTCGTTATCAACCCTTGTATGTCCCCACTGCTGGGGCACGGGTCTCTTCCTCCATCGTAGGAAGTTTAGGCCATACTCCACCACGGGGGCCAAGTCCGGGTTGGTGGAGGATTGTAAGACAGTGGCGGGCCTTACTGTCAGAAGTTATCAAGCCGCCCATGAGGCCTCTGACGTGGCTTAACGACTGCCATTACATGACAGCCGGCACCAACGGCTTAACATCCCTTGCGAAGCACGGAAGCGCTCGGAAAAATGCCACTTACGGCAGTCACGGGACGGTCACCTATCTGCACCTGACCGCGCCTGTTGGTGCTTAACTCAAGTGATTGATTCCAATCACTCGGTACGACTAGGCCACGAGCGCTTCCGTCCGTCACGGCCTATCTCAAAGACGATTAATAATAGAAAGCGGAAGTTTAGCATAGATATATTATTAATCCCTTTATTTTCTAAGTTACCTACATTTGTGAAGTTACAGTAGCAATGCCATTCGCTAACCGTGAAGGAAAAACTCGTGAGGAACTTTTACCTGTCTACACTTTTGCCTATGACAATTCACCCAAAGGTTGTCTAGAAGAGATAACTTTTAAAGGTAAGCCCGCCGTCTGTACTCTTCTTTAAAAAATATCTCTGTAATTTCCTTTTTATGTACAATAAAGTGTTCTCTATCTATCATTTGAAATATAAAGGTAGCCAGGTATTTAATGTTTCAATAGAAGACCAATTTAACATTTGTTATATGCTTTGCGTTTTCTTTCACTTACTTACCTTATGTAGCTCGAAATGCAAAAGCGGAATAAATCATGTCAAAACTTAAAAAGTCAGTGCCTAAATTATAATGCGTATAACAAGAAGAAGAGCAGATTTTTCATAGGATCAAAATATGAACATTGTACAATTTTAAGTTCCTGGCATGCGAGTAAATTCTCCCCGGTTTCATCACTATACGTAGAGACCTCCTTGTAGCCTTCTGAGAGTGTAGATTACTAAATTATCATGCGTTTGGCAAGAAGAAGAGCAGAATATTAACACTTTGTACAATTTTAAGTTCCTGGCATGCGAGTAAATTCTCCCCGGTTTCATCACTATACGTAGAGAGCTCCTTGTAGCCTTCTGAGAGTATAGATTACTAAATTATCATGCGTATAACATGAAGAAGAGCAGATTTTTCATAGGATCAAAATATTAACACATTGTACAATTTTAAGTTCCTGGCATGCGAGTAAATTCTCCCCGGTTTCATCACTATACGTAGAGAGCTCCTTGTAGCCTTCTGAGAGTGTAGATTACTAAATTATCATGCGTATAACAAGAAGAAGAGCAGATTTTTCATAGGATCAAAATATTAACACATTGTACAATTTTAAGTTCCTGGCATGCGAGTAAATTCTCCCCGGTTTCATCACTATACGTAGAGAGCTCCTTGTAGCCTTCTGAGAGTATAGATTACTAAATTATCATGCGTATAACATGAAGAAGAGCAGATTTTTCATAGGATCAAAATATTAACACATTGTACAATTTTAAGTTCCTGGCATGCGAGTAAATTCTCCCCGGTTTCATCACTATAAGTACGTAGAGAGCTCCTTGTTGGCTTCTAAGATGCCAGTGAACTTAGCAGATCATTGTCCAGCAGATATAAAAAAATATGTCTATGATCTAAAATGATCTAATGACCTAAGAGTGTAAGTCAGGCACCATATCGCCGTAATTTTGCACTCCCAAGTTGAAAATGAATAACGTTTCAGTTCAAGTGTATCGGTACACTTGCACCGAAATGTTATTACACTCTTGGTGCAGCCAAGTGTACTTGCACCGAAACGTTAATTACTTAATAATTTAATTATCATGTCCTCCGGGCAGTAAATCAAACAATCGACCACAATCTACAACGCTTTATTGACTATCACAGTTCTCTAGATAGTTCCTATTTACTTATTTCCGTTTATTATACTTTGTACAAATCGTTTACGATCTGACGCCTTTGATTGCGCGTGGGCACGTTTCCCTACACTACACACACAACATCAATGACCTGTGTGTACGTAAATCACGAGCAATTTTCCTATTGACACAGCCTGATTGGCGTCATGCGTGTTTACAGTTTTTTAATGGGATCGATTTTCTTGTGAATGTAGTTATGTTTTTATATTATTCTAACGCACGTCAGAAGAGCACTAAAACATTCGTTATACATAAACACGGTACAATATCTATCTACAGAAACACTCTCTTGGAAAAACTCAGCTGTCAGACATAGCTTAAGACAATACCAGCCAGGGAAGTCATTCAGAGACTATCGTGTATCGGCTACCGAACAACGACGCTATGCTCGTTAGTACATGTGTATGTATTTAAGGTGGATACGACCTTGGCCATACAATTCAGCGCAATGCACCTTTCTGGGTTTAGCAGGATTAAGTAGGTTTGTAAGATTAGGTTCTTGATTGGCAATTTCAAGCGCTGAGGTATTTGAACACATCTGACACTCAGGTTTCCTCGCGAAATACGCGGTGGGCACGCGTGGCAATTATGTTTATTCTCTCTCTCTCTCTGAGAGAAGCCCTTGCAGTGGCACGTATATAGGTTACTACATAAAAAAGGTTTTAATATTACTCTGGTTTAAAATAAAAAATAGAATAACAGTGGTCGTTTCAAGATCAGGACTGAAGGGGTATTCAGATTTTACGCATATGCCGTACTCTAGAACTGAAATAGCTTGTCTCACAGGGAAATTCGTAACGATTACGTGAGGTGCATACTTCGTAATTACGATTAAAATCGCAAAAAAATACAGAAATACCTACGTAGTGTCAATAATTATTCTTTAAATTTTTTTACTGTAAAGTAACTGAATTTCACCACATAGTTATAAACTGAAATATATACCTACACAGTACTCGAACATAGCTTAAAACTGTTAGGTACGTCTTTACTGAATATGGATGTAGACCATCAACTTTTGCTATTCTCCGCGATGCCGATCGGTAGCCCTTACCTCGAGTCTGAACGTGGCTGGCGAAAAAACGCTGTCTCTGGATCAGCCCCTGAGCCGATCACCTGACGTCCTTGGACTCCCCCTCGCCCTGGAGCAGCCGCTCGTATTTCTTCATCTGGCGTGACGCCACTTCCACTGGGACGTCTGTGAGGTAGTACGCCTCGAAGTTGGGCAGAGGCCGCAGCATTGAATAGAGCCGCTCCGCGTAGTGCCTGGAGGGAAGAGACTCGTTGACTCTACATTCTTTGTGAGACGTGAAGTGCTGTTTCGTTAACAACACTTGTACGCCGCACAAACGTATCTATTCTAGAAGAACTTCAGATAAAGACGAGGCTCTCCACAATCTGCACCCAACGCATCCTGATGTTCTTCGGACATACCGTCCGACGCGGGCCAGATAACCTGGAGTATGTTATCATCACCGGTCGAGCAAACGGGAAACGAAGCAGAGGACGACCACCAACGCGTTGGTCAGATATAATAACTAAAGCTTCGGGAGGACCCTACAAGCAGCCATTATATATCTGGCGCGTAATAGAATCCAATGCAGAGAGCTGGTGGCGGAATCTGCCCTTAGTCACGTCCCTCAGCCATGAAGAAACGACGAAGAAGAAGACGTCCCCACTGCTGGGTCACAGGTCTTTTAGGTTAGGCCTTACTCCACCACGGGGGCCAAGTCCGGGTTGGTGGAGGATTGTAAGACAGTAGTGGGCCTTACTGTCAGAAGTTATCGAGCCGCCCATAAGGCCTCTGACATGGCTTAACGACTGCCATTATATGACAGCCGGCACCAACGGCTTAACGTGCCTTGCGAATCACGGAAGCGCTCGGAAAAATGCCACTAGCGGTAGTCACGAGACGGTCACCCATCCTGCACTTGACCGCGCCTGTTGTTGCTTAACTCAAGTGATTGATTCCAATCACTTGGTTCGCCTAGGCCACGAGCGCTTCTTGCGGTGCTGTTTGCGTTGGAGCAAAGGTGCCATTTCAAGACTTTTTAGTCCCCAAGTCCCCAAGGGACAAAAGTCCCTGAATCGTAAAAAGTGTCCTGGAGTACTTGTCGCGGACTCAACGCCTACGGTGTGCGGTCATTTGTTCCCCGGAAACTGAGTGAAGCGTACGCTATGGAAGCAAATATTCTGAGATTACATTGTGTTGTAATTTACATGAAGATGAAAAAGAAAAGGCGTTTAAAAAAAAACACCGTTCTTATTTCCAGTCCGGTCTCTTGATGTCCTCGGTAACTTAAGGGACTTTTTGTACAGGGTCCGTTATTCGATACAATTGATAAGAGATCTTTATCGACGGACAAAAAAGTACGCGGGGGATAGTCACTCGTCTGCGCAGGCCTTTACTGTTTAAACTGTAAAAAAAAAACATCATAAACATCAGTAATCGATTTCGCAACACATAATAAGGCGCGCCACTGTCTTACAATCCTCCACCAATCCGGACTTGTCCTCCGTGGTGGAGTACGGCCTAACCTAGAGACCTGTGCCCCTGGAGTGGGGACGTACAAGCGTTGATATCGAACAGACCTCACCATTGCTCTTATCGTCCAGCAGAGGGGACATAGAGCGAAGCGTCAGACCGCTGGCATCATATCCGACCACCGCCGATAATTCTAAAGACCACAAACGAGCGATCTCAGCCGGGGTGATTGCTTATCTTCCAGCAGAGCGGACATAGAGCGAAGCGTTTGACCGCTGCTGAAGCTGGCACCATGTCCGGCCACTGCCTATAATTCTACAGACCCGAAACGAACGACCTCACCTGGCGACATTGCTCTTATCGTCCAGCAGAGCGGACATAAAGCGAAGCGTCTGACCGTCCGCACCATGTCCGGCCATCACTGATAATTCTAAAGACCACAAACGAGCGAACTCACCTGGCGTCATTGCTCTTATCGTCCAGCAGAGCGGACATGGAGCGAAGCGTCTGACGACGTGCGGTGGCCGCCGAAGACGGTCGCGTACGCAGGATGTCCCGCCCGCCTCCGCCAATCGCCGCGCAGACCACTAGCAGACGTGCCGAGGCGGTCCGGACCAGGGGGCTCTTGTGGCTAGGGGTAAGAGGCGAAGAAGTCATTGGGTGTATGATTAATGGGGTAAAGATCCCAATCAAACAGGCTTGGCCTAATGCGGCAGCCCGCGAGTCCAAAGTAGCACTGTTTTTGTTTACACCTATGACTCGATACTCGATATTGTTTCGTTCTGTCAACCTGGTGCTAATTATGATTTTGCTTATCCTACCCGACTTCCACGACACAGGTGGTGCCTAGAGTGGCAGTTGCCGTATTTATGTATTTTTAATTAAACATTTATTTTTTTTAGGAAGGGCACCGAATAGATGGTTGGAAGTCATAAAGCGGCAGCCGGTGGCAGCTTACACCAGGCGGTCCACGTGGCGGAAAACCGTTCGCTGTTGAAACGAGCGCCCAATGATCGCGTCCTCAGTCATGAGGGAACATTGAAGAAGGTGAATCGTCATCTCTACCAAGTAAGCCATTTTCTCAGCCATCGTCATCCAGCCACTGCCAGCAATCTGCCTCAGTTCGTCAGTCCGACGAGTTGGTGAGCGTCCTACGCAGACCCCAGATGACTTTTAAAAAGTACTTACTGCTTCTTTGATGGCCTCAGATAGTAACAACTTCTATACAGTTAATCATTTGTCCGGGGTGTTACTACGAAACTTGACTAGCCCGATCTAATGTAATACAAAGTTTCGGAGACCTAAAAATGGATAAGACAATACAGACAATAGTAGTGATATTCCAAAGTGCTATGGTAACCATCAAAGACATCACCATAGGCCATTTGTACAAATTAAGTAAGGCGGCTTCCAGTGGGAATCGAACCCACAGCCACTGTTTTGTTAGTCAGGCCTATTACTGACGGCCTTTGTTTTGGCTGTCAAGCTAATTTCATTACCATTCAGACTATAGTCTCCCCAATAGCAGACTCACTCAATCCCGTGGATGCAGAGCGCGGCAACAGCCTGTTTGAGGTCCACGTGGCACACCACCTCGTCCAGAGCCAAGTTGGCAGCGCGCCGTATGGGCCGGCTGAAACTGCCGGTCTTTACCAGCAGCAGATTCACCGCTTCGTAGAAGTCCTGGCGTAGAGAGACGGTGCTCGGTAATGGTGCTCCCACATTGCCGTTAGAAAATGTTTGTAAACATTTTCTAACATAAAAACATTTACTAACAAATGTTGTCAATTGTTACATTTTGTAAGGAACTGTTGCATGTTATAAGTGCTCCTACACTAATAGAAAATGTTTACTAACATTTTATAACATTTAAATGTGGTGTTGGCTCGCAGTTTGGTTAGCGTTCTGAGGGCGTCTACCTAACCCTCCTCCCCCCGCATCCCCGACTCACCGCATACCCCGCTATCACCTTTATAAAAGGTTTACAAACAAAAGGTAACACATGTTTAATTTTTTTATAATTTGTTTTGTTTTAATTTGTTAAATTAACGTTACTAAACATTTTCTAACATCAAAACATTTTTTAACATTTTTGATTACTTAAATGTTTGCTAACAAATGTTTACTAACGTAACTAAACATTTTCTAAAGGCAATGTGGATGCACCTTTAGGTATAACACGGCTTTACCTCGGACATAAATAACAGAATGCCGCTATGGAATCTGTTTTGTCCAATGTCCATATTTCGGGATAAATCTCCATACATCTGGCGCATAATAGGAACGAATGGAGAGCGCTTGGTGGCGGAAGCTGCCCGATAGTCGCGTCCCTCAGACATGAGGGCACGATGATGATGACATAACATATTACACCTTTACCCTAGCAAATTTGGAGGCAATTAATTGAAGTCTCAGTTCTGAGTCAATTCTCGTGGTAACTTATAGATTTTTTTTATAATTAGAGGTGTTTGCGGTCGGCCATCAACTCATCATTGACTGTGATCTTATAAACAACACAAGAAGAATTAAGATCATAGTCACAATCATCAAATGTTGGAGAACCATCAACTGTTTAATTATCTTTGTCATTGTCTGCAGTGCAATGCCTTTCATTGCACTGCAGACTTAGTTAAAGATGTCGCACCGCCTCTCGGAGATGACACACTTGGAAGAATACAAGGAAACGAAAATAAATATTAATCTGGGCTTAGATTGTCAGGTGCATTTTTAATGTTCCTTTGCTACTCACTGGTTTCTTGGTGTAGTTGGTATTTTTCAGAATACTGGCTAACGTGGCGCAGGCAGACTTAGCGACTTGGGTCCTTGGGGAGTCCACGTGGAGGCTAAGCTGGGAAAGGAACAACGTGTGTGCAGTCGTCGACAGCTGATAATAAATAAAATAAATAAATAAAAATCCTTTTATTCCCAAAACAGATAAAACTAAAATAACATTTTTGATTCTTAGGTATTTAGAAGTAGTTATTAATTATGTAGTTAGATTTCATATGATACAAAAACAATGTCTATAATTAACAAAAATTCACACTTACGAGTATACAACTGTTAAAAGTATATTACACAAAATACGTGCATTAAATAAAATTTATCTAATTTAATAATTTGATTGATTTGTAAAAATAATAATAGTAGTTTGATTAATTTTATAAATTTAGAATTCATGCATAATGAATAGGTAATTATTTTGGGGTTGTCCATTTCTG
Source organism: Yponomeuta sedellus (assembly GCA_934045075.1). NCBI lineage: Eukaryota > Metazoa > Arthropoda > Insecta > Lepidoptera > Yponomeutidae > Yponomeuta > Yponomeuta sedellus. The sequence goes on from OW203730.1 coordinate 21,855,850, forward strand.
GACGAAGGCCTCCTGCATCGTATTCCATTCTCCTCTATCCTTTGCTAAGCGCGTCCATGTAACCCCAGCGGCGGCTACGATATCGTCCGCCCAGCGGCGGCGCGGGCGGACGATATCGCTGGGAAAGGAACAACGTGTGTGCAGTCGTCGACAGCTGATAATGCACACATACAAGTCGACCTGCTGTTGGTAAAACGCTGCTTAATAGTGGAGAATTATGGGCTCATCTCATAAAGAGGTATGGTTTGCAGGGAATCATGTACGTGGCTGTTCAGTCCATTTCTTACTTAGACAATTTTAACAAATTTTTGAAACTAAAACCTAAGCCTTATGTCAACTCCATTTAGGAATGAAAACACTCCTTATGACTTGTGCGGACCTCCTGCCCCCTATCATCCTACGTGCAGCTTATAATAACTTGTAATGTGACGTGTGTAACATAATAATACAGAATTTTAGTTACATACATACATAACCTCACGCCTGTATCCCAGAGGGGTAGGCAGAGACCAGGGACTGCTACTTGCCACGATCCTGACAAATCACCTTCGCTTCATCAACGTTCACAAGTCGTTGCATGCACGCACGCCGGTTCCGGGTACTCTTTATCTTTCCCTTTGCTAATACATCCCCTATTTGGTCGATGTAAGTCCGTCTGGGACGTCCCTTACCAGCCCTTCCACTCACATTCGCAATATATATTTGTTTCGTGAATCTTTCTTCCTTCATCCTCTCCACATGTCCAAACTAACGCAACATTCCTTTCTCAATTCTAGTCACTACATCCTCTTTCAGTCCACAACGTTCTCTAATCAGACTATTGCGTATCCTGTCATTCAAAGTAACACTACACATGCTTCTTCTCAAGGACCTCATTTCTACTGCATTAATTCTAGTTTCTTGCTTCTTTTGCTACACCCAAGTCTCGCTACCATACATAAGTGTTGGGACCAGCACGCCACTATGAATAGCCAATCTATACCTAAGCCAAACTTGATAAAGAATAGAGGTAAACAAACCAATTTAGGGTTATCACAACTCACGTTTTACAAATCTTCTATTGTATACATGATTATAGCCTTTTACTTCCTAACTATTTATTAACAATTCCTATTGCAGCATATTTAACTAGAATCACTCAAATAACCTGCATATTACCTTGTGATTTCGAAAAACTATAAAAAATTTGACATTACTTTTACGCGACAGCCCTACAGAAAAAGAAACATGGACGAAATTCAGGTGTGACAAACATTTTGGGAAATTTAGTTTATGCCAACAAGTGAAGTTTAGTCGTTTGTCAATACGTGTATATCGCATAAGTATATAGCATATATGTGTGACAAAATGGCACAAGACAAAAATATAGATTGCCCCCATATCATTGTGAATTAAATCCGATAGAAATCATATGGGGGCAAGTAAAAGGCCATGTTGCTGCCAAAAATAAAACTTTTTAAATGGCCGAACTAAATAAAGGTCCTGTTAGATGAGGCAATAAGTAAAATTACTCCAGCAGCATGGCAACGTTGTGTTGAACACGTAATTAAAGAAGAGAAGAAAACGCCGAATTTGATGGTGTATTGGATAATGTCATTGATGAATTTATAATTCAAGTCTCCGGAGACACAAATTCATCCTCCTCTTTGGCCAGTGACAGTGATGATTAGTGTGAACATATGAATAAAAATATATACAAAGAACTTTCTTTTATTGCAATATTTGCAGTAGGTCCCAATCTCCTCATTTTCACAGTAGCATCTATAGGTACTTATTAATATTATAAAGTTGAAGCGTTTGTATGTTTTTTGCTTAAACGCGCTTAATTCTATAAGGAAAATCATGATGGCTCGCGTAGATTTTTGTTAAATCTGTGTGTCATATTTCATATTTCAGTGTTGTCATATGTCATTTCCAAATCGGTTAAGCCTTTCACTATAAAATCATAAACATATAAACATAAATAAGCATTTTACATTAGTAGGAGGAACGATTATCAATTGTATGAAAATGATTTCTAGAAAAGGTTGTTAACATCTGCCTTTTAGGTGTAAACAAGTCGTTGCCTAGCAACGGTTTGTTTAGCTCAGGTATAGCTCTTTTGGTCGGCTGCACAATTTACACAGAATTTTAGTTGTTGATCGGAAAGATAGGCGAGAGGCTAGGACAAAAGACTATAGGCCTGTTTCTGAATTGAGAATTTCACTAAGTAATTACTTAAGTAACGTTCTGTCTTGCTCTTTGCTGAGAAATTCGTAGAGACAGCACTGCAGTTAAGTATTTACATAGCGACATTCTCAATTCAGAAACTGGGCCTATGGCCAGCAAGAGTTGCTTTAGACAGTCCAAAAATGCTCACTTGTCGAATGAATTCTGCAGTCCTCTGCTCGCTGATGACGCCCCAGAAATTTCTAAGAGAATTGGGTATTTCGATCAGTGTTTCCGCGACGTCAAACCTGGAAATATTTGATTCAAGGTCAGAGCCACATCAATTTTTTTTTATTATGAGGAGATAGTAGCTCAACACGCCATACCTAAGTACTATAGTTAGAAAAGATTTGCTACAGACCAGATTCTGCCTACACGCCTACACCTATGGCCCATGGCCCAGATAGCGTACATTATTGTCTTAGTTGCATGACGGGAAGTATACAATTTTACAAAGCTTAAAGGTTGCAAGATCTCTAATGCTAAGAAACATTCAGAATAATAATAATATTGGCCTTTTGCATCCACTTAATGAGATGATTTATACGGCGTCCAGTGGTATCTTCACCCACACCAGATGGGAATAATATAACTAATAGAATTCTTTCCATGGATTTGTCTATCAGTTCCTCGTGAAGAAAAGGAAGTATCCGGAATCGAAGCTTCTATTCATTGAAATACGGGCGAGGCATAGAGAGAGATAAAAATATATTATTCTGCTACATATTCGTTGAGTGGTTATCTAGATACCTAAAGATAGTGGAACTGACCAGGAAGAAGCTCGCAGTCTCATCAACAATTCTAGGCAGAGCGCGTCGCATCCACGCTCCACAGTCTCGAGTCGGTCACTCTCCGCCGTCGACCCAGGAGACAGGCTCCGGCAGTTCACCGAGGTCTTGGTGCTTGGGGTAAAGAAGTTGAAAGAGCCACGGACAGAAAATATATTGTTTGGTACGTGAAATTTCGGGGTTTCTGCACATGAAAAGTATTCGATTACTAGTGTGTTATTAGTAATGCCAGCATTATTGCAGTCTGAGAAAGGTGCCCTAGGTTCGCATACAAGCGAATTATCTATTTTATTAATTCGGCGACGAAGATTTGGACGTAAGCTAGCAAAGTATGTATCTATATTAATAAGCTTAATAAGACGCTCACTGTTGGGCACAGGCCTCGTTAGCGTCTCGACAGCCATATCAGTACGTCTCCATCTCGTCCAATGTCCCTTTGCCGTTTTCTTACTGTAATAGTAACTATTATCTAATCTGTGCTGTAATCGACCCACCGTAGACGTATCACAGTGTAACTGTATGCTACTCACAGTGAGTTATGCCTCGGTTTCCGCCAAACCATCTCACTCATCTTCAACTCCTTGATCTTCGCTTGAATGCTAATAGACTTAGCGTTGGTTAGGGTACTCTCAGTCTTGGCTGCTACTGAAGACTTTTGCGGATATGACCTCCTGCTCCTTGGTTGTTTATCTTTTTCAGCGTGAATTGGTGGCAGCTGAATTATTTCTGCTGGCTTCTTATCTTCGGTGAAATCTAAATGAAAACCTAGCTAATTTAATAAATTAAAAAGTATTTAGTAAACACCAAGTTAAAACGATGACGTTTTCTCTCTTAAAATCAGTCCTCATAAATAACCCCGTATTGGCACAGCTGGTGCCTCCCTATTTCTTTCTGTCATAATCCAGCCGCTACCGGTAATGTGCCACAGATTGCTCCGTCCAGAATACTAATGGGTATCCTATGCTGCGTTTGCCAGTTCGTCTTCACTCGAGAAATTTAGAACCAAATCGGTTATAGGTAATCTCTTCGGCATTGACCGGACCACTGCTACTGACCTTGACCGACCTTGCTAATTTGATAGGATATGTTAATCGCTTTAGTTATTTCGCGACTTGTCACTACTCACCACTAAGTTGTGTCTGGGTTTCGAGAGATAGTACCCCGTACTTACCATTTTTCCCGGTGACACGCACACTCTCCCCGGAAGCCATCTCATTGTTTGCCCATCGATCAAAGTTCACGTCTCCCTCAAAGAGACATGGCAGCGTCTCGGCCTTGGTCAGCGGCTGTGGATGTGTGTTACTGGTGAACAGCATATTGAGATGCGGACTGTTCGGACAAGAGAGGTGTCGTTGAATCGGCGGGAGCTTGAACGGCTCCTTTGAGGTCTTTTCTCCTGGAAACATTTTCACTTTGATTCCAGAATCGTTCGTGAATAGAACGTCTTTGTCGTCGTCCTTGATAAGGGCTTCGACGGTTGGTGTGATGTCTGCGGTGCTGATCTTTTTTGTAAGGGACTCTTCGGAAAGAGGCGTGAGCGTCCCGAATTTCTTCTTTTCCAAGTCTCCGGAGCGATCAGACGGTAGCAGGTCTATGCTCTCTGACAGCTTGTTGTAAAGATCTTGCAAGTCTCTATCTACGGATTTGGACATCTCGCTGAAAGAACTTGAGCTAGTGGCGCTTGAGTTATTCAAACTATTCTGCTTAACGCTGTAGTTATACTCCACTATCGAGTCTTCGTCGAAGTCTGAGTCGGAGCTTTTCGGTGAAAAACAGTCAGTGACATTTAGTTTGGTTTTCACTTTGGTTGGAACCCTTAGGTGCCCTTCTGAGTCGCCATGTATTATCCTGACGATCTCTTCGTTTGAACTGCTGTCGCTGCTCTCGAAGGCCGTTTTACTTCCGACACTGGGACTCTTGGACTCAGGGCACTTGGACGAGTAATCCTCTAAAGAATGATCAAGGCAAAGGTTCAGCTGGCCGTTTTGATTGCCAGGCGAGTCATTGAAGTTCTCCAAGGTGTCTGTAGTTTTAGCATCTTGTAGACACTTCATACCGTTATCCGAGTACTGGACGGAGGTGTATTGAATCGTGCTTTCTGTGATGCAGACGAATGAGGTCTGTGTTTCCAGAGTTTGTGTTTCGTTTTGGCACTCTGCCTTGGCTAGTTCTATGATGGTCTTGCTGGTCTGCGTGAAAGTTTCCATCGAGCAGGTCTGGACGCTAGTCGTCCGGTTGACGGCCGCGCCTTGCTTAGAACCTCTGCTCTGATTGCTCTTTACCAACGACAAATCGAACTTTACTTCCTGAAAATTATCAAATATAATATTTGATGTCCAATGAGGACAATGTCCAATGTTATATAGATAGGTAGATATGTAGTCTATATCTACCTATCTATATAACAAAATGTATATATAGATTTTAAAATTGGAAGCTTTGCTGTACTGAGGTTATTGTGGTTACAACGGTTACAGAACCCTTTTTTACTTATACTATTTTTATTTTTAATGCACAAACCCGTGCTAAGGACAAATTTAAAAACCTATTTAGAGGCTAAAAATTTCACCCATGCCGGGATTCGAACCCGCAACCTCTGGCTATCCGTGCCAGCCACCCGTATCCGTATCCGTGTCTTTTTTACTTATTTGTAAAAAAAGAATGAATGAAATTAGGCATTGTAGTAAAGATTTATCCCTGAACATCGATATCGATATCAACCATTGTATGTTCCCACTGCTGGGGCACGGGTCTCTTCCTGCATCGCAGGAAGGTTAGGCCATACTCCACCACAGGGGCTAAGTCCGGGTTGGCGGAGGATTGTAAGACAGTGGCGGGCCTTACTGTCAGAAGTTATCAAGCCGCCCATAAGGCCTCTGACAAGGCTTAACGACTGCCATTACATGACAGCCGGCACCAACGGCTTAGCGTGCCTTGCGAAGCACGGAAGCGCTCGGAAAAAATGCTACTAGCGGTAGTCACGGGACGGTCACCCATCCTGCATCTGACCGCGCCTGTTGTTGCTTACCTAAATCAAGTCATTGATTCCAATCATTCGGTTCGGCTAGGCCACGAGCGCTTCAAGAGGTTCTCAAGTCGTCCGTATATTTTTTATGTACGAGTAGGTATATTCGCTGAACATACGTAAAAAATATACGGACGACTTGAGAACCTCTTCCTTCTTTGTTAAGGATGTTAAACATATCCTCTCATTCCGATGTTAAAACCTAACTGCAAAGTAGGTACTTGGGGCTGCAGGTGATGCAAATTACTTCAGCTAGATGTCGCTGCCTATACCTCATACAGAGAATATTGTACAGTGCTACACAAGAAATAAGTCTCGCGGATGTATCTGCGCAGATGACCAAATTTTGGATGTGCGGCAAGTTGATCGACCAATCAGATAGTTTCATTTTATGGCAGGCCGCGCGCCTTTGTTGCTATTGGTTGATTCAACGTCATCGATGCAGGTGACTATTAGTTTGGCAATATTAGCGTGAGCGAAATAGGTAGCGCTACTGCGGCAATGAATTCTGCACCTTAACCGTATCGGTTAAAGATCATGTTGAATGTACTTATAGCTTCGGGTACTTTCGTTACACTTCTTCCTTTTCTGCACGAACGTAGGTTCCCGAAGGGACTTTTATTATGTGTAGTAGGTACTGTAAAGAGGTTCAAAGTTTCACTGATGCCGGTGAGTCGCCCATTAGCTCAGTTGGAAAGAGCGCTGGCACGGATAGCCAGAGGTCGCGGGTTCGAATGCCGGCATGGGTGGAATTTTTAGCCTCTAAATAGGTTTTTAAAATTGTCCATAGCACGGGTTAGTGCATTAAAAAAAAGTATAATCATATCCTCTCACTCAGAATCCTCGTATGATGGGTGTGATTTAGGATTTTACTTTACTGGAAATTTATTCTTACTAAAGAAGAAGGAGAAGATAAAACGTAATCGATTTCCATACCCCCAGCTCCTTTTCGTCCTCTTGCCGAATTTGTTCTCTAAACTGCTCGCTGTCGCTGGACTCATCTATATCTAGAACATAGGTCTCTCGACCCGAAGAGTAGTTCTTGTCCGAACTACTCTCCGCGTAGTATTCACCAGAGTTCATCCCCAGAGTCTTCTGTGAGTCTGTATACGCCACCTCACCGACTATATCTTCGATTTCTTCCTCCTGTCAAGATAACTCTTTAGCTGCACTTCGTGGACGCAATATCATAAGGCTGGGCTTAGTTTTGCAGCGAAAAGATGCGGGAACTAACTGACGTCGCAACTGCTAGGCTTCTTTTTTGCTTTTGATCTATGCTTCCAGTAGTTGTAGTTACTTGCTTACCGTAGGACAGTCCTAGTCCTATGGCATCCTACTCTACACTGCTCCCCAATCCTCTTCCTATTACATTTGTTGGATGATAGTCTGACTGACCGCCGACCCATCCTTGGCCATCCTATGTGACCTGTAGCTGAGAACTTACCATTTTTGACGAATTTTGAACAAAAACCAGATAAAACAATGTTAAATATTGTTTCTAATCCGCCCGCGGCTTCCTTACGTATTTACAAACATTTCAGTGCAATTCTGACAGGCTATGACAATTTAACCAAAGAGAATCTCTGACTTTAAACTAGGAAAACGTTCATGCCAACTGGTTTTCTTTTTATGTTTGTATAAGAACAAACTCTACAGAGTTTATATTGTAAACAGTTCTCGCACGGTTTTTACGTGCTATGTACAATTTTGGTCGTATATTATTAAAATTGTATAGTAAAGATTTTTCATTGGTTTTGGACATTAAGTATTTCAAAAGTAGTAAGATTCAATTTATCGTGGGAACTATTATACCACTTGACTATATTCCACCCATGCCGGGATTCGAACCCGCGACCTCTGGCTATCCGTGCCAGCGCTCTTTCCAACTGAGCTAATGGGCAACTCACCGCCATCAGTGAAATTTCTGGCTGAAGTAATTTGCATCACATTGCAAGTGATGCAAATTACTTCAGCCAGATGTCGCAGCCTGTACGTAATACAGAGAATATTGTAAAGAGGTTCGAAATTTCACTGATGCCGGTGAGTCGCCCAATAGCTCAGTTGGAAAGAGCGCTGGCACGGATAGCCAGAGGTCGCGAGTTCGAATCCCGGCATGAGTAGAATATTTTAGCCTCCAAATAGGTTTTTAATATTATACCACTGGTTGGTTGGTACAGTGGCTGCGAATTATCTGGTTGTGCATTATTGTCTCCTGAAAATCGAATTCACTTGGTCAAGATTCCATTGCATCTGAATAGGCGTGACGACAGTATCAAATACCTAATCAAAGATTTAACGATTTTAAAAGGACATAAAACACTGAATTAGTTTAAAGTTGTAAATTAGACTTAAAACACTGTAGTAGTAATAAAATAAAAGATAATAATATTGCTCAGCCATTGGTAAATTTCACCGGTGCTTTGTTTGACGTTTGATGTTTGTTTACCTGGGTGTGACGTCAGATTCGATGCCATGACACTGCGAGCTGTTTTCCCACAGATTTAAAATAATTTTAGAAAAAATACTTTATTCGTTAAACTTTAGTTTATTACTGAAATAAAGTTTTTTTTTTTTAAATAATAAAAGTGTCCCCACACAATGGAAGAGGACATAAAAATCTTTCATCATGCCCATTGAGATCAGGCACATGACAAAAAACAATGTTTACGGTTGTCCACAAAATAAAAATAAGTGTGTGTACTCTTGAAAGAGCCAGTAAGTAGCTTGGTTTGATGGCGACAATGTAACAGCCACATTCATTGCATACTCTCCTTAAACTGCGACCTTTTTGAAAGCGAGAGTTTGCACCAAGCAGTTTTATTTTAATTTATTTAAAGTAAGAAAAAAAAATACCTGCAATATAATGCCTCCACCGTAGATAGAGTAGAACTACTCCCTCTACGGCCTCCACGGATGTAAAAGAAATGCCTCCCATCCCCCGAAACCGACAAGGTTTATCTGTGCATTGGGTAATTGACTTCGATGGACCCATTCCCTCCTTTGATCCCGTCCCCCAAGGGTGCCTTAATTGGGACCCTATTACCACCTCGGCTGTAAGTTTTTCCGGTCTAAATTTTCACAGAATATGTGTTATTACGACGGATTACCGAAAAATGTATGGGAATTGCCTAAACCGCCTAAAGCTGGGTACTGACCAACGTTACGAGGTGTAACGTAACATGTTACACAGCGAGCATTCATGCTGTCAAATATGTTATTAATAAATGATAAAAGTAAACGAAATTCTAAATTTTAAGTTTTAAAGGTTTTAAAGATAAGACCTTAATATCATTCTTATATTAATATTACATATTGATGTGCACGCCCTCTAAATGATTACCATACCTTTTGGGATGAGGCGCTGTTTACTGTAATACAGGCAATAAGCCTAGCTCAGTAGCAGATGCTGTATGATTTTGTGCTATTGAACGTATCAGTCCTATGTAACTTAGCCCTATTTTGTATTCTTTGGTCAATAAAAATATTCTTATTCTTATGTAGTGTTACGGGGAAACCAGCGAGTGTGCAGCAGTTTGAGTGCTCCAACCGGCTGCCGGCGAATGTTACATTTCACCCCGTAACCAGCTCATAACGTTGGTCAGTACCCAGCTTTAAAGGTAGAAGAAGCAATCGTTATCAACCCTTGTGTGTCCCCACTGCTGGGGCACGGGTCTCTTCCTGCATCGCAGGAAGGTTAGGCCATACTCCACCACGGGGGCCAAGTCCGGGTTGGTGGAGGATTGTAAGACAGTGGCGGGCCTTACTGTCAGAAGTTATCAAGCCGCCCATAAGGCCTCTGACACGGCTTAACGACTGCCATTATATGACAGCCGGCACCAACGGCTTAACGTGCGAAGCACGGAAGCGCTCGGAAAGATGCCACTAGCGGAAGTCACGGAACGCTCACCCATCCCATACCTGACCGCGCCTGTTATTGCTTAACCAAGTAATTGATTCCAATCACTCGGTTCGCCTAGGCCACGAGCACAGAAGAAACAATGAATCAAATAAAACAAGAGGTTTACATTAAAATATGACAAACGTCTATTTAGTGACACTCCTAATAAAATCTCTATGCAATAGTCAATAGTACAAGGTTAGTGTACAATAAATATCACAACGATAGATACCCATTCAGTTACATTCAATACATGCTTGGTAGGTACTTAAGTAGGGTTCACACGAAGCGATTCCCATACAAACGTAGTCGGGTTTTTGTTTCAAGTCACATACAGGATTGCATTGTAACTTTATCCATACGTTCAGAGGGCACAAATCTAGGTTTGATCGTACCTACTTAGGATTGGAAACAAACTTATCAAAAATAAATTATAACCTTGTAATTAGTTTCTATGAAGACTTAAGATGCTCTAATTTCCTTTTTATTCTGTTATTCTTCGGTATAAGTACAGTCTGTAAGCTTTTAGAATCTACCTAGGCTACTATCGGATAAAACCATTGCAATAATTGTATTGCAATAACGTTAGGTTTATTTTGTATTGTTATTTATAACTTTACATAACTTTTCAAAATAGTAAAGAAAAGTTTTATACAGAGCAGAAAGCAGTATTACACTCGTGTGCTTTCGGCGAAAACTGAAGCCTACTCTAGAGCCCGAGGTAGGTATATTCTAAAAGCTAACAGACTCTACGAACAAACCATGATTTCAGTCCTCTAAACATATCGGTAATGCCATTGTGATCGTGGTCATGTCGTTTGTAAAGAAAAACCAAACTGTGTATGTATGGGAATCGCGCCGTGAGGCGCCCTCTTCGACATTTCGTATGAGTGACTAACTCGGAACTTGCATATAACAAAAACACAACTTTTTGGCAATATTCAATTGGCATTTATATATTGATTGAAATATTATATATATATATATATATATATATATATATATATATATATCATTATGTATATATCTGTACGTTCAAGAAAACTTTTTTTATTTTTTATTTACTTTCCACAAATACATAAATAGATGAGGTGGCTTGCCATTTCTGACAAAGCAGGAAATTTTTGGTTACACCAAACTAAATGTATTTTAAATTCTCACAGAGAGAGAATACCAAATACGCAACTCAAAGCAAGTCCCTTACATATCCACACATTTTCTAGCTGATACAAAACACCACGATCTACGAACTTACAATTTCTTACACATTCAACAGTCAATATACGTTTTTATATTGAACTGTAGGCAAAAGGTTTAATCACAGCCCTTTGGCAAAGAAGTAATATTATTTCTTAATGATCCGCGATACTCATACACAGTTATATATTAAACGGGTCAAACGCAATTACATCATTTCCCAATGTTTCGGCAGCGTTACAGCTTTACGATTAACCTAAGAATGATCGCTATTAGACCCGTTTAATATATAACTATGAAAGAAGTAATGTTTGGAAAAAAAGCGTCTTCACTATCGAGAATTTCGTAAACTTTTCTTTCTATGTATAATCAGCCCATATCAACCCACTGCTGGGCATAGACCTCCTTTTCCTCACGGTCCTGTGCTAATCTGATCCATTTGTGACCCGCAACCCTCACGATGTCGTCTGGCCATCGTGTCGGTGGTCTGCCTACCAACCTCCTTCCCTCCCTTGGCCACCACTCCGATGCTGCCCTGGTCCACCGGCCGTCTTCCTTTCTAGCCAAGTGTCCCGCCAAATTTTTTTTACATCCAAGAAATTTTAGGTTCGATCTCTAGATGCACTTAGATTTTTAATTTAAGTACATATCTGTGAATTTGTATTAATACTACCCTACCTATTGTGGTATTACTACAAATTCAACATCGTAAGGAAACCTAAATGTATGTGGTGTTCACACCTCAACGCTTGAAATCTCTTTAGAAGGTTGTTATCGTTGCATTGGGGCACCACAAACCAATTTCGCATGGGTGGTCACCGGATCTCCTCATTATAATACCCACCAATAAGACTCCACTTTCGCTTCCTTATGTCCTATTCTATCCCTAGAATAGGACTCCACTCCTAGGTATTTCAGCCATGCAGGGCCGGACTGGACTAAGAGGCCCGGGTAGCATTCACCCTCGTTACTTTTAGTTTTACGCAGCGGGCCCCACAAATAATCGCGATCAGACCCGTTTATTATACATCTATGAGCATCGAAATACTAAAGTCTGCTTATTTATGTTGGGTATGTCGGAGCAATGATTGAATTCTTTGCCTACAGCTTATAGGTATAACACGAAAACGAGATTAAAATCTATTCAGAAACACGCGATAAACAATAATTTTACAGTAAATCGATCGATATATTCGCTAACAGAGCTCTTTAGCACAACACTCACGTAAATACCCTTTATCCAATAAATCTCTACATTAAACTTAACGCTATACAGAATGTATAATATTATAATCAAATTTATTATTTAAGTTTAAGAGCACACACATAGTTGAATGAAGAATTTGAGATGAAAATAAAGGTTTTACAGATGATATGTTACAGTTCTTAACAAAACGAAGACAGTAACTTACTTAATTTTCAAAGGCGACGCAAAATAGTTTATAAAACGCGTTTGATTATTAAAATATAATAAATTATAGGACACCAGATATTTATTTGTCGATTAACATAAGAGTTCGCCGCAGATAAGGGCCAATTAAAGAAAGAGATTATACATGGCGGCGATCCTATTTGCATCTCGCTTACACGGTACCCAATAGTCAGAGGAAACAAGGAGCACCGCTATGTTTAATATCTAATCGCTACGTGATTGACTAATTTCCAGTTCCATTGAAGTCCAAATTAACCTCCTCAGTTGTGACCTTGAAAACAACAACAGCTTTCTATTGTTTTTTCAAGATATGCCTGACCTTGAAAATAAATGCTACAAATTGTTATGGTTAGGCAGTCCTCACCTTGAAAATTACCAGAAAAAACGATAACATTGTTGTTTTCAAGGTTATATACGGAACATAATCTCGCGTTTGACGAACGAATATTTAGGTTCCTATAATTAGGATATAAAGTGTTTATTATACTGTCTTACAAATAACACACCAAGTGGCCACACCGAAAAATAACACTTGAGATAAGACACCATTAAACAAGTCGACATTATAAATCTATTGGATATACTTTCGAGAATATACAACGGTCAAACTTTTCTCACAAAGATTGATTTTGATCTTCTATAACTACTGTATACAGGCGATTTTATGACTGAGCGCGATGCACATAAATTCCGAAAGACCGCCATCTATCCGGTCCCATTCGTATAGAAATAACTAATTCAAACTTCCATTTTATCTTAAGCTTACGACTTTAATATAAATCAGTTTCTGAAGAGTACTACAAAAATTCTTTAATTCTGAATCAGTTTGTAGAAATTTCTAAGAGTTCGGCTTTGCTAAAACTATTTTTTGAAATAGGATTCAATAAAACCCGGACTTTCTTCCTTTACTTTGCCATTGATTTGGTTAGTTTATGTATGTATTTGTCCGTTGGAGGCACTGCGATAGATTTTTTTCTTCAGATCTTCGGTTACGTTATGACGAACTCTTTGAGAGTTCCATTAATATATTGTAACTAGTAGAACTGATTACGACCTTAATTTAGGGACAAAAGGTTGAATGTCCTAAATACTAAGTTTTCACAGGATGCATATTATTGGGTACCTAAATGCCCAGTTCCTAATTAGGATATGAATGAAGTTGGCCCATCATTATGAACCCGAGTAATGTTAACCTTGACCTTGAAAATAACAATGGTTTTCGATTGTCATTTTCAAGGTCAGTACTTAGGTTATTTTACCAATAAGTCGAAAATCTCCTACATTAAACCGTTAGATTATGCTAATCTATGCAAAACACCGGTCGGGGCAGTAATAGTGACAGGCCGACTGTCTCTGGAGCTTTTCGGCATTTAAAAGTGAGGGTGATATTCCTCGCACGTAAAAGTTACCTGACCAATCGACTATGTACATTTCTCCCCACTTTAGTCTCTTTCGTATTTGCTTAACCTAAGAGTGTCCAAGATGGCCGCCGAACCCGTCGATATAATGTAGTTTCCGCTCGGCGGCAAGAATAATTAAGCTACTTGGATGGCAAATGCCGCTTTTGAAGGCGTAGGAAAACTAGTGAGATTTTCTGAGTCAAACATTGATTCAGCCAATCTGCTTAGCTTATCCGACCAATCTGACAAATTTTACAAAAATTTCACCGCCCTTAGCACTTTTGTCTTTGAGTGTCATGAGAAATTCACCTAAGAGTTTCCAAGATGGCCACCCGTCCCGTCGTTAGTGTAGAGTCTCCGCTCGAGCGCACGAATAATTAGGCTCTTGCATGGCAAAGAAACCTTATACTGTTAAAGGCATTAGGAAAACTAGTCAGATTCCAGAGTCAAACATTGATTCCGCCAATCTGCCAAGTCTACCTGACCAATCTGACAAATTTCACCGCACTTAGCACTTTTGTCCTTGAGTGTCACGAGAACTTAACCTAAGAGTTTCCAAGATGGCCGCCCTACCCGTCGGTGAGGTAGAGTCTCCGCTCGGGCGCGCGGCGGGCGCGCGGGCGGCCGAGTGACACTCAGCGGGGCGGGGGCGCGCCGGGGACGCCGCACGCTGACAGGTGGCTGCCGTGGAGGCGGACTATCTCCGACACTATTGCGCACTCTATGTCCACGCCTGGGGGAAGGACGTCGTTTGTACTGGTTAGCGTGTCGATGGCAATGCAAATATTATGCCGTGGAGGGGGACTATCTCCGACACTATTGCGCACTATGTTGTAGAGGGGGTCTATCTCCGACACTACTGCGCACTCGATGTCTACGTCTGGGGGGAGATACACTGTTTGTAGTGGTTCGTATCGATGGCAAGATAAGTATGCCGGTAGTAAATATGTATTTATGGCAAATAACAAAGTATCTCCGCAACTCTACTAGTATCGAGCCTATTTTGCATAATGGTGGCGGACTATCTCCGACATTATTGCCCACTCGATGTCCACGCCTGGGGGAGGGACATCGTTTGTATTAGTTAGCGTGTCGATGGCAAGACAAATTTTATGCCATGGAGGGGGACTATCTCCGACACTGCTGCGCCCTTGATGTCCACGCCTGGGGGGAGAGACACTGTTTGTACTGGTTCGTGTCGATGGCAAGACAAGTTTTATGCCGTGGAGGCGGACTAGTTACTTTGGTATTTATGGCAAATCGGATGTCCGCAATTGGACTACAATCGTGCCTATTTTGCGTGATGGAGGCGGACCATCTCCGACATTATTGCGCACTCGATGTCCACGCCTGGGGGAGTGACGTCGTTTGTGCTGGTGAGCGTGTCGATCGCCAGACAAATTTTATGATGTGGAGGGGGACTATCTCCGACTCTACTGCGCACTCGATGCCCACGCCTGGAGCTGGAGCGCTTGTATTGGTTCTTAGCGCGACGATAGCAAGACACGTGGAGTGGTACTATCTCCGACACTATTGCGCACTCGACTTCTACGACAGGGAGGTGCGCCACATTACTTATATAGCTAAAACTGCTTGAAAAAATATATTGCAAAGACGATCAACCCAGATTAACAAGTTGGAAGACTTGGCCCAGTGTAAATCGATTGTCCTAATAAACTGTGAACTGTGGTTTTATGAAACACGCCCTGGGTGTGAAGCTCACCTGAATGCACCTCCTCCCTCGTGAGCACGATCTCCTGGCTAGCCTCGGGAGTGACCAGGATCACGCGGTGGTGACGCGTCTGCAGCATATTGGCCACCACCATCTGCAACAGGCCGGTCACTTGTCACAGGGGAGCGGGGAACACGGTGTGGTAATTGGGGTAACGGTACCGTACCGATCACAATGATTTATTTATTTATAACACTATACAGAAAATTATTAAATAATACAGAAAATTATCATGCATCGCGAAACCTCAGACGCTCGTTGAGTATAAATTGGAAATGCATCGTCAAACACTGATGTGTTTGTCGTGTTGACAGTGTTAAATATTTTTTTTCTGTATTTTGTAGAAATCGAGATTTTTTTTAATCTAGTCCTTAAGCGTTACTGCTGTGAACAAACACATCTGTGCTAAAATATATTAGGATAAAGCTCGTATTATTATGATAGAACTTCACATTTCTTCAACTTCGTTTAATCATTACAAAATTACCTTATGTTTATACTTGTCGAGGGCGGCCCTCGCCTTGGGTATGAGCAGGTTTTCATCAGTCTCCAGCTTGAATGAGACGACGTAGGCTTCTGGCACCCACAGGTTCACCAGCGGCGCCAGCATCTTCGGCACTAGTTGCAGCTGGATTATTGGCGCGCCGCTCGCCGATTGCATCTTGTGGGTTGGCTGCAACAGAGTTGTTTTATGAGTGGGTGATTGAGTCTATCTATCCAGCCCTTAAACGGAGCCCACCGTAGGGCGCAGGCCGCTTCTCGTTTACGACAACGCATCTGAACCTTTGCTAGTCTCGACCAATTTTTCTTACCCGCTTTTATAAGTGACGACGATAAGAGACGTGATTGCCACTCTCTTTTCGGGATCTATTCTCTTTTCTTTTCACTCTCTTATTTCACCAACACGTCTGTTGGTGAAATAAGAGAATTAAAACTACGATTTCTTAAATCAAAATTATGTTTTAAAATTACTAAGGGACCATCCATATTAGTTACGTCACACGTAAGAGGGTGGGAGGGGGTCCACGAAGTATGACTTTGTGTGACTGGGGGGTGGGAGGGGGTCCTAAATTTTGTGACGTCACATTTCCAAATCTTCGTGTTCAAACATGAATTTTGTACTCCTAACGAAATACTCAAAACATTTGAGACTCTTGATATAAAACTAATTTCGAAATTGCTGTTTGAATTCAAAATATGTGACGTCACACTAGGGAGGAGTCTCACAAATGTGACCAGCTATGCCAAGGAAGGAGGGGTTAAACGTCTTTCTACTACGTAGAAAGACGCAGACACCGTTATGGAGGCAGTGTGCAAGAGAACGCGGGCTGTGCTACGGTGACCAGGTGTGAACTTGTTTCGTATCCCAAATTATTTCTCAGTCCTTACGAATGTCAAATTCTTAAGTACCAGATAGCTTTGGGGCCAAAGTTGGTCAAGCACGTTGGTCAAACTGCGCGCAGAAGTACCCAGACACCGTTATGAAGCGATGTGCAAGAGAACGCTTGTTGCACTACAGGGACCAGCTAAGAACTTATTTTCCCATCGCAACTTACCACTCGGTCCTTAGGAATTTAAAAGTGAGATACAACCGCGGCCAAGGTTGGTCAAGCACTCGCAAGCCGCACGTTTCTAGCTCCTAGGACGCAGCCACAGTCATTTAGGCGGTGTGCAAGATAACCCTTGCTGTGCTGAAGCTAGACCCTATGAACTTATTTTTACCACTCGGTCCTTAGTCCCAACTTACCACTCGGTCCTTAGGAATGTAAAAGTCCGACACAGCCGCGGCCAAGTACAAGACGGCCTTGGGGCCAAGGTTGGTCAAGCACTCGCAAGCCGCGCGCAGGAGCCAGAAGTACTCGGACACCGTTGTGAAGGCGATGTGCAAGATGGCGCCCGCCGCGTGCGCAGCCTTGTAGCGTAGCAGGACTGGGGCGAGTACGTCCACGCTGTCTGGTTTCACTACAGGAATAAGATGGGAATCAGAAATTAACTATGAAGGTATTTATTTCAAAGCAAGGTTGGATAACACAAAGGTTAGGAAAACCTGTATGGGCTGATATGTTTACATTTTGACAGGCAAATATTTTTTCGACTCAAAATTGCAAGGGAGTAGTAACAAAACTTTTGTCTGATATTTTCATATTTTCAGGGTTCCGTACCTCCAAAGGAATAACGGAACCTTTATTGGGTCACTGTTGTCCGTCTGTCCGCTTGTCGGTAAAGAACCTTTATCTCGGCAATGCGTGGAGTATCGACTTGAAATTAAACCCGTATACTGAGTCTACAGTCCCTTGAAGTTGTGAAAAATTAAACTAAGTTAGCGAAAAAAAAAAACGTATATTTCGACACTAGAGAATCAATATACCTTCGTGTATTTCCCTTTAACCTAGAACTATGAAATTTACTATTTGTCTGGACCTGCGGTGTGCGAGTCTGACTTGCACTTGGCCGGCTACCGTACTCGGCTTAAATAAGGTAAACGTAAGAATAATTGTGGCGGCTTTTTAAAATTTATGTTTGGGGTTAGCGAATAGGTCAGAGTGTGGTGAGTATTTGAGTTTACACGGACAAAAGCTCGCCTCACCGGTGATGGTAGTGTTAGGCCCCCGCTCCTGTATATCCAGCATGTCCAGCAGTTTCTGCCCGCTAAAGTGTCTGGTGAACGGCTCCAGCGACTTCTGGCGGTGCATGAAGATGACGGCGTAGTCTTGCTCCAGAAAGTGTTCGGCGGAGGCGGCACCGCGTGTTCCCGCGCTGAAGTTATCCACAAACCGCACCGTGTTGTGCTCGAGCGGAACTGTGGTGCCGCCCGACTGTAGGGGATTGACTGTTTGAGTATGGGGTCGGTAACAAAGGGAGTGTAAGATCGCTTTTAGCGTTAAGACACCAGTTGTATACTGTGTAAATTAGAATACTGCTAGTATTTCGTCCCGGTCCCAGAAGAAGCGTTCGTGGCCTCGCCGAAACGAGTGATTACAATCATTCGCTTGAGTTAAGCAACAACAGGCGCGGTCGTGTGGGTGACCGTCGCGTGAATACCGCTGGTGGCATTTTTCCGAGCGCTTGCGTGCTTCTCAAGGCACGTTATGAGGTTGGTGCCGGAGTTTATAATAAACGTTCCACTGCAGAGGTTGGGCTCACATACACGCACCCGCACTAGCACATGCACACTGACACACACAAACACACTCACACATATACACACTCTCTCACACACACCCACAACACACACGCACACTTAAGTTTGTTTAATTTTGATTCTTGCTATAAAAATAAAATGTAATTTTTAAGTGTAAATCAGTTTATACCGGCTATGGAAAAGCGGAGTTTCCTAACACAGGCACATTTTTGCTTAAGGCGCATAGGGGCGCCAACTAGCGCCACCAATTGAAAAAGAATCATAACTTGTTTTATAATACATTTTTTTTAATATCTGTGATAATTATTTTTAGAACATAGCTTAGAATGTACCTAGTATTAAAGTAGATCTCCAAGGTATGCTCGCAGAATTGCACGAAGCGTCCCTGAGGATCGGTCTTGATATGAACATGTCCAAGACAAAGATCATGACCAACCAGAGGCAGAACTTTCCGAACATAATTGTCGGCAACTGCCTGATAGAGGTCGTAGACGAGTACGTCTATCTTGGACAATGTTTATCTTTTGACCGAGAATCTCAGATCAAGGAGATCACACGGCGGATTCAGTTGGGATGGGCTGGTTTTGGAAAACTTGCCGATGTCTTTAAGTCAAATATCCCGCAATGTCTAAAGACCAAGACATTCAACCAATGTGTCTTGCCCATCCTCACTTACGGGGCCGAAACATGGACGCTCACAAAACAGAACATGCACCGAGTTAAAGTAGCACAGAGAGCTATGGAGCGTTCCATGTTGGGCCTTAGACTCGTAGATCGGGTTCCAAATATCGTTATTCGACGTAAAACGAAAGTTGACGATGTAGGGGACCGGATCTCGAGACTAAAGTGGAGGTGGGCGGGGCACTTGGCAAGGCGGGAAGATGGCAGGTGGACCAGAGCAGTCACAGAGTGGCGGCCGAGAACGGGAAAGCGGTCGGTGGGCAGACCAGAGGCCCGATGGTCAGACGATGTGGCAGAGTCAGTGGAGGGTCCTTGGATGAGGATGGCGAGAGACCGTGAGGCTTGGCATAATGGCGAAAAGGCCTATACTCAGCAGTGGGCAGCGGTGGGCTGATGATGATGATGATGATTAAAGTAGGACTTTAATACTAGGTACATTCTAAGCTATATGTTTGATTGTTGATCTTAGGTTCTAGGCTGTAGGTTCTAAAATAGTTGATCTTATACCTAAGCCAAATTCGATAACCAATGGCGATAAACAAACCGTTGCTAGGCAACGACTTGTTTACATCGAAAAGGCAGATGTTAACAACCTTTTCTAGAAATCATTTTCATACAAATGATAATCGTTCCTCCTACTAATGTAAAATGCTTATTTATGTTTATGATTTTATAGTGAAAGGCTTAACCGATTTGAATATGACATATGACAACATTGAAATATGAAATATGACACACAGATTTAACAAACATCTACGCGAGCCATGCCGCATGATTTTCCTAATAGAATTAAGCGCGTTTAAGCAAAAAACATACAAACTCTTCAACTTTATAATATTAATAAGTACCTATAGATGCTACTATGAAAATGAGGAGATTGGGACCTACTGCAAATATTGCAATAAAAGAAAGTTCTTTGTATATATTTTTATTCATATGTTCACACTAATCATCACTGTCACTGGCCAAAGAGGAGGATGAATTTGTGTCTCCGGAGACTTGAATTATAAATTCATCAATGACATTATCCATTACACCATCAAATTCGGCGTTTTCTTCTCTTCTTTAATTACGTGTTCAACACAACGTTGCCATGCTGCTGGAGTAATTTTACTTATTGCCTCATCTAACAGGACCTTTATTTAGTTCGGCCATTTAAAGTTTTATTTTTGGCAGCAACATGGCCTTTTACTTGCCCCCATATAATTTCTATCGGATTTAATTCACAATGATATGGGGGCAATCTATATTTTTGTCTTGTGCCATTTTGTCACACATATATTATGTTATATACTTATGCCATATTCACGTATTGACAAACGACTAAACTTTACTTGTTGGCATAAACTAAATTTTCCAAAATGTTTGTCACACCTGAATTTCGTCCATGTTTCTTTTTCTGTAGGGCTATCGCGTAAAATTAATGTCGATTTTTTTATAGTTTTTCGAAATAACAAGGTAATATGCATGTTATTTCAGTGATTCTAGTTCAATATGCTGCAATAGGGATTGTTAATAAATAGTTACAAGTAAAAGGCTATAATCATGTAAACAATAGAAGATTTGTAAAACGTGAGTTGTGATAACCCTAAATTGGTTTGTTTACCTCTATTCTTTATCGAGTTTGGCTTAGGTGTAGGTTCTAAACTGTAGGTTCTAAAAGTAGTTGGCAAAGTTGTTCAGATTTGTCATGTTCACTTTCAGATAAAAACGTTACAAGTACAAGTTATGATTTTTACCCTAGTTAGCACCCTGAACCACCTAAATGGAGGCTCCAAAGACCGTAAAACTAATTCAATGTACCTTAAGTTGATGAAATAAACATTTTATTCATTTATTTAATTATTACACGCATGCCCACCGCGGATTGGCAATTTCAAGCGCTGAGGCATTTGAATACTCCAGACACTCAGGTCTCTTTATGATGTATTCCTTTAACTTCGGTTTCTTCAAAGGTTTATTTTTTATGTTAGCTTTTTCTTTATAGTAAAGAATTATTCTTAGGGGCGAAGGTATAATTAACTACTGTTAGATTATGTTACTAACATATGTAGATACTTCAAAGACTGAGATATCGATTTCCGTTACATTCGACATAGCAGTAATTATCTAAAGATAGCACTTGCATTGGAGAGAACCTTGAACTTGGAAAATATTGACATACGAGTATATTCCATGCGTACTCAAGGCTGGCCTTGGTTGGATGTTCACCTTGACTTTCTCCTTTATAAATAATATTTCTATTTTTAAACCACTTTCTTGCATTGCCTACTGTATTATGCGAGAGCGGTGGTCGCGGAGTGGTAGAACGCCGGCCGCCGAATTCTTTTTTTAGAATATTCCTTGAAGTACAAGGATGGTTCTTACGGACAGAAAAGTTAAAAAAAATTAAAGAATCTACTGTTAGGCGGGACGAAGTTCGCCGGGTCAGCTAGTATTCTAATAAAAGAATTAGCGAAATCGGTTCAGCTGATCTCGAGATTTTCGCTTACCAACACATTCAGCGATTCATTTTTATATTAAAGACTAGCTGACCCAGCGAACTTCGTACTGCATAACAGTCGATTCTTTATTACTTTTTATATTTTTCTCTCCGTAAGAACCATCCTCGTACTTCAAGGAATATTCTAATAAAATAATTCGGTTCAGCTGATCTCGAGATTTACACTTACCAACACATTCAGCCATACATTTTTATATTCAAGATGTGTTCGAGTGGAAAAAAGTCGCATGGCTTATCGTCCAACATTGTCAGTGTAGTGTGTCGCAACCCTAATAGTGCTTTGTGATAGCTGATTGAGGGTAGTCTGAAACCTCATCAGCCGAAGATGCGAACAGGTACCAGCCATCAGTCTTCTCGTGACCACGATGACTGTAATGTCGTCGAAACGTCGAGGTAAAATGGCAATAAATTACTACGCGATTAAGCCCCGAAAATATTCTAACATTTTTATATTATAGACTAGCTGACCCAGCGAACTTCGTACTGTATAACAGTCGATTCTTTATTACTTTTTTTATATTTTTCTCTCCGTAAGAACCATCCTGGTACTTCAAGGAATATATTGTAATAAAAGAATTAACGAAATCGGTTCAGCTGCTCTCGAGTTTTGAGCTTACCAACACATTCGGGGATTCATTTTTATATTATAGACTAGCTGACCCAGCGAACTTCGTACCGCCTAAGTGTAGAATCTTTTTTTTTCTCTCCGTAAGAACCATCCTCGTACTTCAAGGAATATTCTAAAAAAAGAATTAGCGAAATCGGTTCAGCTGCTCTCGAGATTTGCGCTTACCAACACATTCAGGGATTCATTTTTATATTATAGATTCCTTGAAGTACGAGGATGGTTCTTACGGAGAGAAAAATATAAAAAGTAATAAAGAATCGACTGTTATGCAGTACGAAGTTCGCTGGGTCAGCTAGTCTATAATATAAAAATGAATCGCTGAATGTGTTGGTAAGCGAAAATCTCGAGATCAGCTGAACCGAATTCTTTTATTAGAATATTCCTTGAAGTACGAGGATGGTTCTTACGGAGAGAAAAATATAAAAATAAAGAATCGACTGTTATGCAGTACGAAGTTCGCTGGGTCAGCTAGTCTATAATATAAAAGTGTATCGCTGAATGTGTTGGTAAGCGAAAATCTCGAGATCAGCTGAACTGATTTCGTTTTTTTTTTAGAATATTCCTTGAAGTACAAGGATGGTTCTTACGGACAGAAAAGTTTAAAAAAATTAAAGAATCTACTGTTAGGCGGGACGAAGTTCGCCGGGTCAGCTAGTTTAATATAAAAAACTTTAAGTGTTATTGTTTTAGTTAGGTGTAATTATTTATATAATAGTAGCTGGCCCCGCATACTTTGTACCACCTCAATCGATAAATAAAAAAAATTGTATAAGATAATTCTAAAAGTGCTTAGTATCATTTCAAAGCCCGACCCAGCAAATTGACTCTTTGACGTTAGGAACACACCTACATTGCTTAGACAACAGTGAGTGATTGTAATTTAATATGAACTTTATTGAAAAGCAAATAAATTTCACATTGACTCGAAAACGGTATGGTACCAAATAAACGTGTCTATTCTATTCTAAAACGTTTGTATCGAAAAAAAGTTTTTTTTTCTATTTCTCTCACCTTTTCAACCTTGCCTAGACCTCCACAAAAATTTCAAAACCAAGATAAGATAAATCCGTTCAGACATTCTCGAGTTTTAGCGAGACTAACGAACAGCAATTCATTTTTACATACATAGAAGATAAGGGTAAAAGACGTGTTTTCACTGTTAGGGTTTATTTTATCGCAAGAGATTCAAAGAGCAATTATGCAAAGACCATAATTAGGGTAATTATTTTTAAAATGCCCTTAACTAGGTCCCAAATTCAATATTTAATTTAAAATAATCACTTGCATGTATGGTGTTTCTCGGCATTGTCCGTACACATTTAAAAAAAATATTTTTTAATATAGAGCAACCTCTGAAAGCATTATAATCTTATATTAAAGATTTTTAGCCTCCAGAACAAGAAAACTTTTGTGTACTTTTTTACTATGAAATAAACAGTTAAATTTTTTTTTTTTATAAATACTTACAGTGACCAGCACAATCTTGGTCCCGTGGCGGTCGTGTCTCTCGCAGAACTCCTTGAGCAGAGAACGATTGTCCTCAAAGTCGATGGGCGGCAGGTGGACCGCGAAGAACTGCTCCCATGATCCGTCGTCCATGGTGGCGAGCCCAGCGGTGCAGTGGATCTAGTAGCAATTGGTAACTACTATAGATATCGATATCAACCTTTGTATATCCCCACTGTTGGGGCACAGGTCTCTTCCTGCATCGCAGGGTTAGGCCATACTCCACCACGGGGGCCAAGTCCGGGTTGGTGGAGGGTGGTAAGACAGTGGCGGGTCTTACTGTTAGAAGTTATCAAGCCGCTCACGAGGCCTCTGACATGGCTTAACGACTGCCATTACATGACAGCCGCACCAACGGCTTAACGTGCCTTGCGAAGCACGGAAGCGCGCGCTAGTCAAGCCTGTGGTGCCGGCTGTAATGTAATGGCAGCCGTTAAGGCATGTCAGAGGCTTGATAACTTTTGACAGTAAGGCCCGCGACTGTCTTACAATTCTCCACTGGACTTGGCCCCCGTCATGGAGTATGGCCTAACCTTCCAGCGATGCAGTGCGGATATGCAAAGGTATTTCATAATCACCCCTTCCGCATATCCACTGGCTTAAAGGATGCTTTAACTCGGTGGATATGCAGAAGGGGCGCGGAAAAGACTTCATACAAAACGTACTGAAGGGACTGGACGAAGCCTACAGAGAAGGAACGAGGCGAGGGCGCGAATTCTAAACAACGAGTCCTTTCCGTGTCCCCGTCCCATCTGTGTGGCCGCTGGCTAAGGGGCATGGTATAAAGTTCTAGGTGCGGTAGATCTTGTCCGAGTGGGAAACTTTCAACTAGACAAATTGGTTTTATACCAAAGGAGACAAAAACCACAACCAAATTATACTATTTTTATTTTTAATGCACTAACCCGAGTAACCCATGCTAAGGACAATTTTAAAAACCTATTTAGAGGCTAAAAATTCCACCCATGCCGGGATTCGAACCCGAGACCTCTGGCTATCCGTGCCAGCGCTCTTTCTAACTGAGCTAATGGGCGACTCACCGGCATCAGTGAAATTTCGAACCTCTTTGCACTATTCTCTGTATTACGTACAGGCAGCGACATCTGGCTTAAGTAAATTGCATCACTTACAGCCCCGAATACCTACTTTTCAGTTAGGTTTTTACATCGGAATGATATCACTGTACCCACATGATGAAATGGTGAGTCGCCCATTAGCTCAGTTGGAAAGAGCGCTGGCACGGATAGCCAGAGGTCGCGGGTTGGAATCCCGGCATGGGTGGAATTTTCAGCCTCTAAATAGGTTTTCACGATCAAATTGTGACCTTTCTTATGGAAATAAATCATTATCTATATGGCTAGTGGAGCATCTGGCATGGACTGAAAATCAGCTCTAAAGACTTGTCCATTGTGGCGAGCACATGTCAATTCTGTGCGCGCACCACAAACTCCAACATTCCTGCATCGCGCAATCAAAGTGTTTCAATGACATACCATGAATATAACGTCCGACTAAGAACAGTTGGACCGGCCGTCCCCAGGCATACGATCTGCCTGGCGGGAAATTTCCCTTTATAGTGGAAGAGCACGATCACCCGCTCTTCCCTATAGTGGTGACCCCGACGTGATGTTGTCAACCTTCCTTCGCTCTCGCAGCACTCCACATACATTGGACTGGCCGTCCATAGGCATACAATCTGCCTGGCGGGAAATTTCCCTTTATAGTGGAAGAGCACGATCACCCGCTCTTCCCTTTATCCATCATTATGTTGCCGAGTTGCCATTTGCCATTTATGGCAGCAGTGACTTGCCATGATCTCTCATTTTCCTTCTTCTTTATAAATGTTAAGTTAATAATCGCGAATACACCCGTTTAATATATATAACTATGTATGAGGATCGCGAATCATTAAGAAATACTGTTATGTAAATATATGTTTTAATTTTGTTTTGTTATTGTGGGGAGTGTACTGTGTCTGTAATAAATATTTGTTCTTTTTATTTTATCTATGAAAATAAAATAAAAGATACATAAATGAAACCATAACAATTTTTTCGGGATTTGGGGATCTCAAAAAAAAAAATGCAAAATTATTATTAAATTTTTCATACAATATAAGGCTTCAAATGACATTCTTATGACATACTTTGGGCCTTATTTGTTTGTACTACATGTTACGAAAATAACTGACCAATTTTTGATCAATATCAACCCTTGTATGTCCTCACTACTGGGGCACGGGTCCCTTCGGGCATCACCATACTCCAACAGGGGCCAAGTCCAGGTTGGTGGAGGATTGTAAGACAGTAGCGGGCCTTACTGTCAGAGGTTTTCGAGCCACCCATTAAGCCTTATGAAAAGGTTGTAGAAAAAAAAATTTCTGTGCAGTTTCTGAATTGGGAACCATAGCCTTATAAAAGTTACATCCTTTATGGAGCATGAAGAGGTAGTAGCGGAGCAGTAAAAGACTTTTCCGTCAGGAGGTTGTCGGTTAGTGGGTCCCAAGTTCCCGACAGGTCCGAACTTTGTTTTCCAATGTAAAAACATTAATGGAAAAAATACTTTTTGACTTTGTTTTATCATAATTATAATTACTAAGTTAACAAATTCGACTTAGGACATATTGCCGCAGTTTTAAGTCAAATTAATTGTCATTAAATTATTGTTCTGTACAACATAAGTAATTACAATAGTAGTAGTTGCCAGAACGTAAAAAAAATATATGTTTCATTCATTGACCACTCTCCATTATTGTAATAAAGAAAATGTTATAGTGATTTTATATAATAAAATTTTTGTTACTGCCTCTAAAAATTGTGTTTTGGACTTGAGTGCCTTAAGTCCAACGACCCAAGAAATATACCTACACAATAAGGTAGAAATTTAGAGTAAAGATGTTGAGCGTAAGTAAGTTGTTTTAGTTGCGAGCAGACTAATAGGATTGCCCAAAGTGTCAGGCCATGTTTGGACTTTGGTCACAACATTAGCAAGGTTTTTGTAAGGCTTCAGTGTTTCATTACACCAAGCTTAACTTAATGAACGTACAAAAAGTTAATCTGTTGTAGCTAGTGTGACGAAGATACACTCACCTATATATAATAATAACTTTCATGAGATGAGGTCAAGTGGTTAGATTATGAATGTAATATCTTAAAGTACGTTTACAGACCTATTTCAAAGGCACATCGTAGGAACAACTTCTTGTTTACATAAAAAAACGACAAGTTACGCCCGGGTAGGTCCACAGGTCCATTTTCTGCCGCGGTTTATTGAAAAATCAATTGAATAGGCGGCTGTTGTAGGTCGCGCCTCTAAATGGTGTATTCGTGCTATAGTTACCTCCTGAAGGCGTGTGTTTAAGCAGTGCGATCGTAGCCTGCACACCAGCGCTGAGGTGACCTTCCTAGGTTTTATTTTCGCGAAGAAAATCGTGAAGGAGGCTCGATGCGACCACCGACTTTATCAATCGTTATCACTAACGCGAATGACAGTTCAATCAACGTTGTGTTGCCAGGTTCGGTCGCTGGAAAATCGTACGTAAAAAAAAGAAGTAGAGTCTGTTAGCTTTTAGAATACACCTCGGCTACTATCGAATAAAATCGGATATATTCGTCTAATAGAAATATCGGAACTAAGATGACCCTTAATTAAATAAACTTAATAAGAAAAGTTTTATACGTACAGAGTAGGAAGTAGCATGAAGTAGTATTCCTCTCGTGTGCTTTCGGCTAAAACCGAAGCCTACTCTAAAGCTCGAGGTATAATATTCTAAAAGCTAACAGACTGTATGCAATCGTATGTACTTAATTGATGCTAAGACGTCCTTTTCATGTTAAGTGTTATTCTTCTACATACAAATGACGGATTTAGCTAGATAGGGTGACAAAGAAGGAAATTGATTTAAAACCTACGCGTTCAAAGTATTGTATTGCAAGTACCTATTCAAAGGGAATCAAAAATATTGACTATTGTTACAAAAACACGGTGTTTAACGCATAAGCTCGATCAATAAAGTACTTGCTACAATAATAAATAAATCGTATTCTCTGACTTCTTAACGGTTCTGTGAATAAGCGTATTCTGTGAGTTTCAATTGCATTGACGACACATAGGTACGAATGAAAGAAGTTTTGATATTTTGTAAAAAAAACAAGATGCTTATAACTCGGGAAAGTATCGGGCACAGATACTTAAAAAAAATTTTGATGATGTAATTCTACCTCAGAACAATTAAACCAATAGAAGAAACGATGGTCACGTGACAGCGTACAGGCCTAATGAAGGCTTTTCAATGACAGCTGTGAGTTGATTGCATATAAAAAAACTAGATGGCGCTGCAAGGAGAACAAATGTCACCCATCATACGTTTTATGTTGTACGCACAGATTATTATTTGTGATAACCTAAACATCTCTTTGTAGTCTGTGATCTAAGCTAAACTATGTTTCGAAACTGTTGAAATTTGAAAGTTTTGAAGTATTTTTACTTTTTTCATTACATACGTACGTGAATTGTGTCTTAATTGGGCTAGCCCGTGCATTAAGCATTTTTGTAAAAACATAGGCACTCACCGTTTCCCTAAATGATGTAAATTTTGGCATATTATATGACGTCAGCACCATCTATCGGTAACTTGCGGTACTGTTTTTTGTTTTTAATGGCGCTTTGAAAAGCCCTCATTGTCAAAACGATGCCCTAATGCCCTGAGTAAGAGTCCAAATAAAAATGGTATTGTAACTTACAATAGTGGCAGCACTCTGAATGTTTTCAAATTTAGTCGGGTTATCGCAAGTGTAAATTCTGTGAAGACGTCGTCGGATTATTTTAGAAAATTTAAATAACTAAAATACTTTGGTGCAAACAACTTACCCTGGGATATTGTACAATAAATGCACAATGAGGTGAAAAGTGCGTGCTGGGTGTAGGTCACATAAGAAACAAAGAAAACGGAGATTATAATATGAACTTCCAAAGGTGAGTACCTAAAACCTACGTTTTCTCGCGTAAAAGGACCAACGGATAAAATATCACTTTGTAACTAAACTTCGTAATGACTCATTGACCAAAATTACCGTAATTGTTGCTTCTAGAACCCTTCTACGCCCTAAAATTTGGAAAATAAACCAATCCATTTGTAGGTTGTACTAGTGATGGGATGGCAAAAGCATGGTCGATGAAAATTCGCATTAAATAAAGTATCTGACTATATAGATGTAAATTGTACCTTACTTCAAAATATGTAATTACTTATCAGGATCAGTCAATAATGGACGTAGCTTGTGACCCAAATAGCTTTTAAAGAGAGATAAAGAGATTTAAAATGAAAGTGTTTAAAAGTGGAATATGTTATTATTTAAGCTGCTATCTTTTGTAGGTACGCCTTTATTAAAAGTTCCTGTTTGTTTTCAGGTTAGTGCTGAACATGGGAAGTGAGCAAAAATGTCTGTTATCTGCCAATGCCACGGTCATTTTCTTCTTTCTTGATCAAATTTACTGCAGCCTGACGTAGTTGATGATCCTTATAGTCTTGCGTTCGAAAATTCCTTCGTTGATCATCAACCCCTATACATGTTGTCTAAAATCTTTCAACGAAACGTATTTAAATATCAGAATTCATCACATGACTCATCAAATTACTGCATCCATCGATTTACTGAAATTTTACTTGCAATAATAATATAATATTGTGATAAATAAATACGTTTTGCTGGCAACTTTTAGCGACAGATTGTGGTCGAAGATGGATTTACCTAATCAATATTAGCAATAGTATTTTCCTTTTCAAATTTCATTGCAAGATAAACATAGAGTATAAAATTTTGGTAACTTTTTAATACAAGGTCTTAGCTCGATCTGTATTTTTACTAAATGGGAAGAAGAAACGTAACGTCAATATGGACGTCGTTACGGATTCTATTCTGAAGCATAGGCCTTCAGGAAGAAATCTGAGATGGAGTATTATATGTTGACGTCTATTTTGTATAAAAAAGTGTTGCTTGTCAAATTGTTGTTACTTATTTTGATAAAACATGATTTAAAACTTATATACAATGCAATTTATTTTGATTAATTACATGACTTAATTCACTAAGTCTTCATTTTTTCAACGAGAGTTAGGCCCATCCCTTGTCGGTAGCGTTTGACAGTAGGGCCTGTACGCACCTTGAAATCGGTGCATTGATAAACGTAGTGCCATCTCTTTTTTTCTTATGGAAGGTTGGTTAGTGAAAGCAGCACAGCATTACTGTCGAAAGTTTCTGCGAAGTTACTGCTACCCCTTGAATTCTACGCATAGTAATTTTATTATTGCTTCATAAATTAATAAAAGCAGCCCATATCAAAACATTTGGCTCTCGCTCTTAAAATTACATATTTTCTAAAAAAGAAAAGCGAGAGAAAAGAGTTTCTTCGTAGGACTATGCTTATTATTTCGGTAATGGTGGAAAATAAACCTATTGACCGGTTTTCCATACCACTTTAAAAGTTTAATTTTGTAAGAATGAAGAATTCGTATGAAACATTGAACTTTTATTAGGTGTCTTATAAACTCAAAAGTGATTCAACCGGAAAACGGTCGTTTCCTTCTCTTTCCTAGTTTTGTCAAAAAGTAGATACCTATTTTAAATAAAAAAATTGGATTTCCTTTATCTGTTTATTGCAAAACGTTAGGAAAAATAGTTTACAGGAATGCTATTAGTTTTAAGTAAAATTAAAAACAGTGGTTTCAACTATATTAAAAATTAATGTAATTACTGCTTAAATATATATAATTTCAAATTACACTATAATACTAACTTTAATAAATACTTAATGTATATCATTGATGATTTAATTTTCGTCAATAATAATTTAAAAAATCTAGACTTTTAGAACATAAGTTTGGATCTTCGAGTCCTAGACTTAAACCACTAATCTAACAATGCTTACAGTTAGATTTCAGTAAAACAATTTCTATTCAGAGTATTTATTGTTGAAGTGTGCAAAGTTCTTTACACATTTTACTCTTTAAGCGCAATTAACCAAAAACAAACCGAAAATTTGAAGCTGTATTATTTTTAGTTCAGTTCTAAAGAGATCGAAATTACTTTGCAAGTATTTTTATTATAGGGGCTTTATTTCATTGCAGGCGTAATATTATTATTATTTTAGTGCTGGCTAAGCAAATCTCCTATTACAATTATCTATTATTCAGGCAAAGTAATTAGTCTGGTAACACTAACTTGACGTTAAACAGCGTGTTTGTGACGACAGTTTGGCTCTACATTACATTCATTACATTACATCATTACATTCACATCTTTGCTTCAACTTTCTTATTTATGACTGGATTGAAAATAAGAAAGGTAAACGACAGACATTAAGATAGATACCTATAGATAGTAACAAGGTCAAGCAAAGCGGCGCGATAGCCCTGTGGCAGGCGTCCGTCACTCGCTCAAGGTCACGCGTTATATACCTGCCGCCCGGCGTATCGTCCACGATACAACTGACACAGGGCCGCTACGCCCGCCTCGTGAGCGCTCGCACCGCACGTTTCCCGCGCTTACTGCTCGAAATGACGAAACCACGTAATTATTGAGCAGTGGATGGGTGTAAAAGTAAAAAAACAAATGAAGAATTATCATTTTTTTCACTGCCGAGAGACGAAGAAAGGTAAGTAGTATTTTATATTTATTTCTTTAAACATTTAGGTAGGTACTATAAAAGTAAATTAAACACATAAAGGTAACTGCTTTTTTTCGTGGACTTGTTAATTTTGATTCTAAATAACCACATCCGTTCTAACATTATTATGCGTAAGTGTCTCTGTCTGTCACGTTTTCACGGCTGTACTGTGGCTATACCGAAAAATTTAAAAAATGCACAACAATCATTCGTAAATTGATGGAAAATGCCAAAAATAACAATTTTATAATAGTTCGCTCCACGACTTTTAGCAACTGCTAACTCGCAACTGCTGAGTCGTGAACAACAAATGCAGCACGACAAAGATGGGTAGTTACCATCGATAAAATATTACTACTACTTTAGTAATATTTTATCGATGGTAGTTACCCATCTTTGTCGTGCGTGTATTTGTTTTTAATGTTAATTTAGGATCAACTAAATTGGCTTTTTAGTGTTTCGTAGTAAACATTAGAAACAAAACATGTACAACAAACATGGATGTCAAATATTTACGTATTTCTCGAATTCAAACCAATATAATGTGGTCGACTCTGACCGCCACAATCCACCCAATCCAAAAACTAAAATCAGTTTTGTCTGTCCCCTTCTTTTTAGATATTTGTCTAGGAATAAAGAGGGACAAATAGAATCCATTCCATTTTCAGGATTAAACGTGGCGGTCAAAATCGCCCACATTGGCGAAAAATTAAGTTTTATACCTTAATGTTTGCTTTTCAGACGCCGCAATTGGCTTGAGATAATAGGGAGGCCTGATCTAATAACAACTCAAAGAAGCTTGACATTTTATATTACATGTTTTTGACAAATAAATATGGTTATTTCACAACATTCGTTTTATTACAGTAATAATCATCATAGGTACAACCCTAGCGCATTCGTGCGATGACGCGCTTGCACGTGAGTCGCACGGTGTGCAACACAATCTCGACTCTTTGAGCGGGTACTTATGGTATATTTCTCCTCGCTGTGAACAGTAGTTATTATTATTAAGATTTTGTAGGCTATTATAGCGTAGGTATTTTCGCTTTAGTATGGGAGTGATGTATCTGTTACGTAGTAACTATTATCTAATCTGTGCCTGTGGGTAGAACAATTAGACTCAGTAGCGAGAGACTCATGTTCGATTCCCAGAGCGGGATTGTACCAAATCAGTGACTTTGTTTTCTAAGTTGTACATTTGTGAAGTTATAGTGGCAATACCACTCGCTAACTGTGATGAAAAACAACGAGGCGACACCTGAGTGTCTGAGGTGTTCAGATAGGTACCTCACTGTGTGCAATAAAGTATAACAATACCTCAGCGCTTGCCATACTCTCCTTATTAAGCCCATACTCTCCTCTCTGAGGGAAAGTCTGGGCTCCGCAGTGGGACGTTTACATAAAAATAAGTGTCTAAGCCGTATGGGCCCAGAGAGATGGGCAAAAATCGTCACTGACTGGGTTTCGCGCGACGGATATCGCAAACGTGGCCGACCCAAGCGGAGATGGCGGGACGACCTTTCTGCCGGACTGACAGGAAGTGGCCATGAACAGGGAGGAATGGAAGACAAAAGGGGAGGCCTTTGCCCAGCAGTGGGACACAATCGAGGCTACATTAAAAAAAAAGTGTCCACAGCTAATAAAATGTCTATGCCTTGACACTTATTTTAAAGTGGCTGCATAAAAATAAGTGTCAAGGTATACAATAGTGGTTTACGTACGTGTATCATTAAATTTGAATCAAGTTACTGTACTTTTATTACTGTAAACAAATCATTCCTTTTCGCTGTTGACGTCCTTAAGGTGCTTCGGGGTGTTAACTAGCGCCACCAACAGAATAAAATCATAACTTATGTTATAATTACGTTTTTATTGTGAATATTTATGAATCAACAACCAACAACGGACTTTAATCACTTAATCACAAAACGGCCGTTTTTAGCGGAAATCGATTAAAGTTGTAATCTATTGATCATAGGTTCTAGACGGTATGTTCCAAAAAAAGTAGTCACAGTAAAATTGTTAAAATTTCGCATGGTCACTTTTAGATAAAAACGTATTATAAAACCACTTATGATTTTTTTTCCATTGGTGTCTTACTTAGCGCACCTTAATAAAATTAAATATATAAATTAAATAAACTACGAATCAGTTTTCTCAACATTTTCACCATCCTGTCTTGGAGGCGGAAGAGGTTTCAGCAGTAACCGGTCGTCAGGCAGGAAAGATGCCACTACTGCGGAAGCTGAAAAAAAAAATGCATTCATTTAATGAATTTTATTATTCCAGCCAGCGTCGCTATCAAAAATAGTAATAGTAAAAGATCGATAATAACATTTCGGTTACAGGAATGATCACATTTTTACCTGCAAATAGGGAAGCGAAAACGTAAAAGCCAACTGCGCAACTGTTCAGAAGCAGGTAGTTCAGGATCTGGATGGAGGCGAAGGTGCCGATACGACCCATGGCCACCGTCAGCGACACTGCCATTGCTCTGTAAAGTAACAACCAGTTCTCAATAGAGGTTTAAGATTTCATGGACGTACGACTTTCATGGACGTTCCCTATTTTGGTTGCAATAAAACATATATAGGAGTAGGTGAAATTCATCAGCACCACCTTCGCAACTGATATGTCGTCATCCGTCGCCGGACAACCGGACGAAAGTTGACGACATGGGCGAAAGAGTCTCGAGGCTGCAATGGAAATGGGCGAGGCGGGACACCGAAGACGGCAGATGGAACAGAGCAATCGTGTGGCAACCGAGAACAGAAAGACGGTCGGTGGACACCAGCGGCCCGATGGTCGGACGATGTCGTTGAGTCGGCGGAGGGTCCGTGGATGCGGCTGGCAAGAGATCGTGAGATATTGCATTTGAGGGGAAAGGCCAAATCCAAATGATGATGATTATAAACATCAGCCCACCGCTGAGCACTGCCGGGAATAGGCCTTTCCCCAAAACGACATCTTTCATGGCCCATTTAAAGTCAGTATAGTACCACCACGCATAGTTCTTGTTTAACGGGATAAGTTTTGGGTTCAACGACCTCCCACTCGTAGTGTACCAATGATGTATTCTGTTCAGATCTTTTTGGAGTAGTTTTTATGCTGAGCTTTTACTAAACTAATCTAGTATTAGTAGCGGCTAATAACAATGCTATGTGATTGTCATTACAACATTTACAAATAACATGAAAAATAGTGAACCAAGATGTGATCTTGTGGGACACCAGAAGTAACAGCATTATACTTTTGCAAAAAAACTACCCTTACTACCCGTTAAGTACGCCCTAAGAAGTAAGACTAGAGCCAGGTCAATAAATTACTGTCGACCCGAAAAGGTGTTCTAATTTGTAAATGAATAAGGTATACCGTAACCAACCCTATCAAATGCAATCTGAAAATCATTACAAATAGTAGCATTCACGTGACTGGCAGTTACGACATAGATCTTGTATAAATTTTTCAACCGGAGTGCTTAGTGCGAGATTTTTAACTACTCGATCGCGTTAACGTAAACTCATATTTCTATGGCATCGAGGAAGCGCCACCCAGCGACAAGTATGGACATTAAAATTGCTGAGTGCGAGTTGTAATGGTTTACGTTGAGAAGTGAACACGTTTACCAGCCAAAACACGAGTAAACGCGAGTGCGAGTTGTACTGTAACAGCGTTTTGCCAGTTCGAACGGTTAACTTACTCATACTCACTACTCAATGCTCGATTAACGCGGTAGTAAAGTTATTCGATTGGATCTGTCAAACTCGCACTAAGCACTCGGATTCCTATTACGGTTTACGAGGAGGTTTCATAGTTCAGTCAGAAAGGCAAACGTCATAGTGCCTATGACAGGCACCTTTCGGGTACAAAGCGGTCGCTCACCTCAAATGAGTAGGGAAGAGTGCGACAGCCATAGCCGTGTAAAGTCCTAGCACCATGATCCCTAGCAGGAACACTGCGAAGGTGGTGGCACTGCCATACGCGTTGGGGATGAGGTTGGTGATGATGCCGGCTGAACCCACCACAGCTGTCACCCCCATCACCATATTGCGGCGGCCCGTCTTGTGGATCACCTGGTAGATTGAACGAGTGATCTTATAGTGAGTTTCACAATATTTGTAATATCACTTTATTGCATCGAAATATTGAGACACTTGACGTACAGTTTATTTTATTCTTACTTGTCCAATTTAGTAAACAAGATTCTACCCGTAAACTGTAACTTTTTAGTCCAAAACTACCATATTTCCGTAAATGAAGTAACTTGGAACACTCTTTCAGATAACACGCTGCCAATTTTATAAACATAGTTCACATGATCGTTCTTGAATTTGCGAGAAAATGTCTAGTTTAGGCATCTAATCTTAATTTTAAGGTTAGAATCTTGTTTACTAAATTGGACAAGTAAGATTATACAGACTGTAGGTAAGTATAATAGCAGAGCCTAAGGCGGTCCTCTGTAAAAACAGAGGCCTTATTATATCAAACAGAACAAGCACTGGCTTAATAATTTCCAACCAAGGATGTTTAACTTACATAGTCATCAATTGCATATAGTTATTGTAGGATGATAATCAGACCTAACGTGCAAATCAACTCAATATAAAAACTAACGTTTTTATTAATAAAACACTGCAAAAACGCGGTTTAAAATAGTCTTTGGTCGAGAGCCAAATTAAATAAAACGACTCGAAGGAGTACTCGTACTTTCGGGGAATCATGTTTTTTATAAATAAGACCGTAAGTGACAAGTGTTGTCGTTTTGGTCTCTTCATAGTACAATTTTCAAGACTTTTGATAGGTATCTTACCAGACTGATGGCAAAATTAACGACAGACTGGAACACTCCGACACCTAGCACCATCAGGAGAGCTGTCACGTTCAGGGCGCACGGAACCGCGTTGGGCTGAAAAAACCACGACACAAGGTCAAGGTTCGTCAAGGCTTTCGTAAAAAAACGATGTAAGTTCCAGCTATCCCTATAGTAAAATCTGTTTTAGAGAGGAAATTCTGGAAATGGAATTTTCGATAATTGCAGATATCGCGGGATGACGATATAGAAGAGATTGTCGTTAGTGAAGGGCCTGGGTAGTACGATGGCATGTCACTAGTCATCACGCGTTTGGAAGCACTGAAATGTCAGAATTTGACAACTAATGTGCTAGAAAGTAGCGACTTTTGACAGTTCGATATCAACCCTTGTATGTCGTCACTGTCGGGCACGGGTCTCATCCTGCATAGTAGGGAAACAAGTCGATCAAGAAATATCAATGTCTTTACAAACTTTGATAGTACAAAATATGAAACTTTGATAGTATCTATTTCAAAAAATAACATTCCAAACGCGTGATGACTAGTGATGGCATGTCACTAGTCATCACGCGTTTGGAAGCACTGAAATGTCAGAATTTGACAACTAATGTGCTAGAAAGTAGCGACTTTTGACAGTTCGATATCAACCCTTGTATGTCGTCACTCTCGGGCACGGGTCTCATCCTGCATAGTAGGGAAACAAGTCGATCAAGAAATATCAATGTCTTTACAAACTTTGATAGTACAAAATATGAAACTTTGATAGTATCTATTTCAAAAAATAACCCATAAAAAACTGAATAAAAAATGCTATATACATCTGCAGGCGTGTTGACGGCGTCTTCAATAATGCCACAGAGGTTCTGGTCCTGACCCTCTCCAGTCTCCACGATCGTCATGAACTGGTTGGCAATACTTGGCAGCCACACGACAAACGCGCCAACCCTGGATAGAAATGGCAATTTTGATGTCCAAAGACACGTAATCCACCGGGTCAAATTCGTCATAATGACGTTGGTTGAAATTGATCAAATTGGTCATTCACGGGCTCACAATAAGTATAGTTTATACTCTGAGTTGACGGGCACTCTGATTAAAAAAAATGTAGTGGAAACTCCAAAATGTAATTCACGTAATCATTATGTTATTTTCTTTACTTCATCTCCGGGAGAGCGTGAGTGAATAAGTGAGTAAGAGAGAGAGGGAGCTACAAAGACTCACTGTTGGAATATGAAGAGTGTTGCCATAATGACGGTGTACTTCAGCAAGGGGGCCTTGAAGAGAGGCAAGATCTGGTCCTTGGCCGCTGTGGCGGCTAACGGATTTGCGGATTTCTCGCCCACTAGGCCTTTAACCTGAATAAATCGGTTAGGAAGTGTTTAGTCCACCACCAGTAGACGTCTGATAAATAAAAATATTATTATTTTAGTAATTTCAGAATGAAATAATAATGACAGATCACTTACTTATTATAGATAAAACATTTATAGGCGTACATAGGATAAACATAACGCATACATCAACATAAAATATAACATAAAGGAAAATTTTTACATTATACAAGAAACAGAACACGTTTCAGACATTGATTAACCCTTAATCGGCCATAGGACAATTATTTCCCACCACAAATGTGACCACTAACCAATTTTTTATTATTTTTCTAATGGTGGCAAACTTAAATAAATTGAACGCATCTTTAGATCGATACTTTTCTTATGTATTTTATGGCAACACTTATTCCTAAACGTCATCGCTACATGTCAATCGGTATTCAAAAACAACCGTTAATTTTTCACGTACATTTGCTCCCCGAATTTGAGTCTATTTTGGTACTACATCAAGAAAAAATCCTGTAAGTATTTAATGGTTTTTGGTTGTTTTTGCTAGATATGTGTTGGTTTGTATGGTAATGAAAACAATGTGTGTAAGTTGTTGCATTACAATTTTTTTCTCATTCAAAAAAAGTGGGAAACTATTTCCCTGTGGCCGTTTATGAAAGTATTTAAGTGGGAATATATTTCCCTATAACTGTGACAACTAATAAATATTAATATATAAAAAAAGTTTGTCTGTTTTTTCTATATTACAGTCAATGGTGCCACCTAAAAAGAAGAAAAAAGTTGAGGTTAGGTAGTTAAAAACAATTGTTGACAATTTGTCGGACCTGTCACAGTTAATACTCCAGAAAACACCAATCAATATCTCTTAAAAATAAAAAAAGGTAAAAATTTCGGCGTACCAAACGAGATACGCCTCAGGAATGTAGGTCTGCATATGCCTATTAAAGAGAGCACATACAAAAGGTGTTGCATTTGTAGTTCGAAACAAACACGGACAAACATCAAATGCGCTGGCACGGATAAGCAGAGGTCGCGGGTTCAAATTCCGGCATGGGTGGAATTTTTAGCCTCTAAATAGGGTACTTAAGATTTACCTCCGGACTTTTAATTTTATTCCCTAAAAATAAATCAACGAGTGAAACAGAAGGCAATAGCTAGTCAAGTGGGAATTTATTTCCCACATATATGTTACTGGATATAGGAAAATTATTTCCCACAAAAAAAAAACCCTTAACGCTTATAGGGAAATTATTTCCTATCGTAAAAAAAAACCACTTCCCAACATTCAATAATTTTGATATTGTGTTTTTATTTAATTTTAAAAAAACAATATTCTAATATAAAACAATTTACTTGATTGGAGCCATGGCCGGGTTAATATATAATAGTCGACGTGTGTAAAAAGGCCTTCCGGAATCTGGGATTTGCCTAGCGGCAGTCAAATAGTTTCACCAACATTAATGCTTTACGCGCCTTATTTGAAGCTCATGTAAAAACTTATCTAGAGTTTAATTCGGTTATCTGGTCTCCAAGTGAAATGAAATACAAAATTATGCTAGAACGTATTCAAAATAAATTTGTCCGATTTTTGTATCTGAAAATACACGGAGTTTATCCGGGATTTCCGTTACTGTATCCTACTTTGTTTGTTCTTGGAATGGTGGGATACAGTAAACTCGAGATTCGGAGAGAGGTAGCCCTCGCCACTTATCTATTAAAAGTATTGCGCGGTGTAGTGCACAACCCCAACGTGCTGCAAGAGCTGCGACTGTGCGTGAATGACGAGTGCGTGTCGCGGCGGCGGCGGCCGGCGCTGCTGGCGGTGCCGCGCGCGAGCACCAACCTACTGCGCGACGCGCCGCTGGTGCGAGGGCTACGCACGTTCAACGGGGTGGCTGCCACTATTGACGTGTTTACATGCTCTCTGAACGAGTTCATAGGGGCTACGATGTACATATTATGTAACTAGGTTAAATGTTTACTTCGCTATCCTGTTTGATCCTGTAATGGTAGCTGTAGGTGGATTAAATAAAAAAAAAAAATACATTCTTGTCCTTGTCTGGTTATTATATCATAGAGCAACACTCATTGAGTCGCATCATACCACCATAATTCAATGATACCACTAGAGTATGGTCAGTAGTCCTAACATAGGTACCACCAGAGATATGACCAGTGGAATTATGTCGTTCCACCGTACCACAAGGGCTATAGCTAGTGATGTAATTGATCGCCAGAGTTAGCTGTAAGGATATTGTTTATTTATCTACTAAATACCTGCAATTCTTCTCCAGACTTCCTATTGTTAATCCTGTGAATGGATTTCAGAATCTCCAAGGCTTTCTCCTCGTCTCCACGTAGCAGTAAGAACTTGGGGCTGTCATGTATGAATTGCAGTAAAAAGAGGGATAACAGGCTAGGCAGAGAGTAAACCAGCAGCAGAGTCCTCCAGGAGTTCCAGTAGATGTCCAAGGCAGGGAGGTAGTGGGAGAAGCTGAGCGGTATTATTGGTATCGCCAGAACTGTAAAACATAGGTAAGCGAAATTTTATTTTAGTAAGTATGCCCTTTTTCCTCATTTTCCCCTTGCAATGATAAAAAAAATGTTACTAATCCTGTTTCGACGTTGTGAAAGCGGCTGGGAAACCAGCAAATAACCGGAAGGGTTGGCGTGAGAGAAAAGAGGTCTATGCCCAATAGTGGGTACTATAATTTAAGGGCTGATTAGACAGATATATATAGAATGATGTTTACTGTATGTAAGTCAGTTTCCAATTTACGATATGAGATCGGAAAGAAATTTCAAAAGAAGGGCCAGGGTCTCAGAAAATGTCAAAAGGAACCGAATACACTATTTTAATTTTTAATGCACTAACCCGTGCTAAGGAACAAATTTAAAAACCTATTTAGAGGCTAAAAATTTCACCCATGCCGGGATTCGAACCCGCAACCTCTGGCTATCCGTAC
Organism: Yponomeuta sedellus; assembly: GCA_934045075.1. NCBI lineage: Eukaryota > Metazoa > Arthropoda > Insecta > Lepidoptera > Yponomeutidae > Yponomeuta > Yponomeuta sedellus. The sequence continues at coordinate 21,896,779 of OW203730.1, forward strand.
CAGCGCTCTACCAATTGAGCCAATGGGCGACTCACGACATCAGTGAAATTTCGAACCTCTTTACAATATTTCTCTGTATTACGTACAGGCAGCGACATCTGACTTAAGCAAATTGCATTACTTACAGCCCCGACTACCTACTTTGCAGTTAGGTTTTAACATCGGAACGATATCACTGTACCCACATGATTACACTATTTTAATTTTTAATGCACTAACCCGTGCTAAGGAACAAATTTAAAAACCTATTTAGAGGCTAAAAATTTCACCCATGCCGGGATTCGAACCCGCAACCTCTGGCTATCCGTACCAGCGCTCTACCAATTGAGCCAATGGGCGACTCACGACATCAGTGAAATTTCGAACCTCTTTACAATATTTCTAAATTTGTCGGGGCTGTAAGTAATGCAATTTGCTTAAGTCAGATGTCGCTGCCTGTACGTAATACAGAGAAATATTGTAAAGAGGTTCGAAATTTCACTGATGTCGTGAGTCGCCCATTGGCTCAATTGGTAGAGCGCTGGTACGGATAGCCAGAGGTTGCGGGTTCGAATCCCGGCATGGGTGAAATTTTTAGCCTCTAAATAGGTTTTTAAAAAAGGAACCGAAGTTTGAAACTATTGTGATTGTAATTACAAGTACCTGCCATGATTCCCTGAGACAAAAGGAAGATGCTAGAAACCAGCAGAAGGACCAGATTGCGATTAGCCAAAGGTACGCTCTCGCTCAAGAGCGTTAATGACAGCGTATACTTTCCCGATGACCTGAAATCAAGAGATACCTAGGTTTAGTTCATATTTTCCGGGTTTTCCATCCGTAAAAAGGGAAGATTGGACAAAATTTCTGTCTCACTATAGCGCTATATTTTGCATGTCATTGTAGTTAAAAAATATATCGGTATATTCATCATTTTACTAGTGTAACCAAGGAAACGAATTATTGTTGATTCGGAATAAAAATACCAACCAATGTGTGGGTATAGACTAAAAAGATACTCGTACACCAATACCACCAATACCAAACAAAAAATCTAAGTTGGTGAGACAAGGCTGGAAAACCTTACAGTGCAGCATCACTCTTGATTATCGTATGGTCTGTCGATATAATTGAAATAGTAGGTAAATACTTAGTTGTATTAACTGAGTAAGTAGTTAAGTATGTGTTGACTAAGCAATCATAATAATTATGTCAACCATCAGCCCATTCAAGATAAGGAAAGATAAAACACTCACATAGCCGTGGCTACGAACTGGAATATCATAAGCATGATCCAGTTGACGGAGATGCTGGCGATGATGTTGAAGAGCATTGCGAGGAGGATGGATGCGATCAACATATTCTTGCGGCCCCGGGTGTCTCCCAGGTAGCCCCAGACGAAGGCGCCGATGATAGAGCCTGGAAATAGGGATTGCAGAGACGTGGTGCGTGAGTGAAGGAGGAAGTCTTGACACTGGTCAGTTTTACGCAGTGCCGGTTCTTGCCTTAAATGAGGGTAGAGTCAGATGGATTTTCGGTGCTCTTTGGTTGAACGGCTTGCCCGAAGTTATTCACAAATGGAAATGGAACGACGGCAGTTATAGTGGATGGAAATGACTCACAAGAGTTATACGAGGTGTGTCTCACATCAAAAAAACTATTACCTAAACAAATAGCTCTGGCTAAACAATTAAGACTAGAAAATATCACAGACATATTGAAGATAAAGTACAAAAGTCCATACAAAGTTCTCATACAGTTCGGCAAAAAACAATACGCTGATAAATTATTATCATCAAAAAAATTCAACGATTCAGAAACCACATGCCAACCTACACAAGACATACAACGCTGTTTTGGAGTAATCAAAAACATTGATTTGGAAATAGAAGAAAAGGAGATTAAAAACAGTCTCTCGTCTGACTACGAAATAATGTCAATAAGAAGATTAACTAGGAAAACAGATGAAGGTGTAGAAATCTAGACTTGATATTCACCTAGTAATTCGGGAGTAGAAAGAAACACGTCTGATTGCTAAAAACCGTTTACTGGAAGAGAGAGAGGCGGTGGATATTTTTACAGATTACCCTACATTACACCCTCACCCTTAACTGCTACTTACAGATAAACAAAACTTAACACTACAGCATGCAACTTAATTCTACTTAGCTACTATGCAGCGATACATTAAAAAATGTTATCATTAATCTATTTCAAAACCGTATCTTTTTACGGGTTTCTTTGTCCTATGGGGGCGATTCTCTGACAAGAAATAGGGCGCGGTCGGGAGCGGCTCGGGCCGGTCCCGGGTCGGGCCCGCGGCCGCGACCGGCGTCCGCACGCGCACCTCGCTCGCGTGCGGCGATGCAGGTGCCACCGAAGTGCCAACTGCATCTCCGCCCGGCTGATGTACGGCGACTTCCCCGGCCGAGTCAGTCGTACTGGGACTTGGAAGATCGTACATGGGCGTAAACTTTCTCTTAATTTGATCAATATGTCTCTTAACCGGTGAACCGTCGTCCTTGGTAACCAAATAATTCCTAGACCCCATCTTCTCATCGATTCGGCCACTATCCCATTTCCTCCCCGTATAATCCCTTATCCATACCTCGTCCCCCACTCCAAATTGTCTATGCCGGCCCCCTGCGTTCTCAACTTGCCGTTGTTGTGCCCGTTGCACCCTTTCTGTTATGCACTGGTCCCCGCGCAGCAAATCTAACCGCGAGCGCAGACTACGTCGTTGTAACAGCATCGCTGGAGACGATCCAGTGGTGCTGTGCTCGACATTACGGTACGCCATCAGGTAAGTTTGTAATGCAGCGTCCATATCAACACCATCTCGCAGTGACTTTCGAACTGCGCGCTTACATAGTTTAACTGCGTTCTCGGCCGCCCCGTTGGATGCCGGATGATAAATGGCCGAGTAAGACACTTTGACACCATTATTGTTCATAAATTCTAAGTACTCCCTGCTCGTGAAGGGTGGCCCGTTATCAGATACTACTTCTCTAGGTAGTCCAAAACGTGCAAAAGTCTCCCGTAATACTTTAATTACTGCTGACGCCGTTGTTCTTTCCATTGAAAATGCTTCCATCCATTTAGAGGAAGAATCAATAATGACAAAAAATGTTCTACCATGAAACGGCCCCAAGAAATCTATGTGTAAACGTGTCCAAGGCTCCGGGTGGTAGATCCAGGGCACGGGTGGCGCGCGCGGCGGCGCGGCGCTGTCGGCCACGCACACGGCGCACTCGCGGCCCGCGCGCTCCACATCGGCGTCCACCCCGGGCCACCACACGTAGCTTCGAGCCACGCTTTTCATCTTGACAATACCTAAATGCCCAATATGCAACTCTTTTAGTATTGAATTCCTTAGTGCCTCTGGTATCACCAGTCTATAGCCCCACATGACACAATCCATGTCCACATACAGCTCATTTTTTTTTGCAAAATATGGCTTGATTTTTTCGTCCTCACACACTTGCGGCCATCCAGACTGTATACACATCTTAACTTTACGCAACACCTCGTCTTTATCCGTACCTTCTTTTATATCTTTTCTAGTCAGAGGCAAAAACTTTTGCACAAAGTTAAGATATGTTTGTTCCGATTTATTTGATCGCTCCACATTTAAGGGTAACCTTGACAAGGCGTCTGCACTGTTTTTCTGTGACGATACATACTCAATATCATAATTATAACCCGACAACAGTACTGCCCATCGCTGCATCCTACTTGCCGCCATTACTGGTATTCCTGTTTTCTCACCAAAAATGGAAACTAACGGTTTGTGGTCTGTTTTTAGGATAAACTTACGGCCATACAGATATTGATGAAATTTGCGTATGCCAAAAATAATTGCCAAGGCTTCTTTTTCAATTTGTGAGTATGAACGTTCTGCTCCGTTCAATACTCGCGAGGCAAACGCGACGGGTCGCTCACGCACCCCTCCGCCGCCCGCGGCCGCCGGCAGCAGGTGCGAGATGACGGCGCCGACGCCCACGCTGCTGGCGTCCGTCGTCAGTACCAGCGGCAGCTCCGGCGAGTAGTGCGCGAGCACCTCGCTCGACACTAGCATTCTTTTCACTTCAAAAAACGACTTCTCGCACCGCTCATTCCATGTGAAACTTGCATCCTTTTTAAGTAAGTTATATAAAGGTTCTAGTAACGTACTGATGTTTGGCACGAACTTCGCATAATACATAACCAATCCTAAAAATGAACGAAGTTCTGTCACATTCTTAGGGCGCGGTACCTTCTTGATTGCTTCCACTTTCTCTGGGCAAGTGTGAACTCCCTCTTTACTGATAGTGTAGCCTAAATACGTCACTGAATGGGCAAAAAATGTGCATTTGTCTTTCCTAATCTTTAGTCCGTATTTTTGCAACCTTTCAAAGACTTTGTTCAAGTTAGCCATATGCTCCTGGTTATTTGCGCCCGTGATGATGACGTCATCCAAAAATACACCTACTTTTGGCATATCGGCAAACATCTGTTCAAGTCTCCGTTGAAATATTCCTGGACTCGATGACAGTCCATAAATTAGCCTATTGTACATAAACAGACCCTTGTGTGTGTTAATTACCGCATACTTCTTCGAGTCGTCTAAAACGAACTGAGCATACGCCTGCGATAAGTCAATTTTAGTGTACCGCTCCCCTCCATGGAGTTTCGTAAGTAAATCGTCGACTTTCGGTACAGGAAAACGGTCCACCTCGAGACATTTATTAAGAGTGAGCTTAAAATCTCCACATACCCTTATGCTTCCATCTTTCTTTACTACCGGCACAATCGGCGTGGCCCAGTCCGACGTCTCGACCGGCGCGATGACGCCGTCCAGCACGAGCTGGTCGAGCGCGCGCTCCACCGGCTCGCGCAGTGCGTAGGCGAGCGGGCGCGCGCGCATGTAAACAGGCCGCGCGTCGGGCCGCACGCGAAGTGTCACCGGCTCACCAGTGAACCGCCCCAGTCCGTCCGCGAATACTTCACAGAATTTGGTGCTGAAACCGGCCAAATCGAAACATTTATCATCACCGCTTGATCGATTGCAATTTACATTTGCAGTTGGGAGCCCTATACCTAACTCATACAACCACTGTCTTCCGAGTAGCGTAGTTTTGCCTTGATCTACTACAAACAAATCTAAAAGCTTCTTTCTATTTTGGTAACAAACTAACACCTCGATTTTTCCTACTGGATTAACAATTTCTCCAGTGTAGTATCGTAATTGTAAGTTACAATCCATTATTTCCCTGTCTGAAAATTGCTTTTGGTACGTTTCATAACTTATACAGGAAATAGCACTGCCTGTGTCAAATTCCATGTCTAATTCTTGATTCTCTACTAACAATTTTATCGTGTACGGCAAATAGTTAGCAAAACTATCAAAACGGATAGAAAAATTGTTCACCTCGTCACTGTCTCCGTCACTGTCTCCATGCATCACCTGTTCCTCCACGAAGTGATTTCCGGTGGATGGCCCGGCCAAGCCTCGGAGATTTGGGCACATTTTCTTTAAGTGCCCCTCGCGGTAGCACACGCGACACACGTACCGCACAAACTTGCACGTGTTTGTGTCGTGTTCTCCTCCGCACGCCTGGCAGCTGCCCTGCCGACGGCGCCCTCCCTCACCCCGGGTGCGGTCCGGCCCCGCCGTCGGCGTCTTCGCCGTAACCGCCGCCGCCCGGCCTCCGCTTGTTCGGCCATTACGCCACGCGGCAAGCGCGCAGCCGCCGCCGCTACCTTCGCCGGCCCTGACCCTGCCAGGCGCCCCGGCTGATGTCCTATAGCCATCACGCCGCTCACGATGCGCTCCTCCAGTAGACCACTGATGCACCGATGTTGTGGCACTGCCGCGGTCTCCCGTGTCTGACCGCCCATCCACTAGCACCGCATTTGACTCAGCCGCTTCGACTGTCACAGCTAACTTTAGCGCCTTATCGAAGCTTAGATTGTCTTCCGCGAATAACCTTTGCCTGATTACATCACTGCTTAATCCACAAACAAATTGATCTCGTAAACTTTCGTTTAACCAAGTACCAAAGTTACAATGTTTAGATAGTCTTTTTAATTCAGCCGTGTAATCCGCCACCGACTCGTTTTTTAATTGTTTACGCTGACGAAATTTAAATCGTTCAGCTAAAACACTGGGTTGTGGCTGTAAATGACTTTTCATTATGGCCACCAACTGCGAAAATGTTTTACTAGCGGGTCGATCTGGCGTGCACAAGTTCACCATTAGCTCGTATGCATCACTACCTATGGCCGTAATTAGCGTGGCTACTCTCACTGGTTCTTTAACATCATTCGCAATAAAGTATTGCTCGAGCCGTTCTACATACAAGTCCCAACTGTCTTTGGCTGGATCAAAAGCACTTATCTTTCCGAGAGACATGATTATGGTCACAAAACACTGTTTACCGCACGATTGTAAGTTCTTAGTCCATTTCGTCGCCACTGTAGAAATCTAGACTTGATATTCACCTAGTAATTCGGGAGTAGAAAGAAACACGTCTGATTGCTAAAAACCGTTTACTGGAAGAGAGAGAGGCGGTGGATATTTTTACAGATTACCCTACATTACAGAAGGAAAATGGATTGAAAGCGAGGCAATACGCATTTGCTTTAAGAGTCCCACTTTACCCCCGTACGTCTATGGGTACGGGTGCAGGTTCAAAGTGGAACCATACACTTTCCCAGTAACACAATGTTCCGGCTGCTGGAAATATGGTCACTTTATTAGAACATGCCCTACAAAAAAAGTTTTATGTCCAAAGTGCGGAGAACCTCACGTCAATTGTGAAACTACTAACTACAAATGCGTAAACTGTAAAGGAGCACATATGGCACTCAACAAAAACGAATGTCCTGTTTTTGCAAAGGAGAAATATATACGGAGTATTATGACTGAAGAGAATTGCACATATAAAAAGGCGCTGAACAACTATTTACTTCGCAAACAGGCTGTAAAGGAGACAGAAGAGACAGAAAATTCCAGAAGTGATGAAGAAACACCTGCAAAATTTGCAAAGAAAATTGGCCAAACCCCTTATACTTACAAAGAAGCCGTAACTATTGGAGCTATAGTACATCGGGAAGAAGTATGTGATAATAGTGACAAAGATGATAATACCTTAAATGAACAAGATGTAAATATTGAAAAAAGGAAAAAGGTCAAGCCACTAAAAGAAACTCGAAAGCCGCAAAAAAAGAAAAAGACATTAGAAATAGACGAAAAAATATTAAAGGAGAAAGAAACAATGGAAATTGAGAGTGAGACAATAGAACCAGATCAAGACTGCAATAGTCAAGAAGAAAAGCTTCCAAAGAACAGTTTCGATACGAAAAATCTATGGAGAAAGATCAGAATTATTCTGAGTGATAGTAAAGTAGAAAACAAAGTCTATTCAATTATACTAGCTATTTTTAAAGAGTGCAAGAATTTTTTAATGGAAATATTTACAGAGGGCGAATGGGTATACAAGCTATTTAATTCGATATTCAAAGATGTTTAATGTTTATAGAGAAAAATGTGTTAACATAGTTCAATGGAATTCCCAGAGTTTAAAGCCTAAACTAGCGTCATTTGAATGTTTTTTAAGTCAAGAAAAGATTCACATTGCTATACTTAGTGAAACATGGTTGGAACCCGATTCACTTCTTAATATTAGTGGATATGATGTGTATAGGCGGGACAGAGCGGATTCGTATGGAGGTGTGGCGATCATTGTTCACAAATCGGTAAAATCTTATTTATGTAATATTAGCCTAAGTAACGTGGGCATAGAAGTATTACACATAAAATTATTGAACTGTAATAACCTTCAAAATATAGTGTCTATTTATTGCCCATCAACGGTTCGAACATCACAATTGGACTGGGATGGTATCTTTGGAATGTTTTCGCGTAAAACCATAATAGCTGGAGATTTTAACGGTCACCATACAAATTGGTCATACAAAAATGACACGAGAGGTGTCCAATTGATGGATTCAGCACTGGACAACGGTTACACATCCTTGAATAATTATTGTAAGCCTACCAGAATTAAATTAGTAAGTAATGTTGTCCAGTCATCGTCTCCAGATATTACTTTTTCTACATCAGATATTGCCATAAATTGTAAATGGGGTGTTCTAAACGAAAATTTTGGAAGCGATCACTTAGTTATTAAAATATCATTTTTTTATAAGGGAGATATAAATTTAATAAAAAAATTCAATTATAAAAAAGCAGATTGGAAAATTTATAAAACATATCTAGATGACATATTTAAAACTTATAGAAGCGATGGAACGCTACAAGAAAGATACGATTATTTTATGGATAAAATTAACAGTGCAGCCCAAAAAAGTATACCATTTGTAAAAATTTGTAATGATCCTACTCGAAATTTCACCCCCAAAGCGTATTGGAACGCTGAACTATCAAAAACTGTTGCTCAACGCCGGTTAGCACTATCTCGATTCAGAAAGAATCCCACTCCCGACAACCTCACTATACTAGAAAAGCATATTACAGAGGCTCAACGACTCATTCGTGTAGCTAAGACAAGTAGCTGGAAAAGTTTCTGTCATAGCATTGACGAGAACACATCCGTTTCTGAGTTGTGGCGTAAAATGAGATGGATAAAAGGTCATAAAAATAGCCAGTTTCATACTCCTGATGTAAAAAAGATAGAACTGTTATGTAACCTCGCACCAGATTCCGTTTGTCCGCTGCCACCGACATTTGTTTCCATAAATCCATCTCTTGAAGGTAGTTTTGGTATGCATGAACTAAACAAATGCTTAAAGAAAAAAGACACAGCCCCAGGAGATGACCGTGTAACCTATTCAATGATGTTCAATCTTCCCTACGTGGCAAAGAAGTATTTACTTGATTTATACAACGATATATTTTCCACATCTATAGTGCCCACTCAATGGCGTGATATTAAGGTAATACCAATTCCTAAATATAGTTGTAACCCAGACGCAGCTCCAAAGTTAAGACCCATATCACTAATATCATGTATATGTAAAACTTTTCATAACTTACTTACAAAAAGGCTAGAGTGGTATACGGAAAAAAATAAAATATTATCCCCAAAAACTACAGGTTTCAGGAAAGGTCAATCATGTCTAGACTCTTTAGTTCGAATAGTACTCCAAATACAGGCAGGTTTTACCAATAATACTCCAACTTTGGCATGCTTTTTAGACATTGATAGCGCGTACAACAATGTTTTAGTGAGTCAATTGACACATTCCTTAGATACTATTATGGTGGGAGGCAAGATTTGTAGATATATATGGGAGTTTTTAAGCGAAAGACACTTAAAAATAGAACAAAATAGTAATTCCGACATTAAAAAATATCTATTACGATGGACAAATAGAGGTCTAGCCCAGGGAGATCCTATGTCACCATTAATGTTTAATATCGTAACGACCAAAATATGTCAAAATATTAAAGAAGTTATGATATCACAATATGCCGACGACTTTGTGTTATATTCCACACAAAGTAAACTATCTGACAGTACTACAAAACTTCAAAATGCCATAGATGCTATGCTTATAATTCTAAAAGAATTAGGCCTAGATTTTTCACCACATAAATCTAAATACTGCATTTTCTCCAGAGGGCATAGAAGGCAGGAAATACGATTACAAATAAATGGGATAACCTTGGCTGCGGCGGATAGTATCAAATATTTAGGGATTTGGTTGGATAGGTCACTTAGATGGGGTAAACACATTAACGAAACGTGGGAAAAAACACAAAAATATCTAAATCTGTTAAAGGTTTTAGCAGGATCCGGCTGGGGTATACACCCCAAACACCTTCGACGATTATATATTGCATTAATCAGAAGTAGGATTGACTTTGGATGTTATTTATATGATAATAGTGCCAATACGGTGATAGCTCAGTGGGTAGAACCATAGACTGGCAAGCGAGAGCCCCAGGTTCGATCCCGAGTGCGGGCATGTACCAATGACTTTGTTTAATTTCAAAGTTACGTACATTTGCGAATTTGCAGTCGCAATACCACACGCTAACGGTGAAGGAAAACATCGTGAGGAAACCCGCGGCTTGGTTGGCTCCGCACGTATTGACTAGTCTTTCCTGTGGGCAAGGCCGACTAAGCTGTCAGGATGGTATAGGTGCTGGGCAAGCCTACACCATCTATAAAACCATGACCCAGGCACTACAGCGTCGGAGTGGTCCCTTCACCCATCTAGTGTGAGTGAAGATACCACTGGACGCTGTATAAATCATCTCATTAAGTAGATGCAAAAAGGCCAATATTAGTGCCAATACCCATCTGAGCAAACTAGATAAAGTACAAAATCAAGCACTACGAATAATTGGAGGATTTATAAAAAGTACGCCCATACATGTAATGGAGTCAGAATTATGCCTACCACCCCTTTCCAATAGACGGCAATATCTAGCGATGAAATACTGCCTCAAGGCCAAATCATGGCTAAATAACATGACACTTCACTTGCTACATCAACTAGACTCTCTATGCGTTAACAGATATTGGCACAAAAAGAAGAAACCTCTTTTAGTTATGGTCTACTCTAGCGGGATTGACAATGAAATAGTTGCATCAAGTGAACCGTTGGAAATGTTCTCTCTGGATACTTGGGTGGGCAATATTGATGTGGGGAATACAGTTATTATGAATTTGGAAAGCGTCAACTTGCCAAAAAAATTATTAGAAATTTGTTTGGTTAAGAATAATGTATTGCAAGAAATACACAATCGCTATGGCGGCTGGTACAAATTATATACGGACGCATCTAAAAGCTGTAATGGTTTAGGAGCTGCGTTTTTTGACCCAGCTAAAAAAGTAAACGGTACATTTAAAATAACATCAAGGTATTTATCTATAATGGCGGCGGAACTCATTGCAATTTTGAAAGCTTTGTCTTACGCAAAAGACCTATGTGTCACAAAATTGGTAATATTGACAGACAGTAAGAGTGGTCTCCAGCATATAGCTCGGTGTGCCTCTGGATACAGAGGAATCTCGACAGCTTATGCTATCCTAAAATATATAGAGGAATTTCGAAAACAAGGGATTGAGTTAAAGATGCAATGGATTCCGTCACATATAGGTTTATCAGGAAACGAGGAGGCTGACCGGTTAGCTAAAGCAGCAAGTATAAATTCACCAGAAGTAGAAGTAGTACCTAATTGTTTCGAAATTTTACCAAAATATAAAAGTAAATCTTATGAATCATGGAAAGAACATTATAATAAAAGATCAGTAGAAAAAGGCATTTGGTATAGGACATTGCAGTGTGAACCTCCTCGCATTCCGTGGTTTCTAAATATAAATTTAAGCAGGAATCTTATTATACTGGCTCATAGAATCCGCTCTGGTCACATCCCATTAAATAATTTTGGTTTTCTTATGAAAAAAGTCCAATCACCAAACTGTGAGAAATGTGGTACTGTGGAAGATATTCAACATTTGTTAATGGAATGCATAGGAAACCAACATAAAAGAGACGCTCTGATAGATGCACTCAATATAAACATTTTAGAAGTAGGCAAGTTCCAGACGTTACTCTCCGATCCCATTTCGAAAGAAGCAATGTTAATTTATAAATTTGTCAGAGATAGTTTAGATAATCGTTAAGACTCTGTTAACGTAAGTTAATAACTTAAGAATAAGGTACAATGGGGCTGACATGTCCTCGTAAGGTACAAAAGCCCCTAATGAAATAAAGATTAAAAAAAAAAAAAAAAATAAAAAAAAAAAAAAAAAAAAAAGACACTGGTCAGTTTTACGCAGTGCCGGTTCTTGCCTTAAATGAGGGTAGAGTCAGATGGATTTTCGGTGCTCTTTGGTCAACATTACATAAGACCATAAAATTTCAGTAAAATTTCAAAATCAAAGGCTAAGTCTAAATTAAAACATCCTTGGTCTAAAGTCAAAAGAATTTTACTTAATGAACGTCAAAGCTGTTTCACAATTAAAAGATTATGTGGACAAGAAAGCAACAAAGAAACTCCACATTTATTCTTTTCAAAACACATTTTAACTTAACAGAGTTTGATCTTAAGTTACATTAGACTAGACTTAATCGTCCCCTTAACATTATTTTAATACCAAGTCTCTGTCTTCCAAATAATCCTTAATGTTATTAGGCTTGTTTGTACAGAGTATGCTTTACACATTTTTTAAATCGCGTCGGTGATAAGTCTAATATATCTTTAGGAATTTTATTGTAGAACCGTATATAAAGAATGAATACTCCATAAAGAATGTATTAATCTTTGCAAGTCTTACTTGTGGATCGATAATCACAAAGAATTTTCCATATTGAATTTTGCTCTTTACCTGATCAGCGTGGACCTGTTCGCTTGCTAGACCTGATGGTCTTAAGCAGACTGTCGATGGCCAAGAAAGCCTAGAATAGTGGACGAATCTGTGCTGATGGATTGGATTTCAATGTTGCGCTGCATCATCACTATACCTACCCATAAGCGGAATGGCAGTTTAGCTGACACCACAGTACCATGTACCACTCATACCATTCTAAACCCATCAAAAAGTTTTGCGATATACCATCTGTAAAACACAACGGGAAGGCAGCCTAGCTAGCTGTAGGGTACGATGCACCATCTGTACCTCCTACACCCACCTATGAGTGGAGCGGAAGCCATCATGCCCTGTTGTGTCGCCGTGGTGCCCAGCTCGCAGGCGCTGGCGGGAACCAGGATCGAAGTGCCGTACGCCACGCAGGCGAACGCGATGATGATTAGGCCAGTCAGAAGCGTATGCAGGTAGTTGTAGAGGCCAAAACCTAAAATGATTTTTTAAATATAGGCAAAACTAGGCAATGGACATAAATTTCCTGATAGTGGCTCTACGCAGTCACCCGAGAGCTTGAGAGTGTATCTTTGATTGCGAACTTTGCGGGTTGTACGTGGTTTTTTTAGTCTGTACTAAAGAGTCACCCTGTTAAAACCGCAAAGTAAGATAAAGTCTTAGGTATATACCGCTCTCATAAGAGTGAAGCTGAAAACATTAAAACATCTGCCCCAGTCAGTATTAAGGCTCCGTTACACATGAAGAGTTTCTCGGTAGCGAGCGGCGATTTTTAGGCCAAATGCCCCGAGCTTTGCCTCTCGAATACAATTATCGCTATTTAAACTCTTCTAGGCCGCGAGCCTGTGTAAACAAACAAACTAATACGAGTTTATCTTAGGGTGGTATTACACTTATCAAATATCTTTGTCCAATGTACGATTTGATCATAGAAATTGGAAGAAATTGGACGACTTTATCAACTGTCTTGGAAACGCCGATATTTGATCAAATATTAATGACACTTAAATCAAAATGGCTGCAAACAAGATATCGTGGACAATTCCAATGACAAATTTTTTAATAAATACTTTTTTTTGTTTTGACTTTTGGTTTTTCATTAATAACATAACGATAATAATAGCACCACTTAAAGACGCAATAGCAGCACATGAAGACGCTCTACGTTCCTCCATTTTCTTAAGACTATGCAAAAAATATTGGACAAAGTTATTGGACAAGTGGAATGGGCTTACCTCAAAGAAATTTTATAAAATATTTGACAGCAAAATTGGACAAAGATATTTGATAAGTGTAATATCACCCTTACGAGTTTCGCCATTCGACAACACGACTCTTTTGTTTAGTCTAGTAGTGTTCTGCGTGGTAACTGGTGGTGCTATGATGTCTGCGAAGGTGGCACAAGGTGTACAACGCTATTGAGAGACCAGATTTTGAATAGTCGTCGTCGTCAGGCTATACTAGTCCACTGCTGGACAAAGCCCTCCCCTAAAGAGCGGCACGTTGTGCTATCATAGGGGGTAATGCCCATAATCCCCACTATTTTGAAATGTAAGAAAAAGAAAAGAACATGTTTCGTTAGTAAAATAGATCACGTCCAATCTTTAAAATTGTAGATCACGAATGGCGACTCTCGCGTAAAAATCAGTTCGAAGTGATTTGCGCGAGTCTCGCATCGACACGTGCGATTGTCGCTTGACCTATGTTTATACAAGTCGATAATTATCTCGTATGCGTCTATAGGTCTACGATAACTCGCTTGTAGTGTAAACATATTAGGAGAAGTGAGTCTCGCCTGTGATGCATTCGAGAATCGCTTGAATGATACGAGTTTTTGTCAAAATGTAAACAACCGCAGGCGAGAATCGTATGGCGATATTGCCTTGGGAGAATCGCTAACGATTATTCGTCGCTCGCTACCGAGAAACTATTCTTGTGTAACGGAGTCTTTAGTTTGTTCGTAGGACCAAAGAGTCTTGCAGGCTCAGCTCTTTCTCTAGCTCTATTAGATAGTATGTAGATATGTAAAGCCACGTCGAAAAAAAATGGTGTTCTCGATAATCTGGTGGTTTGATTATAGTTATATTATTAGATAAGATAAGATATTTATTGAGATTTCATTGCTGTACATGAGATGTTTTAAATAGTTAAAGTATCAAACAAGAACCCTGCTAGGGCGCTGCCAATGTAAAATATACAAAATTATATAAGTTAAACGATTTATAAAAGGTGGGCCTGCGTACGAATTGCATTTTCTACCAGTCAACTCACATTCGAGTGGTCGTAGGTTCAAATGCCAGCATATACTACTTCGTCTTTTAAGCTACGTAGTTGTAGTTTGAGGACGTTAACCATCGAAAAACAATGTCTCAACCACTGCAGCGTCCGAGTGATCCTTTTACCCATCTAGTGTGAGTGAAAATGTCACTGGACGCTGTATAAATAATTTAATTACGTAGATGCAAAGGACAATTTTTATCAGGAGGTGTTTACGGGTTTTAGCGTTTGAAATCGTGATTCTCTCTCTTTAAAAGAATTTATGTGCCCTTCAGCGAGGCGTACGTATTATAAGTATGCTTACTCGTCACACCTTACTGCACAAGACAGCTGATTATAATATCGCTAAAATACTTACCTAGACACTGGAACAGAAGTAATTGGTGTGCCTTGAGGGAGGCCTGTTTCTTATTATTTTAATTCTTTACATATTGTACTATTTACATGACTAAATGTACAAGGCGTGCTTAATGCAAGAAGCATTCTCTTCTTGCCTGAAAATCGGCAACTAGTTGCACATTGGTGTACATTAGTTACAAGCCGGGGCACAGACCTTTTTGTCTTCATTTGTAATTTATATGCTATAGTATTTTCTAAGGTTAACACGAGCACTAGACATAATTAAAACTGTTTTTGTACGGATTTATGCTCGCTTATTACATTTTTACAATTTTCCGACGTTTCGGCACCTGAAAAGGTGCCGAAACGTCGGAAAATTGTAAAAATGTAATAAACGAGCATAAATCCGTATAAAAACAGTTTTAATTTATATGCTGTTAAATAAATGTCTCTTTAAATTGTCATTAATGCTTCTAGTATAAGTGATTGTTGTGCCTCATTTCGCTTGGAGACAAATAAATATTTTCCATTTCTATGTCTTTATTCTTTATTGCATAAAGTAAAATCGAAAGATCAATACATAAAATTTGTTTCAAATGCAAACTTATCTCTAACAGAGATCTCTTCCAGCCAACCAGCAATTTCTATTTCTTCTAAAAAACCTTTGGTGTTGAAGAGATTGGCAGGAAAAAAGGCCTAGTCCAGCAAAGGGCGAATACGGGTTGATTGATTGACTTGTGTGTGATCCTCAACATAAACTTATGTAACTAGACAGCTCACCTGTTTTATTCAGAGCAGCCTCGAACGGCAATCGACCGTCTTCGTACTTTTCTGGAGTCATCATTTTGATGTTTTGTTCTGATTCACTGTTTCCTTCTAATTCTCCTTTATTGCCTTTAACTTAGAGGACTAGTAAAATAGTTTTGCGAGATGTGCAATAGTCTAAAGGAAATTGACGATCCGGTACATGCTAACAGCATGACCTTTGGATCACGAATGGTTCGATAATTTGCGGCCTGTAATATTCGCGGGCTAAACATTATTTTCTTTCTATTAGTACAGACAGCTACAAAAATTGACGGATACGTTTCTACTTGCTCTACATATAAGATCTAGAGTGGCAAAAGCGGTTTCCACAATTTACGTCGATCGATAACAGAACCGCCTTTCGCAAATCTCTTTAATATAGACTTAAAAAGTCCGATAACTCAAAGATAGGCATCGTTTTGGAGTTAATTACCAGCTATTAATAGATAATAATAGCTGGTAATTATTCATCCGTCATTGTCTAAAGTTTGATTACCTACTACCGGATTCCGATCAACATTATTAGGTAGGCACAAGGGACCATTCAAATGTGAGTCCCCCCCCCATTTTCAGCAGACTTTAAAAAAGGAGGACGTTCTTACCTTGGACAAGTAAGTAAGTAAGTTTCTTTCTTGGCTGTGTTTTCGCAGAACTCTGTCAAGTCCCCACCGATTGTAACAATTATTTTTTTGTTCGTTTGTGCTATTCAGACAGGGTCCGATTGGCCCTTTTTTAATTTGGTTAAGACGTGATGAAGACCGTCAGAGATGAAGAACGGAAATCTTCAATGGACAGCAAAAAATAAAGCCTAATAAATCCTTTAGTAATCAGGGTAATTTCGTTATGATCTGATAAAGACTTTCAGAGTGTAATCTATCTCACGTCTAATTTAATGATCGAGTCGTAAGTACCTACTGAGTGTTACGTACGTTTTTACCTAACACTTAATAACAAATTTTATTAGAGTGTTACTTACGTAAAATTGGTTTATACTTTTGGATGAATTTCCCGGAACTAAAAATTGCGTGGCACCAATGAAATTGGTAATAAAAAAGAAAGTTTTAATGTTCTAACATTTTTTTACGGTTAGATGATATGGTAATCTATGTGTAGCACTAAACATTTTGTTAATAAGAATAATGGATACTCCAAAAAAAAATATTAAATCCCGAAATCTTTCATTGCCATGTTTGTCCGCACGTCACCTTGTTGTGTATTATTCTTCATTGATAAACATCTATTGGTTCTTTGTACTAAAAACTAATTTTATTTGATACATTAATAGTCAAAGTATTGTTACGAAATACATTTATTGAAATATTTACACAGTACAACGAATGGTTAATAAAAATGTATCTGTCCCAGAACTACCGTTAATCGCCGTGTCCTAATCATGTTCAAGTATATTGTTTTACCTAACGACTTGTTTCCCATCCCCGGTGCGCGAAACGTTTGTGTTTAATGCCGCCTAAGTGCTCGTCGCAGAAGGACGTACGCACGTGCCTGCGTTTTCGCGATATTCGTTAAGTCAATATTTTTTTTTGTTGCTGGACATTTTTTCTTTCATTGCCGTGGATAGGTATAACTTCTATTTAAATTAAGATTGTCATCTTAAGTAAATATTCGATAGAACGCTATTTCTCTTATGATTATTTGTCAAGTGTTTACTTTGTCGAATGGTTAATAGATTTTTTGTTATTTCTATTTATTGCCTCGATTTTCATCACCGTGTTTTCATTGCTGTGGTTTCCGTGGGTGAAATTTGCTATGGTAATGAAAAAAAAGACACATCAATGAAAGAAAATTAATTGCCATGCTTTATTAAAGAAATTATTTTCATTGCCGTGGCCAAGTATTTCATTTCCGTGACTTTTGTTTTCATCGCCATGTTATGATTAGGTAAAGAAAATGTATTTTATCATCTTTTAGTAACATTACTTGATAAAGTAATGTTACTAAAAGATGATAAAATACATTTTATCAAGTAATGTTACTAAAAGATGTAATACTTTATCAGTACTTTATCAATCGTATAATACACCCTCACAAACGAACGCACCAGCACATACTGCAGTCTGATATTAATAATGGATTGTTTATTTTTAAGATGCCAACATGCCCAAACCAAAATTATCTGAGGAGGAGAGAAAGGAGAGAAAAAGATTGGCTGAAAAAAAAGACGTCAAAAATTAAGGAACGACCAATATCTGGGTTTGCATTTCCCTCTCGGAGAAATAAAATATGTTTTCATTTCCGTGGGTTGATTCTTTCATTCCTATGGCACAGTTATTTCATTGCCGTGGACGCTTGTTTCATTGCCGTGCACTCATGTTTCATCGCCGTGGCACGAAATTTTTAGACCAGTTTATCTTGCTAGTTTTTTAAGTTATCAGATAGATATTAAGCAAGAGTACATACATTATCAAAAACAACAATAAAAGAGTTTTGTTTTGTAAAAAAACCTTAAGATAAAAAAGTACATGGAAATGAAGATTTTATAAGACCTGTTGAAATTCACTCTTTTACTAGAGTGTTACTTACGTAAAACACTTAGTTATTAATTATACAAGAGCGTTACATACGTAACACTTACTACTTTTACTAGATTGTTACTTACAAAAACCCAGTTACGGCGTTTACTGGAGTGTTACTTAAATAACACTTAGTTACAATTTTTACTAATGTTAGCAACGTAACATTAGTAAAAATAGTAGCAAGGCGGTTTTTTTCGCTTTCGAGACAAAGCATTTTTTCAGCTGAAAGTACATGGCGAACATATAGATAAATAGAGAACACTTTATTTTATATAAAAATGGAAATTACACAGGTATTTCTTAACTTAAGAATACAGACGGCGGGCTTATCACTAAAAGACAGCATTTGTTGGACTGGACTATTACATTACAGAAGTACGTAGATGAACAAACAAAACATACTGATACTGATAAGAAAATTATAATTTCAGAGGTATATAAATACATGCCTTTAGGTATGTATTTATTTATACACCTCTGAAATTTATAACAGTGTTAATAACTTAAATTATCAACATTACAGAACAAATTATAATAGATATACATAAAAATAATTAACATAAATAAAAAAGTAAGTATATTATACTTAAATACATGAGTTTTTACGTAATTATTTACGTAAAAACTCTTCTGTGAGGCCTAGTTCAAGGAATTGGTTTAGTTTCAAGACGGAAATGTTTCCCTCAAGGCATGTCCTTCCGCAGCTGAAGAAATAAGAAATGTCGGAGAAAAGTATTAGGCTCCCATGAGATCGCAAGACTTATAAGATTGACCTCTATAGCATGAGAGTGAAGGTTGGTAATAAACCATACAATTTAGGACCTCCTTAACAATCTACAAAATCATAGCGCCTTATTCTTAAACCAAACTTTTCCTAAAAAAATAACTGTTAATTTACTACTGTTAATACTGTTAATTTTGCGGCCGGTTGGTACAGTACAGAAAGATACGATCATATTTCTTTCATCTAATCAAAAGCCAAATGCAACGCCATGCTACCCAAGTGCTTCTTTCCTATAGTAAATTTATTATTAGACTTTGAGTGTGCGGTAACGAGGATAAGAGAGAGAGAGACAGAAACGTGGTACTGAAGGCGGTAACCGTACATTTTTATACATTTTCAATAATGGGTCTACATGAAATGGACTAAGTAATGGAACCCTTGAAAATATAGCGTTATAGTATATTATAGGTTGTAGGTATAGCTATTTACTATAACGCCACTCTTTCTAGGTACCTACCCAACCAACTTATGAAACAGGGCCCCGATTCTACTCAACAACATTACAGTTCTCAAGGAGTTCATCGGTAGTCCAATTACAAGGTTTTACGCTAGCGGTATTCCACTAAGCACAAATGTTCCATCTAACGACCAATGAACGACATGACAGGTACCGTAGAGCTACATGGAGCCACTTTCGTATGCTCTTACAAAATTACAGTTCCTTGGTAACAGTCTGGCTGTCAAATCCGTATGCTACTCCTTATTTGACGTTTCATTGAGCTATATAACTGCATGACAGCTACCTGACAGCTGCAATATTAGTATCTTTGAACAACAGTAGCTTTTTCGGTATGATTGCTCACTGGCAGTTGTGACGAAGAAAGCTAAAAAGTATTTTTTTAATAAAATTTATACTTCTTCACTCGGTTTATGATAGCGATTATCACAAATAGTCAACAGGGCGAAGCGCAGAGTACAAGAGCGCCGAAATAGACGTCGGTTTCACGCGTTTCGGCAATCGTTCCAACAATCAGAGTTCACAAAAACCTTCCGTGTTTCCAAACATGGGTTGAGGCATTTGGCGGACGAATTAATCCCATTGATACCCCAGGAGCAGAGGCAAGTCGGGATATCCCCTATAAAAGGTATGTTACATGAGTTCAATATAAATAGTTTGAGGTGGTCGTCTCTTGGATTACTTTTTAGTAAGTTAGGTATAATCTTTCTTCTACGGACATTCATCGCCGTCTTTTCTTGTGACAGGCTTATATCAGGCCCTAGTAGGGCAGTGTCCTTCACAGTGTCAAGGTATTAGAATAAAAACATAATACTTAGGTACTTACCTACTAGATTTCTGTGGTATGCAAAAGACCTATTTTGTAATTATGTACCTAATTTCGGGACAGATAAGTAAAAAATGTGTAACTTGACACTGAAACATGTGAGTGGCACTGTTAGTTAGTTAGTTAGACCTGAGATTTCCGCACTTAGTCTCATAGTTGGGCCATTGTACGTAGCAAGCGCTGAGGTACGTTAACACTTCAGACACTAGAGTTTCCTTACGATGTTTTCCTTCACCGTCGGCGAGTAGTATTGCTAGGTACTATAATTTCACAAATGTACATAACTTAGAAAACAAAGTCATTGGTACATGCCGGGGTTTGAACCCACGAACTCCCGATTGAGAGGCCGGCGTTCTACACCGCTCCGCTACCACCGCCCTGAGTGGCACTGTACCACACATCATTGTATTGTTAAAAAAAATTACCTACTGGAGTAAAGAGAAGTGCATCTCATCAAATCAAAGTTATACAAGCTCAAGCATAAACGTAGAAAAGTTACTAAATAACTTGAATTCACTTTCAATTATTGTTTTCTTATTCTAGACAATTCGAAATTAATGGACTGCGGGGCTTTATTGATGCCATGGCATGCATCCTTCGTGCAGCACTCCGTGAAGAGCGGTTTCTCAATAGAAAGGGGTACCACTCCCCACATGTTGGATTTGTAAGTACCTAAGTATTGGCTAGTTTCCATGTAGCTATATAAAACACAACAATCCATGTACAGTCTATTTATTCTTACTTGTCCAATTTAGTAAACAAGATTCTACCCGTAAACTGTAACTTTTTAGTCCAAAACTGCCATATTTCCATAAATTAAGTAACTTGGAACACTCTTTTAGATAACACGCTGCCAATTTTATAAACATAGTTCATGAATTTGCGAGAAAATGTCTAGTAAGGTTAGAATCTTGTTTACTAAATTGGACAAGTAAGAATAAATAGACTGTAATGGTATATTGCCTGTTTTAGATTTGAACATTATGTGTATGCATGCCAGGACACCGTACTCTACTCATAATGCCAATCTATGGCAAAGCCACACACTCGGCCTCCACTTACATTTGAGAGAAGACTGAGAAGTGGAGTAATTCACAGATTTGGGTAAGGTTTGATAATTATTGTAAAAAGCACATATTTAAAAAACAAGTTTTATTGGTTACAACCTCACTCAAATATAAAAAAAATAGAAGTAACAATACAAAATTATTTCACATAAGTACCTAAATTGTTTAAAATTAAAAAAAGGAAGTGGCTTTCAATCAAATCAAAAGATTTATTTCAAAGTAACACCAAAACTGCAAATGAGTGTGACCCTGCTCTGACTAGCTACTGTCAGTTTCGAAACCTCTGAACAAATCCCTACTAGAATTCTTCAATTTTCAGAATTTGGAAGCTGACGCCGAGAACGTCTTGTGTGCAGAGTGTTGAGCGCAGACGCCGGGACTTATTCGAGGGTGTGGCACTGTAGCAAGTTCTTGTGGAGAGGCTGTGGAGAAAGAAATGTGACTTAAGGTGCAAATCATAGTTCATTATAACAACCAAAAAAGATTCTTCTTAAAATTGTGTTTATCACATGTTTTCTCAGTGTTGTAAATAAATATTTTATTATTCAAAATAATTTTATATTATTATCAATAACTTGGATTCCTGACTTCTAACAATATTTGATTACAAGGCATGAATTTCATGACATTATCTATGTAGCATTATTGCTATGGTACACATAATTATAGCAATAAGGCTATGTATGGTATTGTTTGACCACTATTATTATTATACTTTAAAACATAAATAATAAATTTAAGAAAATACATGTACAAATTACACTATTTTTATTTTTAATGCACTAACCCGTGCTAAGGAACAAATTTAAAAACCTATTTAGAGGCTAAAAATTTCACCCATGCCGGGATTCGAACCCGCAACCTCTGGCTATCCGTACCAGCGCTCTACCAATTGAGCCAATGGGCGACTCACGGCATCAGTGAAATTTCGAACCTCTTTACAATATTCTCTGTATTACGTACAGGCAGCGACATCTGACTTAAGCAAATTGCATTACTTACAGCCCCGACTACCTACTTTGCAGTTAGGTTTAACATCGGAACGATATCACTGTACCCACATGATTACACAATTTTTATTTTTAATGCACTAACCCGTGCTAAGGAACAAATTTAAAAACCTATTTAGAGGCTAAAAATTTCACCCATGACGGGATTCGAACCCGCAACCTCTGGCTATCCGTACCAGCGCTCTACCAATTGAGCCAATGGGCGACTCACGGCATCAGTGAAATTTCGAACCTCTTTACAATATTCTCTGTATTACGTACAGGCAGCGACATCTGACTTAAGCAAATTGCATTACTTACAGCCCCGACTACCTACTTTGCAGTTAGGTTTAACATCGGAACGATATCACTGTACCCACATGATTACACTATTTTTATTTTTAATGCACTAACCCGTGCTAAGGAACAAATTTAAAAACCTATTTAGAGGCTAAAAAAGAGGAATGCACTAACCCGTGCTAAGGAACAAATTTAAAAACCTCTTTTTTAGCCTCTAAATAGGTTTTTAAATTTGTTCCTTAGCACGGGTTAGTGCATTAAAAATAAAAATAGTGTAATCATGTGGGTACAGTGATATCGTTCCGATGTTAAACCTAACTGCAAAGTAGGTAGTCGGGGCTGTAAGTAATGCAATTTGCTTAAGTCAGATGTCGCTGCCTGTACGTAATACAGAGAATATTGTAAAGAGGTTCGAAATTTCACTGATGCCGTGAGTCGCCCATTGGCTCAATTGGTAGAGCGCTGGTACGGATAGCCAGAGGTTGCGGGTTCGAATCCCGGCATGGGTGAAATTTTTAGCCTCTAAATAGGTTTTTAAATTTGTTCCTTAGCACGGGTTAGTGCATTAAAAATAAAAATAGTGTAATCATGTGGGTACAGTGATATCGTTCCGATGTTAAACCTAACTGCAAAGTAGGTAGTCGGGGCTGTAAGTAATGCAATTTGCTTAAGTCAGATGTCGCTGCCTGTACGTAATACAGAGAATATTGTAAAGAGGTTCGAAATTTCACTGATGCCGTGAGTCGCCCATTGGCTCAATTGGTAGAGCGCTGGTACGGATAGCCAGAGGTTGCGGGTTCGAATCCCGGCATGGGTGAAATTTTTAGCCTCTAAATAGGTTTTTAAATACATGTACAAAGGCGAGCTTATCTCTGTGAGAGATTTCTTCCAACAAACCTTGGGGATTCGGAGTGGAGATGTGAAACAGGTCTATGCATGTGCACAACATACACTACACACTTACACAGATAACAAAATCCTATCAAGATAAATATCTACCCAATAAATATATAAATTATATTAATAAATTCTAATAAGTAAATGAATAAACTACATAAACCATCAAAGAAATATAAATACATACATATACAATACATAAGTAATAACCTACTAACATAAATACCTAATAAATAACTACATAGCTTCTATATATTGTCGATGTCCCAGTGGCTAACTATGAAAACAGAGGTCATCAGTTCGATTCCCATTGGGGCTCGCTATGTATTTATAGAATTGAGAATTTCGCTAAGTCAAAACTCAACTGTAGTGCTGTCTCTAAGAATTTCTCAGCAAAGTATTTACTGAGTGTATTTCTCAATTCAGGAACCAGCCTTTAGACACATACATGGCCTCAACATAACATAATACTCACTTCTGGATCCCAGACAGGTAAGCATGTATTTATATAAACAAATTTTGTTTATAAATGCAGATTGTTTCGTAGCAATCTTGGCTCTTTGCCTCCACAAGCGTGAGCCTTCCATTGGGAGTGGAAGTCAATGACCCAATCAGTGGAGACCCCTGCCATGCTGAAGATGAAGACGGTTCTCTGAAAGAAGTTATATTTGTGACTATAATACACACATTTTAAAGAAGGATTTCTTTATCCAATGTTTATCCAATGAAGTGATCACACCTGGAACTTATATGAGTTCTAACAGTTAATATTGATGTGATGTATATACATCACATCAATATTAACTGTTACCACATAGGATTGTGATATTTAGCTTCGTAAATAAGCACGAAAATTACTACATTGTGGTACTAGTACCCTTTGTCTACATTCATATTGTTTGCAGTGGCTGGATGAGGATGGCGGAGGACCTATGCCTCGCAGTGAACGAGAACGGGCTGGATGATTGATGTCCACAGCAAAGAAACAGTGGCTATGATTATTACATAGATATATAGAAAATTCTTTATTGCACACCAGTAATTTACAGAGATAAATAGTGATACAAATTTTCCAGTACCATGCTGGAATCCAACGGGGTGTTATAAGGATAAGGACCACATCAATGTTTCTTTTACACTCACCAAAGCCTGCATACAAAGAAGTCTCGATGACACGACTTTCATTCGTTCGGTATTGGCTTCGTTCCTTACGTTTCATGCCGATTTCGATGCTCAATTAATACACAAACACTTCATTTTCACTTTGTACACTAATGAGAGGTTTGAAGAAGAGTTTAATAACTGAAACTTTATTTTAACCGACGTATGTCACAAATTAGAAATCGTCGTAGGTACGAATTACGATAAGTCTACTTCACACAGACTAAATTTGTCAAACTAATAGTGTTGCCAGTCTGTGCTTACCATTTAGTACGCCGGTATGCTTGAAAAGGTATACGGTTTGGAGTTAAAAGTTATACGATACGATATTTTATATAAATGAAATAATTAATATTACTTACTTCGGAGTTGGAATTATTGTAGCTCGATTGTAAATAAGCTAAGATAATAGTTTATTTTTCTGTCCACAAATTACATTCGTATTCAAAATAACATTGGATAAATAATACAATACAACAGAATGCACTATTTGTGGAAAGACTGGAGCCTAAACTAGATCAAAAGATTTGTATCTTAGGTTTCCAGGCCTCCCGGTCTACAAAAGAACGGTATTATATTCGACGCATCATCAGCATAAGGTGTTAAGTATACAAAAGTTAGTATAAAAAATGACAGATGTTTGCAAAACTTATATAATAAAATGTACGTGTATATAACTGTGTGTGCATGTGTGTGTCTGCTCAGCCCTACGACCGGAGTCTTGGATTCGGGTTTCAACCACTGAGCAGAGGGTGTGTGAAAAGGTAGGATGAGTGTATATTTGTGCATTATGGCAGTGATGTGTGTTAAAAGTTTGTACTAGGAAGTCTAACGGAAGGTGAGAAGTAAAATGAGCTATTATCACATCAATTTCAAAAATGTTCGATCATAAGAAAGAGTGTTTAAGTATGCTGTTAATTTATGTTTCAGTTCATATTTGGTAAGATCAAATATATTTAATCAAATATTTCGCCCAAAATTCGGTCAAGTGAGTGTCGGGCCACGCGCATCATAGGATTCCGTAGAACTACTTGCGCCTCCTTATTACAAATCTTAAAAGTTTATTTAAATTTCAATAGAATTAGTACGAAATCTTCCTTTTTTTACGTTTGTAGACTATATAATAGACTAGTTACTAGTTTGTAGACTTACTCGTTATCTTGTAAAGCCTATGTAGTATATTCCGGTTACTTTAGGACCGTACACACCATACATTTTGAACCTACATGAAATGCTGAAATATCTAATTTACACAGTGTGGAATTGGCCGTCTTATCGCTGAGAGCTATCTCTTCCAGACAGCCTTAAGATGAATAGGATTAAAAAATAAGGAGAGTAGGTAGACTCTGCTGCGTATTTTGTACAGAAGTCGGATTTTATTTTAATATTTTGTATAGAATCAGGCGTTACTTTGCGGAAATCCATAATAGTGTCTTCCCACTTTTTTCCCACTTTTTCTTGAAAGTGGGAGGGAGGGCGGTGCATTAGCTAACCGCATGGTGCTTGTGGGATTTTTGGCGGAATTCAGCAAAGTAATTTTAACTTTTTAATGCTTTTAATATTTAATTTTTTTTAAACAGACAATGTGGCTTTAATAACTATTGCATGTAGTATATTTTTTACTAAGGGAATAATAACCACGACAGTAAATTGTGTATTTTGACTTATATTCTGGTTTAATAAGTGCAACGGTACCTTACACTTATAGGTGTTATTGGTCTATTCTACATCTGGCTCTTGATTTTTCTTGGGTTTGCTACCCTAGGAAACTACATATTTCAACTTAAATTCCGGATTTCTAGGTTCAACGTCGTAACAATGTCGAACAGACACAGAGAATGTCAATGAATACTGAATGAAAGTATTTGATGAACAAAGTGTTTCTTACATCAAAACATAACTTAATTTTATTGCCTTAAAATTTGAAGTTCTCAATTTCCATCTCAGAGTCTTCATTAGAACATTACCAGATTACCCTGGGACAAATTTTACGCTATATTTTCTGAAACATAATAAGCATTATTACTAATGGATGGGCCTCATTACGCCTTTTCTTCATATCTGAAAGTCTTCATTAGATCTTCACCAAATTAAAATGAAACTAATGGGATGATATACCCAGTCGAACAAAATAAAATTTATCCAAATCGGTTAATATTTGACGAGGATATGCGAAAAAATAGTAAAAAAAAAGGAATATATGCATCGAACTGATAACCTCCTCCTTTTTTGAAGTCGGTTAAAAATACTTTATTTTATTTATTTAGAACTAAACACGACTTGTGCTATGCTTACTGTATGTCGTATGTTAGATATTGATATTAATGAAAAAGTCTTGCTTGAAACGTTGCGTTAGATACTTTCGGAAACAAACCATTTTTTTGTCTAAAAATATTCGAAAATGGAGTAGTTTGTACCTAAAGCTACAGTGAGGGCGGTCGCACAAAAAAGTTACTGGCGAAAGCCAAATAGTACGGTTTTTGTATTAAAATTTACAATCTGGCAACATACTTAACAATTGATGGTCAAGTGATACTGTACAGATTAGTTTGCTTGTTTTTTACGCTTGGATTTGGATAACTTCACAAACAGCCATTTCTAACAAATAAATACAATTTTT
Source organism: Yponomeuta sedellus (assembly GCA_934045075.1). NCBI lineage: Eukaryota > Metazoa > Arthropoda > Insecta > Lepidoptera > Yponomeutidae > Yponomeuta > Yponomeuta sedellus. The sequence goes on from OW203730.1 coordinate 21,924,151, forward strand.
ATAGCTTTGTTGTGATTAAAACCCTCTAAAGATTGCGAAGTTATAAAAAACTGAAATATAAGTAATTTATTGCAGATATAATCCTTACAAGCAACGTTTTTGTGCTGCGAATATTAAGGTAGAATTTCCAGTTCACAAAGTGGCAATACCGGTTGACCGACCGAGTAGCACAATGAAACTGCATGAGTATAACAAGAGCATGACAAGGTTCATACAGCGACAGAGCCAGAGTAATGCATGAAAAAGGTAGTGGAATACGGTTGTTGTAATGTCATGCGTTGGCATTACTCTTGTCATGCCATTGCTCGAACATTGTTTGTCATTTAAGAGAATCGACGCCCAGGTATCTAACAATCGCAACCTCTCACCGATCTGACCGGTGGTAAACTAAACAAAAGTGGTACTCAGAATATGACAGACGAATGTGTAGCGTTCCGTTCCGTTCCGTTCCGTTCCGTTCCGTTCCGTTCCGTCCCGTCCCGTCCCGTCCCGTCCCGTCCCGTCCCGTCCCGTCCCGTCCCGTCCCGTCCCGTCCCGTCCCGTCCCGTCCCGTCCCGTCCCGTCCCGTCCCGTCCCGTCCCGTCCCGTCCCGTCCCGTCCCGTCCCGTCCCGTCCCGTCCCGTCCCGTCCCGTCCCGTCCCGTCCCGTCCCGTCCCGTCCCGTCCCGTCCCGTCCCGTCCCGTCCCGTCCCGTCCCGTCCCGTCCCGTCCCGTCCCGTCCCGTCCCGTCCCGTCCCGTCCCGTCCCGTCCCGTCCCGTCCCGTCCCGTCCCGTCCCGTCCCGTCCCGTCCCGTCCCGTCCCGTCCCGTCCCGTCCCGTCCCGTCCCGTCCCGTCCCGTCCCGTCCCGTCCCGTCCCGTCCCGTCCCGTCCCGTCCCGTCCCGTCCCGTCCCGTCCCGTCCCGTCCCGTCCCGTCCCGTCCCGTCCCGTCCCGTCCCGTCCCGTCCCGTCCCGTCCCGTCCCGTCCCGTCCCGTCCCGTCCCGTCCAATCCCGTCCCGTCCCGTCCCGTCCCGTCCCGTCCTTCCCGTCCCGTCCCGTCCCGTCCCGTCCTTCCCTTCCCGTCCCTGGTTCAACCTTACCGTCCCGTCCCGTCCCGACCCATCCCGTCCCGTCCCGTCCCGTCCCGCCCCGTCCCTGGTTCAACCTTAACTTATGAAATATTTATGGATTTAACATACAAAGTTAAAAACGAAAGACCTTATAAAAATATTTATTTGCAATACTATTTACAAGATTCTAAACTAGATGCCTAGTTAGATAGTGGCAAGTGGCAAGCCTTGGCCTCTCTCTGCCTACAATTCCGGGATACAGACAGATACAGACGAGTCTTATGTATTGTGTATCCTTTAATTTTAATAAAATTACAAATCAGTTTTTTCAACATTTTCATCATCCTGTCTTGGCGGAGGAGGTTTCAACAGTAACCGGTCATCTGGCAGGAAAGATGCCACTACTGCGGAAGCTGAAAAACGGAACACATTTTTAGTTCGTTACTCCAGCCAGTGTCTTATCAAAAATAAAAATATATAATTAATTAATTGTCCTTAGCATGGGTTAGTGCATTAAAAATAAAAATTTGTATAATTAAAAATATATAATTAATAACATTTTGGTGATAGGCATGAAACCTTGTTTACCTGCAAATAGCGAAGCGAACACGTAAAAGCCAACTGCGCAACTGTTCAGAAGCAGGTAGTTCAGGATCTGGATGGAGGCGAAGGTGCCGATACGACCCATGGCCACCGTCAGCGACACTGCCATTGCTCTGTAAAGTAACAACCAGTTCTCAATAGAGGTTTAAGATTTCATGGACGTACGACTTTCATGGACGTTCCCTATTTTGGTTGCAATAAAACATATATAGGAGTAGGTGAAATTCATCAGCACCACCTTCGCAACTGATATGTCGTCATCCGTCGCCGGACAACCGGACGAAAGTTGACGACATGGGCGAAAGAGTCTCGAGGCTGCAATGGAAATGGGCGAGGCGGGACACCGAAGACGGCAGATGGAACAGAGCAATCGTGTGGCAACCGAGAACAGAAAGACGGTCGGTGGACACCAGCGGCCCGATGGTCGGACGATGTCGTTGAGTCGGCGGAGGGTCCGTGGATGCGGCTGGCAAGAGATCGTGAGATATTGCATTTGAGGGGAAAGGCCAAATCCAAATGATGATGATTATAAACATCAGCCCACCGCTGAGCACTGCCGGGAATAGGCCTTTCCCCCAAACGACATCTTTCATGGCCCATTTAAAGTCAGTATAGTACCACCACGCATAGTTCTTGTTTAACGGGATAAGTTTTGGGTTCAACGACCTCCCACTCGTAGTGTACCAATGATGTATTCTGTTCAGATCTTTTTGGAGTAGTTTTTATGCTGAGCTTTTACTAAACTAATCTAGTATTAGTAGCGGCTAATAACAATGCTATGTGATTGTCATTACAACATTTACAAATAACATGAAAAATAGTGAACCAAGATGTGATCTTGTGGGACACCAGAAGTAACAGCATTATACTTTTGCAAAAAAACTACCCTTACTACCCGTTAAGTACGCCCTAAGAAGTAAGACTAGAGCCAGGTCAATAAATTACTGTCGACCCGAAAAGGTGTTCTAATTTGTAAATGAATAAGGTATACCGTAACCAACCCTATCAAATGCAATCTGAAAATCATTACAAATAGTAGCATTCACGTGACTGGCAGTTACGACATAGATCTTGTATAAATTTTTCAACCGGAGTGCTTAGTGCGAGATTTTTAACTACTCGATCGCGTTAACGTAAACTCATATTTCTATGGCATCGAGGAAGCGCCACCCAGCGACAAGTATGGACATTAAAATTGCTGAGTGCGAGTTGTAATGGTTTACGTTGAGAAGTGAACACGTTTACCAGCCAAAACACGAGTAAACGCGAGTGCGAGTTGTACTGTAACAGCGTTTTGCCAGTTCGAACGGTTAACTTACTCATACTCACTACTCAATGCTCGATTAACGCGGTAGTAAAGTTATTCGATTGGATCTGTCAAACTCGCACTAAGCACTCGGATTCCTATTACGGTTTACGAGGAGGTTTCATAGTTCAGTCAGAAAGGCAAACGTCATAGTGCCTATGACAGGCACCTTTCGGGTACAAAGCGGTCGCTCACCTCAAATGAGTAGGGAAGAGTGCGACAGCCATAGCCGTGTAAAGTCCTAGCACCATGATCCCTAGCAGGAACACTGCGAAGGTGGTGGCACTGCCATACGCGTTGGGGATGAGGTTGGTGATGATGCCGGCTGAACCCACCACAGCTGTCACCCCCATCACCATATTGCGGCGGCCCGTCTTGTGGATCACCTGGTAGATTGAACGAGTGATCTTATAGTGAGTTTCACAATATTTGTAATATCACTTTATTGCATCGAAATATTGAGACACTTGACGTACAGTTTATTTTATTCTTACTTGTCCAATTTAGTAAACAAGATTCTACCCGTAAACTGTAACTTTTTAGTCCAAAACTACCATATTTCCGTAAATGAAGTAACTTGGAACACTCTTTCAGATAACACGCTGCCAATTTTATAAACATAGTTCACATGATCGTTCTTGAATTTGCGAGAAAATGTCTAGTTTAGGCATCTAATCTTAATTTTAAGGTTAGAATCTTGTTTACTAAATTGGACAAGTAAGATTATACAGACTGTAGGTAAGTATAATAGCAGAGCCTAAGGCGGTCCTCTGTAAAAACAGAGGCCTTATTATATCAAACAGAACAAGCACTGGCTTAATAATTTCCAACCAAGGATGTTTAACTTACATAGTCATCAATTGCATATAGTTATTGTAGGATGATAATCAGACCTAACGTGCAAATCAACTCAATATAAAAACTAACGTTTTTATTAATAAAACACTGCAAAAACGCGGTTTAAAATAGTCTTTGGTCGAGAGCCAAATTAAATAAAACGACTCGAAGGAGTACTCGTACTTTCGGGGAATCATGTTTTTTATAAATAAGACCGTAAGTAACAAGTGTTGTCGTTTTGGTCTCTTCATAGTACAATTTTCAAGACTTTTGATAGGTATCTTACCAGACTGATGGCAAAATTAACGACAGACTGGAACACTCCGACACCTAGCACCATCAGGAGAGCTGTCACGTTCAGGGCGCACGGAACCGCGTTGGGCTGAAAAAACCACGACACAAGGTCAAGGTTCGTCAAGGCTTTCGTAAAAAAACGATGTAAGTTCCAGCTATCCCTATAGTAAAATCTGTTTTAGAGAGGAAATTCTGGAAATGGAATTTTCGATAATTGCAGATATCGCGGGATGACGATATAGAAGAGATTGTCGTTAGTGAAGGGCCTGGGTAGTACGATGGCATGTCACTAGTCATCACGCGTTTGGAAGCACTGAAATGTCAGAATTTGACAACTAATGTGCTAGAAAGTAGCGACTTTTGACAGTTCGATATCAACCCTTGTATGTCGTCACTCTCGGGCACGGGTCTCATCCTGCATAGTAGGGAAACAAGTCGATCAAGAAATATCAATGTCTTTACAAACTTTGATAGTACAAAATATGAAACTTTGATAGTATCTATTTCAAAAAATAACATTCCAAACGCGTGATGACTAGTGATGGCATGTCACTAGTCATCACGCGTTTGGAAGCACTGAAATGTCAGAATTTGACAACTAATGTGCTAGAAAGTAGCGACTTTTGACAGTTCGATATCAACCCTTGTATGTCGTCACTCTCGGGCACGGGTCTCATCCTGCATAGTAGGGAAACAAGTCGATCAAGAAATATCAATGTCTTTACAAACTTTGATAGTACAAAATATGAAACTTTGATAGTATCTATTTCAAAAAATAACCCATAAAAAACTGAATAAAAAATGCTATATACATCTGCAGGCGTGTTGACGGCGTCTTCAATAATGCCACAGAGGTTCTGGTCCTGACCCTCTCCAGTCTCCACGATCGTCATGAACTGGTTGGCAATACTTGGCAGCCACACGACAAACGCGCCAACCCTGGATAGAAATGGCAATTTTGATGTCCAAAGACACGTAATCCACCGGGTCAAATTCGTCATAATGACGTTGGTTGAAATTGATCAAATTGGTCATTCACGGGCTCACAATAAGTATAGTTTATACTCTGAGTTGACGGGCACTCTGATTAAAAAAAATGTAGTGGAAACTCCAAAATGTAATTCACGTAATCATTATGTTATTTTCTTTACTTCATCTCCGGGAGAGCGTGAGTGAATAAGTGAGTAAGAGAGAGAGGGAGCTACAAAGACTCACTGTTGGAATATGAAGAGTGTTGCCATAATGACGGTGTACTTCAGCAAGGGGGCCTTGAAGAGAGGCAAGATCTGGTCCTTGGCCGCTGTGGCGGCTAACGGATTTGCGGATTTCTCGCCCACTAGGCCTTTAACCTGAATAAATCGGTTAGGAAGTGTTTAGTCCACCACCAGTAGACGTCTGATAAATAAAAATATTATTATTTTAGTAATTTCAGAATGAAATAATAATGACAGATCACTTACTTATTATAGATAAAACATTTATAGGCGTACATAGGATAAACATAACGCATACATCAACATAAAATATAACATAAAGGAAAATTTTTACATTATACAAGAAACAGAACACGTTTCAGACATTGATTAACCCTTAATCGGCCATAGGACAATTATTTCCCACCACAAATGTGACCACTAACCAATTTTTTATTATTTTTCTAATGGTGGCAAACTTAAATAAATTGAACGCATCTTTAGATCGATACTTTTCTTATGTATTTTATGGCAACACTTATTCCTAAACGTCATCGCTACATGTCAATCGGTATTCAAAAACAACCGTTAATTTTTCACGTACATTTGCTCCCCGAATTTGAGTCTATTTTGGTACTACATCAAGAAAAAATCCTGTAAGTATTTAATGGTTTTTGGTTGTTTTTGCTAGATATGTGTTGGTTTGTATGGTAATGAAAACAATGTGTGTAAGTTGTTGCATTACAATTTTTTTCTCATTCAAAAAAAGTGGGAAACTATTTCCCTGTGGCCGTTTATGAAAGTATTTAAGTGGGAATATATTTCCCTATAACTGTGACAACTAATAAATATTAATATATAAAAAAAGTTTGTCTGTTTTTTCTATATTACAGTCAATGGTGCCACCTAAAAAGAAGAAAAAAGTTGAGGTTAGGTAGTTAAAAACAATTGTTGACAATTTGTCGGACCTGTCACAGTTAATACTCCAGAAAACACCAATCAATATCTCTTAAAAATAAAAAAAGGTAAAAATTTCGGCGTACCAAACGAGATACGCCTCAGGAATGTAGGTCTGCATATGCCTATTAAAGAGAGCACATACAAAAGGTGTTGCATTTGTAGTTCGAAACAAACACGGACAAACATCAAATGCGCTGGCACGGATAAGCAGAGGTCGCGGGTTCAAATTCCGGCATGGGTGGAATTTTTAGCCTCTAAATAGGGTACTTAAGATTTACCTCCGGACTTTTAATTTTATTCCCTAAAAATAAATCAACGAGTGAAACAGAAGGCAATAGCTAGTCAAGTGGGAATTTATTTCCCACATATATGTTACTGGATATAGGAAAATTATTTCCCACAAAAAAAAAACCCTTAACGCTTATAGGGAAATTATTTCCCATCGTAAAAAAAAACCACTTCCCAACATTCAATAATTTTGATATTGTGTTTTTATTTAATTTTAAAAAAACAATATTCTAATATAAAACAATTTACTTGATTGGAGCCATGGCCGGGTTAATATATAATAGTCGACGTGTGTAAAAAGGCCTTCCGGAATCTGGGATTTGCCTAGCGGCAGTCAAATAGTTTCACCAACATTAATGCTTTACGCGCCTTATTTGAAGCTCATGTAAAAACTTATCTAGAGTTTAATTCGGTTATCTGGTCTCCAAGTGAAATGAAATACAAAATTATGCTAGAACGTATTCAAAATAAATTTGTCCGATTTTTGTATCTGAAAATACACGGAGTTTATCCGGGATTTCCGTTACTGTATCCTACTTTGTTTGTTCTTGGAATGGTGGGATACAGTAAACTCGAGATTCGGAGAGAGGTAGCCCTCGCCACTTATCTATTAAAAGTATTGCGCGGTGTAGTGCACAACCCCAACGTGCTGCAAGAGCTGCGACTGTGCGTGAATGACGAGTGCGTGTCGCGGCGGCGGCGGCCGGCGCTGCTGGCGGTGCCGCGCGCGAGCACCAACCTACTGCGCGACGCGCCGCTGGTGCGAGGGCTACGCACGTTCAACGGGGTGGCTGCCACTATTGACGTGTTTACATGCTCTCTGAACGAGTTCATAGGGGCTACGATGTACATATTATGTAACTAGGTTAAATGTTTACTTCGCTATCCTGTTTGATCCTGTAATGGTAGCTGTAGGTGGATTAAATAAAAAAAAAATAATACATTCTTGTCCTTGTCTGGTTATTATATCATAGAGCAACACTCATTGAGTCGCATCATACCACCATAATTCAATGATACCACTAGAGTATGGTCAGTAGTCCTAACATAGGTACCACCAGAGATATGACCAGTGGAATTATGTCGTTCCACCGTACCACAAGGGCTATAGCTAGTGATGTAATTGATCGCCAGAGTTAGCTGTAAGGATATTGTTTATTTATCTACTAAATACCTGCAATTCTTCTCCAGACTTCCTATTGTTAATCCTGTGAATGGATTTCAGAATCTCCAAGGCTTTCTCCTCGTCTCCACGTAGCAGTAAGAACTTGGGGCTGTCATGTATGAATTGCAGTAAAAAGAGGGATAACAGGCTAGGCAGAGAGTAAACCAGCAGCAGAGTCCTCCAGGAGTTCCAGTAGATGTCCAAGGCAGGGAGGTAGTGGGAGAAGCTGAGCGGTATTATTGGTATCGCCAGAACTGTAAAACATAGGTAAGCGAAATTTTATTTTAGTAAGTATGCCCTTTTTCCTCATTTTCCCCTTGCAATGATAAAAAAAATGTTACTAATCCTGTTTCGACGTTGTGAAAGCGGCTGGGAAACCAGCAAATAACCGGAAGGGTTGGCGTGAGAGATAACCGGAAGGGTTGGCGTGAGAGAAAAGAGGTCTATGCCCAATAGTGGGTACTATAATTTAAGGGCTGATTAGACAGATATATATAAAATGATGTTTACTGTATGTAAGTCAGTTTCCAATTTACGATATGAGATCGGAAAGAAATTTCAAAAGAAGGGCCAGGGTCTCAGAAAATGTCAAAAGGAACCGAAGTTTGAAACTATTGTGATTGTAATTACAAGTACCTGCCATGATTCCCTGAGACAAAAGGAAGATGCTAGAAACCAGCAGAAGGACCAGATTGCGATTAGCCAAAGGTACGCTCTCGCTCAAGAGCGTTAATGACAGCGTATACTTTCCCGATGACCTGAAATCAAGAGATACCTAGGTTTAGTTCATATTTTCCGGGTTTTCCATCCGTAAAAAGGGAAGATTGGACAAAATTTCTGTCTCACTATAGCGCTATATTTTGCATGTCATTGTAGTTAAAAAATATATCGGTATATTCATCATTTTACTAGTGTAACCAAGGAAACGAATTATTGTTGATTCGGAATAAAAATACCAACCAATGTGTGGGTATAGACTAAAAAGATACTCGTACACCAATACCACCAATACCAAACAAAAAATCTAAGTTGGTGAGACAAGGCTGGAAAACCTTACAGTGCAGCATCACTCTTGATTATCGTATGGTCTGTCGATATAATTGAAATAGTAGGTAAATACTTAGTTGTATTAACTGAGTAAGTAGTTAAGTATGTGTTGACTAAGCAATCATAATAATTATGTCAACCATCAGCCCATTCAAGATAAGGAAAGATAAAACACTCACATAGCCGTGGCTACGAACTGGAATATCATAAGCATGATCCAGTTGACGGAGATGCTGGCGATGATGTTGAAGAGCATTGCGAGGAGGATGGATGCGATCAACATATTCTTGCGGCCCCGGGTGTCTCCCAGGTAGCCCCAGACGAAGGCGCCGATGATAGAGCCTGGAAATAGGGATTGCAGAGACGTGGTGCGTGAGTGAAGGAGGAAGTCTTGACACTGGTCAGTTTTACGCAGTGCCGGTTCTTGCCTTAAATGAGGGTAGAGTCAGATGGATTTTCGGTGCTCTTTGGTCAACATTACATAAGACCATAAAATTTCAGTAAAATTTCAAAATCAAAGGCTAAGTCTAAATTAAAACATCCTTGGTCTAAAGTCAAAAGAATTTTACTTAATGAACGTCAAAGCTGTTTCACAATTAAAAGATTATGTGGACAAGAAAGCAACAAAGAAACTCCACATTTATTCTTTTCAAAACACATTTTAACTTAACAGAGTTTGATCTTAAGTTACATTAGACTAGACTTAATCGTCCCCTTAACATTATTTTAATACCAAGTCTCTGTCTTCCAAATAATCCTTAATGTTATTAGGCTTGCTTTACACATTTTTTAAATCGCGTCGGTGATAAGTCTAATATATCTTTAGGAATTTTATTGTAGAACCGTATATAAAGAATGAATACTCCATAAAGAATGTATTAATCTTTGCAAGTCTTACTTGTGGATCGATAATCACAAAGAATTTTCCATATTGAATTTTGCTCTTTACCTGATCAGCGTGGACCTGTTCGCTTGCTAGACCTGATGGTCTTAAGCAGACTGTCGATGGCCAAGAAAGCCTAGAATAGTGGACGAATCTGTGCTGATGGATTGGATTTCAATGTTGCGCTGCATCATCACTATACCTACCCATAAGCGGAATGGCAGTTTAGCTGACACCACAGTACCATGTACCACTCATACCATTCTAAACCCATCAAAAAGTTTTGCGATATACCATCTGTAAAACACAACGGGAAGGCAGCCTAGCTAGCTGTAGGGTACGATGCACCATCTGTACCTCCTACACCCACCTATGAGTGGAGCGGAAGCCATCATGCCCTGTTGTGTCGCCGTGGTGCCCAGCTCGCAGGCGCTGGCGGGAACCAGGATCGAAGTGCCGTACGCCACGCAGGCGAACGCGATGATGATTAGGCCCGTCAGAAGCGTATGCAGGTAGTTGTAGAGGCCAAAACCTAAAATGATTTTTTAAATATAGGCAAAACTAGGCAATGGACATAAATTTCCTGATAGTGGCTCTACGCAGTCACCCGAGAGCTTGAGAGTGTATCTTTGATTGCGAACTTTGCGGGTTGTACGTGGTTTTTTTAGTCTGTACTAAAGAGTCACCCTGTTAAAACCGCAAAGTAAGATAAAGTCTTAGGTATATACCGCTCTCATAAGAGTGAAGCTGAAAACATTAAAACATCTGCCCCAGTCAGTATTAAGGCTCCGTTACACATGAAGAGTTTCTCGGTAGCGAGCGGCGATTTTTAGGCCAAATGCCCCGAGCTTTGCCTCTCGAATACAATTATCGCTATTTAAACTCTTCTAGGCCGCGAGCCTGTGTAAACAAACAAACTAATACGAGTTTATCTTAGGGTGGTATTACACTTATCAAATATCTTTGTCCAATGTACGATTTGATCATAGAAATTGGAAGAAATTGGACGACTTTATCAACTGTCTTGGAAACGCCGATATTTGATCAAATATTAATGACACTTAAATCAAAATGGCTGCAAACAAGATATCGTGGACAATTCCAATGACAAAATTTTTAATAAATACTTTTTTTTGTTTTGACTTTTGGTTTTTCATTAATAACATAACGATAATAATAGCACCACTTAAAGACGCAATAGCAGCACATGAAGACGCTCTACGTTCCTCCATTTTCTTAAGACTATGCAAAAAATATTGGACAAAGTTATTGGACAAGTGGAATGGGCTTACCTCAAAGAAATTTTATAAAATATTTGACAGCAAAATTGGACAAAGATATTTGATAAGTGTAATATCACCCTTACGAGTTTCGCCATTCGACAACACGACTCTTTTGTTTAGTCTAGTAGTGTTCTGCGTGGTAACTGGTGGTGCTATGATGTCTGCGAAGGTGGCACAAGGTGTACAACGCTATTGAGAGACCAGATTTTGAATAGTCGTCGTCGTCAGGCTATACTAGTCCACTGCTGGACAAAGCCCTCCCCTAAAGAGCGGCACGTTGTGCTATCATAGGGGGTAATGCCCATAATCCCCACTATTTTGAAATGTAAGAAAAAGAAAAGAACATGTTTCGTTAGTAAAATAGATCACGTCCAATCTTTAAAATTGTAGATCACGAATGGCGACTCTCGCGTAAAAATCAGTTCGAAGTGATTTGCGCGAGTCTCGCATCGACACGTGCGATTGTCGCTTGACCTATGTTTATACAAGTCGATAATTATCTCGTATGCGTCTATAGATCTACGATAACTCGCTTGTAGTGTAAACATATTAGGAGAAGTGAGTCTCGCCTGTGATGCATTCGAGAATCGCTTGAATGATACGAGTTTTTGTCAAAATGTAAACAACCGCAGGCGAGAATCGTATGGCGATATTGCCTTGGGAGAATCGCTAACGATTATTCGTCGCTCGCTACCGAGAAACTATTCTTGTGTAACGGAGTCTTTAGTTTGTTCGTAGGACCAAAGAGTCTTGCAGGCTCAGCTCTTTCTCTAGCTCTATTAGATAGTATGTAGATATGTAAAGCCACGTCGAAAAAAAATGGTGTTCTCGATAATCTGGTGGTTTGATTATAGTTATATTATTAGATAAGATAAGATATTTATTGAGATTTCATTGCTGTACATGAGATGTTTTAAATAGTTAAAGTATCAAACAAGAACCCTGCTAGGGCGCTGCCAATGTAAAATATACAAAATTATATAAGTTAAACGATTTATAAAAGGTGGGCCTGCGTACGAATTGCATTTTCTACCAGTCAACTCACATTCGAGTGGTCGTAGGTTCAAATGCCAGCATATACTACTTCGTCTTTTAAGCTACGTAGTTGTAGTTTGAGGACGTTAACCATCGAAAAACAATGTCTCAACCACTGCAGCGTCCGAGTGATCCTTTTACCCATCTAGTGTGAGTGAAAATGTCACTGGACGCTGTATAAATAATTTAATTACGTAGATGCAAAGGACAATTTTTATCAGGAGGTGTTTACGGGTTTTAGCGTTTGAAATCGTGATTCTCTCTCTTTAAAAGAATTTATGTGCCCTTCAGCGAGGCGTACGTATTATAAGTATGCTTACTCGTCACACCTTACTGCACAAGACAGCTGATTATAATATCGCTAAAATACTTACCTAGACACTGGAACAGAAGTAATTGGTGTGCCTTGAGGGAGGCCTGTTTCTTATTATTTTAATTCTTTACATATTGTACTATTTACATGACTAAATGTACAAGGCGTGCTTAATGCAAGAAGCATTCTCTTCTTGCCTGAAAATCGGCAACTAGTTGCACATTGGTGTACATTAGTTACAAGCCGGGGCACAGACCTTTTTGTCTTCATTTGTAATTTATATGCTATAGTATTTTCTAAGGTTAACACGAGCACTAGACATAATTAAAACTGTTTTTGTACGGATTTATGCTCGCTTATTACATTTTTACAATTTTCCGACGTTTCGGCACCTGAAAAGGTGCCGAAACGTCGGAAAATTGTAAAAATGTAATAAACGAGCATAAATCCGTATAAAAACAGTTTTAATTTATATGCTGTTAAATAAATGTCTCTTTAAATTGTCATTAATGCTTCTAGTATAAGTGATTGTTGTGCCTCATTTCGCTTGGAGACAAATAAATATTTTCCATTTCTATGTCTTTATTCTTTATTGCATAAAGTAAAATCGAAAGATCAATACATAAAATTTGTTTCAAATGCAAACTTATCTCTAACAGAGATCTCTTCCAGCCAACCAGCAATTTCTATTTCTTCTAAAAAACCTTTGGTGTTGAAGAGATTGGCAGGAAAAAAGGCCTAGTCCAGCAAAGGGCGAATACGGGTTGATTGATTGACTTGTGTGTGATCCTCAACATAAACTTATGTAACTAGACAGCTCACCTGTTTTATTCAGAGCAGCCTCGAACGGCAATCGACCGTCTTCGTACTTTTCTGGAGTCATCATTTTGATGTTTTGTTCTGATTCACTGTTTCCTTCTAATTCTCCTTTATTGCCTTTAACTTAGAGGACTAGTAAAATAGTTTTGCGAGATGTGCGATAGTCTAAAGGAAATTGACGATCCGGTACATGCTAACAGCATGACCTTTGGATCACGAATGGTTCGATAATTTGCGGCCTGTAATATTCGCGGGCTAAACATTATTTTCTTTCTATTAGTACAGACAGCTACAAAAATTGACGGATACGTTTCTACTTGCTCTACATATAAGATCTAGAGTGGCAAAAGCGGTTTCCACAATTTACGTCGATCGATAACAGAACCGCCTTTCGCAAATCTCTTTAATATAGACTTAAAAAGTCCGATAACTCAAAGATAGGCATCGTTTTGGAGTTAATTACCAGCTATTAATAGATAATAATAGCTGGTAATTATTCATCCGTCATTGTCTAAAGTTTGATTACCTACTACCGGATTCCGATCAACATTATTAGGTAGGCACAAGGGACCATTCAAATGTGAGTCCCCCCCCCATTTTCAGCAGACTTTAAAAAAGGAGGACGTTCTTACCTTGGACAAGTAAGTAAGTAAGTTTCTTTCTTGGCTGTGTTTTCGCAGAACTCTGTCAAGTCCCCACCGATTGTAACAATTATTTTTTTGTTCGTTTGTGCTATTCAGACAGGGTCCGATTGGCCCTTTTTTAATTTGGTTAAGACGTGATGAAGACCGTCAGAGATGAAGAACGGAAATCTTCAATGGACAGCAAAAAATAAAGCCTAATAAATCCTTTAGTAATCAGGGTAATTTCGTTATGATCTGATAAAGACTTTCAGAGTGTAATCTATCTCACGTCTAATTTAATGATCGAGTCGTAAGTACCTACTGAGTGTTACGTACGTTTTTACCTAACACTTAATAACAAATTTTATTAGAGTGTTACTTACGTAAAATTGGTTTATACTTTTACTAGAGTGTTACTTACGTAAAACACTTAGTTATTAATTATACAAGAGCGTTACATACGTAACACTTACTACTTTTACTAGATTGTTACTTACAAAAACCCAGTTACGGCGTTTACTGGAGTGTTACTTAAATAACACTTAGTTACAATTTTTACTAATGTTAGCAACGTAACATTAGTAAAAATAGTAGCAAGGCGGTTTTTTTCGCTTTCGAGACAAAGCATTTTTTCAGCTGAAAGTACATGGCGAACATATAGATAAATAGAGAACACTTTATTTTATATAAAAATGGAAATTACACAGGTATTTCTTAACTTAAGAATACAGACGGCGGGCTTATCACTAAAAGACAGCATTTGTTGGACTGGACTATTACATTACAGAAGTACGTAGATGAACAAACAAAACATACTGATACTGATAAGAAAATTATAATTTCAGAGGTATATAAATACATGCCTTTAGGTATGTATTTATTTATACACCTCTGAAATTTATAACAGTGTTAATAACTTAAATTATCAACATTACAGAACAAATTATAATAGATATACATAAAAATAATTAACATAAATAAAAAAGTAAGTATATTATACTTAAATACATGAGTTTTTACGTAATTATTTACGTAAAAACTCTTCTGTGAGGCCTAGTTCAAGGAATTGGTTTAGTTTCAAGACGGAAATGTTTCCCTCAAGGCATGTCCTTCCGCAGCTGAAGAAATAAGAAATGTCGGAGAAAAGTATTAGGCTCCCATGAGATCGCAAGACTTATAAGATTGACCTCTATAGCATGAGAGTGAAGGTTGGTAATAAACCATACAATTTAGGACCTCCTTAACAATCTACAAAATCATAGCGCACTATTCTTAAACCAAACTTTTCCTAAAAAAATAACTGTTAATTTACTACTGTTAATACTGTTAATTTTGCGGCCGGTTGGTACAGTACAGAAAGATACGATCATATTTCTTTCATCTAATCAAAAGCCAAATGCAACGCCATGCTACCCAAGTGCTTCTTTCCTATAGTAAATTTATTATTAGACTTTGAGTGTGCGGTAACGAGGATAAGAGAGAGAGAGATAGAAACGTGGTACTGAAGGCGGTTGTGTGTGATCCTCAACATAAACCTATGTAACTAGACAGCTCACCTGTTTTATTCAGAGGCACAAGGGACCATTCAAATGTGAGTCCCCCCCCATTTTCAGCAGACTTTAAAAAAGGAGGACGTTCTTACCTTGGACAAGTAAGTAAGTAAGTTTCTTTCTTGGCTGTGTTTTCGCAGAACTCTGTCAAGTCCCCACCGATTGTAACAATTATTTTTTTGTTCGTTTGTGCTATTCAGACAGGGTCCGATTGGCCCTTTTTTAATTTGGTTAAGACGTGATGAAGACCGTCAGAGATGAAGAACGGAAATCTTCAATGGACAGCAAAAAATAAAGCCTAATAAATCCTTTAGTAATCAGGGTAATTTCGTTATGATCTGATAAAGACTTTCAGAGTGTAATCTATCTCACGTCTAATTTAATGATCGAGTCGTAAGTACCTACTGAGTGTTACGTACGTTTTTACCTAACACTTAATAACAAATTTTATTAGAGTGTTACTTACGTAAAATTGGTTTATACTTTTACTAGAGTGTTACTTACGTAAAACACTTAGTTATTAATTATACAAGAGCGTTACATACGTAACACTTACTACTTTTACTAGATTGTTACTTACAAAAACCCAGTTACGGCGTTTACTGGAGTGTTACTTAAATAACACTTAGTTACAATTTTTACTAATGTTAGCAACGTAACATTAGTAAAAATAGTAGCAAGGCGGTTTTTTTCGCTTTCGAGACAAAGCATTTTTTCAGCTGAAAGTACATGGCGAACATATAGATAAATAGAGAACACTTTATTTTATATAAAAATGGAAATTACACAGGTATTTCTTAACTTAAGAATACAGACGGCGGGCTTATCACTAAAAGACAGCATTTGTTGGACTGGACTATTACATTACAGAAGTACGTAGATGAACAAACAAAACATACTGATACTGATAAGAAAATTATAATTTCAGAGGTATATAAATACATGCCTTTAGGTATGTATTTATTTATACACCTCTGAAATTTATAACAGTGTTAATAACTTAAATTATCAACATTACAGAACAAATTATAATAGATATACATAAAAATAATTAACATAAATAAAAAAGTAAGTATATTATACTTAAATACATGAGTTTTTACGTAATTATTTACGTTAAAACTCTTCTGTGAGGCCTAGTTCAAGGAATTGGTTTAGTTTCAAGACGGAAATGTTTCCCTCAAGGCATTTCCTTCCGCAGCTGAAGAAATAAGAAATGTCGGAGAAAAGTATTAGGCTCCCATGAGATCGCAAGACTTATAAGATTGACCTCTATAGCATGAGAGTGAAGGTTGCTAATAAACCATACAATTTAGGACCTCCTTAACAATCTACAAAATCATAGCGCCTTATTATTAAACCAAACTTTTCCTAAAAAAATAAAATTAAGTTCTACTGTTAATTTTGCGGCCGGTTGGTACAGTACAGAAAGATACGATTATATTTCTTTCATCTATTCAAAAGTCAAATGCAACGCCATGCTACCCAAGTGCTTCTTTCCTATAGTAAATTTATTATTAGACTTTGTGTGTGCGGTAACGAGGATAAGAGAGAGAGAGATAGAAACGTGGTACTGAAGGCGGTAACCGTACATTTTAATACATTTTCAATAATGGGTCTACGTGAAATGGACTAAGTAATGGAACCCTTGAAAATATAGCGTTATAGTATATTATAGGTTGTAGGTATAGCTATTTACTATAACGCCACTCTTTCTAGGTACCTACCCAACCAACTTATGAAACAGGTATCTAACAATCGCAACCTTGTCCTCTCACCGATCTGACCGGTGGTAAACCAAACAAAAGTGGTACTCAGAATACGACAGTCGAATGTGTAGCTTTCCGTTCCGTTCCGTTCCGTTCCGTTCCGTTCCGTTCCGTTCCGTTCCGTTCCGTTCCGTTCCGTTCCGTTCCGTTCCGTTCCGTTCCGTTCCGTTCCGTTCCGTTCCGTTCCGTTCCGTTCCGTTCCGTTCCGTTCCGTTCCGTTCCGTTCCGTTCCGTTCCGCTCCGCTCCGCTCCGTTCCGTTCCGTTCCGTTCCGTTCCGTTCCGTTCCGTTCCGTTCCGTTCCGTTCCGTTCCGTTCCGTTCCGTTCCGTTCCGTTCCGTTCCGTTCCGTTCCGTTCCGTTCCGTTCCGTTCCGTTCCGTTCCGTTCCGTTCCGTTCCGTTCCGTTCCGTTCCGTTCCGTTCCGTTCCGTTCCGTTCCGTTCCGTTCCGTTCCGTTCCGTTCCGTTCCGTTCCGTTCCGTTCCGTTCCGTTCCGTTCCGTTCCGTTCCGTTCCGTTCCGTTCCGTTCCGTTCCGTTCCGTTCCGTTCCGTTCCGTTCCGTTCCGTTCCGTTCCGTTCCGTTCCGTTCCGTTCCGTTCCGTCCCGTCCCGTCCCGTCCCGTCCCTGGTTCAACCTTGTGACGGTGCAAACCTCTTCACACCATTTTTATTTCTTTTTCCATCTATCATTTTCAAATATTTAAATTATGTACGTCACACATTCTTCGATTTCACTCATTTTTCACGACTACTACTTTACCCTTTGACCAGATCTGACTTTTTACCTGCTTCTCCGTTTTTATCAGTTTTCTGTTTTAAAGTTACTAAATCTACAAATAAAATCACACCTGAAGTCGTTCCAGAGTTTATTTATTAATTATTAAAGTTATAAAACGTTACAACCTTAACTTGAAATGAAATATTTATGGATTTAACATACAAAGTTAAAAACGAAAGACCTTATAAAAATATTTATTTGCAATACTATTTACAAGATTCTAAACTAGATGCCTAGTTAGATAGTGGCAAGTGGCAAGCCTTGGCCTCTCTCTGCCTACAATTCCGGGATACAGACAGATACAGACGAGTTTTATGTATTGTGTATCCTTTAATTTTAATAAAATTACAAATCAGTTTTTTCAACATTTTCATCATCCTGTCTTGGAGGCGGAGGAGGTTTCAACAGTAACCGGTCATCTGGCAGGAAAGATGCCACTACTGCGGAAGCTGAAAAACGGAACACATTTTAAGTTCGTTACTCCAGCCAGTGTCTTATCAAAAATAAAAATATATAATTAATTAATTAATAAATTGTCCTTATCACGGGTTAGTGCATTAAAAATAAAAAATAGTATAATTAAAAATATATAATTAATAACATTTTGGTGATAGGCATGAAACCTTGTTTACCTGCAAATAGCGAAGCGAACACGTAAAAGCCAACTTCGCAACTGTTCAGAAGCAGGTAGTTCAGGATCTGGATGGAGGCGAAGGTACCGATACGACCCACGGACATCGTCAGTGACACTGCCATTGCTCTGTAACGTGACAACCACTCCTGAATTCTTGATAGAGGTTGCAGACTTTATGAACGATATTTATAGATGTTTTCATGGCCATAAAACAAATAAGGAGAGAGGGAGAGGAGAAGGTAATGTGAAATTCATCATGATCACAAATTAAAAAGGCCAAATAATCATCAGCCCACCCTTGCCCATTTGCTAAATGCCATCTCTATGTCATTAGTCACTATGCACCGTATTATCTCAATTCGTGTAGAGGACTTTCCCATTTGTTTTGCAAACCCTAGAATTGTATTGGATACATCTCTAATGTGAAGGACCACCAGGAGGTGGGCATGGAAATTGATGCAGCTTGCTATCGAGGATCAGGGCACAGTACCATAATATTATGTTTACTTCTTGTTTAGTACCAGTGCACAAAGTACACTTCTTGTCTATCGGGATTTCTTAGATTTAATATGAAAGCTCATTTTTCACGATCTCACGATCGTTGTGGTACGACAGAAGTAACAGTATACGATTCAGAAAAATTACCAACTAACTACTCGTTAAGTACGACCTAATAAATAAAACATCAGTTCTACAGAATAGCGTTGACCGGGAAAACTTTTAATTTACAACCCTTCATCAGCCCGTCAACCGTGACCGAGAGTCAACCTAAATAGCATTTACTTGACCGACTGTTATAAGTCTTCTTCAAGGGAAGCTTGTTTGATCAGACAGAAAGGCAAAGGTAGTTCTAGGCATAGTCGTAGCGTCACCTTTGGCACCCTTCGGGTACAAACGGTCACTCACCTCAGATGAGTAGGGAAGAGCGCGACAGCCATAGCAGTGTAAAGTCCCAGCACCATGATCCCCAGTAGGAAGACTGCGAAGGTAGCGGCACTGCCATACGCGTTGGGGATGAGATTGGTAATGATGCCGGCTAAACCAAATACGGCTGTCAGGCCAATCACCATATTGCGACGGCCCGTCTTGTGGATCACCTGGTACAAGTGATCTTAGTGAGTTTTATAGTGTTTGTAATAATAATTTCACTTTTTAACGAAGATTGCTGAGTGACTCGACATTATATGAAGACTATGTACGTTTCATTGTAGAGCACGGGTCTCGCAGCTCTTCCAAATACCTATACAAAAACAAATTGTAATATTTCATTTAGAGATAAGGTAAATAAGTATAATGCTACAATTATTAATTTATAGTATTTACTGATTTCGACTAGGAAACGAACTTTTCTACTTTGTCTCGGGTCCTGGATGTTAAGTATCTATTGTATTAAGTCTATCGTCGAGTGAGCACCTATAACACAATTCATTAAGTTGTACTTAGTATAGGGCTAACGAGATCTGTGTAATATGTCCATGAGTATTTATTTATTTAAAGCGTTTTATAATTTACCAAACTAATGACAAAATTGACTGCAGACTGGATTACTCCGACAGCTAGCACCATCAGGAGAGCTGTCACGTTAAGGGCACACGGCACTGCGTTGGGCTGAAAAACCAAGATACAAGGTCATAAAGCAACTGCTTTTCTATTCCCCGCGAGATATTCCAGCGTTATGTTCAGCTCTATTTATGCTTCCAGCAAACATAGATGGAAACACAAATATGGATAAAAAAACACTTTTGGAGATCTGCAGATGTTGAAGGATGAGAAACAGTAATTAGAAAAGATTGCTGGTAGTGCATAGATTTTGTCGACAGATGATTGTAATTTTACAAAAAAATATATATATTTGACAATGGACTTAATTTTGCTGTGATATAATAATAAACTACTTATTAACCGACTTCAAAAAAGGGAAGGTTATCAATTCAACGCGTATGTTACTTTTTTTAAATTTAAATGGTCACAGATTTGTGTCACACTTTTTTATTGGATGAGTGAGATTCAATTACACCTCGTAGATGGATCAAAGTAACCTGCATGACGAAGGTACTACATGTAATCAAACTGTTAGTAGTATCTTTGAAATACGTTATAACATTGTATTATCGTTATTACTTAAATTCAGTAGTTATAATCAATAATCATTTAAGTCCTAACCTTGAAAATAACAACGGATTCCTATTGTTGTTTTCAAGGTCGTGACTGAGGAGGTTAAAATACAGGAAGCAATAAAGTCTATCGAGTTCCTCGCTCATACTAGGTTATTGCCTGGTGGGTCTGACAGACCCATCACTTCAAGAAATCAACAATATTTTTCAATTTTTTTAAGTTAGGCCGCTGTGTGCCTCAGTAGCTTCGCGATATAGACTAGCGGCCAGTTTACCGCCCCTCCCTCAGTGCGCAACGCGCTGTCGTTTGAGTAACACGCATCTTCTGTGCTCTCGGGCCTCAGGGACCCAACCAGGCACGCGGCGTAACTTTTAACTGGTGAGTAACTATTTTTGTTTTTCGTTATTTATTACGTTTTGTGTAGTTAATTATTTATGGTTATTATATTGTTGCAGTTAAATATGGCCAGGCGATTAAATAATACCGAAATTAGCCAAATTCTGGAACAAGACTTTGATGACCATGATGATGATGCAGTTTTTGATGAAAGTGGAGCCGAATCCGATCACGTGAGTGTCCAACATGATTCAGATGATTCCGAGAAAGAAGCAGAAGTCCATAATGGACCAATTAGTGACAGTGATGATGAAATGTCTCAGCCTTTGAGCAACTTTGCTCACAGATCAATATATAAAGGCAAAGACAACACCACATGGTACCGTAACCCTCCGAGTGCTCGTGTCCGGACGAGAACGGAAAACATTTATACTGGAACACCTGGAGTAAAACCTCATGCAAGACATGCCCAGCAAGAACTTGATTGCTTTCATCTATTTGTGACCGAAAACATGTTGAATGAAGTAATGGAACATACTAATAATAAAATCCGCATTATGAGGCAGGATAGCAATACTTCCAACGAATATGCCTATTCAGAGATCACAATGAGCGAACTAAAAGCAGTTATTGGATTACTCTTCTTAGCTGGATTATTCAAATCGGGAAGACAAAACCTGAAAGATTTATGGGCAAGTGACGGAACTGGCATCGAGATATTTCAAATAACAATGAGTTTGAGACGATTTGTGTTTGTTGTAAATTGTATGCGATTCGATAATTCGGATACGCGTGAACAAAGGGCAGAAACTGATAGGTTGGCACCTATCAGACATATTTTTGAAGAGTTTGTAAGAAACTGCCAAGACGTCTATGTTCCGTACGAAAATTTGACCATTGATGAAGAGCTGGTAGCATTTCGTGGAAGATGTAAGTTCCGCCAGTACTTACCCAGTAAACCAGCAAAGTATGGGATAAAGATTATGGCTCTTGTTGATGCCCATACCTATTATTCGTTGAATATGGAGATATATGCAGGAGAACAGCCGGAGGGTCCATATAAGGTAAGCAATAAGCCACATGATGTGGTTGATCGTATAATACAACCGATCTCTCAGACAGGTAGAAATGTCACCATGGATAATTGGTTTACGAGCTATCCCACGTATGAACATCTACTGAAAAATCATAAGCTGACTGCTGTGGGGACAATGAAAAAAAACAAAGCCTGTATCCCACCGAGCTTTTTGAAAAAACGAGACGTCAATACAACAGTTTTTGGGTTTCAAAAGAATTTGACAATTCTATCTTATATTCCAAAACCAAACAAGAATGTGTTCATGCTTTCATCGCTTCACCACGATTGTGAAATAGATCCTGAAACAGGTGATCAGCAAAAACCTGCGATTATAACCTTCTATAACCAGACAAAAAGTGGTGTGGATAACGTAGACAAATTGATACGTACGTATGATGTATCTCGAAATTCAAAAAGATGGCCCCTGACCATCTTTTTCTGGATTCTCAATACCGCTGGCATAAACGCAAAAATTATTCAGATGATGAACAGCTCCGGTACAGTGAATGTAACTAGAAGAGAATTTATAAAAAAATTGGGCATGTCATTGACGGCTGGATATCAAGCTGAACGACTCAATAATTTGCGTCTCTCGACTAACCTAAGGAAGAGAATTAGCTCTCATATAGGAGACCCCTCAGAGCCACCAGCTAAAAGACAAGATGCTACTACAAAGAGGCGTTGTTATATATGCCCTGCCAAAAAGGATCGAAAATCTAAGTACACGTGTCTTTCTTGCGAGAGTCACATTTGCTTGGAACACGCGAATTTTATATGCGAAAACTGTCGCACAAATACTGAGTAGTTAGAAGCAATGTTCTTATTTTAGTATCCAAAGTTAATAGTCTGTAAGTCTATTCATATGTGCCTTATATTAAAGTGAAGTATTATTTTGATCTCAAAAAAAAAAAAAAGTTAAATATTGTTGATTTAAAAATAAGTGTTAATTTTTGTTACCTAATAATGAGAGTTTTTTTAAATATTCTAATAAAACTTTACATATAAATAACTTGTCTTATTTTTTTGTTTAATCATTTGAAAACAATGTCAAATATTAATATTATATGATATTTGGCTTCATAACACAACAAAATGTTAAAAAATAATCAGTTTGGTTTACGGGTCTAGCAGACCCACCAGGCACGTCGTGTGATTTTTATCTACCAGGCACCCCAAGGGTTAATTCAACAAAATAACAACCCGTTTTAGCGATTTCTGGTGTTCACACCCAAAACAAAGCCGAATGAAACGAAATATACATCTGCAGGTGTATTGATGGCTTCCTCGATAATGCCACAGAGGTTCTGATCCTGGCCCTCTCCAGTCTCCACGATCCTTATGAACTCATTGGCGATTCTTGGCAGCCACACGACGAACGCGCCAACCCTGTACAAAATAGCAATTTTATCATAATCCACTGAATCCAATATATCATAATGATCCTTGTTCTAATTGTTATTCACGGGCAAAGTGAGACTAAAGAAAATCCTAATGGGGCAATCCAACATAGTATGATTTATGTCGTCATCATTTGTTATTTCCTTCATTCAGGGTGAGTGAGCATGTGATACAGATAGACGAGAGATACAAAGACTTACTGTTGGATTACGAAGAGTGTTCCCATGATGACGGTGTACTTCAACAGGGGTGTCTTGAACAGAGGCAAGATCTGGTCCTTGGCCGCTGTGGCAGCTAGCGGATTTGCAGATTTTTCCTTTAATAGGCCCTTTACCTGAATAAAGCGGTGATGAAATATTTAGTCTAGTAGTGGCAGTGACCGTCTTCTGACAAATAAAAGTGTATTTACATTCCTCGTTCCTCTTGTATACGCTTCTACAATAAAATCCCTGAAGATATATTAAGTTGACTGAAGCGCGGTTCAAAAAATGTGTAAAGTACCCTGTGTGCCAAAAGCGCTACTATAGTATTGAGAATTATTTAGATGACAATGATGTCTGGAATTCAAGCATGTAAAATGCATGAGTTTTGTAAAATTTGTGGTTAATTAAGGAGTTTGAGAAGACTAAGTTTGGAGTTTTGTTGTCCATTTTTTCTCCAAAATGGTCTAGATTTTGAAATGGACACCTAGTTTGACTTGTAACGTTCATTAAGCCGCAGTATCTGCGCTACTTTTAATAAAATCTTTTCATTTCATTTCTTCTGGAGATGAAAATAAAATCATAGAGAACTTTTTGATACCCACCAAATCACTTTGGATATCCCCAATAATCCTATTGTGGCCACGACCACTTCAAATGCTCCTTCAGGTGCATATTTTAGAAAGATAACATTCAGGGTTAACTGTGCCAAATCAATGTACTTATAAATTATTTTTTTTTATTTATATATGAATCTCGGCCCTTGGGTATGGCCATAGGAATGGTGTGGTTCTACAATACCACCAGTGGTATAGCCTGTTATTTATATTGTTATGCAGAGTTCATTTGGGGCCATTGTGAGGATTTATGATAAATTTATTTATTAAATACCTGTAGTTCCTCTCCAGACTTCCTATTATTAATCCTGTGTATGGATTTCAGAATCTCCATGGCTTTCTCTTCATCTTCACGTAGCAGTAAGAACTTGGGGCTTTCGTGTATGAACTGCAGGCAAATGAGGCTAAGAAGGCTAGGCAGGGAGTAGACCACCAGCAGGGTCCTCCAGGAGTTCCAGTAGATGTCCAAGGCAGGGAGGTAGTATG
The DNA here is from genome assembly GCA_934045075.1 of Yponomeuta sedellus. Lineage (NCBI taxonomy): Eukaryota > Metazoa > Arthropoda > Insecta > Lepidoptera > Yponomeutidae > Yponomeuta > Yponomeuta sedellus. The sequence goes on from OW203730.1 coordinate 21,948,805, forward strand.
AGAAGCTGAGCGGTATTATTGGTATCACCAGAACTGGAAAGTGCCAAAATCGCTGTTATTATCCTTGCAAAGAGAAAACATGTTACTAATGGTACCATTTTAACCCGAAATTGGCTTTGTGAAGTAATCTATAAGTTATGTTCATTTTCAAACGCTAAAACCGTGGAATTTTCTAAAGTATACTTAACGCAGACAACCATACATGTCAGATTTTATTACTATTTTCCTAGTATATCTTGAACATATAAAAACATAATTTAATCACTTCAACATAAATATTTCGAATTTTCTTATCCTTCTAAATAAAGGGTTAATGGAGGTGTGAGATCTAAGAACAGAAAAGAGCGATCAATTCGATGAATGTTGTAAACGGAATTGTAAAATTCTAGATTTTAAGTACAAGTACCTGCCATGACTCCCTGGGACAGAAGAAATATACTAGAAACCAGCAGAAGAATCAGATTACGCTTAGCCAAAGGTACGCTCTCGCTCAAGAGCGTTATAGACAGTGTGTACTTTCCAGATGACCTGAAATTAAGGGATGCCTTTGTATTAGGTTAAACGTTTTCGGGATTTTCATATCACAGAATAGAAATGTAATAAAATTTTAATTCTCGTCCAATCGCACGAGAATTCTAAAACAAAAGTAAACTTATAAAAGTTAAAACAAAAATAGAGATGCTCTAGACCTATTAAGTAGGTTATACTGACAAGCCTGATTCTTAGGTTTGTCCATTCCAGTCGTTCTGTACAATCAACCAAAAGGTGAGCATGTTTAATTCGAATCTCTTGGATCTTTAAAGTAAAGTAAAAATGCATTTCTTGCTTCCTACAATACAGCGGACATAATAAAAAAGTGTATGGCTTACAAATAACGAATGTACAATTTTATTTCTAAAAGTCTGACCGTCTGACGTCACTGGTCCAGCCGACGACGACGTACCGACCATAGTAAGTAGTGTTGTATTTTTTATTTTATTAGGAACATAACAGCGTAAATTGCCACTAATTATCTTATAATTAAAAATAACGCCAATAACAGTTGTTTGTGTAGTTTGGCTAAAAATTAATTGTTTTACGCGTTTAAACATGTATAACAAAACGTACTTCATTAACTAGCTAAGTAGTTAATTAAGCTTAATCAACTATCTATGCAGTCAATAAATTACATGTGGTCTAAGCAATCACAAAAAATATTTCAACCGTCAGCTTATCCAGATAAAAAAGATAAGACACTCACATAGCAGTAGCAATAAACTGGAATATCATGAGCATGATCCAGTTGACGGAGATACTGGCGATGGTGTTGAATAGCATAGCGAGGACGATGGATACGATCAACATCTTCTTGCGGCCACGGGTGTCGCCCAGGTAGCCCCAAACGAAGGCGCCGATGATCGAGCCTGGAAATAGAGATGGTAGAGGCGTGTAGCGTGAGGGAAGAAGTCGAAGGTCTTGACACTGGTCACTTTCACGCAGTGCCAGTTTCCTCCCTAAGGCCTTTCTGACTGCTTCCCGGCCAAGAAGAAAAGAAATGGTGTCTTTACACTTAAAAATATAGAATAGAGGTTTGACGTTTTCTATTGGTAAGTCGAAAACGGTGCGATTCACGGTAACAAGTTACGGGACGTTTTTGCTCCCAGGCGCACTAACCTATGCCCGCCAGAAAAAAGGAAAAAAGAATCACCCCCAACGCTACAACTGGTTTCCAGACAGTAATTTGGAGTTGTGATTTTGAGTTTTATTCAGAAACTAGCTGACCAAGCGAACTTCGTACCGCCTTACAGTCGATTATTTTTTTTCTCTCCGTAACAATCATCCTCCTACTTCAAGGAATATTCTAAAAAAAAATAGCAAAATCGGTTCAGCTGCTCTCGGGATTACCACCACATTCAGCGATTCATTTTTATATTAGGTATAGATAGGAAATGGTGCGTTTTACGATACCAAGTTACGGAACTTTGTCACAAATAATCGTCCCTACACAATGCAAGAACAAAAATAGAACTTAAAAACATATTGAGTCACTTTTCGGGTCCCTGTAGTGCCATGCCCCCATAAACCTCAATTCCTACTCTCCGCCTCCAACTTTATCCACCTACCACAACTTTGGCCTTTGCATCTTTATTCACGTTTGTTTTTTCCTGGTGTACAATAAAGAATATCTTTATCTTATCATACTCGCACATACGCACTTATACACATAAGTGCATGATTAGGAGTGAACTAAATGATTATTAATATTTATGCATTCCCAATATTTTCTATTTGATCTTATAAGACCGATAAGAAATAACTGAAGCGCTCGTGGCGTAGTCCAACCCAGTGATTGGTATCAATCATTTGAGTTCAGCAGCAACAGGCGCGGTCAGGTGCTAGACTGGCTAAGTGACTGTCCCGTGACTACCGCTAGTGGTATTTTTTCCGAGCGCTTCTGTGCTTTGCAAGGGATGTTAAGCCATGGGCGGCTGCCATGTACAGGCAGTCGTTATGCCTTGTCAGAGGCCTTATGGGCGGCTTAGTAACTTCTGACAGTAAAGCCCGGCACTGTCTTACAATCCTCCACCGACACTGACTCCTACCTTGGCCCCCGTGGTGGAGTATGGCCTAACTTCTTGCGATGCAGGTAGAGACCCGCGCCCCAGGAGTGGGACATACAAAGGGTTGATATCTAAGAATCAGAGAATCTTAGTGTAAGGACTAAAGTGTTTTTGGAACAAATTAATGTTTTTAACTTTCATTTCATCTTAGCAAATTTGAAATTAATTGATGTATTTTTTTCTGAGAACAATGCTGAGCATCGACCTTTTGTCTTATGTCAATAAACGCTTTCTATTTTTTTCTTATCTGCTAGGCACAGGATGTAAAGTAGGTATGACCTAGGAAAACCGATTAGGTTTGTACTTATTAGAATTATCAGTCAATGTTCAAAAGAAAACTTGCAAATAATTTATTACTTGCTATTTATTAGATCCATTTATTACCAACATAAAGTAATTTGCGAGGACTGAAAATACGTCTTTGTAATATTCCATGTCCATTTTATCTAAAGATACCAAGCAATATAAAGGTTTACTATATTTTGCATAGTTAGCAGAATTTAGCGGGTGGTAACTATGAGTTCACAGTCAAGGAAAAAATCGTGAGGAAACCCGAGAGTCTCAGGTGTTCAAATACCTCAGTGCTTGAAATTGCCAATCCGCGGGCACGCCTGGTAATTAAGCCTCTACTCTCTCTCTCTGAGAGAAGGCCTGTGCCCTAAAGTGGGACATTTATAGGCTACATAAAAAAGGAGTCACGCCGGGATACAACGGTTTTGACCCTTGAAACTGAAAGTTCTTAGAAAATAAAAAAACTGATTAAACTAGCTAATCGAATAATACGAAGTGTCAAGCACAGGATTCCCTTACAAGAGTCAGGAGTATACAAGCTTGACTGTGAATGTGGTTCCTCGTACATTGGTCAAACCAAGCGTACCATAGCTGAGCGGGTGAAGGAACATATCGCGGATGTGAAACATAAGCGCTCTGGTAGATCTGCAGTCAGCGAACATACACTTAGCGGTACCAACCAATTTATACATTTCGATAAAGTTAAAGTTCTAGCCCGAGAAGACCGTTTTTGACAATTTTGATGCATTTTCAAAATTTTAATTTATTTGTTATTATATTATTTATGAAGCGCTCGTGGCCTAGGCAAACCGAGTGATTGGAATCAATCACTTGGTTAAGCAACAACAGGCGCGGTCAGGTACGGGATGGGTGAGCGTCCCATGACTACCGCTAGTGGCATTTTTCCAAGCGCTTCCGTGCTTCGCAAGGCACGTTAAGCCGTTGGTGCCGGCTGTCATATAATGGCAATCGTTAAGCCATGTCAGAGGCCTTATGGGCGGCTTGATAACTTCTGACAGTGAAGCCCGGCCCTGTCTCACAAACCTCCACTAACCCGGACTTGGCCCCCGTGGTAGAGTATGGCCTAACCTTTCTGCGATGCAGGAAGAGTTCCGTGCCCCAGGAGTGGGGACATATAAGCCAGGCCAGTTCTAAGAACTTATAGGGAAGAGTGGGTGATCGTGCTCTTCCACTATAAAGGGAAATTTCCCGACAGGCAGATCGTATGCCTTGGGACGGCCGGTCCAACTATTGTTAGTTAGACATTGTATTTATGGTATGTCATTGAAACACTTTGATTGCGCGACGCAGGAATGTTGGAGTTTGTAGTGCGCGCGCAGAGTTGACATGTGCTCGGCACATCACTCCCCTTCAAGACCGTAGCTACGCATAGCTAGGTCTGATAGGAATCGAAGTCTGTGCTCTAAAGCCTGCAAGTGCCAGGTGACGCTGAGTCAAAGAGTCGACTAGCGGTTGAGGGTGTTCGGCGGCTAACAGTCTCTTCACCGGCGACAGTACCATGGAGACCGCGCATGTGGTAGGAACCGGTGAAGGCTGCTGTACTACTGGCAACGTGTGCTGTTGCTGTGTGGCTGCCGTGCCGAGGGGTGTGAGTAGATCACCATCAGTTCCAGTAGTCGGTGCGTTGACTGTAGTGGAACTGATAAAGTGAGAGGGTAGATTGCTGGCCTTGCTTTAAGACTGTATGTGGGGTGCTGCGAGAGCGAAGGAAGGTTGACAATGATCACGTCGGGGTCACCAGTATAGGTAAGAGCGGGTGATCGTGCTCTTCCTCTATAAAGGGAAATTTCCCGCCAGGCAGATCGTATGCCTGGGGACGGCCGGTCCAACTATTGTTAGTTAGACATTGTATTTATGGTATGTCATTGAAACACTTTGAATGCGCGATGCAGGAATGTTGGAGTTTGTAGTGCGCGCGCAGAGTTGACATGTGCTCGCCACATCCTTTCAATTCGACCCTCTAAGCTTTTTGAGAGTGTAAAAAAAAGTATTTAAAAACCTATTTAGAGGCTAAAAATTTTACCCATGCCGGGATTCGAACCCGCAACCTCTGGCTATCCGTACCAGCGCTCTACCAATCGAGCCAATGGGCGACTCACGGCATCAGTGAAATTTCGAACCTCTTTACAATATTCTCTGTATTACGTACAGGCAGCGACATCTGACTTAAGCAAATTGCATTACTTACAGCCCCGACTACCTACTTTGCAGTTAGGTTTAACATCGGAACGATATCACTGTACCCACATGATTACACTATTTTTTTTTTAATGCACTAACCCGTGCTAAGGAACAAATTTAAAAACCTATTTAGAGGCTAAAAATTTTTACCCATGCCGGGATTCGAACCCGCAACCTCTGGCTATCCGTACCAGCGCTCTACCAATCGAGCCAATGGGCGACTCACGGCATCAGTGAAATTTCGAACCTCTTTACAATATTCTCTGTATTACGTACAGGCAGCGACATCTGACTTAAGCAAATTGCATTACTTACAGCCCCGACTACCTACTTTGCAGTTAGGTTTAACATCGGAACGATATCACTGTACCCACATGATTACACTATTTTTTTTTAATGCACTAACCCGTGCTAAGGAACAAATTTAATTTTTGTTATTTTTGTTGCAATTTGCTTAAGTCAGATGTCGCTGCCTGTACGTAATACAGAGAATATTGTAAAGAGGTTCGAAATTTCACTGATGCCGTGAGTCGCCCATTGGCTCGATTGGTAGAGCGCTGGTACGGATAGCCAGAGGTTGCGGGTTCGAATCCCGGCATGGGTAAAATTTTTAGCCTCTAAATAGGTTTTTAAATTTGTTCCTTAGCACGGGTTAGTGCATTAAAAAAAAAAATAGTGTAATCATGTGGGTACAGTGATATCGTTCCGATGTTAAACCTAACTGCAAAGTAGGTAGTCGGGGCTGTAAGTAATGCAATTTGCTTAAGTCAGATGTCGCTGCCTGTACGTAATACAGAGAATATTGTAAAGAGGTTCGAAATTTCACTGATGCCGTGAGTCGCCCATTGGCTCGATTGGTAGAGCGCTGGTACGGATAGCCAGAGGTTGCGGGTTCGAATCCCGGCATGGGTAAAATTTTTAGCCTCTAAATAGGTTTTTAAATTTGTTCCTTAGCACGGGTTAGTGCATTAAAAAAAAAAAAAATAGTGTAATCATGTGGGTACAGTGATATCGTTCCGATGTTAAACCTAACTGCAAAGTAGGTAGTCGGGGCTGTAAGTAATGCAATTTGCTTAAGTCAGATGTCGCTGCCTGTACGTAATACAGAGAATATTGTAAAGAGGTTCGAAATTTCACTGATGCCGTGAGTCGCCCATTGGCTCGATTGGTAGAGCGCTGGTACGGATAGCCAGAGGTTGCGGGTTCGAATCCCGGCATGGGTAAAATTTTTAGCCTCTAAATAGGTTTTTAAATTTGTTCCTTAGCACGGGTTAGTGCATTAAAAAAAAAAAAAAAATAGTGTAAAAAAAAGTATGTACAGACATTAATATACATTTGTATAAATTATGAGTTTTAAAAGCGATTTAAGGAATTTTAACAAAAAAAGGATACTTATATGATAATTAATATTAAACGAGTCTAATCGCGATTATTTATTAACTATGAGTATCACGAACAGCATAGGGATGGCACGACCTTGCGCTATAGCGCTCATTAGGGGAGGGCTATGTCCAGCAGTAGACTAATGTAGCCTGAAGAAGAAGAGTAGGTATCGCGAATCGTTAAGAAATACTATATCGTCGGTATAAAGGTAAAATTCAGTAACTGCAAATGAGCCTAATCGTAGAAACTGCGCTTATGTGAATTTGAGATACTAAATGAAATATTTAGCACAGAAATAAAAACGCCCACCCATCGTTATTTTTATATGAGTAAACTAGATAGTGTTATTTTAGGGCAAAAATTATTATCAGTTTATAAATAAAAAAATGGAAAAGCAGTTAATGAGTTTTACCTTTATACCGACGATATAATAATTTTGCAAAAAAACCGGATATAACCTGACAATTTTGTATCTGTAGTGATTTTATCGAAAGCGGCCAGGATTCGTCGAATCTAAAATCACAGTTCAATAAATATAGTGAGCCGAGAACCTGAGACGTGGCGTCACTATTTCTATGAGACGCCATATTGCTCAAGAGCGTTTTAGCGGGTTATTTTAAAAAACCATAATTATATCTTTTTTTTATGAAAAAATTTAATAATAAAAAAAGAAATAAAAATGTTATTATACACGTTGTACCACGTGTACGTAAATCTTAAATTCTTCAGTGAGCGGATACGATGTACCACCTACTCCCTAAACCCACCTATGAGCGGAGCGGAAGCCAGCATGCCCTGCTGCGTCGCCGTGGTGCCCAGCTCGCAGGCGCTGGCGGGCACCAGGATAGTGCTGCTGTACGCCACACAAACGGAGGCGATGATGATCAGACCAGTCAGAAGCGCGTGTAGGCAGTTGTAGAGGCCAAAACCTGGAAGGTGTGGCAATTTTTTAAATATAAGCCGAGCCAGATGGTGGACCATTTCATAGATTTTCTAAGGGCGGTACTCCCGAGAACCCGAAAGCGTATCAGTCATTGCGGGTCTTACGCAGTCGGTACTAAAATACATTCTTTGAAACCCGTATAATATAAAATAAACTCACTCGGGCGAAGCTTAGAGCGATCTCTTCCAGACAACCTTTGGTTGGAGTGGATTACATGAAGAATATAGTCTGTGCATGCACATAAATAATAACGTAAATACTACACTTTCGTTTTGAAGATATAGGCCAGCACAGGTCCGTTATGGGGCATTATATACGTTCCTATGATAAATACCTGAAGATTTAGTAAGCTTCCCAGAAATGGGTTGCATAAAATATGTAAAGCACACTTTGTACGTAACAGAAGGTTATTAATTATTTCGGTGACAAAGATATTTGGAACTAAAGTCAGGTTTTACTACTACTAACTAGGAACTAAAATAGGTTTTTAAAACTAAAGTCAGTTCAATGCATGAGTTTATGTGTTAGAATAATAATACATATGTTAACTCTCTTAAAAGTAGGTATCAAAAGACTAAGTTTAAAGTTATTTTGTCCATTTTTTGCTCCAAAATGACCTGCATGGACGCCTAGTTTAAAGTTCGCACTTCGCATTAAAGTCGCACTTTCTGTGTTATTTTCAATCAAATATTTTGATTTTAAATTGAAATAAAAACGGCGCGTTTGTGCAGTTATGCTGCCTTCACCTAAAAAACAGTTCCAGTCAGTGATAGCTTATTCGCAGCTCACCTAGTCTCCTCAGATTCTGATTATCTAGTTTTATACTCATAAATGTGGTGTGGTGTCGGCCTAGAGAATAGCACCAACCCATTTCTTCCCGCGGGTGTCGTAAAAGGCGACTAAGGGACACAAACCGGGGAGTGGGCAGCAGCGCCCCCTGCAGTACAATTCCACCGAACTGCGATCCCCAACCCGCATGCCCAGCGTGGGGATTACGGGCATTACCCCCTATGACAGCACAACGTGGCGCTCTTTAGGGGAGGGCTATGTCCAGCAGTGGACTAGTATAGCCTGACGACGATACTCATAAAACACAAATTAAGCGCTAGCTTTGCAAATACTAATGCAACTCAATTACCCAACTAACTAGGGTCGCCTAGGATTGCCCATGAGAAGGTAGCTCACCTGTTTTATCCAGAGCAGCCTCGAACGGTATTCGACCGTCTTCATACTTTTCTGTGTTCATCCTTTTGATGTTTCGATTCACTGCTAACTTAAATACTTGTTTAACCTAGAGTGCTGGAAACTTGTTTGCGAGATGTGCAATAGTCTAAAGTGAATTAATGATCCGGTACATGCTAACAGCATGACCTTTGGATTACGAATGGTTCGATAATGTACCGCCTGTAATATTTGCGAGCGAAATATTGTTCGTTGGCTTTGGTCAGATGTACAGATGGCTGCAAACATGAACGCAACTGTTTCTAGTTGCTCTGGAAATAAGACCTACAATGGAAAAAATGGTTTCTTAAATTTTCGTCGATCGATACTTAACCGAATCCTTTCTGAAATTGCTTTATTATTGCCATAAAAACCCTGATAACTGAATAGATATGCATCGCTTAGGAATGAAGGATCTAATAACAGCTGGAAAGTATAATATTAATTATTCCTAAGTCAGGGTCTAAAGTTGGATTACCTACTACCGGATTGGGATTAACATTAGTAGGTGCAGGAGAAGATGTGACCCCCTAGTTAGACCTGAGATTTCCGCACTTAGCCTCATAGTTGGGCCATTGTACGTAGCAAGCGCTGAGGTACGCTAACACCTCAACACTAGGGTTTCCTTACGATGTTTTCCTTCACCGTCAGCGAGTAGTATTGCTACTATAATTTCACAAATGTACATAACTTAGAAAACAAAGTAATTGGTACATGCCGGGGTTCGAACCCACGACCTGCCCATTGAGAAGCCGGCGTTCTACACCTCTCCGCTACCACCGCTATTATGTGACCCCCTATTTCGTGCTTCAGATTTCACCCGTTTTAACACAATGTTCTGTAATATAAGAATGAATCGCCGAATGTGTTGTTAAGCACAAATCTCGAGAGCCGCTAAACCGAATTCGCTAATTCTTTTTGTTGAATATTCCTTGAAGTACGAAGATGGTTCTTATTACGGAGCGAAAAAAAAAAATCGACTGCTAGTCAGTACGAAGTTCGCTGGTCAGCTAGTAATAAATAAATATTCTAATTTGTTTTTATGTCTATAAACGTCCCACTACAGGCACAGGCCTTCTCTCAGAGAGAGAGAAAGTATGGGCTCAATTACCTGAGAGCTTAGTGCGAGTTTTTTAACTACTCGATCGCGTTAACGTAAACTCATATTTCTATGGCATCGAGGAAGCGCCACCTAGCGACAAGTATGGAAATTAAAATTGCTGAGTGCGAGTTGTAATGGTTTACGTTGAGAAGTGAACACGTTTACAAGCCAAAACACGAATAAACGCGAGTGCGAGTTGTACTGTGACAGCGTTTTGCCAGTTCGAACGGTTAACTTACTCATACTCACTACTCAATGCTCGATTAACGCGGTAGTAAAGTTATTCGATTGGATCTGTTAAACTCGCACTAAGCACTCTGTGGGCAAAACAATGGAGTCGGAAGCGAGAGACCTAGGTTCGATTCCAAGTTTGGCATGCAGGTATTTGCGAAGTTACAGTAGCAATACCACTCGCTAACCGTGAAGGAAAACATGTTGAGGAAACCTGAGGTGTTCAAATATCTCGATACTTAAATTTGCCGAAATTTCTATTTACAACGGCAAAAACCGTATTATTTTTTTATAAAACCGTAATGGTCTTTTAATCAAAAGTAGGGAACAGTATTTAGTATGGCCTCTGGGGGCATAATAATATACCTAGGCCAATATCCCACGTACATACAGTCCCATTCATAAAATGTCGATTCCATTAATATACTCTTAAGATGGAGTTAAAATCGGTTTATAACAAGAACTCCTTACTTAATCCTGCTACATTAACAAACTTCAATTTTAATTACTTATGCCGATACAACTAAAAAAGAATTAAGTCACAATTGCATTTATATAATTTGAAACACCCTCCGCTAAGGTTGGCTGGAAGAGATCTCTAGGGAGAGGTTCGCCTTTGTAATAATGTTATGTAATACTATATGAAATTTATAGTTTGCAATAAAGAGATATAATATAATATTGTGCTTTGCATATAATATTGTGCTTTCCGCGTCCCTGCAATTGTCCTACCTACTACATAAAAGAATGTCCGTTCTACACATACCTAAAGCTTTAAGTATTACCTAATCTACTGACAAGCAGAGAAATCGTAAAAAAATATGACCAGTAACTTGACTATGGAATTTCATGTCAGTTTTCTAGTTTCTAAGTTTTCTAGAATTTCAATAAGTTTTCACCTGTTTTCAACACATACTAAATATCACGACACTTTTAAACTTTTTTAACAACTAAACTTTTACGACAGTTTTCAAAAGTCGGAAAACGACACTAAATGACTAACTCTACAGTTCGTCCGTCCGTCCGTCCGTCCGTCCGTCCATCCGTCCGTCCGTCCGTCCGTCCGTCCGTCCGTCCGTCCGTCCGTCCGTCCGTCCGTCCGTCCGTCCGTCCGTCCGTCCGTCCGTCCGTCCGTCCGTCCGTCCGTCCGTCTGTCTGTCTGTCTGTCTGTAACACGTCAAAGTATCGACTTGATATTAAAATCCTATATTCAGGTCTACAGTTCCTTCAATTGTAAAAAAAAACAAACTTCTAAGTTCACGCCAAAAAAGTGACTTCCGTTTATGTCTATACGTATTTAATTATATAAGTATATATTTTGTAGGTATCCATTTATATTATTATTTAAATATAATATGTACTTTATATAATATGTAATTATAAGTACTTACATTCACGCAATATTTTGCAACTAGATATCAATATTATTATCACCTACCGCTATATTCTTTAGGCAATTCAGTCCATCCAAAGGCTGTCTGAATGAGATCGCTCTAAACGATAAGACCGCCAATAGTATTAGATTTAAGAATTCATGATTGTATTCTTTTTTTCTGGCTGTGCAATAAAGTGTTCTCTATCTAACTATCTATAAACGTATATTTCGAAACTCAAGGGAATAAAAATTCGTACCTGTTTTCTACCCTTTGACTTGACATTGCCAAATTGGTCTTCGCATCTACGTAATGAGATTATTGCAATTTATTAACAACACGAGACGTATTTTGTAAATGTTTGTTGCCATAATAAAATAAAATTGATCAGTTGCTTCCTCTAAAATTATCTCCTGAATCGATATCGATATCAACCCTTTATATCGTCGGTATAAAGGTAAAACTCATTAACTGCTTTTCCATTTTTTTATTTATAAACTGATAATTATTTTTGCCCAAAAATAACACTATCTAGTATACTCATAAAAAAAATAACGATGGGTGAGCGTTTTTATTTCTGTGCTAAATATTACATTTAGTACATATCTCAAATTCACATTAGCGCAGTTTCTACGATTAGGCTCATTTGCAGTTACTGAATTTAACCTTTATACCGACGATATGTCCCCACTGTTGGAGCACGGGTCTCTTCCTATATGGTAGGAAGGTTAGGCCATACTCCACCACGCGGGCCAAGTCCGGGTTGGTGGAGATCTCCTGAATGAGTAGATGAAATTTCCCATCACCTTCTAAACTGTGTAACCTACTTGTTACTCCTGTATGTAGGTACGTAAGACTTTCCGATTATGTTTTACATGATTTACCATGTAGATATACAATCGATAATATAAGTAGTCATAAACAAATGAAAACTTCTGTAGGTACCTCTTGTCCAATAAAATTTTATTTTAGTATCAATAAACACGTGAGCCAGGTAATATCTTATCAGGGAGTTGGAAGTTGGATATTTTGTTTCTGAGTTGCATCGTGTCTTTCCGGAAGATGTTACTATTCGTACCTTTTATACATACACATACATAACATCATGCCTGTATCCTACTGGGGATGCAGATACCAGGAACTGCCACATGCCACGATCCTGAGAAATCACCTTCGCTTCATCAACGTTCATAAGTACAAATGCACGGACGCCGGATCCGAGTACTATTTATCTTCCCCTTGCTAATACAACCCCTATTTGGTCGATGTATGTCGGACTGGGACGTCCCTTACCAGCCCTTCCACTCACATTCCTGACTTCCACATTTCATTCATACCTTTTATATTAATAATAATATTGGCCTTTTTGCATCTACTTAATGAGATGATTTATACAGCGTCCAGTGGTATCTTCACTCACACTAGATGGGTGAAGGGACCACTCCGACGCTGTAGTGCCTGGGTCATGGTTTTATAGATGGTGTAGGCTTGCCCAGCACCTATACCATCCTGACAGCTTAGTCGGCCTAGCCCACAGGAAAGACTAGTCAATACGTGCGGAGCCAACCAAGCCGCGGGTTTCCTCACGATGTTTTCCTTCACCGTTAGCGTGTGGTATTGCGACTGCAAATTCGCAAATGTACGTAACTTTGAAATTAAACAAAGTCATTGGTACATGCCCGCACTCGGGATCGAACCTGGGGCTCTCGCTTGCCAGTCTATGGTTCTACTCACTGAGCTACCACCGCTTATACCAGCTACCACCTTTTATATTAACTACTATAATATACTGTGCATTAGGTACTATTTTTAAAGTTTTAATTTCTGTATTGTACTCCAAGAATTTGTAGTGTCTGGAGTACCTACAATGAAAAAAATAAATGTGTTGTTTCTTTGTTAGCTTCTTCTCCACAATATATGAATTTTAAAAACCTATTTAGAGGTTTTTAAAAGCAGATTATTAATACACCTGTTTGTTACTCATAAATTGAATACCATAAGTTAGGTTACTCTCCCACGCCCAAATAAATGTAAAAAGTGTAATAATGAGTTTGAGAAAAGAAGTCCAGCCGCTTGATAAGACTCCTTTTGAAGAGTCTGGAGTACCTACAATGAAAAAAATAAATGTTTGTTTCTTTGTTAGCTTCTTCTCCACAATATATGAATTTTAAAAACCTATTTAGAGGCTAAAAATAATTCCGGCATTGGTGGAATTTTTAGCCTCTAAATAGGTTTTTAAAATTGTCCTTACCACGGGTTAGTGCATTAAAAATAAAAATAGTATAATACATGAATTGTGAATGTAACAATTTATTAATGTAACAATTCATTTAATAATGAATATAATAATAAAATTTGTAATAGGCTTGCTTAAGTATCAATAATTTAACAGCAAAAACTGAAATTTTTTAGTTGAAGAAAACGTATTTGAAATTTCCTAGCGCATTGTATTCTCCAGCAAGTGTAGCTACTGTACTATAAACTTACGTTCCGCACCAAAATAACGCTGAAAATTACTATTGCGTACTAAAATTGTTTGTTACTTTTTTGTAGCCTATTTACGTCCCACCGGCACAGCTTTCTCTCAGGGAGATAGAGTACGGTCTTAAGCGTTTTCACGATCTTCGTACGGTCGGACCGAGTACGCCATCCGAGTCAACTAATGCTCCTGATTGGACGGTTTTTCGTGACAGCACCAAAATAGCCAATCAGAAGCATTAGTTTACTCGGATGGCGCACTCGGACCGAGCGCACTAAGACCGTGAAAACGCGGCTTCATGATGCGTGCGCACAACGGCTTGACAATTTGAAGCACGAGGTATGTAAACACCCTAGATGTTTTCCTTCACCGGTAGTGAGCTATTGCTTATAAACTTGTCTCTTACTTGAAAAGAAAGTCATCGGTACATCTATATCAACCCATGTATGCCCCCTGCTGGGGCACGGGTCTCTTCCTGCATTGCAGGAAGGTCATACTCCACCACGAGAGCCAAGTCCGGGTTGGTGGAGGATTGTAAGACAGTGGGCTTTATTGTGAGAAGTTATCAAGCCGCCCAAAAGGCCTCTGACATGGCTTAACGACTGCCATTACATGACAACCGGCACCAACAGCTTAACGTGCCGTGCAAACTACTGAAGCGCTCGGAAAAACTGCCACTAGCGGTAGTCACGGGACGGTCATCCATCCAGCACCTGACCGCGCATGTTGTTGCTTAACTCAAGTGATTGATTTCAATCACTCGGTTCGGCTAGGCCACGAGCGCTTCGGTACATACGGGTTTTGAACCCACGACCCCGAATGTGAGTATCTGCTCTTCTACCACCGCTACCACTCTACTCGGTAGTAACATGGCACTAATTACGCGCTTTGTCGTGCTAAATGTCAAAATTCGACAATTAATGTACCAGAATGTCGCAATTTTTGACACACGTGCGACTAGCGTAGTCGTACTACGATATTTGATGGTGTGGGAGGCAAACAAGATAGACCCTCGCTGAGTCAGATAAGAAAGTGACGTTCACAAAGCCACACATGTAAAGGTATTAATCCCATATTTACGTAATGGCAGGGCCGGACTTAGGATGAGAGAACAGGGGCTGTATCCCTGGTGCCACATGATAGGGGTTCTCTCAACAGAAATTGATTGAGTGAAAATTTGATGGCGAAAAACGAACGGCGAACTAGAATTTAGAATAAATTTTAGGCAAAAAATGGAGTTGACAAGTTGTTAAAATTCTAATAGTAACACTTAATAAAATACACGTTTGTCGAAACTGTAATCTCTGCATTTCTTGTACCTTGTTCTTTATTCAATCAATTCCGTGTAACTTTGTTGGAAAAAAGGAATTTTGTTACTTACCTATCTCATTTTATTTAAATCCTTAAAAACTGCAACGCCTGGGGTGGTATTAGATAATATAGACTTCCTCATCATTCTTCTCTTTCGGCCTCACTGGCTGGGATCCGTCCCAGCCAGTGAGGCTTCGTGAAAATCCGGCTTCGCTAAAATGCAACTGAGGCCGTGCCCTGCTGTGGAAAGTTTAAAGGCTTCATAAAAAAAATGAAGCCTCTTCTCTTTTCTTTGTCTTTGTTGGACAACGCCTCTTAATCCAGCCCTGCGTAATGTCTTAATCACTTTGCGAATTAAACATTTATCAAAGTTATTTGAGAACTGATTCATGATACCAAAGAGATTACTGTAAAGCAAATAGTCTTGTTTGTTCGTCTATCAGCGACTAGACGCGGGAAAACCGACACAACGACACGAATTGAACACTAGTAAATAGATACCTAAGTAAGTAAGACTAGGTATATTGGTATTTATTTAAAGCAAACTTGAATTTGATTCATAATCATAGCATTATAAAGTTTTGTACTATTAATAATAACGCACAAACCTTTGTCATCGGGGAATACTCAAGTTTTACAGAATTCTGTAAGATTCTGTATGTATCTAAGGCTGACATTCAGAGACGAAAACTGAAGCTAAGACCGGTCTCAGAAATGTCAAAATGTACGTGATTTGGACATTTGTAAGACCAGTCTTTGCTTAGTTTTCGTCTCTGAATGTCAGCCTAAGTAAAGTAGTATATGCAACACGTATGACGTGTACTCAAAAAAGTATCAATCAGCTTGTTATCATTATCTAATAATCGTCACCAAAAACACAGTGTGGAGCAGCAGATTAATAATACACCTGTTTGTTAGTCATAAATTGAATACCATAAGTTAGGTTACTCTCCCACGCCCAAATAAATGTAAAAAGTGTAATAATGAATTTGAGAAAAGAAGTCCAGCCGTTTGATAAGACTCCTTTTGAAGAGGCCCTAGATAAGACAGGTGAGTTTGATAAACTTGAAATTTATGAAATTCTCACGGGTGGAAATTTTCAATTCAGAAGCAGGTTGTAAGAATAAAGCAACAGAACAGAAAAAATAGGCACATTAAAGTCTAAGGCTGACATTCAGAGACGAAAACTGAAGCTAAGACCGGTCTCAGAAATGTCAAAAATCTACGTGATTTGGACATTTGTAAGACCAGTCTTTGCTTAGTTTTCGTCTCTGAATGTCAGCCTTAGTCTTTAGAGTCTTTTTAATCTGTGATAGGCACTCTGTCGCGACTCACGCCAAGCCTCTGACATACTCTGACACTGACTAGATTGACAAAAGACGGAGAGGATTGGCGTGAAGTCCTTACCTGATTGTAGATGGTTATCTATGAAACGGGTCAAATCGCGATTATTTATTAGGTGAAACGTATTTAACTTATTTCCCGACGTTTCGGCAGCGTTACATTGCGTTAATTGTAGATGATGACCTGTAGGTACGTTTCGGATTAAGGAAAAAAAGTCAGAGTGCAAAATGTGCAGAGATAGGCTGTTCTCTGCATACTAATCTGTGATCAAAAAGTTCCGTCCCACAGATCCTTCTTTTATGTTTACAGGGTTCGGCCTCTACAACTTCCTCCACACTTTACTGACCGGGCTGATCATCATATCGTTTGCCTGCATCGCGTATGGCACCACGATCCTGGTGCCTGCCAGCGCCTGCGAGCTCGGCACCACTACTGCACAGCAGGGGGCGCTCGCGGCTGCGCCTTTCGTCGGTAAGGCGCTACTCGTTATCAACCCTTGTATGTCCCCACTACTGAGGCACGGGTATCGTCCTGCATCGCAGGCCATACTCCACCACGGGGGCCAAGTCCGGGTTGGTGGAGCATTGTAAGACAGTGGCGGGCCTTACTGTCAGAAGTTATCAAGCCGCCCATAAGGCCTCTGACATGCCTTAACGACTGCCGTTTAATGACAGCCGGCACCAACGGCTTCATGTGCCTTGCGAAACATGGAAGCGCTCGGAAAAATACCACTAGCGGTAGTCACGGACCGCGCCTGTCATTGCTTAACCTAAGTGATTGATTCCAATCACTCGGTTCGCCTAGGCGAGCTCCGCTCGTGGCCTAAGCCACGAGCGCTTCTCGGTGCCAACTAACGCCACCAATGGATCAAAATCATATTTTATCTTCTTTTACGACTAACGCTTCTTGAAATTACCAATCCGCTTTGGAGACGCGTGGTAATTAAGCCCACACCCTTGCAATTAAGCCATGTCTCTCTGAGAGAAGGCTTGTGCCCAGCAGTGGGACGTTTATAGGCCTTTGCATCTACGTAATGAGATGATTTATGCAGCGTCCAGTGGCATCTTCACTCACACTAGATAGGTGAAGGGACCACTCGGAAACTGTAGTGTCTGGGACGTGGTTTTAGATGGTGTATGCTTGCCCAGCACCTATACCATCCTGACAGCTTAGTCGGCCTAGCCCACAGGAAAGACTAGTCAATACATCGTTTAGGCTACATAAAAAAATAACGCGCTTTTGGAAAAAGTTAATATTAAGTCTTAATAAATATAGTAGCTCTTTTTAAAACCTACTGACAAGAATCCAGGTCCAAGCCAAGAATCTTTAAAGTATTTTTGCCAAAACGGCCGTTTTTAGCGTAAATTGATGAAAGTCCTGGGTTTTTGATGCTAGGTTCTGGACTGTAGGCTCTAAAACTATTTATCACAGTTATCAAGATTTATGATATTTACCTTTAAAAAACACGTATTACAAAACTAATTAATATGAGTTTTTTACCATTGGCGGTGGTGGCTAGTTCGCATTTGTCTTTCTTACGCGTCGGGTAGCGCCGTAAATCAATAAACTAATAAGATCATTCAGTTCGCGCCCCAAGATCCTAGCGCATGCAAGTTTAGCATTTCTGCCAACATTGCCCAGCAGGGGGCGGCTGGTTATGATTTGCAACTAGAACGCGTTAGTGGCGTTAGTTGCCTAAGCAATTCAAACCAACCGCAACTTTTTTGTACATTTTATTAATTCCTGTAGGTATACGAATGATAGATAGAATGTTTACTGTTTAATAAACTGTTCATTTTAAAAACCTATTTAGAGGCTAAAAATTCCACCCTTGCTGGGATTTGAACCCGCGACCTCTGGCTATCCGTGCCAGCGCTCTTTCCAACTGAGCTAATGGGCGACTCACCGGCATCAGTGTAATTTCGAACCTCTTTACAATATTCTCTGTATTACGTACAGGCAGCGACATCTGGCTCAGTTGGAAGGAGCGCTGGCACGGATAGCCAGAGGTCGCGGGTTCGAATCCCGGCATGGGTGGAATTTTTAGCCTCTAAATAGGTTTTTAAAGTTGTCCTTAGCAAGGGTTAGTGCATTAAAAAAAACTGTTCATTACTTGACAGTTTTCAGGTAATAATAACAATCGTTAAGCCATGACAGAGGCCTTTTGGGCGGCTTGTTAACTTCTGATAGCATACTGCCCGCCACTGTCTTGCAATCCTCCGCCAACCCGGACTTGGCCTCCGTGGTGGAGTATGGCCCAACCTTCCTGCGATGTAGGAAGAGACCCGTGCCCCAGCAGTGCTGACATACAAGGGTAGATTTCGGGCTCTCGATAATAGAATGCAGTATTAATAGAATAGATTAACAAACGTCGGGATGACACAAATTCTGTTCTCTGTTACCCCCAGGGTCCATAATCGGCGCGCTGGTATGGGGCTACCTAGGCGACACGCGCGGCCGGCGCAACATGCTGATGCTCTCTATTACCATTTCCGTCTTCTTCAACACCCTGGCCAGCATCTCCGTCAACTGGATCATGATGATGGTGCTGCAGTTCTTCGCGACCCTGGCGTGAGTTGAGGCCTTGCAAAATCTTCTTCTTCTTCTTTTTAAGAGTCTGCCTCAAGAAGCCATTTCCCGTAGAAACGTAGTTTGGGTGTTATTTGCAAACGACATGTCGGAACAGGCGTGACGAAAGCATAAAATAATCAAAGATTTAACGAAAGATTTAAGGATATAACGCTAACCGTGAATTAAAACATTGTGAGGAAACCTGAGTGTTTGAACCCTTACCTCATAACTATAATCCGCGATGGGCACGCGTAGTAATTAAGCCCACACTCTCTCTCTCTCTCTCCATCTCTCTCTGCAAGAAGGCTAGGCCCTGCAGTGGGACGGATATAGTGTACGGTACATTTTTTTATTAATAAGCATACTTCAACGGTGTGATGTCAAAGATTTTAATGAATATCAAATGCAGTCAGTCGTAATAATGTAACTGAGTCAATGTTACGTAGATATTCTGCAGTTAATCTCAATTTAAAAATCTCATTGTTAGTAAGCAGGTAGGTATCGCAATAAAACGGCCAGGACATCGCTACTTAGCGCTAGCGTGTTGGTTTTAATTATCGTTCAGATCGGTCGGTACGAAATGATGCCTCAGTACAGTCAAAGGCAAATCATCCTGCACATACACGCACTATAACCAATAACGTTATCCGTTACAACAAAGGTGTTAAAGTTGGCTTGTTGTCGACTGTACTTAAGTTTAATATGTAGAGCAACGCAATACGCTATTGGGCTTTTTCAGGGTTCCGGGACATTGATATCGATTCAAATTGCTTCTCATCTTGACTATTAGGTATTGACAGATAGTGCGCTCGGTCAGAGTGCCCCATCCGAGTAAACTAATGCTTCTGATTGGGCGGTTTTTTGTGTCAACACCAAAACAGCCAATCAGAAGCATTAGTTTACTCGGATGGCGCACTCGGACCGAGCGCACTAAGACCGTGAAAACCTGGCTTTAGAGCCAGAGATTACTTTACGTCCCTTTCTGAATTATTAATGATCCACGTTAGAATGCACTTCAATAAAGTAACTACCACAAAGCGAACCGGGTCCCCCCAACCAGGGTATCCTAGCGTGGGGGACGCAGTTACAACCTTCGTGGGTATCGCTGTTCGTTGCAATTATGGATTTATATTATAATTTTAAACCTTTCAACCTTTTTAAAATATTTAGCTTAGGTTAGCTGGCAGATAATGGTAAGTAGCATTAAGCTCGCCTCTGTGCAATTTTTTTATGCAAAAAAGTATTTTAATAATAATAATAATAATAATAATAATAATAATAATAATAATAATAATAATAATAATAATAATAATAATAATAATAATAATAATAATAATAATAATAATAATAATAATAATAATAATAATAATAATAATAATAATAATAATAATAATAATAATAATAATAATAATAATAATAATAATAATAATAATAATAATAATAATAATAATAATAGTAGTCTTACCTAAATGTACCTCCTTCTAATTTAAGAACCACCTTGTATGATGTTTCAATGACAAATAAATTACTCTATAATTTATTTGTCTGAGAATTCTGCAGAATAAATTATTATTATTACACGTTTTTGTACAAAAAGAGAGAATTTATGTACACAAAACATAAGAGTAAGGTAAGGTCTTCCAGCCAACCCGATCAGTGGTGAAACCAAGATTTTAAAGAGGTAGGGGAATAATGTGTGCACATTAGACAATTTAACAAAAATAATAAGAGAAAAAATTATTCTTATTAGACAGAGTTGAGTTACATGGGTCCTTTCCGTTGTAATGAATAAGTACAAAATTTAAACAAAAGATACAATAGACTTTAAAAACCTATTTGGAGGCTAAAAAAGAGGTTCGAAATTTTGCCGATACCGGCGCTTGCCCATTGGCTCAGTTGGGAAAGCGCTGATACGGTTAGCCAGAGGTCACGGGTTCGAGTCCCGGCATGGGCGAAATTTTTAGCCTCTAAATTGGTTTTTAAAATTGTCCTCAGCACGGGTTAGTGCAACAAAAAAGAATATAATCATATAAGAGATACAATATTAAACATGTAGATACAGTTTTACAAGGCTACATAGTGTCCTCACCCCTAAACTAGGATAACCTCTATCAGTGTCACATAAGAAAGTAGGTAACTCTCAGATAGCGAAAGTAGGTAAGTCAACATTCTCTAATCTCTGACTGTTTTCAGGGCATCCGGCAAATACACCCTGTCCATAACGCTGCTGAGTGAAAGTGTGCCCCTGGCCAGACGGAACCTGGTGATGTTGCTGGTGGCCAGCATCTTCCTTCTCTCACAAGGAATCATGGCGGGTAAGCTACTAGAGCCTAAAACTGTATAATAATGACGAACTCTAATCCAATAAATACAGATTGGACTTTATTCATCTGTACGTAATACAGAGAACATTGCAAAGAGGTTCGAAATTTTACTGATGCCGGTGAGTCGCCCATTAGCTCAGTTGGAAAGAGCGCTGGCACGGATAGCCAGAGGTCGCGGGTTCGAATCCCGGCATGGGTGGATTTTTTAGCCTCTAAATAGGTTTTTAAAATAGTACTCAGCACGGGTTAGTGCATTAAAAATAATGTAATGTTTAGGTATTCATCAGTCAAGTTCAAAATAGGTACTGTAACAAAGCTTCTTTATAATAGTTAACCAGCACAGCTGTCAAGGGAGAGTTTGAATTATTTGAAGGATATCGTTTTGTTTAAGTGTCAGTCGATCCCTAACTAGGCTAGGCGATGCACAAATCAAAGTTTTATTTCATTGCTGAAATACGCATTTTTAATAAGTAGGGCATTACAGTACATAAGTACACTTATAATAGATGTGTGATGAAAAGGACAGCGGCTAAGCATCATAAATAGCTGTTTTACAGACTACGGTAGGGTGGTATTAGTACGACAATGGCTGTAATTTAACGCTGTTACTTAGTCAACTTTCTTTAGTAGCCTATAGGTACATATATCGTCTATATTCTTCCTGTCATCCACTCCATCCAAAGGTTGCATTGAAGAGATCTCAATTGTATAACATTACTTAGATTTAAGATATCATAATTTCGCCTTGAGAAAATATACATATTTGTGTAATCTTCTGTATTCCAGTTCTAGCTATACCGATCATCCCGCTCAGCTTCTCATACCACTTACCAGCGCTGGGTATCTACTGGAACTCCTGGCGGACCGTGGTGGTGGTCTACTCGGTACCTGGCGTCATCAGCGCCCTGTGTCTCTTCTTCTTCCAGGAGAGCCCCAAGTTTCTGCTCTTGAAGGGCGAGGATCAGAAAGCTTTGGATGTGTTGAGGGTCATCTATAGAGTCAATAAGCGATCGGGAGAGTTACAGGTGAGACCACGCTTGATATGATTGATTATTGCTCGTTTAATATTGATGCAGATTGAGAAAATAGTTTTATCATGTAGACAATAAATAGGCCGCCAAAATGTTGCATTCGTGATTGGCGACTTTTGTCTTACAAAGGATCAAAATGAGTTTCTGAACGACAATGGGTATTCAGCTAGGCATGCCCGTAAGAGCATGTAATGCAGTAAGGCCCGCCTCTGTCGTACAATCCTCCACTAACCCGGACTTGGCCCCCGTGGTGGAGCATGGCCTAATCTTCCTGCGATGTAGGAAGAAACCCGTGCCCCGGCAGTGGGGAGATACAAGCTTGATCGAGATTGATGCCCTAAACAATCGATTCTGAAATATTCCAGGTAAAGGGTCTCATTCCCGAACAGACGCAGGCGGCCAACGTGAAGCCGAAGGCCAGAGACCAGATCATACCGTTATTTCGGCCTCCGTTGTTAAAGTACACCGTCATCGTAGCGGCCCTCTTCATCTTTAAACAGTTGAGTGAAACAAATTGTATTTAGCTAGTAGGGTTATAGAAAATGTACGCCCTAGTGGCTTTAGCTACAGACTCATAAAGTCACATTCTAGAAGGTTCACAGATTGAAGTTATACTACTTTTATTTTTAATGCACTAACCCGTGCTGAGCACAATTTAAAAAAACCTATTTAGAGGCTAAAAATTCCACCCATGCCGGGATTCGAACCCGCGGATAGCCAGAGGTCGCGGGTTCGAATCCCGGCATGGGTGGAATTTTTAGCCTCTAAATAGGTTTTTTAGGATTGAAGTTAATTCTTCAACGTAAGGGTTCGTTAGAATAGAATCTTTTATGCAACTGAAAGGTAAACAAAGTCAGCAAAGTTATGGCGAAAGGTAGGAGATATGACGCTCGATTCAAAATTCATGGCTGCATGAGTTCTTATTTTGGGCGTGAGAAGTAGTCAAAAATCATCCTATCCTGCGCATACATAGTGGATAAGATCGGGATGATGCGATGTTTTCTTTATTTTCGGACGCCGGATAAGGCTTCTTTATTAGAGCTGGTGTACTTATTTTTCGTTATTACTGCTTTATATCATTAGTTCAACATCCAAGAAGATAGATAGACAGAATATTCTTCATCATCATTTGTTGCAACCATAACTTCACAAGGTGTACACCAGGAATTACATAAGATGTTCGGTACTGAGACTAATGTTCCTCAAAACTTTTTCTTCCAGGGTGAACGCGTTCGCGGTATGGCTGCCGCGAATTGCCGACCAGTTTGTGACGGTGCTGCAGACTGGTGAGGGCTCTAACATGACTCTATGTGGCATCATCCAAGCTTCTCTGGACACTCCGCCGGACGTAAGTCAAACAATGTTTATGATCGAGTACACATTATTAAAAGTACATAAAGCGGAGTAAGAGTAGACAAAATACGATTAATTCAGAGATTCTTAAAGTGGCTTCCACGGATCCAATCATTTCTTAGGATCTAAGGATATAACTAACGTCAAAACTGTAGTGGCTACCTACCTACACAATATAAATACTAGAAATATACATAAAATTTCTTTCCCAAGATTTAGGCTGGCAAAGGTATACGTACATCCTTTATAGGGCATTGTATACATTTCTTTAGAATTCTTAAAAAAAACGCGGTACAAATACAGTGTACAGCACACTTTGTGCAAATAAGCCTACTATAACATTACAGATCATTTAAATGACAATGATGTCTGGAATTAATGCCCGTTCAATGAAATTAGAAGAGTGTTAGAATAATACGAGTATTTTGAGTGTCGAATATTTTATCAGCTGCATGGCGGTACCTTTAAAAGTTTAAGGGAAATAAAGTCTATCTTGTAATCTTATTTTTAATATAAGGTCCCGTAAATTAATCTGTCCGTGTCTATCACAATTGCGTAGGTACCTGCGCGGCTTCGATTATATGGAGTCTATGCATCGGGACATAATCTAGCGGTTTAATTGGCATGCGTGCCCAGTGCGGATTGTCTAGTTTGCCAATTACAATGCCTTAGATCTCAAATTGTTTTCAGCCCAACGCCGTACCTTGTGCCCTCAACGAGTTTGCATTACTGATGGTGCTGGCCGTCGCCGGATTCCAGTCGGTCGTGAACCTCCTCATTAGTTTGGTAAGCCTTTCCTTGAATTATGTTCTCAACGCATTAACTGATCGAATAATAAAGCCTAGGATACGAAACTGTCATACCATACCAATAGCTGATCGTTGGACAAATTGTGAAGGAAAATATCATGAGGAAACCTGCGGCTCGGAGCTCTGTTCGTATTGGCTAACCTTTCCTGTAGACCTAGTGGCGAACTAAGCTGTCAGGATGGTGCAGGTGCTGGGCAAGTCTACACCATGTAAAAACAATGCCCAGGCACGGCAGCGTTCGAATGGTCCCTTCACCGATCTAGTGTGAGTGAAGGTACCACTGAACGCTGGATGAATCATTGCGGTTCGTAGATTCAAAGACCCTTGAATCTACGAAACGCGACGTAATAATTATCTTTGCCCTAATGCTTATAATTATAACGTTCGCTCAACGGCCTTGATGAAAAGTGTGAATTTACCAGTCCGATGATGTCGTGTCATTACGGTTATTGTCCAATGTGAAACCTGCCAATGTGGCTACGAAAAACGGAAAGCTTTCAAGAAACCATGAAGTCACTTCTTCCAGGCTTTGTATTAAGTCGTTAGATATGTATTCAAGTTTGCCCGTGTTATTTAATTGCGAGTAGTTTACTCTTCAGTTTACATTTAAGATAAGATAAGAATATTCTTTATTGTACACCAGAGCGGTGGTAGCTCAGTGGGTAGAACCATGGACTGGCAAGCGAGAGCCCCAGGTTCGATCCCGAGTGCGGGCATGTACCAATGATTTTGTTTAATTTGAAAGTTACGTACATTTGCGAATTTCCTTCACCCATCTAGTGTGAGTGAGGATACCACTGGACGCTGTATAAATCATCTCATTGCGTAGATGCAAAAAGGCCAATCATCATCACACCAGAGCACATATTATAAAACATGTAAAGATACAAAGTACAATTTACGGCCTTATTTCTAAAAACAATTTCTTCCAGACAACCTTGTGACGGAGTTTATTTAGTCTGTCTGCAATATTAAGCGTATTTTTGACGTATTTCTATTTCCAAGGCAAAGTGCAGGCCTTTCTCTAAGAGAGAAGGGGGTAAAAAGTATCGTCAAGTGGATTAGGTCTACCTACTGTAACGTAATTATATTTCAGGTGGTAGACAAAACCGGCCGACGCAACATGGTTATAGGTGCCACGGCTATCATCGGGCTGAGTGGCGTGGTAGTGAACCTGGTTCCCAACGCCGTGGGCTCGGCGGTTTTCTTCGCCGTCTACCTGCTGGGGATCATGACGGTCGGCCTCTACACCGCAATGTGCGTCGCACTCTTCCCTACTCACCTCAGGTAATGTTAGGAATAGAAAGTTAGTTCTGGGTCTACGATTCGTATTGTACTCAGATCTTTCGATCAAGCACGCAGATCTAAGTGCAGGATTATGGTAGCCATAATAACTGGAGTGGGTATAGAGTGTTACGTGGACCTCTTGATAGAATCCGCTATTTGACACGTATCAAATTTGACGCGATAAATGAATATTTCCTGTAAAATTTAACGTAAGAAACCGAAAAATATTGATTTTGCTAACCCTTTAACTGCCAAGCCCGAGAATACTCGGGATTGGCATTGTTATTTGGAATATTGGCAGCTAAAGGGAATATTTGCAAAGTAAAAAAATGTTTCCTCGTTTAATTCGTAACAGCGAAAACGCTGTCCGCCATCTTGAAACCATCTAAAGTATGTAAACAAACAAAAATCTTTCAGCCAGAGCCAGTGAACATTGATTATTATAGGACTTACATCAAAGTCATCTTCACATAAATACACCCGAGTTTCAATTGATAAAGAGTCGAGGTCTCTTTTGGCAAGTTTGAGCCAAGTTTTTGGAATGTTAATTTCAGTGGGTACACGAATCCACAACTTCGCGGGGGTCTTTATTGACGTGTTCTTTCATTCTCGAACAATGCAATAATGATAATTGTTATATTTTGGATGTAAATTCGATGAAATCATGGTTGCGTTGTTGTTATTTCACTATGCTCAGAGATCACTTACAGAAAATTGAATGTCAAACTTTGTTTACAATTTTTTGGACTTCAAACCATAGACAAAAATGACTGACCACGTTTTTGGCTGTTTAGGAAAATAAAGTTTTAGAATATGTTTTTATGTTGCTTTTATGTCCTCAAAAAATAAGTATACTAAAATATTTTTTGGTCTAATGGAAGAGTTATTTACCGTTTAGTACCGTTTAAGAGAGTCAAATAGCGGATTGTGCTTGTAGGTACTGCATTAAACTGGTAACCTTCTTCCAGCTAACACTACTGAATATAAATTAGGAAGTAACACATACTTAGACTATCAGCGTTAGTTTGATCGCGAAAAAATTTACCACTGCAATGAGAAATCAATTTACAGCAGTTTACAATCATTACAATATTAATAAGCATGATCAAGAAAGACCTCTTTCTAAGTTTTTTCTCTGTGGTAGAGTCTAAAACTGGTATAACTGAATATTCAATCATATAAATATCTATTTATTCGAGCTATTTAGAGGTATAAGGAACATTGCCAACGGCGATGTTAGTCCCTACAGTGTTAGTTCCTAGCTTGTACTGGAGTTCGCTATACTCGTATTACGTGTCTAATTACGGGCTTACAAGTAGGCCTGTAGTCATATTCGGTTTTACGGGATCAGCGACTGCCAACGATATTTTCAGAGCCATGGCGGTGTCAATAACGTTGACCGGAGGGCGCATAGCCACATTCGCATCTATCCAGATCTTGAACGTCATGTTGGAGAGCAATTGCGAAGCTGGCTTCTACGTCTTTGCTTCGATATTTACTTGTAAGTGACATTTACAGCCATTCATTTACAGAATTTGAGTTTTAGCGTCCGTTGGTAGGTGAGATGTCTTAAAAAACCTATTTAGAGGCTAAAAATTCCACCCATGCCGGGATTCGAACCCGCGACATCTGGCTATCCGTGCCAGCGCTCTTTCCAACTGAGCTAATGGGCGACTCACCGGCATCAGTGAAATTTCGAACCTCTACATTATTCTCTGTATTATACGTACATGCAGCGACATCTGGCTTAAGTAAATTGCATCACTTACAGCCCCGACTACCTACTTTGCAGTTAGGTTTTTACATCGGAATGATATCACTGTACAGATGAGATAGGTGAGATGTCTGTTGAGTGTTTTAGCCATTTTCCGCAAATTGAATACTTAGTTACCTACTATTTAGCATCACCTGACATTCGGGAAATGACACAAACAGTAAATCTATAAAATAAAATCAAAATACCTAATTTTAATGGTTTTAAGAGGTGTGGAACGTGGCAAGTGGCAAATCCTGATCTCGGCTTGCCACTCAGGGAAACAGGTTGGACTTTCTATATGTTTAATGAATCATGCAGCGGCAACAAAGGGGCAAATTCAAGGAAGATGTTCGTAAGAATATACTAATATTTTTCCACCAACCCGGACTTCGGCCCCGTGGTGGAGTATGGCCTAACCTTCCTGCGATGCAGGAAGAGACCCGTGCCCCATCAGTGGGGACATACAAGGGTGGATATCGATATCCATACTAATATTTTTGTATACTATAGTCTAAATATTATGGTATGTATGGAACAGGGATACCCTTGAATTCAGCGTCATTATTCTACTAATGCTATGAATGTGAAAATTTGGATGTGACGGTCCGTTCGACCGTTATTGCCTTAAGACGCTATGCCGCCGCGAAATCGAACTAAGATGGGCGTGGCTTAGCTGCATGCGCGGGGGACGGGAGTAATAATACTTTCTAACTCCTGACGCAAAAAGAGTCGGTATTATAAGTATGACCGCAATGTGTCTGTAAATCTGTCTGTGTAACCGTAGCTCTCAAATGGGTGAACCAGCTTGCTACGGTTTTTTTAAATTTGATGGAAGGTTTTCAACCGATGGTTCTTAGATATGTTTTATTAAGATTGCTTGATCCGCTTATGAGCAATTGGCATCTAAAATTAAAATGTTTTCGGATTTTTTTAAATTTTATACATAAATTATAGTAGGTAGAGTTGCAGTAGAAATGAGGTTCATGAGAAGTATGTGTAGTGTTACTTTGAATGACAGGATACGCAATAGTCTGATTAGACAACTTTGTGGACTGAAAGAGGATGTAGTGACTAGACTAGAATTGAGAAAGGAATGTTGCGTTGGTTTGGACATGTGGAGAGGACGAAGGAAGAAAGATTGACGAAACAAATATATATTGCGAATGTGAGTGGAAGGGCTGGTAAGGGCCGTCCAAGGCGGCCATACATCGACCAAATACTGAATGTATTCAATCACGCAATAACGGTCGAACGGATTTACATTAAACTCGGCGTACAGATCTGAATAGAGGCTGTCTGGCTAGACAAAGATCTGAATTGAGACATGTGATAATGTTTGCAGGATCAGCTAGTTTTAAATAAATATGTAAGTGTATAAAAAAACTATTAATGTGGCGTGATAAATAAACTTATTCAATTTCAATCTCTCGAGAAATTGAATAAGAGGTTGCATGTTCGTCTTCACCGAACTAGATGACCTTAAGTTTTCATTCCGTTATTCGTTCATGTTTTCCACAGCTTCAGCAGTAATAGCGGCATTCCTTCCCGATGATCGGCTGCTGAAGAAAACCGCACCTCAAGACAAGCAGCAGGAGACAGGCAAAGGGCCCGATGCTACCAAGTTGTAAAACACCCCTGCATCAGTAATTTGGTTGCCTAGTCAGGTACCGAACATTCAGATGTGAATGAGTATTTCTGTGAAAGTGTGTTTTAAAGTTGAGCTTTGATAGAGCTTCTTTACTTTTTTCGTTTTCAAAACGTTTTTATCAGGGTCTTGATTTTTTCTTTAGTTCTACAATTATGTAATTGAGCAAAGTGTGCCTACGAAGGTAGTGATGGATTCAAATCTATGGCTTCTCTTTTCTCTCAACTATTATAATTATTTCATACTTTATGTATTCTATGAGTTGGTGAGTTGAAAGAGTTTGTGGGTTCACCGAATGCAGCCGAACAAACTACGTGACCGCTTGAGGAAATCTGTGATTCCACGTCGCGCGTTCATTAGTAGAGTTCCAATTAGTTTGTAAGAGAGTGAGATTGCGTTGATAATATAGTATTTGGGGTATATGTAACACAGACATTTGAGGTTGACAGATTGGTAGGAGTATCATAATATCATTTCTTGCTCTCGAGTTACTTAAGTCTAGAAATAAGAGACATAATGTCGTTGAGACAGGGTACCTATTGTAGTATATAGAAATCGCGATTAATAAAAAAATCAGCAACCTAAAAATGTATTGTAAATGGTGTGAGATCTCAGCAATCATAATAGAAAAAAAGAAAAATGTTTATTTTGTAAATAAATAATATAATCATAAAACTATTACATAGTTTAATAATTACTTAACCTACTTATTTCTAGTTAAAATATAAAGTCAGGTACAAAAACACATTCTAACTCTTACAATATAACAGTCTTAGACATCAGTATTATACCGGGTGTAACAAACATCCCATACACGGAGGTTCCATATTCAAATGACACCTTTGGATGTTTCACCCACAAGGAAAAGTTCCAATGAGGATTTTAGACGTAATACAGAGAATAGTGTAAAGAGGTTCGAAATTTCACTGATGCCGGTGAGTCGCCCATTAGCTCTGTTGGATAGAGCGCTGGCACGGATAGCCAGAGGTCGCGGGTTCGAATCCCGACATGGGTGGAATTTTTAGCCTCTAAATAGGTTTTTAGGATTTTAGGATGCATACTGCCCATCCATTATGTGAGGAGCCAAAACATAAACACTTACAAAGGCCCATGGTGACAAAATCCAATCTATATTGAGCATCTCACTTGACGATCGTGTGTTTTGCCGAAATAGGACAATAGAGCGACGTAAATCTCATGGTCACATGAACCAGGAAACTTAAGTGGAGATGGGGGGACATCTACTTAGTCGGGAAGACGGACGGTGGACGAAGGGAGTCACAGAATGTTGGCCAAGAACTGGCCATCGCTCGATGCGTAGGCCCCCTATCCGATTGCACGATAACATGAAGGGAGGCCGATGGATGAGATTAGCAGAGGACCAGCTTAGGAGGCGTTAGAGTGAAGAGGCCCATGTCCATTAGTGGGCGTCTTTCATGTATGGCTAGATGGGGATTTTGTTACACCCTGTGAAATTACACTACAGTCCATCAACACTCAAGCCATACAATCCTCATTTTCACAAAATGTTATGTCTATTACAAGCATTCACGCCTGTACCCTGGAAGGGTAGGCAAAGATATAGTTTTCCACTCCTCACGTTATTACACTTAGTACCGAGTTGCTGGGTGGGTATTCAATTCTGTCGTTTATCCTTCGGCAGAAACCACGTAAAGACTATGGCACCTGAAAAAAGAAAAACAGAAATATGTTAGTTTGACCTTTCCTATCACAATGTCTCAGTTTGTTGTACGAAGTTTAACTTGCTTAATCATTAATAACTATAAACTAACTTGTAAGCAAGACGACCTCCCATCCATAGAAGGACTTGCTTACCTAATCATCTATAATATAAAAATGAATCGCTGAATGTGTTGGTAAGCGCAAATCTCGAGAGCAGCTGAACCGATTTCGCTAATTCTTTTTTTAGAATACTCCTTGAAGTACGAGGATGGTTCTTACGGAGAAAAAAAATAAAGAATCGACTGTTAGGCGGTACGAAGTTCGCTGGGTCAGCTAGTTAATAATAACTATAAACTAACTTGTAAGCAAGAGCGCCCATCCGTAGAAGGACTTGCTTAATCATTAATAATAACTATAAACTAACTTGTAAGCAAGAGCGCCCAACCGTAGAAGGAATTGCTTAATCATTAACAATAACTATAAACTAACTTGTAAGCAAGAGTACCCATCCGTAGAAGGAATTGCTTAATCATTAACAATAACTATAAACTAACTTGTAAGCAAGAGTACCCATCCGTAGAAGGACTTGCTTAATCATTAATAATAACTATAAACTAAGTTGTAAGCAAGAGCGCCCATCCGTAGAAAGACTTGCTTAATCATTAATAATAACTATAAACTAACTTGTAAGCAAAAGCGCCCATCCGTAGAAGGAATTGCTTAATCATTAACAATAACTATAAACTAACTTGTAAGCAAGAGTACCCATCCGTAGAAGGACTTGCTTAATCATTAATAATAGCAAGAAACTAACTTGTAAGCAAGAGCGCCCATCCGTAGAAGGAATTGCTTAATCATTAACAATAACTATAAACTAACTTGTAAGCAATAGTACCCATCCGTAGAAGGACTTGCTTAATCATTAATAATAACAAGAAACTAACTTGTAAGCAAGAGTACCTATCCGTAGAAGGACTTGCTTAATCATTAATAATAACAAGAAACTAACTTGTAAGCAAGAGCGCCCATCCGTAGAAGGAATTGCTTAATCATTAACAATAACTATAAACTAACTTGTAAGCAAGAGCGCCCATCCGTAGAAGGACTTGCTTAATCATTAATAATAACTAGAAACTAACTTGTAAGCAAGAGCGCCCATCCGTAGAAAGTAGCCTCGCAGTTGACGGAGAGTAGGGCTCCAATGGCGTTCACACCGAAGAACGCGCTGGACCGCCCCACCATTACTGACAGACACGACGCCATACCCCTTAAAGAGAGAAAAACACCTTAAAATGCAAGCATTATCGCCCTGTAACCTATAGACCTATATTTTTTTAGTAGTTTTAAACTTTATTTCAATGCCATAAGGTACGATTTAAGGTGGCAACTATTATGCGAGTACCAGGTAAGGCGGGGGGAGTTACGGGAGATACACCCCCCCCCCCCCCGCGCACCGTCACGAGTCACGAGTTATGATTCGCGCACCGGAGTTATACAAAATATATTCCGGAGAGGTACGCAGAGATGAGAGGTTGATAATCGGGTTTATTGACTAATTATAACTTTTTTAGCATGTAGGTATTAGCACAGAGGAAAAAGGAATTAATGTTTTGATAAATGGCAAATTATTAAATAATAACTTCAGCTCCGTTCCCAAGCTAAGATACCCATCACAGACATGTCAATACACACAGACTGAGTAATTTGAGATTGAGTTCAGTACAGCCGTACTGAATTTGTACTGAGGAGAATTGAACCCATGACTGTTAGTTACACATTTGTGCAAGTTTTCTAATGAGTAGAAATATTCAAATAAGAATATTCTTTATTGTACACTAGAGCACATAACACTTTTCTAAATTTTCGGCACCATAGGTCTATTTATCTTTACTATTGTAATTTTCTTTTCCTGTAACAAAATGACCTGCGAATGAACTAATTAGATAAGCAATCTGCAGAAATTGTTTAAATTTCTAATAAATGGACTGGTATGCACTTGAGATGTCAACTAAGTAGCATAATACAATCTATGACTTATTGAATTAGATACTCTTACTGATAAACAATCTTCAATGATAAAGAGCAAAGGAGATTGACCATTTTAGACCAAATGCTGCCCAGGCGTGGGAGTGATTTTTTATTTTACCTTACATAAAAGGGTATTTAAGAAAAATAATTTAAAAAAAAAAACATCCACGAGGTTGTGTAGTACCTAATAATATATCTTATGGTTTTTGTAGCACGTTAACTTTTGATATTTCATTTTTAATAATATTTACGTTGTTGTTTAATATTATTATCTTATTTATTCTTCCTCTAGTCAGGTCCCGACCTCGCTAGTATCGCTCGAAGCAAGTTTTTTGTATGTTGACAGCTTTGTATAGCGCTGTCTCTTTTTTCAATTCCAAGACAAGTTGATCGAATGGTACGGTACAAAATCACAGCGAGATTTGAGAGAAATTAAAAATCTCGATATTCAGATGTGTATGTGTCTGTCTCTTTCGCGCACGGTGAGTGAGAATACCTGCTACTCTGTACCTGCTCGGAACGATCGGCAGTTGTGCTCACGTTGTTTGCCTAGTTTGGTTTTTGGGGCGGCCTGCTTTATTTTTAGATTCAATAATTATAGATGACGATGAGGATGATTGATTAGGTATCATTAATGTTTACATTGATTTATTAAAGCACCATCCTTAGCAAGTCTTATAATAGTAATAAATAATCCATTGTTCACAATATACCGTGTTTTATTTCAAAAAAACAGCTGTTGGTTATGATTTTTCGTCAATGTAAATCCTATGAAAAATATTTTTTTTCTCAGTACTCCTCGGATAGATTCTAAAGCGCTTTGGGTTACAGTCTGGTATTAGTCTAAGGAACATTATGTACCATGTTTCAATGTCGGGCAGCACTTGGTCCAACGTTCATACAAAAATGGTCAATCTCCTTTGAGTAAAAAAATAAATATTGTAATGCATGCAAATCGTTGCGCTCACCTCAAAGACGTAGGATACAGCTCCACAAAATAGACGCTCAGAATACCCATTGAAAGGGCGCACATCAGGAAAAAGAAGAAGAATATCCCTCCGGCGATCGGCACGGTGACGAGGTTGATCATTAAAGCTGATGCCGTGGAGGCGCTGAGGATGCACAGCATAGCCAGGCGCTTCCTGGAGCCAGCGGTCAGGGAGAGCACCAGATTGGCGGAAGAACAGAGAGCTCCGTACGTTATTGCCGAGAAGAGGGTCGTGTCTTGGATTGTGTCGTTGCAGACTTCGGTGATTGCTTCCATCTGGGAATTGAGAAAAGGTTAAATTAATGTTCTGCTATTCATCTGTCATATTAAATTGGTTAAACGCTTGCCTCACATTCGAAAAGTTTTGTCTTCGGTTCTGGATTATTGCAAAGTCTTTATTTTCTAAGCTCCGTATATTTGTGAATTTAAAGTAGCCATGTCACTCATCTAAAAGAAAACCTAGAGAGAATACTACGAAGAGAATAAAAATAAAAAACAGGTATTGTTTTAAAAGTGCACATAGACAGTGCCAGGTCTCCAAACTACTTAATTTGAATACTCTATTTATGGGTAACAAAGCTTGAGAGATAATGTTATAATTCGGCCAGTGAAATTCTACATCCGCGATGCGATCATTTAACACAAATTAGACAGATCATTAAGCTTGTAGTCTCTCTCTTTGAGTGTCACAGTGAGACGTAGGTATATAAGATGCTTTGGAAACTCAAAAATTTAAAGTACTACAAACATCACACACATACACAGACACATAAACACACACATTTGCCCGCTCACTCTACCAACAGGAACGCGAACACTCACTAACGGCAAATAACCAATTTGTTACTCCAATCGATACAATATATCCATTTGTATCGTATTATAGATATATAGTATTTATAAGTATAATTATAATTTTACAAGTTATTTTTGCAAGTAGGTATTATTTATGATTTGTAATGTATAATAATATAAAACGTTTAATATGTATGTAGTCACAGAACATAAAAAAAGAGTGGAAGTCGTAAGTGGGCTGTGCCCGCGTGCCTCACATTAGCAATGTATTGCCTATGCGTAGTCGGTGACAGTTTTGTTGACTTCAGTTGCCGTGCGCTTCTAGTAAAGAAAAAATGGTGAAAACTTTATTAAAATGCCTTGTTATGCTGTGTTAGAGAGCAAAAATAAAAGTTGGGGACCAAAATATACCGATCATGCCGTAACATTTCATCTTTAAGACGTATTTCATTGTATTTTTAATTAAATTTGTAATGACATGAACACGGAAACCAATGCGAAAATGAGAAAGTGAAACCACCTTTATTTACTAGTTAGTAAAGTTAAATTTTCATTGAAGAAATTGTACATTCTCTAGAAAATTCTGTCAAAATTTTAATTCTACTCAATTACGGATGAGGGCACACATGATAAAAATCTATCGATAATTAGTTGTCTATGACTTAGTAGTCATACATACTTAACGGTACTTAGGTATTGTAAATTCCAATTCGTCTAAGTAGGTAAAATAATTATTGTTATTTTATACCTACTTCCTAAGTGCCTTTTAATATGCACCCGGTCGCCGTCCGGTCGCCGGGCCGGGTAAAGTAGTAATATATGAGCTCCGGTCGCCGGCTGGTCGTTGTGCATGTGAAAACTGTCATTGGAGCTCATACATTACTTTTCATACAAGACATGATATGAGCACATACAAGACATGAGCACAGCTAGATCGCGATATAGTTTTTCTTCACCAGTTTATCAGGGACTGAAATATTTAAGAAACTATCAAAGTAATTTTAATCTTACATTTTTAAATATTCCAACCGAGATGTAAAGTGAGGTTATCGAAAACGACTCATATGTTTTTTTTTACTTCAGTTCAAAAAATTAAGTAGTTTACTACTGTTTACCTGTTCGAGTGGTTGTTCTCGAGCATCAGATTTTTGTTTTGTTATGTTATTTGTTTTATGGTTTTTTATTATTCTTTATTTACCCTTAATACTTCAACCCCTTTGACATCAGCAAACCGAGGCAATAATAAAACAACCCTCTCGGATTCAAAACAATTTGGAAGTGAGTTTTCGTTTAGTTTTCCTAGGGAAACCGGATATGAAATTAAAATGGAAGGCAGCGATAAGAAGGCAAAATTGGTTCCCAACGAAGATGAGCACAATATATTCAGAGCATTTTCATGAACACTTCATAATAACTAAAAAAGGCGGAAGGTGGCACTAATGTGATGCAGCAATACCAGAAAAAATGTGCTTCACTTCCAGGTTAGACTCCTGCGTATAAATGAAATTATATTAGTACAATCATCAATTAGTATTACGTATGAAACATGGCGTACAGATAGACCAAGATCTGAATTGAGTCGTAGAATAATATTTCCCGTGTTATAATTTCTAACGCCGGCGAAGTAGCGGGTTAAAGCTAGTTTTAATAAGAGATAACATTTTAAAATATTATGAAATCTACCACATTGTTTTATTTGTGCATCTATCCACCCTATTAGTATTAATTCTTTATTGCACAAAAGATAATGTAAAAAGATGCATTTTCTACCAGTAAAGCCGCAGGCAAAAAAAAACTTCACCCTATCAACAAACTAGAACTCACATTGTCCCATCCCAAACTGAGAATGTACTTGTTTTTCAATTTTGAACTTTATGTCTTCCTAGGTAAAAGTTCTTTTCGGTCCGACGCGGTGGTAGTTCCATCTAGTGTAGAGTAGCGTTACTACAAAAGGTCAACCTTAATTTCATCATTGTCATTTGACTTTGATCATTGTTAACATTATGAAAAGGTGCATATTTTACTTGAAACTTTTATGATGTACACCTTTTCGGCATTGACTTTATTTACCAATGGAGTTTATTTAGTCTGTCTGCAATATTAAGCGTATTTTTGACGTATTTCTATTTCCAAGGCAAAGTGCAGGCCTTTCTCTAAGAGAGAAGGGGGTAAAAAGTATCGTCAAGTGGATTAGGTCTACCTACTGTAACGTAATTATATTTCAGGTGGTAGACAAAACCGGCCGACGCAACATGGTTATAGGTGCCACGGCTATCATCGGGCTGAGTGGCGTGGTAGTGAACCTGGTTCCCAACGCCGTGGGCTCGGCGGTTTTCTTCGCCGTCTACCTGCTGGGGATCATGACGGTCGGCCTCTACACCGCAATGTGCGTCGCACTCTTCCCTACTCACCTCAGGTAATGTTAGGAATAGAAAGTTAGTTCTGGGTCTACGATTCGTATTGTACTCAGATCTTTCGATCAAGCACGCAGATCTAAGTGCAGGATTATGGTAGCCATAATAACTGGAGTGGGTATAGAGTGTTACGTGGACCTCTTGATAGAATCCGCTATTTGACACGTATCAAATTTGACGCGATAAATGAATATTTCCTGTAAAATTTAACGTAAGAAACCGAAAAATATTGATTTTGCTAACCCTTTAACTGCCAAGCCCGAGAATACTCGGGATTGGCATTGTTATTTGGAATATTGGCAGCTAAAGGGAATATTTGCAAAGTAAAAAAATGTTTCCTCGTTTAATTCGTAACAGCGAAAACGCTGTCCGCCATCTTGAAACCATCTAAAGTATGTAAACAAACAAAAATCTTTCAGCCAGAGCCAGTGAACATTGATTATTATAGGACTTACATCAAAGTCATCTTCACATAAATACACCCGAGTTTCAATTGATAAAGAGTCGAGGTCTCTTTTGGCAAGTTTGAGCCAAGTTTTTGGAATGTTAATTTCAGTGGGTACACGAATCCACAACTTCGCGGGGGTCTTTATTGACGTGTTCTTTCATTCTCGAACAATGCAATAATGATAATTGTTATATTTTGGATGTAAATTCGATGAAATCATGGTTGCGTTGTTGTTATTTCACTATGCTCAGAGATCACTTACAGAAAATTGAATGTCAAACTTTGTTTACAATTTTTTGGACTTCAAACCATAGACAAAAATGACTGACCACGTTTTTGGCTGTTTAGGAAAATAAAGTTTTAAAATATGTTTTTATGTTGCTTTTAGGTCCTCAAAAAATATACTAAAATATTTTTTGGTCTAATGGAAGTTAAAATGGAATTTTGATCGAATGGAAGTTATTTACCGTTTAAGACTTACTTGAAAAGAGAGTCAAATAGCGGATTGTAAGTACATGTAGGTACTGCATTAAACTGGTAACCTTCTTCCAGCTAACACTACTGAATACAAATTAGGAAGTAACACATGTCAGTGTTACATGTTACTTGTTACACACATACAAGTCTAACACACTTAGACTATCAGCGTTAGTTTGATCGCGAAAAAATTTACCACTGCAATGAGAAATCAATTAACAGCAGTTTACAATCATTACAATATTAATAAGCATGATCAAGAAAGACCTCTTTCTAAGTTTTTTCTCTGTGGTAGAGTCTAAAACTGGTATAACTGAATATTCAATCATATAAATATCTATTTATTCGAGCTATTTAGAGGTATAAGGAACATTGCCAACGGCGATGTTAGTCCCTACAGTGTTAGTTCCTAGCTTGTACTGGAGTTCGCTATACTCGTATTACGTGTCTAATTACGGGCTTACAAGTAGGCCTGTAGTCATATTCGGTTTTACGGGATCAGCGACTGCCAACGATATTTTCAGAGCCATGGCGGTGTCAATAACGTTGACCGGAGGGCGCATAGCCACATTCGCATCTATCCAGATCTTGAACGTCATGTTGGAGAGCAATTGCGAAGCTGGCTTCTACGTCTTTGCTTCGATATTTACTTGTAAGTGACATTTACAGCCATTCATTTACAGAATTTGAGTTTTAGCGTCCGTTGGTAGGTGAGATGTCTTAAAAAACCTATTTAGAGGCTAAAAATTCCACCCATGCCGGGATTCGAACCCGCGACATCTGGCTATCCGTGCCAGCGCTCTTTCCAACTGCGCTAATGGGCGACTCACCGGCATCAGTGAAATTTCGAACCTCTACATTATTCTCTGTATTATACGTACATGCAGCGACATCTGGCTTAAGTAAATTGCATCACTTACAGCCCCGACTACCTACTTTGCAGTTAGGTTTTTACATCGGAATGATATCACTGTACAGATGAGATAGGTGAGATGTCTGTTGAGTGTTTTAGCCATTTTCCGCAAATTGAATACTTAGTTACCTACTATTTAGCATCACCTGACATTCGGGAAATGACACAAACAGTAAATCTATAAAATAAAATCAAAATACCTAATTTTAATGGTTTTAAGAGGTGTGGAACGTGGCAAGTGGCAAATCCTGATCTCGGCTTGCCACTCAGGGAAACAGGTGGGACTTTCTATATGTTTAATGATTCATGCAGCGGCAACAAAGGGGCAAATTCAAGAAAGATGCTCGTAAGAATATACTAATATTTTTCCACCAACCCGGACTTGGCCCCCGTGGTGGAGTATGGCCTAACCTTCCTGCGATGCAGGAAGAGACCCGTGCCCCATCAGTGGGGACATACAAGGGTGGATATCGATATCCATACTAATATTTTTGTATACTATAGTCTAAATATTATGTTATGTATGGAACAGGGATACCCTTGAATTCAGCGTCATTATTCTACTATGCTATAAATGTGAAAATTTGGATGTGACCGTTATTGCCTTAAGACGCTATGCCGCCGCGAAATCGAACTAAGATGGGCGTGGCTTAGCTGCATGCGCGGGGGACGGGAGTAGTAATACTTTTTAACTCCTGACGCAAAAAGAGTCGGTATTATAAGTATGACCGCAATGTGTCTGTAAATCTGTCTGTGTAACCGTAGCTCTCAAATGGGTGAACCAGCTTGCTACGGTTTTTTTTAAATTTGATGGAAAGTTTTCAACCGATGGTTCTTAGATATGTTTTATTAAGATTGCTTGATCCGCTTATGAGCAATTGGCATCTAAAATTAAAATGTTTTCGGATTTTTTTAATTTTATACATAAATTGAGGCCATGAGAGCCAGAGCGGCCTAACTGCATTTATTTCAATACTAATTTTATTTGTGCAAACTATTGTAAACAGCAATTATCTCATAATTAAAACACTAAAGCAGCAAAGCATGTTATGATACATTTATTTACTAAAGTTACAAATATTTGAAATCAGGGCTGCTAGTTTTTCTGTGAATTTTTGTTTGTGCAGTTAGGCTGCTCTGGCTCTCATGGCCTCAATTATAGTAGCTAGTTGCAGTAGAAATTAGGTTCATGAGAAGAATGTGTAGTGTTACTTTGAATGACAGGATACGCAATAGTCTGATTAGTGAACGTTGTGGACTGAAAGAGGATGTAGTGACTAGACTAGAATTGAGAAAGGAATGTTGCGTTGGTTTGGACATGTGGAGAGGACGAAGGAAGAAAGATTGACGAAACAAATATATATTGCGAATGTGAGTGGAAGGGCTGGTAAGGGCCGTCCTAGGCGGCCATACATCGACCAAATAGGGAATGTATTCAATCACGCAATAACGGTCGAACGGATTTACATTAAACTCGGCGTACAGATCTGAATAGAGGCTGTCTGGCTAGACAAAGATCTGAATTGAAACATGTGATAATATTTGCAGGATCAGCTAGTTTTAAATAAATA
Organism: Yponomeuta sedellus; assembly: GCA_934045075.1. Classification (NCBI taxonomy): domain Eukaryota; kingdom Metazoa; phylum Arthropoda; class Insecta; order Lepidoptera; family Yponomeutidae; genus Yponomeuta; species Yponomeuta sedellus. Next base: position 21,989,378 of record OW203730.1, read on the forward strand.
TGTAAGTGTATAAAAAACTATTAATGTGGCGTGATAAATAAACTTATTCAATTTCAATCTCTCGAGAAATTGAATAAGAGGTTGCATGTTCGTCTTCACCGAACTAGATGACCTTAAGTTTTCATTCCGTTATTCGTTCATGTTTTCCACAGCTTCAGCAGTAATAGCGGCATTCCTTCCCGATGATCGGCTGCTGAAGAAATCCGCACCTCAAGACAAGCAGCAGGAGACAGGCAAAGGGCCCGATGCTACCAAGTTGTAAAACACCCCTGCCTCAGTAATTTGGTTGCCTAGTCAGGTACCGAACTTTCAGATGTGAATGAGTATTTCTGTAAAAGTGTATTTTAAAGTTGAGCTTTGATAGAGCTTCTTTACTTTTTTCGTTTTCAAAACGTTTTTATCAGGGTCTTGATTTTTTCTTTAGTTCTAAATACTGTGTGATGGCCTTATACAATTATGTAATTAAGCAAAGTGTGCCTACGAGGATAGTGATGGATTCAAATCTATGGCTTCTCTTTTCTCTCAACTATTATAATTATTTCATACTTTATGTATTCTATGAATTGGTGAGTTGAAAGAGTTTGTGGGTTCACCGAATGCAGCCGAACAAACTACGTGACCGCTTGAGGAAATCTGTGATTCCACGTCGCGCGTTCATTAGTAGAGTTCCAATTAGTTTGTAAGAGAGTGAGATTGCGTTGATAATATAGTATTTGGGGTATATGTAACACAGACATTTGAGGTTGACAGATTGGTAGGAGTATCATAATATCATTTCTTGCTCTCGAGTTACTTAAGTCTAGAAATAAGAGACATAATGTCGTTAAGACAGGGTACCTATTGTAGTATATAGAAATCACGATTAATAAAAAAATCAGCAACCTAAAAATGTATTGTAAATGGTGTGAGATCTCAGCAATCATAATAGAAAAAAAGAAAAATGTTTATTTTGTAAATAAATAATATAATGATAAAACTATTACATAGTTTATTAATTACTTAACCTACTTATTTCTAGTTAAAATATAAAGTCAGGTACAAAAACACATTCTAACTCTTACAATATAACAGTCTTAGACATCAGTATTATACCGGGTGTAACAAACTTCCCATACACGGAGGTTCCATATTCAAATGACACCTTTGGATGTTTCACCCACAAGGAAAAGTTCCAATGAGGATTTTAGACGTAATACAGAGAATAGTGTAAAGAGGTTCGAAATTTCACTGATGCCGGTGAGTCGCCCATTAGCTCTGTTGGATAGAGCGCTGGCACGGATAGCCGAAGGTCGCGGGTTCGAATCCCGGCATGGGTGGAATTTTTAGCCTCTTAATAGGTTTTTAGGATTTTAGGATGCATACTGCCCATCCATTATGTGAGGAGCCAAAACATAAACACTTACAAAGGCCCATGGTGACAAAATCCAATCTATATTGAGCATCTCACTTGACGATCGTGTGTTTTGCCGAAATAGGACAATAGAGCGACGTAAATCACATGGTCACTTGAACCAGGAAACTTAAGTGGAGATGGGGGGACATCTACTTAGTCGGGAAGACGGACGGTGGACGAAGGGAGTCACAGAATGTGGGCCAAGAACTGGCCATCGCTCGATGCGTAGGCCCCCTATCCGATTGCACGATAACATAAAGGGAGGCCGATGGATGAGATTAGCAGAGGACCAGCTTAGGAGGCGTTAGAGTGAAGAGGCCCATGTCCATTAGTGGGTGTCTTTCATGTATGGCTAGATAGGGATTTTGTTACACCCTGTGAAATTACACTACAGTCCATCAACACTCAAGCCATACAATCCTCATTTTCACAAAATGTTATGTGTATTATAAGCATTCACGCCTGTACCCTGGAAGGGTAGGCAAAGATCGAGTTTTTCACTCGTCACGTTTTACACTTAGTACCGAGTTGCTGGGTAGGTATTCAATTCTGTCGTTTATCCTTCGGCAGAAACCACGTAAAGACTATGGCACCTGAAAAAAGAAAAACAGAAATATGTTAGTTTGACCTTTCCTAACACAATGTCTCAGTTTGTTGCACGAAGTTTGACTTGCTTAATCATTAATAACTATAAACTAACTTGTAAGCTAACGACCTCCCATAGAAGGACTTGCTTACCTAATCATTAATAATAACTATAAAGTTACTTGTAAGCAAGAGCGCCCATCCGTAGAAGGACTTGCTTAATCATTAATAATAACTAGAAACTAACTTGTAAGCAAGAGTGCCCATCCGTAGAAAGTGGCCTCGCAGTTGACGGAGAGTAGGGCTCCAATGGCGTTCACACCGAAGAACGCGCTGGACCGCCCCACCATTACTGACAGACACGACGCCATACCCCTTAAAGAGAGAAAAACACCTTAAAATGCAAGCATTATCGCCCTGTAACCAATAGAGCTATATTTTTTTATTAGCTTTAAACTTTATTTCAATGCCATAAGGTACGATTTAAGGTGGCAACTATTATGCGAGTACCGGTAAGGCGGGGGGGGGGGGGGGGGGGGGGTTTCACGAGTCACGAGTTATGATTCACGCACCGGAGTTATACAAACTATATTCCGGAGAGGTACGCAGAGATGAGAGGTTGAATAATCGGGTTTATTGACTAATTATAACTTTTTTAGCATGTAGGTATTAGCACACAGGAAAAAGGAATTAATGTTTTGATAAATGGCAAATTATTAAATAATAACTTCAGCTCCGTTCCCAAGCTAAGATACCCATCACAGACATGTCAATACACACATACTGAGTAATTTGAGATTGAGTTCAGTACAGCCGTACTGAATTTGTACTGAGGAGATTGAACCCATGACTGTTAGTTACACATTTGTGCAAGTTTTCTAATGAGTAGAAATATTCAAATAAGAATATTCTTTATTGTACACTAGAGCACATAACACTTTTCTAAATTGACGGCACCATAGGTCTATTTATCTTTACTATTGTAATTTTCTTTTCCTGTAACAAAATGACCTGCGAATGAACTAATTAGATAAGCAATCTGCAGAAATTGCTTAAATATCTAATAAATGGACTGGTATGCACTTGAGATGTCAACTACGTAGCATAATACAATCGATGACTTCTTGAATTAGATACTCTAACTGATAAACAATCTTCAATGATAAAGAGCAAATTTGAGTAGAAAAATAAATATTGTAATGCATGCAAATCGTTGCGCTCACCTCAAAGACGTAGGATACAGCTCCACAAAATAGACGCTCAGAATACCCATCGAAAGGGCGCACATCAGGAAAAAGAAGAAGAATATCCCTCCGGCGATCGGCACGGTGACGAGGTTGATCATTAAAGCTGATGCCGTGGAGGCGCTGAGGATGCACAGCATAGCCAGGCGCTTCCTGGAGCCAGCGGTCAGGGACAGCACCAGATTGGCGGAAGAACAAAGAGCTCCGTACGTTATTGCCGAGAAGAGGGTCGTGTCTTGGATTGTGTCGTTGCAGACTTCGGTGATTGCTTCCATCTGGGAATTGAGAAAAGGTTAAATTAATGTTCTGCTATTCATCTGTCGTATTAAATTTGTTAAACGCTTGCCTCACATTCGAAAAGTTTTGTCTTCGGTTGTGGATTACTGAAAAGTCTTTATTTTCTAAGCTCCGTATATTTGTGAATTTAAAGTAGCCTTGTCACTCATCTAAAAGAAAACCTAGAGAGAAAACTACGAAGAGAATAAAAATAAAACACAGGTATTGTTTTAAAAGTGCACATAGACAGTGCCAGGTCTCCAAACTACTGAATTTGAATACTCTATTTATGGTTAACCAAGCTTGAGAGATAATGTTATAATTCGGCCAGTGAAATTCTACATCCGCGATGCGATCATTAACACAAATTAAACAGATCATTAAGCTTGTAGTCTCTCTCTTTGAGAGTCACAGTGAGACGTAGGTATATAAGATGCTTTGGAAACTCAAAAATTTAAAGTACTACAAACATCACACACATACACAGACACATAAACACACACATTTGCCCGCTCACTCTACAAACATGAACGCGAACACTCACTAACGGCAAATAACCAATTTGTTACTCCAATCGATACAATATATCCATTTGTATTATATTATAGATATATAGTATTTATAAGTATAATTATAATTTTACAAATTATTTTTGCAAGTAGGTATTATTTATGATTTGTAATGTATAATATTATAAGTAGTAATATGTAGTGTATATTGTAAAATTATATTCTTGGTACTATTTGTATTGTAAGTTTGTCAGCCTTTTCTTACATTTAAGTTTAGTTTTAGTTTTTACGGGTCGTTGCTGAAAATCAGCGCTGCCAAGATCACTGCGTGGACTTGGTTACAATATGCTGAGCCTCGACCCTTTGTCTTAATATGTCAATAAATGCATTCTATACTCTAATACGTCATCTTCGATATTGTATGTTCCGTTTGTTGCTGCGCAATCCATTATAGTAGGTACTAAAAGTATCTCGTTCACTTATCTGGGTTACAATCACAGAACATAAAAAATGTTCTGTGGTTACAATATCCAAGATAGTAGATTAACGTTCTATACTTCCACTTACGTACTATCTCTCCATAGAGCATCGATCTCATTGCATCAGAGTCGTCGTAAAGCCTTGCCCACATCGATAGAGCAATCATAAGATTACTCGGTGATTTCAAAATTAGAGATGTATCTCCAATGATAGCGTGATAAGTTATGATTACGAGTATCATACTAACAGTGCCATTGGCAGAGAGTGTAACTGCGTCAGTGGAGGTCCCAATGACCGTGCAAAGGTTCATGCCCTCGCCGCCGCCGGCCTCCAGCACCGAGAACAGATTGTTCATGATGTACGGGAGCCACAGGATGAAGCCGCTTCCGCTACAAAAAAATATTGGAGTACCTTTATTGAGCCTCTAAATAGGTTTTTAAATTTGTTCCTTAGCACGGGTTAGTGCATTAAAAATAAAAATAGTGTAACCTTTATTGAAATTATGAAGTTACTTCCTATTGAATGGGCATGCTGTAATATAGTTTTCCAACCCGCTGTATTTACAGATTGGCTGTAGATACATTTATATAGATAGGTATACATGATACATAGATAAGTATAGATGAAACTCAATCTAGATCGTCAGTTATATCTTATAATAACCCAGAACGTTAACGGGCCTTGTTATTTTGTAAACTAGCGACATTTCAAGAAATGTCACTTTATATGATTCTCATAGGATCACATGTTTTAGTTTAGTTGGGCGCCATATATAAATATTTCACAAATACATGTATATCAGACACTTTTTGATTGACATAATTAAATTCAGTGAAAACTATCGTTTTTATCATTATAATAATATTGTTAATGCAGTCTTTTATATCATTAATTATTGTCAAATCAAAGTCTGTAACGTTTGGAAATATTATGTCATTAATGGCCACGACTAATATGACGGAGATGAGTGTTCAGTGATCAGTACTCACGTCATGTAAATAACGATGACCAAATAGAACAAAAGCAAGGTCCTCTTCATCAATGGTCGCCGGAACAGGGGCGCCGTCTGGTGCCAGATGGCGTCCATGAACGAACAGCCGGCCACCGATGCAGAGTGTTCTTCATCTTCATCCAACAGTTTCTTCACCTGCATGTGTAAAGGTCTCTTATTTAGTATCCCCGGGATACAGCAATGAGTTAAAGTGATAGAATTTTAAATAGAGAAAAAATAGAGATCCAAAAGAATGTTTTCTTTTTGTTCACATTTAAACTACTCCAGAATATTTATACCTCTGGTTTGCCTGTAGCTCGGACATTTTATCTTCTTCTTCTTCATGTGTCGTCTCCTATCGGAGGTTGGCAACCAATTCGGCTATCTTGCTTTTCGAGGTACAAACAAGCAAGTAGTACTCTGTTGAAACCGCTGTCATAGGTCGTGTAGCCATGATATCTTTGGTCTCTTATGTCTCCGTCTTCCCGGAATCTTGCCTAGTAGGATAACTTGAAGGAGGCTGTACTTGTTGGGGGTGCGATGCCAGATTACCTTCCCGTGTGCCCTTCCGCTTCCGTTCCTACTGATTCATCTTGAACCAGTAGGAAGGGTAAGTGGCAAGGGCCGGTGCACCCTGGGCGCTGGTCAGTAACTTCTCTTTATGGGATCTTGCTGGCCAGCGGCGAAAAATCTGGCGGGAGGGGTCGCGTGGGCCCTGTTTCACTTTGTGGAGCGGGACCCAGGCGACCAACCGAATGAAGGACCGACTGGGGGGGGCGCCGCTGCGCGGAAGCGCGCGCGCCTCGTACCAGTCGGACCAGAGTGGCCGCCGGGACGCGGAGGGTCGGGGGACTCTCCGCGTCCATCACGGCGGGCCGGAAGGCGCCCTTGCGTGTTCCGAGGGTGCCTTCTGGCACGGAGGGGGCCCGCGCGGTCGCTCACCGCCTTCTCTGCTTTCAGAGAAGTGCTGGTGGGCGACGTGACGGGCCTCACGTGTGGGGCGTGTGGGGACCGGGACGCTTGGGCCCCCACGCGCCTCAACGAGGAGGTGCGCCGCCCTCCCCGACTCATCGACCGGCTTGCGATGGGATGGAGGGGGCGGCGCGTTGGGGCGTATGGGGGCCAAGATCATACGCACTTGGCCCCTATGCGCTCCAACGAAGAGATGCGGCGTTTTCTAGCCCCGTCGTCGAGCACCGACGGGGCAAAAGCGCCGCCGAAGGAGTGCCCGAAAGGGCGCCCGCAGACGGGGTCGCGGAAGTGTGCGCAAGCGTTCCCGTGGCCCCGTCCTTTGCGGTGCGGAGGAACACCCCAGGAGTTTTAGTCGGTATACCGCCCTTTTCAGGGCGGGGAGTCCGACATAACCACTGTGCTCCCCCGAGCCGGTGGTACCCGTAAGTGGGGTTTCTCCTGGGTGAAAAAAAAAAAAAAAAAAAAAAAAAAAAAAAAAAAAAAAAAAAAAAAAGGCTGTACTTGTTGGTACGCATTCGATATCAACCCTTGTGTGTCCCCATTGCTGGGACACGGATCTTCCTGCATCGCAGGAAGGTTAGGCCATACTCTACCACGGGGGCCAAGTCCGGGTTGGTGGAGGATTGTAGGATAGTGGCGGCCCTTATCGTCAAAAGTTATAAAGCCGCCCATAAGGCCTCTGACATGGCAACTGGTACGCATTATATGAACGAAATACTCACATTTATATGTATTTAAATTAATTTCATGATTGTAAAATAAAGAATATACCTTACAAATTTTGGCTAATAAAATCTAAGCTCACCGGAAAGCCGTCGGCCTTCTGGCCAGTGTTGCAGGCGTAGATGCTCCTCAAAACTTTCAGAGCTTCCTCGTGCCGGCCACGACTGGCGAGGAACTTGGGGCTCTCGTGGAAGAGCTGCAGCAGGGCAGCGCTGGCGGCACATGGCAGGGCGAGGGCCAGCATCAGCAGCCGCCAGGGCCGGAACACGATGTTCAGGAACTCGATGGGGTACGCGAAGTTGAGGGGCAGGATCGGGTAGGCGAAGACTGCAAGGTAATCGGTGTTGTTGGGTTAATCTAGCCGTCCAAGGCTGATATGATATGGTTTTTGGCTGGATGAGACAGTCACAGGTCTAACTCGGCCTTGCTGACGAGCTGGTCTGCCTTGTTCGGGTTACTGCAAGGACTGAATCGGATCTTTATTTAGGGTACGAAAGAGATGCCGTTGGAAGATTTATTATACACTCAGCTATTGTACTATTTTTACTGCTACATACATACTTTACTACAACATTATAATTATTTTTTTAAATCTAAAATGTAATGGATTGCGTTTTTGGTGAATCCCATCAAGTATCTCTACTTTCTCTGAAAGAGTAAAGGTCTTTATATTTACAGTATTCTATGGTGTCTTTTACCTATTCTATTTCAGAGACATGAGATCGATAAGGCTTAGCACACACTGTGAAGAATATCGCCGCGATTATTTTCTAACAGATTTTATCGCGTAGGTACTGATTTGGTTGAGGAACTATTTTCGCGCGATTTTTTTTTTTTTGTTTGGAAGTGTATTAATATATTTTTCATACCTTACAGATTTTTACAGAAAACGGCGTGGTGAAAAATCGTAAAGCCTAACAGATAATTGTATTTCGATTCGCGATATAAGGTCTATATCTAACGTCGGGAAATAAGGTAATAACGTTTGAACTAATAAATAATCGCGATTTGACCCCTTTTATTTTTATAACTAACAGATAATTACCTGCAGCGACCGCCTGAGAAGACATTAGCGCGCATGTGCAGAGCAACATGGCTCTACCGCGCGTGCGCGAGTCGCAGCTCTCTCCCAGGAGCGTGTATGCGCCAGAGTTGCTTGCCGACGTACTGGAAATCATTCATAAAGGTTGTAATCACAAAACACATCCTTATACAAGTAAATGTGAAAGGGTAATGTTTGGATGTTTGTTACTCAATCATCCCAAAACGGCTAAAAGGATTGGAATAAATAAGGATTTAGCCTGTAAATAGGTTAATAAAACTCGGCACATAGATAGATTATGGTCTGAAATAGCACACGAGAAAGTACCCTACAACTTTTTATCCCGGAAAATATGAGAAGAACGAACATCCGAACGAAGTCGTGGGTAGCAGCTCGCTGAAATTCGCTAAGTAACCAAGGACAGGCAATCCCAGAAAACACTTCTAGCCGAACCGTAGTGAAACCAACTACCAGAGACAGTAATCAGTGCTCCTTAAGTGGACTTATTTTAATGCAGGCTTATAAACATTTTACAACGGCACGAAAGTACCATACAAAAAGACCTTCTCAGGTCCAAAAAAACGGACCTTTTCAGGACCAAAACAATGCACTTACTCAGGACCATCAAAAAACGGCACGAAAGTAACATACACGCATCCGCTTAAAGCGGCTTGTGTATTAATAAATAAATAATAATACGTAAACGTTAAACAAGTAAACGTTATGTGGTTTGGACAAACTTTTATTTACGTAAAACACCATATTATTCTAGCTAAATGATATGCAGGCAGCGCCCCAAATACCGATTTCCTAATTTGGTGTGGCGTTACAAGATAAGAATATTTTTTATTGCACACTCCAGAAAATAGTTACAGAGACACCAGTTACAAAAGAGGTGGCCAATTATACGTTATCTCAAAGAGACAAGTTATTCTCGGAATACCCACTGCTGTCTTGTTTATTCACACGATTGAAACAGCGGTATGCTGTCTTCTTATCCATTTACAGGATGTAAAGATCGCACAAAATGACAATTCTCGATCGGAGGCGATCGTTTCACTCCTGACGGATAACATCGATGACTTGATGTATACCTAAAGTAGCCCTACCTCCTGCCGAAGTAAACTCTATGATGGCGTAGACACAACCCATTCTAATTAGTCGGTTACTCAATGCTGAGGATCGTGCCCGCTATGACAAGCATGGCATGCAAGCAAGCATGTAGAGTGCTCTCCATCGGGACCCGTTGTTCTCGAGTAGTTTTATAAAACTACAATCGACAATTTTACTGTAATCTGTGGTTTCGAACTGTCATCGAATTGTCATAATTCTAGTTCAAAACAAAGCTACATCTAGCATCAAAAAAAAAATCATGCAGTTTACCATTATTATCAAGATTGAAACCGTGCATTGGCGTTTTTAAGCGCTGAGGGGCGGTCATGGGTTGTACTCTAACATGTACGAGTATGCATTTCTGTACCTTGTCAAAGTCAAAGTAGTCAATTTCTCATACATCAGACTAGACGAGGTTAATGTGACAAAGTTCTAACGAGTTCACATGTTAGAGCACTGTTAGAGCTCGCGACTGACACCTAGGTACCACTCAGGTATCCTCACGATGTTTTCCCTCGTCGTTATCGTAAGTCGATGTTTGTATGATAATTGTATATTTATTTTATATTTATTTATTGTATAGTATTTAAAAATGTAAAAAAATATTAATTATGTATTGAATTTATTTGCTATATAGATCATACATTAATTATGTATTAATCTTTGTTTAACGTGACAAATTCTACTTCATTCAGTCTCTTATGTAATTTCTAGTATATCTATAATATAAAAATGAAACGCTGAATGTGTTGGTAAGCGCAAATCTCGAGAGCAGCTGAACCGATTTCGCTAGTTCTTTTTTTAGAATATATTCCTTGAAGTATCGACTGTTAGGCGGTACGAAGTTCGCTGGGTCAGGTAGTATACAATAAAGATTATTCTATCTATCTACCTACAACTGTGAAGACTCAGAGTACCCAACGTACCTCGAGATATCACAATAAATAACGAATTGTAGTTTTATGAAACTTATTTCAGTATTTTTGTGCGATAAAGCGTAGCCAAAAAAATAACGTTACGTTCGGATAATTTTACTGTACAACTTACAAAGTGGCTGAAACGAGCTTGAGGACCGCCATGGTGATCCAGTCGGGGGCCAGGCTGCTCAGCGCCCCAAAGACGAAGCCGATGGACATGGAGAGGACCAAAGTGAGCCTCCGGCCGCGCGTGTCTGATACGTAGCCCCAGAGCTGCGCCCCCAGGACCACTCCTGGTGTACAAAGTCAGGTTTAATATTAAGTCAAGTCGTCGCACTTCTACTGGGCAAGGTTTCCTTCCCGTTATCAACCCTTGTTAGTCCGCACTGCTGGGGCACGGGTCTCTTCCTGCGTCGCAGGAAGGTTAGGCCACACTCCACCACGGGGACCAAGTCCGGGTTGGTGGTGGTTTTTAAGACAGTGGCGGGCCTTACTGTCAGAAGTTATCAAGCCGCCCCTAAGGCCTCTCGCATGGCTTAACGACTGCCATTTCATGAAAGTCGGTAACAAAGGCTTAACATGCCTTGCGAAGCACAGTCATCCATCCTGCACCTGACCGCGCATGTTTCCAATTATTCGATTCGTCTAGGCCACAAGCACTTTCTTCCTGTCAGACGGTTTCATGGACCGTGGGCAACTATAACTATATCGGCGTGAATGTTTTACTAACATTTAGGATATGAACCACTTTAAGTTCGAAAATGAGATTTAAAGAAAAATATTAAAATAAACTTAAAACTTGGATCGTTGCATTTATGTAATGAAAGGATTTATATTTATTTATTTCAAGTACGTAACACTCATTTTTAGTTATACTAGGCTTGAAACTGTTAGTAGGTAAATATAGCTCATTAGACACAACATATTACGGCCTCTGTGAGGCAGTGGGAGCGCATCTGCCTATGCAAGAGATCCCGGGTTCCAACCACGGCTAGAAACAAAAAAAGCACCATGGCCTTGTTTACATGCTTGTGATGGCGTTGTTTCTGGTTCCCGGGACATAGGTATCCTAGTATGGGGCCAGAAATAATGTATGTGCCTGTTATTATTGTTGACGCATGTAGGGCGAAACTAGGTCTGCTATCATGTTAGAATGCTATAAGAGCTCGCCCGCACCCTGCTAAGTAGCGACGCGCACCGCTTACGCATAGTAGCGTGAAAACAGTTTAAGCGGGCCTCTGCAGACATGCCTGATCCACTTCAGAAGCGGGGCAACCCCATCAGCTTTCTGAAAACGTTGGATGCAGCGTCCAGTGGCACCTTCACTCACACCAGACCGGTGAAGAGACCACTCGAATGCAGTCCATGGGACATTGGTATTTAGAGTAGGCGTGACCAGAATCTGAACCATCCTGACAGCTTAGTTGGCCTAGCCCACATGAAAGAAGTCAACACCGGAGCCAACCAAGCTGCGGGTTATCTCACGGTGTTTTCCGTCACGGTTAGCGTATGGTATTGCTACTACAAATTCATACCCAGAAATTGAATGGTACAGGTGAGACAGTAAGAATATTAAAAGTAGTGGTTGCACACATGTTCGACTAATCAGCGTAACAATTTGGACGTATTTCTTGAAAAGCGCTTCGTTCGAGATCAGATTAGTAGCAAACCACGTTTTGTGGCAGCCACAGTACAAATGAAGTGTCGACGGTGGGCCTGTACCCTGTTCAGAGACCGGAGGAGTAATTCAGTGGGTGACACTGGTCCGAAAAATGCATGTTACGTACTTTTTTAGTCAGCTCTTGCTCTTTATTGTTTCTATCACAGTGATCTGCTAAACTAAGTATAGTACAGTACACTTTTGAAATTGCAAAAACTTTTTAAGTGCACAAATACTTTCATAAAAAAAGGACCGGAAAAAGAGTTTAATTTCTTGTATTAAATCTCTATAGTAGGTAACCTTCTTTTGTAGTACTTAGTTTTGCAGGTTAGTGTATATTGGAGGAGCATCCCCGAACGACGTTCTCACTGAGTCCGTACGTCTGGCGCACCCTGGGCAACAATCAACGAATCTCTAACGCTAAGAAGAAGAATATTTAATTTGTAAATAACATAACATAACCTAACGCCTGTATCCCAGAGGGGTAGGCAGAGACCAGGGACTGCCACTTGCCACGATCCTGACGGATAACCTTCGCTTCATCAACGTTCGTAAGTCGTTGCGGTTCCGGGTACTTTTTATCTTCCCCTGTGCTAATGCATCGCCTATTTGTTCGAAATATGTCCGCCTGAGACGTCACCTAAAGATCTTTTCACTCATATTCGCAATATATATTTGGTCGAAAATTCTTTCTACCTTCAGTCTCTCCAGATGTCCACACCAACGCAACATTCTTTTCTCAATTCTAGACACTACATCCTCTTTCAGTCCACAACGTTCTCTAAACATTACGTATCCTGTCATTCAAAGTACTACACATACTTCTCAAAGACCTCATTTCTACATTTTAGTCTGCACGTGTTCTTTATTGTTTTTAATATATGGCGGAGCCTCCTCGAACGTCGTTCTCATTGAGTCTGACATCAGGAGTTAAGGAGCACCCTGGGTAACAATCAGCAAGTGTCTTACGCTGATTGACAAACCTATTCACCACGATGGCTTGCCATCGACACGCGTTAACAGTTACTTTATAGATTTTGAAGAACTTTTTCTTCTTGTTGTCCAAAAAATCATGAGGAGAATATTGGACCTGGAACAGTAAGTTTTCCGGACTTCCTACTAAATCATTGGGTGTGAATTAAGAAAGCTATTCGTGATGTCCTATTTCTAGGACACCAGGGCTTAGGAGGATATTAATTAGTGAATATTATAATCTATGACTGTGTAGAATTATAGCATTTCCTACTTATTTGCGAATTAGAGAACTTTCATTTAAAAGTAAGACTATATTATGTAGTGTATCAGTCTATCGGAATAACAAATTTATAATTATTTTAATTGTCAACCATTTTTTTTGTTGCCATGCGGTGTTATTTTTCGACTTCTGTGATTCACGTACATAAGTACCTAACAAGATATTTCGTTTCCTTTCTTATCTTGATTAGCGAATTCCATGACGTAACACAAACAAAGACATTGTTCCCATCGGGCAAAATATAGAAATTTATCGTAGCTGTCATTGGCCTTACAGTATCACACCTAATTACCATGCTGGAGAGCGTGGGTTCGATTCCCACGTTTATATGTATGTATGGATGTATGTATGTATGTATAAATAAGTATGTACGTTTCTATGTTTTCTCATAACTCTATAACCAACAGTCAGATTTTGAAGTCAGCGAAGCAATCAGCGTCGCAAAGTTCTGGCCGCAACTGTTTAGTAATGAATTAGTAATTTAGTAATGAAGAAGAAAGAGATTTTGAAAAACATATCTCAATTGGTTCGTCGCGTTTGCGCAAGTATCACAGTCTATATGAAGTTATCATAATAAAAAACAACTAAATATCATTAAAAGGGCAAACATATAAAAACCGAAATAATAAAAAATAATCAACAACCGAAGCGCTCGTGGCCTAGGCGAACCGAGTGATTGGAATCAATCACTTGGTTAAGCAACAACAGGGGCGGTCAGGTACAGGATGGGTGAGCGTCCCGTGACTACCGCTAGTGGCATTTTTCCGAGCGCTTCCGTGCTTCGCAAGGCACGTTAAGTCGTTGGTGTCGGCTGTCATATAATGGCAGTAGTTAAGCCATGTCAGAGGCTTTATGAACGGCTTGATAACTTCTGACAGTAAGGCCCGCCACTGTCTTACAATCCTCCACCAACCCGGACTTGGCCCCCGTGATGACGTATGGCCTAACCTTCCTGCGATGCCGGTAGATACACGTGCCCCGTAGTGGGGACATACAAGGATTGTAGCGATCCATAAAATTTCAAAGTTACAATGTAACAATGTTACATGTGGCGATATTGTGTGTGTGTGTATGATTTAGACCACAACTTAGTAAAATATCATAGTATTACTTGTAATTATATCGTATAACGGTTGTGATCTGTTTTGTACACAAAATAAATGAAATAAATTAGTACGCAAACTGCGTCTTACCAACAAGCGGGGTGGCCGTGAGCAGCGCCCTCTGCTGCATGGAGAGTTCGAGGTCGCAGACGGCAGCCGCCACGGTGAAGCTGGTGCCGAAGAGATCCAAGCCCATGGCCTGCAGCGTCCACGCGCAGACCAGCAGCAGACCGAAGTTGTACTTGCCAAACCCTGGAGTGATATAGGAGGATAGTTCTAGAAATGTATAAACTGACTATTTGTTTAGAAGTCTATCTATAGTATATTTCATTACAAGTGCGGAAAGGCTGTCATTGCAAGGAGTTCCGACAAATGTCTACCCGAGCCGAGGCGCACAGCCGATGGCGATGGTTGACAGTCGGAACAAGTTGCAATGAGGGTTCCGCACGTGTACTGAACGACTATTTTTAGTACAGTTGCGAAAAAAATAAACAATTTAATAAAGAAAAAATATTTGGAAATGAAAAATTATTTAAAAAAGCGCTCGTGGCCTAGGCAAACCGAGTGATTAGAATCAATCACGTGGTTAAGCAACAACAGGCCCGGTCAGGTACGGGATGGGTGAGCGTCCCGTGACTACCGCTAGTGGCATTTTTCCGAGCGCTTCCGTGCTTCGCAAGGCACGTTAAGCCGTTGGTGCCGGCTGTCATATAATGGCAGTCGTTAAGCTATGTCAGAGGCCTTATGGGCGGCTTGATAACTTCTGACAGTAAGGCCCGCCACCGTCTTATAATCCTCCACCAACCCGGACTTGGCCCCCGTGGTGAGTATGGCCTAACCTTCTTGCGATGTAGGAAGAGACCCGTGCCCCAGCAGTGGGGACATACAAGGGTTGATAACGTATTTGGAAATTGGCGCCAACCGTAAAAGAATATAAGCAGATATTTTATTTTCTTCACACATTCTGATAGGCGAAGGGAACCATGCCCATACAGCCTATACGTATTTGAATGAATCATAAAAACTTATATGATTTTTTTTTAGTAAAAACTTCTTGGTTGCTTTTTCTTTTTAATAGACATTATTTAGACAGTTGGGAAATAAGACAAATAGACGTTTAAGTAAAATAGACGTTTGCTTAGCTAAGCGTGTTCTCAGGCCAATGCTAAGAATTAGTCCGGGTTTCGCGACTTAAGAGAGTGCCAAATAACTGTCTATGATAGACAAATCGATTCTTAAGCAAGTGCTTTCGCTAAGACTCGTTCTTAGAAGCGACTATTTATCTCGCCCTTAGCCTCATGGTTGGGCCATTGTACGAAGCAAGCGCTGAGGTACGCTAACACCTCAGACACTAGGGTTTCCTTACGATGTTTTCCTTCACCGTCAGCGAGTAGTATTGCTACTAGAATTTCACAAATGTACATAACTTAGAAAACAAAGTCATTGGTACATGCCGGGGTTCGAACCCACGACCTCCCGATTGGCGTTCTACACCGCTCCGTAACCACCGCTCTATTATAGTTTTTGTAATAGTGTTCGCCATTAATTCACAGACACCGTGAGTCCGTGCTCTTTGCAGTGGGACGTATAAAGGCTACATGAAGAAATATGCTATACAAAACTTCGCCAATAATAAATAAACACAATGGACGATACTAAACGTATCGTCAAAAAGGTTAACTTAATATTAGAACAAACCTTACCGACGCTTTTACCAGGGACCCACGTCGGATAATTGGACAGGCCATCGATTTCTGATCCAAAATACTAAACTGAGGAAGTCCAACTTAACAGCCGTTTAACCCAAATTCGACGGCTGCCGAATCTTACCGGTAATTATTAGGGCTTCCTCGACGCTGGTAGCATTCAAAGGCTTCTGGTGCTCGACTTCGATTATGTCATTGTTTTCCGCCAGTTTTGTCTTCATGTTGTTTGCGATATAAGTACCACTTTCCTAAATAAATGCTGCACTTCAACTCCCAATGTATCTCAAGGTAAATACTAAGTTACGATTCCAAGTTCAAGAGAAATAATTCACATTTTCAGTCAACCCTCAAGCAGTTTTCAGGCCAGTGTGTGTTGCAGTGACTTTCTCTCTTTATATATAGTGAGGCTGCGTCGCAGCCTTCTCTGCCTCTGAAAACTGACTGATAAGTTCCACGCACCGTCATGACTCGTAGGTAAAACGCTTGTTTGCGATCAGCGTCACTTGACTCGGCGCCTAGCCTGGCGTCCGCCGTTTACCTAGTTTACGTTGTTGGCTTCAATTGGCAGTCTTTACTGCTATGCCCATCCAATAATGTAGGATAATACGACAGGAGAAGCTGAAGCGCACCAGAAACGCCCGCTTATAATTATATTGCAAGAGTTCCCGGATGATCGCTCTGCACTTTTAGTATATAGACGAATGCCCTGTGGCGCCATCTGTTGTTATAAATAATAGAAAAGCTGGTTTCTCCATATTTTTGTATTTAATAAAATGTCGGACGCCCCTACACTAATAAAAATTCGGCCTCCTTTTACGGTTAACATTTGATTGGAGAAACGTGGAAAATTTTAGGGCATTATGAACGAAAACTATCATGGCTAATGAATAGTCAACGAGTAACAGGCGAAAACTTGGTCACCTAAGTAAGTGGGAAAGTTCGTACAAATTCCGAAATAGAAAATTACTATGATGTGCTTTGCTGAAGTTATTAGACTTATATTAGCTTCGTAAAGCAGAACAGTTACTAACCATTCGCCAGTCTCCATCTATAGACGTGTTTAAGAGTAAGGTTCACGATCACTACTTTGGGCTTCCATAGAGTTATCCAGTATCTATGAAGTATTATATTACTAGAGTATTGTATGTAAGTAATATTGATTATTAGTATGTATATACATTACAGTAAATATGTATTTGTATTATTTAGTTAATCTAGTTTATGTAATAAATCACTCCTAAATTATATTATTTACTGGCACTACCCCTTCCTTTGTCCGCATCATCGTGGGTTAGCTGGAAGAAAATACTATCTAGTATTAAGCTTGCCTTTGTACAAATTATGTTTTTAGTGTAATAAAGAATTTCTCATTCATTCATTCATAGACACCCCTCTTACTTAGGAGTCGTATTTTTATAAATAAGACAGTAAGTGGTGTATGTATTTTTTGAGTGATGTTCTTGTTGGTTCTTGTTACAAATAATAGACCATGATAGACTATAATAGAATAGAATAATATGGGTGACCCATATTTACCTAAAACATTTTTTATTTATTTATACACACACCCTACACTGCGCGTGGCGCGACACGCATTTGGCCGGTACTATCTTGCCTTTAGCTAAAATCCCTCTATTTGGTCGACATGACCTGGGAAGTCCCAATTTAGCTCTTCATGAGGTAGTCAACTTTTACTGTGTTTTTTTAAGAAAAAAGAAAGGTCTAAATAAAATACGTCGTTTTCCAGCGGAAAACATGCAAAAGCCCGCGCAATGTCTGGCGCAGTATTTTGCACACGTGTTCTGGCGCCATCTAGCGGGACGAATCATGCATAATTAAATAATGGATATTTTCTCTACTCAACGATATATAAATAAATTGCGCACGTGACACAGAGTTACCAAGGCGACACGTTTTCGTTGCATGCGGTTTTCAAGAGCTATTATTTCTATCTGATGATTATATCATAATCAAGGCAAGGCACGCTAAGCCGTTGGTACCGGCTGTCATATAGTGACAGTCGTTAAGCCATGTCAGAGGCCTTATGGGCGGCTTGATAACTTCTGACAGTAAGGCCCGCCACTGTCTTATAATCCTCCACCAACCCGGACTTGGCCCCCATGGTGGAGTATGGCCTAACTTTCCTGCGATGCAGGAAGAGACCCGTGGCCTGCAGTGGGGCCATTCAAGGGTTGATAACGATAACGATTATATCGGAGCAGTGACCCTTCCTATTTCTAATCTGGAAGAGGTTGCAAGTCAAAAAATTATTGACCGCATAGCAACCCAAACAATACGTTTTTTAGAAACTTTTATCGCGAAATCACTTCAGGCCATATTGACAATAATTTACAATCAACTCGATGTATTTATAGAGAACATTAAATACTAGAGCAAACAAACGGCTTTATGCAAATAGACTTGCGGATTAAAATGCCGCGGGGGGCGAGATAGTGGAGGAAATGTTTACCTGTTTTCGCTCTTCATATTGGTTGTGTGCCGAGCTTTCCAGAACTCGACAGCTGGCAAACATAGACTGGTAAATACCTGTTGTAATGCATTTAGTTTAACATGTAGAACCTAGATGATAAAAATAATAAAGTACGTATAAGAACCAACTGTACACAGTCGGCAGCACGTCAACCTTCACACACGTGCACATTAATCAGTTACATTACAAGGACGACTTTGCATCAAAAAAAGAACTGCAATAGATGTTCTATAAAACAGGCTCCAGGTCAACCTTTAATTTTTGATTATTAATCGACATCATGTCCCCACTGCTGGGGCCATACTCCACCACGCGGGGGCCAAGTCCGGGTTGATGGAGGATTGTAAGACTGTGGCTGTCAGAATTTACTAAGCCGCCCATAAGGCCTCTGAGATGGCTTACTCGTAAATGATCTGAGCTCGTATAATTATGACAGACGGCACCAACGGCTGGACGTGCCTTTATGAAACGATAAATATTATACCTATACAATGAAGCGCTCGTGGCCTAGGCGAAGCGAGTTTTTGGAATCAATCACTTGAGTTAAGTAACAACAGGCGCGGTCAGGTGCAGGATGGGTGACCGTCCTGTGACTACAGCTAGTGGCATTTTTCCGAGCGATTCCGTGCTTCGCAAGGCATGCTAAGCCGTTGGTGCCGGCTGTCATCTAATGGCAGTCGTTAATTAAGCCATGTAAGAGGCCTTATGGGCGGCTTGACAACTTCTGATAGTAAGGGCCGCCACTGTCTTACAATCCTCCACCAACCCGGACTTGGCCCCCGTGGTGGAGTATGGCCTAACCTTCCTGCGATGCAGGAAGAGAACCGTGCCCCAGCAGTGTGAAACTGGGAACATTGAATGGTTGATAACGATACAATAATCATCATCAAATCATGTGAAATTAGCAGATACGATACATAACATATCTATAATTTAATCACGTGCTTAAGATTACGCAGAGAACATGATGATCCGATCGCATAGGTTACAATCCCGTAGATACTTTTTTTGTCATATCAATGACACTAGCAACGCTTTTAGATAAGCATAGGTAATATACCTATTTAGAGGCAAAAAATTCCACCCAGTAAATTGCATCACTTACATCCCCGACTACCTACTTTGCAGTTAGGTTATCAAACCTAGTAGGTAGTCGGGGCGCCCCGATGCCGGTGAGTCGCCCATTAGTTCTGTTGGAAAGAGCGCTGGCACGGATAGCCAGAGGTTGCGGGTTCGAGTCCCGGCATGGGTGGAATTTTTAACCTCTAAATGGGTTTGTAAAATTGTCCTTAGCACGGGTTAGTGCATTAAAAATAAAAATAGTATAATCATAGGCATAACATAATTATGCAATAAAAATGCCCCTTTCAATTTTATAGAAACTGTTTAGTTTTAAAAACCTATTTAGAGGCTAAAAATTTCACCCATGCCGGGATCCGAACCCGCAACCTCTGGCTATCCGTACCAGCGCTCTACCAATTGAATTTTTACTGTTTAGTTTTGTTTCTATAACATCACACCCCGAGGTTTTGGCTCATTGGCTGGACTGGAAACCCGCCGGAGGCTCACGACGACCCGGAAGACCGGTCCAGACGGGGAAGAGATCACTCTGAGACGGAATAAAAGAGGAAATACATTTAGTTACAACAACAGTCACACACAAAGGTACATTGAAATAGATATAAGAACAAAAAAGAAAATAGACAGACGTGAGAGAAAGGCATAGAAGTGAGTAAATTGGCTCCCACACGAAACCACCGACCTGGATTTGTGCAGCGCACGATCGTATTTGTGTTTAGTGTTTCTTCCGAGATAATTGATTCACCAACACAAGCTTCTGGCGCTTTATTTTATCAACCTGAATAAAATAAAGTAGGCCTATACATAGCAATGCTCTAGGGTACCCTTAATATCTAAAAAAAAACAAGGGAGCAGTTATAGAAGCTCGACAGGGCGCAGCAAAGGCTATTTACGGCACTGCACAGGATTTACTTCTGTGTCACTTCTGTGTACAGTGCTACACAAGAAATAAGTCTCGCGGACGTACCTGCGCAGATGACCATATTTTGGATGTGCGGCAAGTTGATAGACCAATCAGATAGTTTCATTTTATGGCAGGCCGCGCGCCTTTGTTGCTATTGCTTGATTCAACGTCATCGATGCAGGTGACTATTAGTTTGGCAATATTAGCGTGAGCGAAATAGGTAGCGCTACTGCGGCAATCAATTCTGCACCTTAACCGTATCGGTTAAATATCATTTTTAATGTACTTAGAGCTTCGGGTACTTTCGTTACACTTCTTCCTAGTCTGCGCGAATGTAGATTCCCAAAGGGACTTTTATGATGTGTAGTAGGTACTGTACCCTGCTGTGTCCCCACTGCTGGGGTACATGTCTCTTCCTACATCGCAGGAAGATTAAGCCATACTCCACCATGGGGGCCACGTCTGGGTTGGTGGAGGATTGCAAGGCAATGGCGGGCATTACTGTCAGAAGTTACCAAGCCACCCATAAGGCCTCTGACATGCTTAACTCTGACGTTGCTTAACTCAAATTATTGATTCTAATCACTCGGCTACATTAGGATTAGTCCACGAGCGTTTCATTATTATCTGACTTGCATGTTAAAGGCACCAAATCCGTTCTGACCCGACTCCGGACTCATCCTTAATAGGTCCTACATGCAGTATGGCCTGCCGCTCCCGAATCGGACTATTTAGTAATTTGAGAAAGTGTCAAACACATAGGCACTGATTAAATCGCGTCGGTAACGGATGTACAGAGGATGATGATGAGGTAAAAGGCCTAAAATTTCAGCCTTGTACTAGGCGCGCGCCTGTTAATTAAGCCATGTCAGGCCTAATTCGGCCTTATGGACGGCTTGATAACTTCTGACAGTAAGGCCCGCCACTGTCTTACCTACTATCCTCCGCCAACCCGGACTTGGCCCCCGTGGTGGAGTATGGCCTAACCTTCCTGCGATGCAGGAAGAGACCCGTGCCTCATCAGTGGGGACATACAAGAGTTGATAACGTAACTAGGCGCACGTGAGTGTCTCCAAAATTATTCCTTCGTGTGTGTGGTTCCGTAATCAATGGCCGCGTTGCGTAAGAAATGGGCTCGTTTGGCGTTGTCTATCTAATCTCACCATAAAGATTCCACCAACCTGTTTCATTCACCTGATTATTTCATGCGACGTCTTAGGGACTAGTCACAAGTGCCCGAGGCGCGCGAAACGCTGCGTTTTGGGCGTCCTAAAAAAGGGTACGTCCACTCGGATCACAGAAACCGATCACAGCCGCAACGGATCACATCAAACCAAGCAAAATATTTCACTCGGATCATGTGATCCGAATGGACTCCATTTTTGATAAGATTTTTCCATTCGGATCACACCATTAATCTTAGTAGAAGGGTTACGGTAACCATAATGTATAAAAACTTTGACTTTTATGAATCTTAATCATCATCATCGTCAGGCTATACTAGTCCACTGCTGGACATAGCCCTCCCCTAATGAGCGCCACGTTGTGCTATCATAGGGGGTAATGCCCATAATCCCCACGCTGGGCATGCGGGTTGGGGATCGCAGTTCGATGGAATTGTACTGCAGGGGGCGCTGCTGCCCACCCCCCGGTTTGTATCCCTTAGTCGCCTTTTACAACACCCGCGGGAAGAATCGGGTTGGTGCTATTCTCTAGGCCGACACCACACACCACTGAATCTTAATACTGATTTTAAATTAATATAACACAATAACTATTTATTCTAATAAAAGTCTTGTATTTTATTTATTAAAAAATATCGGTGACCTTGCTACGAAAATTAATGGTGTGATCCGAATGGAAAAAAAATCAAAAATCCAAAAATCAGTGGACGTACCCCTAGAAAAATATCAAGGTACATGCAACGATTCGAATGACGAATTACATCAAGCCGTGCTGTTTCCTACCGCGCTCGTGACGCTTAGTCCAGTAATGCTAACCATGCGATAATAAATTGTAAATATTATACATAAATAATTCCATTAGTGGTTTCATAAGTGTCATAAGCATAAGTGGCGGCGGTAGTCCAGTGGGTAGAACAATCGACTCGCAAGCGATAAACCCAGGTTCGATTCCCAGTGCGGGCGTTCACCAACGACTTCGTTTTCTAGGTTATATACATTTTTTAAGTTATCGTATCAGTACCACTCGCTAGTTGTGAAGGAAAATATCGTGAGGAAACCTGAGTGTCTGAGGTGTTCAAATACCTCAGCGCTTCAAATTGCCATTTCGTGGTGTGCATGCGTGGTAATGAAGTCCATACTCTCTCTCTCTTTCTTTGAGATAAGGCCTGTGCCTTAGAGTGGGACGTGAATAGGTAAAAAAAACTTTAGTAGGTACCCATAACCAGCGTGCGTGCATGCAAGGACCAACGAAATTTGATGGAGCAAAGGTGATATGTCAGGATCGTG
This sequence comes from Yponomeuta sedellus, assembly GCA_934045075.1. NCBI lineage: Eukaryota > Metazoa > Arthropoda > Insecta > Lepidoptera > Yponomeutidae > Yponomeuta > Yponomeuta sedellus. Next base: position 22,012,293 of record OW203730.1, read on the forward strand.
GCAAGTGGCATTCCCTAGTCTCTGCCTACTCCTCTGGGATGCAGGCGCGAGGTTATGTTATGTTAAATGGGCTCGTCTGGTGTTGTCTATCTTAACTCACCATAAAGATTCCACCACTCTGTTTCATAACCTGTTTAGCGATATTATTACATAGATTTAAGAAATCATGGTTATATTCTTTTTCTGGTTGTGCAATAAAGTGTTCTCTATCTATCTACAGTAGAAATAAACACGTTGTTGGTTCAAAAGTACAACGTAGTGTGTTAATAATAATCCGTTTGACGAGCGCGCAGCGTTCGATTAGCGTCCAACACGCGTTTTCTGCGCCCGCCCGCTGCGAAATGCAGCGTTCTGATCGCGCGCCTCGGATGCTTGATATGACTAGCCCCTTACTTGCATCTTAGTTTCTCAAACCAATAAACTATTGCCGGTTGTGTGTGTTTGATGGGAACTGTTGACGGTTGTACAAGACTCTTCGTTGGTAAAGGAGACGTGTTAATATTGGTGCAGTGATGTGTTTGTAAGTTGGTGTTCATTATGGTCTGAAGCGTAAAGTATACACTCATTTGGCGACGATAAACGTGCCCAGTGTGATACTCCCAGCCGTGAAAGAGGAGCCTTGGTGGTCTTATTTATCAAAACACGATTCCTCGGAACACTCCTCAAATTCAGTAGTCTGTGGTAAATGGAAAGACTATCAAAGAGTAGGTATTTAGACTGTATGACGGCCTCTGTGGCGCAGCGGTAGTGCATCTGCCTACCATGCGAGAGGTCCCGGGTTCGAACCCCGGCTGGGGACAAAAAACCGTAGTTCTTGGATGTTTACATGTTTGTGATGTCGTTATTTCTGGGTCCCACGACACAGGGTATCCTAGTCTGGGGTCAGAAGCAATGTATGTGCCTGTACGTCAATGTAATGTTAACTAAGTTAAGTAAGTTTAAATCAAGTAAGATAATCCTGATTTTAATCAATACAATAATGCCTGTGATATTTCGATTTAGGGTGCTAAGAGAACTTAATTTTTCTCGGACAATGGCCATTGGGGGTTAGAAATCCCGAGATGCACGTTATTAATATTATTATTATAAATTCTTTTTTGCACAATCATATTGCATTAGTGCTAAGTAGCATTTTCTTCCAGTAAACCTTTGGTTTGTGGATAATGGCTGTGTGTTACGCCTGGATTCGAACCTAGGACATCACTCTTAAGCTTATATTCTACGATACTCGATTAATTAGTTATGTACACAAAACTTTGCGAGTGATGCAAATTACTTCAGCCAGATGTTGCTGCCTGTACGTAGTAGTAGTATTGGCCTTTTTGTATCTACGTAATGAATGAGATGATTTATACAGCCTCCAGTGGCATCTTTACTCACACTAGATGGGTGAAGGGACCACTCCGACGCCTGTACGTAATACAGGGAGTATTGTACAGAGGTTCAAAATTTCACTGATGACGGTGAGTCGCCCATTAGATCAGTTGGGAGAGCGCTGGCACGGTTAGCCAGAGGTCGCGGGTTCGAGTCCCGGGATGGGTGGAATTTTTAGACTCTAAACAAGTTTTTAACACAAAACTTTGTAAACAGGAAATAGCTCAGCGCTGCACATTGCAAGTGAATAGCCGCTGTGTTTCACTACGATAGTCAGAATAACAACTTTACTTATAAATAATTGATAACAAAGATATGATGACGTAGTTTTGGCATAAATCATTGTTAATTTAAGAGAAGGCCAGTAGAACTATCATGTCGCTTACACAGTCGTCGTCAGGCTATACTAGTCCACTACTGGACATAGCCCTCCCCTAAAGAGAGCGCCACGTTGTTCTATCATAGGGGGAATGCCCAACTCTGGGCATGCAGGTTGGGGATCGCAGTTCGGTAGAATTGTACTGCAGGGGGCGCTGATGCCCACTCCCCGGTTTGTGTCCCTTAGTCGCCTTTTACGACACCCGCGGGAAATTGGGTTGGTGCTATTCTCTAGGCCGACCCCACACAGCAGGCTTCCGTGTAGGTAAATATAACATAAGCTCACGCCTGTATCCCGTTGGGGTAGGCAGATACTAGAGTCTGCCACCTGCCACGATCCTGACTGATCTCGTCTCGTTATAAGCAAGTTATGATTTTTATTCCATTGGTGGCGCTAGCGAGCACTCCGAAGCGCCATAATGAATTTGCTTACTGCAACAAAGTATGTAGAGGAAACCCTGGTAAACAATAACAAAAATGGTATCAAGGAGTTTGACCCCCTGTGGTACAAGGCCTAGTAGCCCTGTATCGCAGCGGGTCAAACTCTAGGGGTCAACGAGCATCGAAAGGTAACGGGACTTACCTATACCTACCTTGGCTTGATTTAGGTTAAGTTAATTAAGGGCCGGCCTTTGGGCGGTTTGAAAACTTCTGACAGTAAAACCAGCCACTAGTCTTGCAACTTCTCGTCATCCATACCGCAATGTTTGAAACCAAAAGTTTTCAATCAGTCGTCCTAACTGTGATGACCTACGGAGCCGAGACATGGACACTCACGAAAGATCTGGTCCACCAGTTCACAGTCGCTCAGCGAGCTATGGAGAGAGCTATGCTCGGAGTTTCTCTAAAGGATAGGATTCGTACGTAACGAATGCATCCGACAGAGAACCAAAGTTATCGACAAGGCTCAGAGAATCAGCAAGCTGAAGTTGCAGTGGGCTGGCCATATCTCGCGAAGAACCGTCAACCGTTGGAGTAAACGTGTTCTTGAGTGGAGACCGCGACTCGGCAAACGTAGTGCCCTCCGACCAGGTGGGATGACGATCTGCGAAAAACTGCCGGCAGATGCTGGATGCGGCAAGCTGAAGATAGGGCGCTATGGCGCTCATTAGGGAAGGGCTATGTCCAGCAGTGGACTACATAATATAGCCTCAAGAAGAAGTCTTGCAAGCCTCCACCAAGCCGGACTTGGCCCCATGCTGGAGTATGGCGTAACCTTTCTGCAATGCAGGAAGAGAAAGGTACCCCAGCAGGGCCAGCATATAAGGACATACAAGGTTTGATATTGATTACTAAAACAGACTTAACTAGACTTAGGCCGACTGCCATTGAGATGTAAATTTAGAACTGTAAGTTTGAAAATCTCAATGAATTGGTGATGGAATGCTGAAACGAAAATTACCATTGTATAGTTATTTACTTTTAGTAGTATTATGTACTAGTATTTCTTAATGATTTGCGATACCCATACATAGTTATATATTAAACGGGTGTAATTGCGACCATTTATAAGGTAAAGTCTCTCTCTGGGGTCGGTCCCTCATGTCTGAGGATCGTTGTCAGCCTCAGGGTTGCATCTGGAGCGGATGATTTGCCTCCATCGGGATCTGTCCAACGCGTCTCTTACAACCGTGTAAAATTTGGAGGTCGACGAATCTTTAACTTGATCCGTCCACCTTGTTGGTGAGCGACCGCGCGATCTTTTGCCCTCGGTGTTTCCAACCACTACCAATTTTTCCAAACTTTCGTCACCTCTGCGCATTGGTAAAGTAATTACGTTTTATTTATATATAGGTATCTATAAATTTCATATTTATTTTCCTTTATTTTATTAGGTACACAAGTAGACACTGTAGTTTATGTATTTCATATTAACAATTAATTAGCAATCAAGCAGTAACTTTTTTTATGCTTTACTTGCCTCTTTCCCTCTGTTGAATATTATAAACATCAAGGCTGGCCGGAAGAAATATTTCTAGAAATAACATAACATAACATAACATTTACATACAGGCACATACATTGCTTCTGGCCCCACACTAGGATACCCTGTGTCGTGGGAACCAGAAACAACGACATCACAAACATGTAAACATCCAAGACCTGGACTTTTTTTTTTGTTTCCAGCCGGGATTCGAAATTTCGAACCCGGGACCTCTTGCATGGTAGGCAGACGCGCTACCGCTACGCCACAGAGGTCGTCAAGTAAATCCGCCTTTGCGCATAATGTAAGTCAATTCTGTTTTTAAGTGCTACATTTTATATTTTGTGTAATAGAGTGTAACAAACAAACAAGTGTGAGTGTAAATGAAATTGTTTAATCTTCTGAATTGTAATGTAATGTAGAGTATGAAAAAGCGCCCTTTTTTAATTTATTGCTATAATAATATTGGCCTTTTTGCATCTACTTAATGAGATGATTTATACAGCGTCCAGTGGTATCTTCACTCACACTAGATGGGTGAAGGGACCACTCCGACGCTGTAGTACCTGGGTCATGGTTTTATAGATGGTGTAGGCTTGCCCAGCACCTATACCATCCTGACAGCTTAGTCGGCCTAGCCCACAGGAAAGACTAGTCAATACGTGCGGAGCCAACCAAGCCGCGGGTTTCCTCACGATGTTTTCCTTCACCGTTAGCGTGTGGTATTGCGACTGCAAATTCGCAAATGTACGTAACTTTAAAATTAAACAAAGTCATTGGTACATGCCCGCACTCGGGATCGAACCTGGGGCTCTCGCTTGCCAGTCTATGGTTCTACCCACTGAGCTACCACCGCGGTCAATTTATTGCTAACTGCGATAGTAAACCATGGCTTTTTTTGAGTCATTTTTACTGTGTTTTACTAGGTACTATCTCATTATAAGCTGTAAGATCTCCAAACGTAAAAATAATGTTAAATAGTAATAAATGAAAAATCAGGGGTAGATGCAAATTTTAGCAACACGTTGCTGTATTCTGTCCTAGTTATGGTCGTATTGAAGAATACGTGAGGTGCAGAATAAGGAATTCCCCGTTCATTGCTAACCTTTCAGTTTATCTTTATTTTTTAGAGATCAGTTAATTTTTGTAGGTATCTGTGTGTAGAAATGTAGCAGTATTTCTACATCTGTCTTAAGACATTCGATTTAATGGTCTGAAATGTATTATCATTTACTGTTTTAGGGCCAATAAACGCCCAAAATCTGTTTGTGTGTTTGCCTGACCTATAAAGAGCTCTGATCCTAATGCATAGCCAGTTAAAATTTCCACAAATTATCAGCCATTCGTAATTGATGAAATTTACGTATTTAAAAAGAAATTCGTAATAAATTACCACATACGTAATCAAAAATAAATTCGTAATAAATTTCTACATAGCTTATGACATTTGTGAATACCACTCGCTAACAGTGAAAAAAAACATCGTGAGGAAGCCGATTCGCAGTGGACACGCGTGGTAATCAAGTCCACACTCTCCGTGAGAGAAGGCCGTGCCCTACAGTGGGACGTTAATATGCTACATAAAATACATTGCACAAAAATTAATAAAAAATACAAGAATATAAAAATAAGGGGTGGTGTGGTTCCGCATGCCCAGCGTGGGGATTATGGGCATTACCCCCTATGATAGCACAACGTGGCGTTCTTTAGGGGAGGGCTATGTCCAGCAGTGGACTAGTATAGCCTGACGACGACGACGTGGTTCTGTTTTTGCTCTATAATGAAACGATAACACATTCAAGTGCCAAACTTACCCCCATTTTATCGTACATGAACAATCTGTTAATCTAATGTTAACAGCGTTCAAATGTTTTTCCTGTATGCACTTTGGCCAACTGACAGCGGGTGGTAGCAGATTAACAGCTTGTTAGTAAACTAGTAACCGGGGCTAAGTATCATTATAATGGGGTAACTATACCAACGGCAAACATAAAAAACGGGCAAGAGTAATTCAAACTCCCACTGAGGCTCCCGAAACGAATATAAGAATTACATTTCAGTGACATTATTATTTATACAACAGTACGCAGCAGTACGGAACCCCAGTTGTACGAATCCGAATTGCACTTGTTGAGTTGCTGAGTTGCTGCTTTTAGTTTGGTAGAGTTGGCGTCACTGAGTGTAGCCCGGTTGAGGTTCATTTCAAAAGCATAGCTCATGGAGTGTGAATGTAGGTCAGTGACAAAATAGTGATTTAGATACTGTTCTATTCTAATTCTCTTAATCAATTTAGGAGACACCTAGTCAAAACTGTTTTGTTTTGACGCACTGCATTATGCAAATACATTTAAGTTTCCACTGAATCGCCTGACGTCATTGTCCCGGGGCAAATACGACTAAAACTTCTATTAGAAAGTTATAAAGCTCATTATTGATTGTTCATTTGGCATTTAACTAGGGTCTTTTATCAATGTTATCATTGTAATTTTCTCGGGTCTTATAATGTACTTAGGTAATTGACTGGTTAATCTATTTACGAGTGGTGGGCAGCCATGTACAGAAGGAAGAGGGTAGCGTATTTGCGATTGAGTATCGCGAAATGGTAGACTTTTTGTTGACCGTACTAATTTATTATTTGTTTTAATCATTCCCTTTTGGTGCCTTGTCGTGAAAGCTTCGCACGCATTTTGAGAGTTCATTTTGTTTTTTTCTAGTGATATTAATATGAGGGGGACGGGCATATTTATGAGAAATAAAGTGCCGCCTTCGGATGGTGAGACTCCGTCGTTTGTGCCCCAGGAAAAGATGGAAGTGGACCTGGAAGAAGCTCTGACTATTGCTGGTGAGTGGTTCATTTAATTACCTAAACAAATATGTATATAGGATTATATTAAGAGCCCAACACCTCAATTAGATTTCATGTTATATTACAAACTCTGTTCTGAGTTTTTTCTCAGATTTATATTTTCTTGGCGGAAAAGTCCGACAACGACTAAGAATATTAACGGTCTCGTTTATACAAAGACTTTTTAAAACTTTATTAAAACACTCCTTAAATCCGATTAAAATCATCTGCGGTGGAGATGCTGTTAATCGGAGGAGAAAGGAAAATATTATTTAGAGGAATCAAGGTGTTTTTTAAACGAGTATCGCCAGCGACGTTAACCACAGACTCTCTCGATTTTTGTGCTTTTAGACCTTTCGTTAGAACCATTTGATAGTGCATTCTTCGCATTGAATGTAAAATTCTGTGAAAAGAAAAGAAAACTCATTGTTTTGGAGAAAGTAAGATTAATACTGAAATTTAGATAACTTGCAATTCCCTTTTAAAACATAGTCAGTGCACCGTGTACGATGTCGAAAATATATCTTATTGGTTAACATACATAAGTATTGTAAATTAACTATTATATTAAAGGGGGTAATCATTCCCACAGAGTGAAATACCATAGAATAAAATTTGTAAAAGTACAACTGAGTAGTTTCCAAGTCAAGTGCGAGTAAGACGCGCGGGCTTAGGGTTCCGAAGTGGTTCCGAATGATTACATTTAGTCACACATTTCGACATTTCCCTCATTTTTCATAATTACAACTTTACCCATCAACTAGATCTGACTATTTACCTGCTTATACGGTTTTTTCCAGTTTTTCTGTTCTTATTATTATTAAATAACACAACCTATCTTCAAATAAAGCAACAATTGAAGTCGTTTCAGTTTTTATTATTTATAAAAGATATACAACATTACAACTGTACACAAATCACGTGACTCGTGCCATCGTAATACCCAGGCAGGTCAACCCTGGTCAATTAGTGTTGCAAAATCGCACTTAGATTGTTAATTTAACTGAGTAAAATGCACGCGTGCAATGCCTCAAGCCGGCTTTTCACTATGGAATCCAATATAATATATATCTTGAGATATTATAATTGGTCGCTCGTCATACATTTAGTAATATAGCTATAATATTATTATAGTACAGTCTGAATCGGTCTCGTACAAAATGTATGACAAGCGATAACATGTCAAGATGTACCTACCTAATATAATATATTACATCCAATAGTCAAAAGCCGGCTTCAGTGTTTTTGAGACAAACGATTTTGGGTGGTCTTGAAAAACAGGCTGCTGGACCGACCAACAAAGTGATTTGACAACAATATGAGCCTTATAGTACCTATAATAAGGGTTCAGTGTATCTTGAGATACTGAACCCTAGAAATGTCTTGTGATATTGTGTGTATTTTAAGGGTTCCGTAATCGACAAGGATGGGGTCCGTCCGCTCGTCCGTTTGTCTGTCTGGCATAAAGCCAGTACAATGCATGAGTTCTATGTTTTATAACAATTATGTAAACTTTATTAATTCGTCATCGTCAGGTTATACTAGTCCACTGCTGGACATAGTCCTCCCCTAAAGAACGCCACGTTGAGCTATCATAGGGGGTAATGCCCATAATCCCCACGCTGAGCATGCGGGTTGGGGATCGCAGTTCGGTGGAATTGTACTGCAGGAGGCGCTGCTGCCCACCCCCCGGTTTGTGTCCCTTAGTCACCTTTTACGACACCCGCGGGAAGATTTGGTTTGGTGCTATTCTCTAGGCCGACACCACACAGCAGTCTAGGCCGACACCACACAGCAGTCTAGACCGACACCACACAGCAGGTTATTATTAATTAAGGACTTTGAAAAGACTATGTTTGGAGGTTTTTTTGTCCATCTTTCCTCCAAAATGTTCTAAGTTTGAAAAGGAGATCTATAGTTAGATTTGTAACGTTCACTAAGTCGCAATTTCTGTGCTATTGAATAAAACCTTTTTGATTTTATTTGTCTGTCCAGTTCGCCCGGTACAGGCCGTCTGTCTATCCGTCCATCCATCTATCTTCAAACAAAACAATCAAAATCAAAACAAAACTAAAGCTGAAGTCAAAGTCCATATCTACTAAAGCTTAGCATAGCTAAATATTAGCAAACGTCAGACCTCTGCCTCCGCCGTTTTTTGGCGCGCGTAATTAGGCATCTGACCCCAACTTGAATACAACGAAGCGCCTGTTTAGAATCCGTTGTATGTACCTCTATAACCAATACTCGGAATTAATCGAGGGAGTCCAACTTACACTTCTTAGAAGCCTTCATTATAAATGCCACCGATAATACCATATCCGTTGTTATTAAAGCAATACTCTTATTATGCTCTTCTCTCCTTACGTTTCAGGCGCAAATTTCTCAAAGAAACGACGCTTTACGGTATTAATTGTCGTGTGTGTAGTTCGCGAACGGATGTTTCAAATGAAGGACTTTAGTATGCAAAACAACTCAGTCATTAATTGGCTATGTTGATAGATAGAGGTCGTCTTCGCCGGAATGCACATATACTCTCTTTATTATACCAAATTCTTCATAATCCCTCATCACCCGCATACCTCAGAGAAAGGTTTAAGTACCTGTACTCTGGGGATAGGCCAATTAGAACTCTTAACTCCCACTTTCCCACTACTTTGAATAAAACCTTTTCATTTTATTTCAATTAAATAAATAAAAAACTGCAATTACAAACTTAAAAAATAATGAATCTGTGACTGCACCTATACCCAACTTGTCTTGTAAGCTAAAAAAACCCGGCGCCTTGTTAATAGAAAATAGCAACGATTTACACTAACGCGTAATGAACATTTCCACAGGCACCGGCAAATACCAGATATTCCATTGCACGCTTATGGTATTCGTGCTGACGTCCGCTCTGCTGGAGATCATTGGCACCGCCTTCATACTGCCAGCTGCTTCGTGTGACTTGGATATACCTGAATCTCTAAGGGGAGTGCTAACCTCGCTGCCCAGTGTTGGTAAGATCTCTAAGAACCCTCAAGTTACCGAGGACATCAAGAGCCCGGAGTGGACAAAAGTACGGTGTTCTCATAAAACACGCTTTTGCTTTTTCACAATGTAATCTCAGAATATTTGCTTCCATAGCGTACGCTTCACCCATTTTCCGGGTAACAAAATGACCGTACACCGTAGGCGTTGAGTCCGCGACAAGTACCTACTCGGAGGACATTTTTTTACGATTCACGGACTTTTGTCCCTCGGGGACAAAAGCCCTTCGTTTGCGCAGGGCTTTAAAATGAGAGAAATCTCTAAAATGAGTGACGCAATTTTAAATTTTTAAAATGATAGACATAATTTATATCTCGGCATGGGTGGAATTTTTAGCCTCTAAATATTATTAATTAATCTTTATGCGTTATCATTTACTACAGTATATTACTAATTATTAGACATAATTAAAGAAATATAAAAAAATGGTGTAAAGAGGTTTGCACCCTTACAAGGTACCATCTCTCCTGTGTCCAGGCATAATCTTGACGGCGACGCTGTGGGGGCGCGCGGCGGACGCTCTCGGTCGCAAGCCGGTGCTGCTGGCCTCCACGGCCGCCGGCGGGGTGCTGGGCTCGGTAGCTGCCTTCATGCCCACCCTGCTCGGCTTCGCGCTCTTTAAGTTCGCGGCCTCGCTGTTGTAAGTTGGCTCTTCATCTTGCACACCATATTTCACATTTTAATAGTCTCGAAGTGTCAATAGAGGCGGCGGCCTCTTTTTTTTAAGGTTACACTTGACCCCAGTCACGCCTGATGTTAAGCGAGGACGGGGTCTACGATGTTACAGTGCAACACAAGAAATAAGTCCCGCGGATGTGCCTGCGTAGATGACCAAATTTTGGATGTGCGGCAAGTTGATCGACCAATCAGATAGTTTCATTTTATGACAGTCCGCGCGCCTTTGTTACTATTGGTTCATTCAACGTCATCGATGCAGGTGACTATTAGTTTGGCAATATTAGCGTGAGCGAAATAGGTAGCGCTACTGCGGCAATCAATTCTGCACCTTAACCGTATCGGTTATCGATCATGTTGAAAGTACTTATAGCTTCGGGTACTTTCATTACAATTCTTCCTAGTCTGCGCGAACGTAGATTCCCGAAGGGACTTTTATGATGTGTAGTACTGTACGAGCTTAAAAATCTAAGCACGTCAGCTCCTGAAATTTTCCATTCGCGGTGGGCACGCCTGGTAATTAAGCCCATACTCTCTCTCTGAGAGAAGGCCTGCGCCCTGCAGTGCGACCTTTAAAGGCTACATAAAAAAATTTTTATTTTCTCAATCCCAATTTTTTGACAATTTTTGACTGATAAGATAAGATAAGAATATTCTTTATTGTACACCAGAGCACATATTATAAAACATGTAAAGATACAAAGTACAATTGGCGGCCTTATTGCTAAAAGCAATTTCTTCCAGACAACCTTACGACGGAAAGTTGATAGATTGTAGTTTGACATTTGATATTTTGATATTTGTATTTATGACACTTGTATTGGACATGGTTTATTTGTTTACTTGTATTTGACATGGTTTAGTCACGGATGTAAATTAGTTATAAATATAAATTTGATTTTATTTCGTTTATTTTAATATTTTATTGACATTTTGCACCTATCGTAAAATGACATTTGTATTTTCTGTTTCAATGTACCTATTAATTCTGTAAGGAATTCTTTATTGTTATTACCACATATGACAACTGTATGGCGCTCTCTCTTAAAAATATTTGTATGCCTAGATAGGGCAAAACATGCAGAATCGATATGTCTTCGTCATGCAGAGTGAACATCCCACACTGTACCACCTTTTCAAACTCATATTTAACAAATAAATATCTTTATCTTTATCCCCAAATTAAGTGTACCTCGTTTACATTGTCTTGAGTAACAGGATTCTTTTATTTCCAGCTTGTCCTGCCCTTCATCTTTAAGCTTCGCGTATGGAGGCGAGATGGTGCCGCAGAGACGACGGGACTTTGCCGTGCTCATGCTGAGCGGAATGCTGACCCTCATGTCCACCTTGAGTCCTCGTAAGACATGCAGTATAGTGTAAACGCGCGCCTGATTTCTACAAAGGCCTCTGGGTGTACTGCCATGACTCTGATGCCCTTGCCTGGTTGATATCAGCCCTTTGTATGTCCCCACGCACTGCTGGGGCACGGGTCTCTTCCTGCATCGCAGGAAGGTTAGGCCTTACTCCACCACGGGGCCAAGTCCGGGTTGGTAACGGATTGCAAGACAGTGGGCGGGCTTAACTATCTCGCCTGTAAGATAATGGCGGGTAAAGCCCGGCGAGCTTTAGCATTAGCAGGCCTCTGGCACGGCTTAACGACTGCCATGACATGACAGCCGGCGCCAACGGCTTAGTATGCCTTGCGAAGCACGAAAGTGCTAGAGAAAAATGCACGTGTCCCGGGGTCCCGCAGGTCACCCATCCAGGACCTGACCACGCCTGCTGTTGCTTAATGAAATGAAACGTTTTTATTTCAGACCGAGATCCATACACATTCACACAAATAATTAAGACACAGAAATAACACATGTCACAGATTGATTCGCACAGTTATAACATCAAATCAAACATTTGACCCAAGCTTAACCCACGTGATTAATTCCAATCACTCAATTCCACATTCTGCGCTATGCACCTATGTGTTATTTATTGCTTCATCTTTTCAGTTCTGGCCTGGGGTATACTCCCAGGCGATTGGGAATTCGTCATGGGCTCCATAACATTCCGGTCGTGGCGTCTGTTGACCATCACCTACGCCTTTCCCTTGGTCATCAGCGGGATACTCTTGACCCAGGTCAAGGAGAGTCCGAAGTTCCTGGTCACTAAGCGAAAGTACCAGGAGGCTCTGGCTGTGCTGAAGTATATCTACTCGAAGAACGCCGGTCTACCTGCTGAAAGATACCCGGTAAGTTGGTTTTGTATCTCTGTATTTTGTATTTTATGTGTGGATGTATGGTTGTTATAATTTTTTCTGATTGTGAAATAGAGTGTTCTCTATCTAACTATACAAAAATCACCATGAAACCTTTGTGTAAGCACTGTAGGACTGTTTAGTCGAACAATAGGCATCTTCTTCTTCTTCGGGCTATGTTATGTAGTCCACTGCTGGACATAGCCCTCCCATAATGAGCGCCATAGCGCCCTGTCGCAAGCTTGCCGCATACAGCATTTGCCGGCAGTTCTTCGCAGATCGTCATCCCACCTGGTCGGAGGGCATCCTACACAACGTTTGCCGATTCGCGGTCTCCACAACAACAAAAACGTACAATAGGCACGACGAAAGATTTTTAAATCCTCTTCAAATAACAAATAAACTAGATATATATAAAACAAAACAATATTTCAGTAATAAATTAAAGTTTAACGAAGGATAAAGCCATTTTTCTAAAATTATTTTAAATCTGTCGTGGCGTCAAGTCTGACGTCACGCAACATCGTAATCACTAGTAGTCATAGCACGGGTGAAGTTTACCAATGTTAACCTAAGCGTGACGTCACGTGGTGTGATGGGTGCTTCCGTTAAAATGGCTGAAAGCATTATTTCAAATCAGTGTTTTATATCCTTTTAATATGTACTAATATCCCTAAGATCGTTATTTCATTTTTTATTATTTCTGTAGTCACGCCTATTGGGGCCACTCTCCAATCTGGAAAACGTTATCAAACATATACACTACTATTACATGACCAGTTTCAAATGCAATAGGCAGTTACCAAAAAAAGGCTCATTAACTGTTATGTACGACCTAAAATTGTTAGTTGGGAAGTTAGTTTCACATCGGTATCTGTGTCTCTAAGCTTCGTCATAAAGGGTGTAATAAAATGCTCAACCTATACATCTGAAAATGGAGGGTACTATTCAACAATATTAATAAAACAACAACTCATAACAAAAAAATTAGGGATAATCTCAGTCGTGACCTTGAAAATAACCATAGAAAACCATTGTTATTTTCAAGGTTGTTATAACAAAGTGCCGAAGTTTCAAAGTTAACACTTTCGCGGAAGTTTTTAAAATCTATTGTTCTTTTAATTGTTATGTATGCTATAGCATCCGCGCGTCCGTGAAAGGGTTAAATATGCCCTAAGACAACACTTCTTGACCCTAAGAAAAAGAGTAACTCACCTCACAGATAAACCTATACGCGTTTCAGTGAAGGTTTTTTTTTGTGTTTAATTAATGTGCATTCTGTAAATCCTTTGAATAAATAAGTTAAAAAAATTACAAATTGAATATACCTTAACAATAAAAATAATTAATGAGGTCATGTGCCATGAAAAAATCAAGACCGGAAAACGTCCTGATGGCTTGACAATGATACCGTGGGAGAAGGGGCGCTCCTTGCTTTGGGACGCTACGTGTGTCTGCACTTTTGCCCCTTCTCACTTAGCGTCTACCGCATCGACTCCGGGCGCGGCGGCAGAAGAGGCTGCTAGGTTGAAGGTCCAAAAGTATTCAGCGCTTTTGGGCCAGTACATTTTTGTGCCTCTAGCGATAGAGACAACTAGAGTCTGGGGAGTGCAGGGGAAGGCGTTTGTGAGGTAAATAGGACGTCGCTTAAGGGCCGTGGCTATGACTGCCGCTCTGGACTCCGGGCGCGGCGGCAGAAGAGGCTGCTAGGTTGATGGTCCAAAAGTATTCTGCGCTTTTGGGCCAGTACATTTTTGTGCCTCTAGTGATAGAGACAACTGGATTCTGGGGAGTGCAGAGGAAGGCGTTTGTGAGGGAAATAGGACGTCGCTTGAGGGCCGTGGCTATGACTGCCGCTCTGGGGCATATCTTATGCAAAGAATTTCCCTTGCAGTGCAGCGAGGTAATGCCGCCAGCGTAGTGGGCACCTTTAGGTCAGATGTGTCCCAGGGCGGCTTATTCTCTTAGTGTTTTTTGTTTTTCTTTGAATGTTTTGTTTAAATTTTCTATTTTTAGTTCTGACGAAACTTTTTGTGAATTAATCTTATTTTAATATGTTGACATTTGTGATTTTTTTAATTGTTATAATTATTATTTCTTAATTTTCTTAGTTTAAGTAATTTGATTGTATGTGACTTTTTTCAATTAATATTTTTTTATATTATAGACCAAGAAGACCAACATAATCTTTAAAAAAGATGGTTATAATTTTTTCCATCATTGGTGGCGCTAGTGCTACTCCGTGGAGCCCCTTAAGTAGTGTTTACAAGTTAGCACGATAAAAAGTAGCTACTTAGTTATCGGCAAAACTAAATGATGCAATTGATTGTTGTTATTATTACAAGCTGCTAATATAATTGGCACAAAAGTATCCACGTCCCAACAAGTGAGATCAAACGACAGTATTGTTGCTAATGTATTCTTATCGACTTACCTAAACATTTAAATACCTAAAATAAACTAGCTAACCGTGAAGGAAAACATCGTGAGGAAACCTAGCTGGTGTCTGAGGTGTTCAACTACCTCAGCGCTTGACATTGCCAATATGCGGTGGGCATGCTTGGTGATAACATAACATAACAACATTTACATACAGGCACATACATTGCTTCTGACCCAACACTAGGATACCCTGTGTCGTGGGAACCAGAAACAACGACATCACAAACATGTAAACATGCAAGACCTGGGGTTTTTTTTTTGTCCCCAGCCGGGATTCGAACCCGGGACCTCTTGTATGGCAGGCAGATGCGCTACCACTACGCCACAGAGGTCGTAAAGCCGTGATAAAGCCCATACATTCGTCTCTTCCTGCATCGCAGGAAGGTTAGGCCATACTCCACCACGGGGGCCAAGTCCAGGTTGGTGGAGGATTGTAAGACAGTGGCGGGCCTTACCATCAGAAGTTATCAAGCCGCACATAAGGCCTCAACATGGGTTAACGACTGCCATTAAATTTATCTTTACTATTATATTAGTTACACGGCTAAAAATAACTGGAATTACAAGAGGTAGATTCCTTGATATTAGAGTAAGTGACTTACTAAGTTCCAGCCGCAACGTCTGTAGGTGTAACCCTGGTACCCTCGCTAGGATTCCGTATATTATATTATCCTTATATCATTCTCCGTGCCATCTCCAGGTAACGTCCCTGAAGCACCTGTCTGCGGAGCCCGAGGGAGGCTCCCAGCACGAGCTCCCGGCCGGCAAGCGGGACTCCGCCCTGGACCTCTTCAGGCCTCCGCACCTCAAGTGGACCGCGCTCACCGGCTTCCTCATGTTTGGAGTGTTTTGTTTGTAAGACTCGCTTGTTCACGTAAACGAGGAAAACACTTTCATTTTTCAGTTACTCAGTAGTGCAACGCCGTATCTATTAAGTAGGTATTCAGATTCTTACAAGCAGAGAACTCTGTAAGCCTGTAGATTATAAAAGGATACAACGCTGGTGACTTGTCCAAGGCACTCTTATGTGTCTCAGAACCCACATTTGGAATCGATCTGCAAACAATTTTAGCTGTACATTTTTATCAGTTTTCAAGTTCATCCATCTATCGGTCCACATTAGTCCAATGCTGGATGTTAGTTCAGTTCAGAGACCTGAGATTTCTGCACTTTACCTCATAGTTGGGCTATTGTACGTAGCAAGCTTTGAGGTATATTAACAATTCAGACGCTTGGGTTGCCGCACGATGTTTTCCTTCACAGTTAGCGAGTGGTATTGCTACTATAATTTCACAAATGTACGTAACTTAGAAAAGAAAGTCATTGGTACATGCCAAGATTCGAACTCACTACCTTCTGATTAGGAAGCCGGCATTCTACGGCTTCGTTATCACCGCTCTTCCTGCTGGACACATGGCTTCGTAAGAGCATGCCACTTATTTGTGCCATCCTTTTTATAAACAGAATCGGTATGAACTCTATGTTTTGTTCTACAAAATGTGATTTACATCTCGTATTGAACGCAATACAGAGTTACTACATAGATATTATAATACGTTATAATATACTATTATATATTATAATAATATAATAGTATTGTCTTTGCGCCTGCCAAAAAGTATACAACCTCGTTGCTACTTGAAACTTATTCTTTTTTTATAAATCGTCTTTTGTTTTTCTTCTTGTAAAAGTATTTACACAAGCAACACGTGTTGTAATAAAAAAACTGATTTTATTGAAAAGTCGTCGTATTTTTTTTTGCGAGAATTTGTAAAGGAGACATAGGTACTACTGTCTAAATTGTATCGCTGAAACGAGTTCAACACAAATGACATACCTACTAAACAAGCATTATCAACCCAATATTATAGGTTATCTCTAAAAGTTTAATTCCTAGACACCCCAAATAGATAATTATTGTTTTTTTCTTGTTTCTACGAGTTTTTTCTCAGATTTACATACATACATACATACATACATGCATACATACATACATACATACATACATACATACATACATACATACATACATACATACATACATACATACATACATACATACATACATACATACATACATACATACATACATACATACATACATACATACATACATACATACATACATACATACATACATACATACATACATACATACATACATACATACATACATACATACATACATACATACATACATACATACATACATACATACATACATACATACATACATACATACATACATACATACATACATACATGCATGCATGTTCCGGGTACTTTCTATCTTTCCCTTTGCTAATACATCCCCTATTTGGTCGATGTATGTCCGCCTGGGACGTCACTTACCAGCCCTTACACTCACATTTGCTCAGATTTATATGGTTTTAAAATATCAATTTTATTAGCGGTTCACGCGCTCTACCAAAACCGCCATAAGAACCATAACGACACATCTATAACATCTACAGAATTATTGATGCTATATTTGCTGCAACATATACAGCATTATTTTCGGAATTATTTGCAATATTTTGTGGTAATGTTCATTTCATTCATGTGGGAAAAGGGGGAACCTTCCAATAATACGTCGCAGCTTCTGGTAGATCGCTGTCTTAAATGGAAGAATGCCCATTCTATGCCATATATGGTTTTAGACGTTAATGAAACTAATATTTAAAAATTAAAAAGCGTGAATTTTTTTTTTAATCCAACATTGGAAACTTCATCTAAAAAAACAATTTACTACAAAACATAAAATTTAAATAAAAACAAAAGGTTGTCTGAAAGAGATCGCTCTTAGCGATAAGACCGCCAATTGTAGGTATCTATATATCTTTACAAAAAAGGTAGAAATTCATAGAACACAGTTTTTGTAAATTATAAACATTTATTATTATATTTCAGAGCACGTTTTCGAAGTAACCTCTAGTACATTCCTCTCTAGTACATTTCCTTCAATTACTAACTTAACTAACCTGCCTCCTATATTTCATTAGGTATAATATTGGGGTTTCTTTCAGATTAAACGGCCTCTTCCTCTTTGCTCCGGATACAATCAACAAAGTGATGTCGGAGAATTCCACAGAAGACGGAACTATCTGCGTTCTGATGCAGCAGCAATCGCAAAATCAGGTACCTACTTATGTCGCTTTTCATGCCACGCTCTAGAAATGCCCATCTCTATACCAAACTGTCATGGTTGAAATTTAAAAATAATAATTCAAAATTATATTCTTTTTAATGCACTAACCCATGCTAAAGACAATTTTTTGCCTTTAAATAGGTTTTTAAAATAATTTAAAGGTTTTCCAAAAAAAATAAAAAGTTTTCCCGTATTCATCAAAAGTTACTTGTTTTTATAGGTTATAGTTATAATTAATTGTAGTTTAGAACATACTCAATACCGTCTGATGCTTTAGCACAGTATAGCAGCTACAAATGTGTATAGAACACTATTAAAACAAACAAACGAACAAAAAAATTATATTTAAAAACCTATTTAGAGGCTAAAAATTTCACCCATGCCAGGATTCGAACCCGCAACCTCTGGCTACCCGTGCCAGAGGTTTTTATATTTGTCTTTAGCACGGGTTAGTGCATTAAAAAAAAATAGTATAAAAAATTGATGTATTTGATTAACGATGCAAACCTCTTTACACCATTTTTATTTCTTTTTCTATCTATAATTTTCAAATATTTAAATTTAAAAAATGTGTGATTTTTCGATTTCCCTAATTTTTCATCATTACTACTTTACCCTTCGACCAGATCTGTCTATTTTACCTGCTTCTCCGTTTTTATCCAGTTTTCTGTTTTATTGTTATTAATACTAGTCTACAAATAAAGCCACAATTAAAGTCGTTCCAGTTTCTCATTATTTGTAAAGGATATACAGCATTACAATGTAATGTTGTGCTCACCTGTAATTGGCTAACTATACTACTATAGAATAGAACCTAAGCTAAGGTATCATCTAATACTTGTATGTTACCTGTTGGTGTGCCTTAAGTAAATAAATAAAAAAACTGTCAATTTCTACGTCGAAAACGATATTATGTCTCGACGCTAAGAGGGCGACCGCGACCGAAATGGAGTCCACCGAGATTTGTTTTCAACTGGGTCAGATGGCGGCGAGTTAGACTCTAATTTTGATTGACATGAGTTCGATACAATGTTTGGTACCCACGAAGTCGAAGACGAGCCCTCAAGATCATAGATTTGAGAGGGTAGGTGCCCCTCGGTGGGGATATAATGGGTTGATGATGATGAACAATTTTTACAGTGTTGTCAGATAAAAATACAACACTTTTATTTGTTATGGCAATAACTACTTTAAGGTAAGCAAGACCACATGCTATCTCGAGTCTCGGCTGCCACCATGACTCGCGATAGCCCGATCGTACTTTGAACATGTCAAGTTCACGGATGTAAATTTACATCTGTGGTCAAGTACTTCTAAGTCTCTCACTCGATGTCGAGAGAGAGTCGAAACGTGCATACCAAGCATGCAGTTCATGTACAGTCACGGGCCAAGACCAATATCTGTAGGTACATTATATAGCTTGATATTCAAAATGACACTTTTGCACACGCGGAATAGGCGTGGTCCTAAAAACTTAAGTTCGGTTTTTCTTCTAAAAACTTAAACTTGGGCTGAATATTATAATAATAATAAATAAATATTCATGGACATATAACACAGACTAACTCGACGATAGATTTAATACAATAAATACATAGATAACATCCAAGACCCGAGACAAACTAGAAAAGTTCGTTTCCCAGTTTGACCCGGCCGGGGATCGAACCCGAGACCTTCGGTTTTACAGTCAGCGTGCCAAACCGCTGCGCCACCGAGGCCGTCTGATTCCGATTTGGACTGCTTTTATTAATGTTTAAAGCAAATGTACCAGACTCTACGAAACATCATCAACTGAGGTCCTACGACCTGTCAGTTTATCTTTGGTCTTTACTTAAGTATATCATAATTCAATACAAGAATTCAACTAAAGGCTCCTAATCTTCGCAAATGTGATGAAATAAAATAAAAAAGTTTTATTCAAAGTAGCGCAGAAACTGAGGCTAAACGAACGTAACAATTCAAACAAGGTGTCCATTTCAAAATCAAAATTATTTTGGAGAAAAAATGGACGTAAAAATCCAAAAAAATGAACAAAAAAAACTCAAAAAAATGCGCTAAAAACTCCAAAACGTAAAAGTGATTATAGGTACTTATTTATTTTTATTTACCTCTGATTTTAAGGGAACGATCTGTAAAAAGATACCTTTGTTTTTTTTTTCAAATTGTGGAGTTATTATTACAGTATGGGGCCTCTAACATATTTATTTGCCTAATTTAAGTTTTAATATCTCAAAATAAAACCTATTTAGAGGCTAAAAATTCGACCTCTGGCTATCCATGCCATATCTCGTTTTATATTTAATATCTCGTTGGCGGGCCAGAAATTGGATTTCAATTCGAAGGGTTAAGAATCTAATTAAATAGGTACACATGCAAAGTAATGTCAACCAATGACAGCATCTGATAGTTTTATATAACCAACGAGGGATTATGATTTTGTTAGTAAAGTCTTTACCTACCTACTTAAGTTAATATTACGACTTTGTCCTTTGCATTAGGAAAAATAGTTTTTTCACAAAAATATTTAGTAACTCTGGGATTGATATAAACTTTTGTAATGCACAACTGTAGATTGTTTCCCGGGTAGTAGGTAGATTGAAAGCTTGCGAAGCTAAAATTCAGAAAATGGCTGAGGCGCGCTGATTCATTTGATTTGTTTTCTGAATATGAATACAAGGTACATTCTGTAAAATGTATGATACAGCTAGGAACATGAGCCGTACAATATTTTACAGTTAATATTGAACTTGTTTTTTACCAATAGGTATTGCCGAATTTTAAGTACAATTTCTAAAAATGTAATAAACGAACATAAATCCGTATAAAAACAGTTTTAATTACAATTATGTTATTAAAATTATTAAATTCAATTTTACTTTATTGCAATAAATTACAGTAATAATAATAGTAGTAGCAGTTGTTTTAATTATTATGTATTATATTAATGTAATCCTTTTTTTTCCTTAATTTACACTTTTTTAATGTTATGCCAGTTGTTTTTGTATGTATGTATGTATGTATGTATGTATGTATGTATGTATGTATGTATGTATGTATGTATGTATGTATGTATGTATGTATGTATGTATGTATGTATGTATGTATGTATGTATGTATGTATGTATGTATGTGTGTATGTATGTATGTATGTATGTATGTATGTATGTATGTATGTATGTATGTATGTATGTATGTATGTATGTATGTATGTATGTATGTACGTACGTACGTACGTACGTACGTACGTACGTACGTACGTATGTATGTATGTATGTACGTACGTACGTATGTATGTATGTTACAGAAACAATAGAGCACGGTACGTGTGTGGTGAATCGCATTCGTGAGATACAATAACTGTACTAAGCTTTATTTGAACTATGTTACTGAGCATCTTATTGTGTGGTTGGATCCAGGCAGTTTTATCTAAATTACGGTTGTGGACTTTCCCCACCTGTGTTGTTTTCACGAAATTGCATGCGCTAAACCCAGTCGAGTTTCATTTTAGAGTTGTATTTAAGTGTAGGAGGCTAAAAAGCTGATCTACTCATATCAAGGCCGCCTTTGTGTCCGCCTGGAGCACGGGTCTCTTCCTGCATCGCAGGCAGGTTCTCCAACACGAGGGCCAAGTCCTAGTTAGTGGAGAATCATAAGACAGTGTATGGCAGGCCTTACGGTCTGAAGTTATCAAGCCGGCCATACGGCCCCTGACATACCATAACGACTGCTATTATATGACAGCCGGCACCAACGGCTTACCGCGGCTTAAAAACGGCAAAACTGATAGCGCTGTAACTTTCAGTCTTTCGAAACTCAACAAAACAACGTCCGTTTATGGCGGAAATCGATTAAGGTCCTAGGTTGTACATCCTAGGTTCTAGACTGTAGGTCCTAAAATTAGTTGTCATAGTGGTTAAGATTTTTGATGTTTCCTTTTTTTTTGAAAAAAACACGTATTATAATAAAACAAGTCATGATTTTTATTCCATTGGTGGCGCTAGTTAGCACCCCAGCGCCTTAACGTCACAACGCATAAAAAGCAACAACTTCCTGGATAAAAAGTAATTATAAAGTTTTTTCTTACCAAAAACAGATGTACCTATGTGTATGTATTTACAGTCGATAGAGCAGATGCAATACATCAATGCATTATTCGAGACAATATCGCTCGAGAATCGAACGATATTGTTATTAGACCCGTTTAATGTATGCTAAGACAAAGTGGCATCAACGAAAAATAGCGGGTGGAGCTGTGTCGAGTGATTAACCTGAAACGTCTATACCGAAGGACGCGTTAGTTTTTAGCTTCAACTGCGCCTTAGGTCGCTGCGCTGCCTGCGGTCGATGAATCGATGAATGTCAAAACAGTAATAGCGGAAAACTCCACAACGCAATTTACTTAGATAAAAACAGCTATCTCACCATTTGCCAAACACAATTAAACTGCTTAAGGCTGGCAGGCTTTTACTTAACAAAAAATAAACTAAAATATTGTAGACTTTTAGTCCGGATCTACTTACGGGTGTTGTTATATCGGAAATGTCCGACCAGGTTTCGCTCCGATTCGACTAAAATTCGGACTCGGACTAAAATATATTTATTTCAGATTACAAGACCAAACATTACATTACACATACACAATAAAACAAGCACTTATAGAAATACTACTCCAAAGCACTCCTTTCCTTAGCGCCACTAGATACGCTACCCGACCCGTGACTACGTTTTTTAGCAACCACAGACCAAACAACACATCAAATCACGCTCAAGTTACTCAAAACGTGCTCAAAACTGACTCCATGAACAATAAAAAGCAATTAACTTGTTAAGGAATAATGAACCATTCTTTTCTTGCAGACCTCAAACGAAATCTGCGTCGACACGATCTCAACAGACACCTTCAGCATTATGGCGATCACCACCGCCATCTACTCCGTAGCCGTTCTACTGGCCAGCATCCTGCCGGTCTCTAAGAAGACCCTCCTGGTGGCAACCTTCTTGGTGGTTGGGGTAGCTTCCCTGATGTCTGGGTTGATAAGGAACAGACTGGTCGCAGCGATGGCCATGTCAGCGCTACAGCTTACATCTTTGGGTATCGGGCCGCTGACTGCGTACGCTGTGAGACTGTTCCCGACGACTTTGAGGTAAGTTTAGGACCTTCATCAATCCGTCGTATTTTCGCTAGGGCTAGGAGATTACTCGTAACCTTCTTGGTGGTCGGTGATGTCCGGGCTTATAAAAAACAGGCAGGTGGCAGCGATAACAATGTCAGCTGTGATAGTGTGATGTGATAATGTATGTCATCCCTTTGTATGTCCCCACAGCTGGGGCACGGATCGAAGAGGTTAGGCCGTACTCCGCCACGGGGGCCAAGTCCGGGTTGTTGGAGGATTATAAGATAGTTTGCACAGCTGCACACACAGCTAGTTTGATAAAAATTACATACAAAGGCCTACTTATTTCAACCGAAATTTCTTCTAGCCAGCCTAAAAAAGAGAGCGCGGGTAGGCAAATAAAATTGCTACCAGCGGCTGGATCAGGGTGTTTGAAGAGAGGAAAAAGTGGGGTGCCTTGGCGGCAGTTGGTGAGGACGGGCAGATTGATTGATTGATTGTCTACAGGGGGACAGCGGTGGGCGGTCTGCTGATGTTCGGGCGGCTGGGCTCAGTGACGGGCTCCAACGTGGCGGGCGTGTCTCTCCCGGCAGCGTGTTCCGCCACGTTCTACGGATTCTCGACTCTGCTCTTTGGTATGTGAAGTCAAATTTCTATGAGCCCAAAGAACAATTAAAAAGATTTCGAAGTAAGTATAAGATACGATCTTCAAAATATATGGTTTGCATTGTACACTGACCTGCAAAACTTTTAAGTACTACACGTTTAAATATTTTTTAAATTCTAAACTAACCAATGAAATTGAGTTTAGGTCAGCCATGTCTTAAAAGAAGGTTACCGACTATGATTTTTTTATACCAAAAATTTAATTATTTTCAGAGTCTTTTTATTTCGAAAATATTATGCTATCTTCAAAAAGTTCTTGCAATTTTTAAAGTGTGATACTTAGTTTTGGGCATTACCCCCCAATGATGGCACAACCTTGCGCTATGGCGCTCTTTAGGGGAGGGCTTTGTCCAGCAGTGGATTATAGCCTGTCTTCTTCTTCAGGCTATATTAGCCGGTAATATAGCCTGAAGAAGAAGATACTTAGTTTTGCAGGCCAATGTAGTTTCAGGGATAGTCTTAACCTTTAAAATTGCGCCCTAACCTTTGATCTATTAACTAACATGAGAAAGTGAGAGCCCCAAGTTCGATTCCCAATGTGTTTTCTAAGTTATGTACATTCGTGAAGTTATAGTAGCAATACCACTCGCCATCTGTGAAGGAAAACATCGTGAGGAGTGCCTGAAGTGTTCAAATACCTTGGTGCTTGAACTTGCCAATCCGCGTTGGGCACGCGTGTTGATTAAGCCCATACTCTCTCTCTGCAGTGGGACTTTTATACGTAAACTACGTTAAATACTCGTTAAATACTCGATATTATTTATTAAAAAAAAAATAACATCTGGAGTTAAATCTATTAATCTACAGCGACGGAAATTATTACGTAGTTGGATGTGTTAATAGATTTACTTTACTAAATGACTTATTGTTGAGAAAGTTCTCATATGTGACTGAATACAGAAAAGGTAACAAAGGCAAAGACTTCAGTCAACAAAAAAAATCTTAACCCGGCGTGAATGAGGTGAGATATTGTTACACCAGCTATGAGGTGGGTATGAGATACCCGAAACTTTAATGTAAAATTTTTAATACTATGATTATTTAATTTACATATTTTACTGCAGATTTATTAAAATTCGTACCCATTCAATAATATCATTAAATAAAATACTAGAAATAAGGAGAAAAATCCCAATTTTTTATGTAACTAACAAGGCTCAAAATTTTCTTTGAAACAAATCAATTTCAAGGTATTTTAACTTGTTTTCGCATAAACATCTAACATAATTCCATTTTTTTTGGTAAATGAACAAAACAATTATAAATTCTTTGTACTAAAACAAAAATAAAAACTGATAACTCTTGTGAGATCATGTAACATACCACTCAAGTTATACCTAAAAATCAGCACAATCTGCGCACATGAAAGTCGCGTGTTCCATACATATAGTATGGAACTTCTCACATTTTGAACAGCAACGTTTTGTTTTTCTGTCCTTTTTTTTCAGTACTATCACCACATTTGTTATATTATAATTGGTAATCAATTCCGGTTTTCTTTTATCGCCTGTCGATTCGTCTATATTTCCATCGTGGTGCCAAGTTGACATTACCAACGTATTTTTTTTTTAGGTACATAAGACACCAAATAGATGTCAAAGCTCTCGCTTTGGACTCCAGAACGAAATCTGTTCCCTTTTTGAAAATTTCGGAACACTCGTCTTGTTTTTATGGACTGTGCCGATAGATGTACATGAATGTAAAAATGTAATACCAACTATGAGGTCGGGTGTGCCGTACCCCAGCCACGTTTGCATACGTGTATCTCCTGTCACCGCCGGCGCAACACTGAATTCGACGGTTTACCTCGCCCCTTGCACCCTTACCTCCAGCTACTCTGACGCCCGGACTTACATGACAACAGAAACATTAAATAATCTGCGTTTGAAAACTTTCCGGGTATGATATACCCGACCTCATTCACGCCGGGTTAATATGTTATCTGCTCGATTCTACACAAATAATTTTAATGCAAAAGATAATTTCTGAAAGGCGTATCTACGTTGTAAATGTAAATAAAGTAACAACTAGGACGTGACTTTGTAAAGTAAAACGGCTTTGGCTGATGTGCGCGTATCTTTAGTGAGGATTAGCGCTATTATGATGATTTATGAATCACCTTAATTTTAGGTATAAAGATTGTTATTGTGTAGTTCTGATTGTTATTGTAATATCTGGAAGGAGTGGACATGCATTGAGTTTCTCGTTTCTTCTTATGATATCAACCCTTGTATGTCCCCACTCCTGGGGCACGGGTCTCTTCCTGCATCGCAGGAAGGTTAGGCCTACTCCGGGTTGGTGGAGGATTGTAAGACAGTGGCGGGCCTTACTGTCAGAAGTTATCAAGCCGCCCATAAGGCCTCTGACGTGGCTTAACGACTGCCATTACATGACAGCCGGCACCAACGGCTTAGCGTGCCTTGCGAAGCACGGAAGCGCTCGGAAAAAATGCCATTAGCGGTAGTCACGGGACGCTCACCCATCCTGCACCTGTTGTTGCTTAAATCAAGTGATTGATTACAATCACTCGGTTCGGCTAGGCCACGGGCGCTACTTATATAGCGTTTATACGTCCGACTGCAGGGCACAGGCCTTTTCTCAGAAAGAGATTGTTTGGGCTTAATTAACGGTGGTGAGAGCCAACCGCGGATTGACAATTTATGATAAAGTAAATAGTTCTCGGTGCCTTGCAGCATCGCAGGAAGGTTGGGCCATACTCCACCACGGGGGCCAAGTCCGGGTTGGTGGAGGATTGTAATACAGTGGCGGGCCTTACTGTCAGAAGTTATCAGGCAGCCCATACGGCCTCTGACATGGCTTAACGACTGCCATTACATAACAGCCGGCAACAACGGCTTAACGTGCCTTGCGAGGCACGGAATTAATTATTTATTGATTATTTAAGTCAAATTTATGTTTTAGTGTAATTTATGTTTTGATTGTGAATCAAACTTGTACCTGTAAATCAATTTCAGTGATGGACTGAAAGAAATGTATATAGACCCGTTTTTTACTGCTGCCCCGACTCTCCATGGTTTGCTGAAAGAAATCTCTTACAGAGATAAGCTCGCCTTTGTACATGTTATTTCTTATGTAATGTCAATAAAGTATAAACTATCTTTAAAATGTTTCAGGATCCTGGGCCTCGATTCTGTTAGCACCTCAGATTATATGATCTGAGGTTAGCACATTATACTCGTAATACCATGACACATACATGGTCGGGCCACGTGGGGTGTTCTTTCATAACATTGACGCCTAGAAGGTTCGATGTAGGTGCGCGCGTAGACTTGAAGCAACAACGAAATGAAATCGTGGTTGTTGCAGCCATGTTCATGCAGTTGTCAATGTACCACAATGCATTAGTAAAATCTAGGACCAGGAGGCCTATTCTCGTTCATGAGAATTGAAAGCGTGGACGCAAAATAGTCGAAGACATTTGTCGAATAAAAATAAGATAACTCGACAGAGTCATTAGACATTTATTTTCTCATTCGAATTCAATCTAGCATGGCGTTCAGAATACAGGTTTTGGCTGTCGTTCGAGAGTTTACGTAGAATTCCAAGCCTTTAGAGTCGTATACGACATATTTGCTACTAAAGTAAGAATTGGCTTCCTGGTCTCTACCTGCCCCTCTGGGATGCAGGCTGGGCGCATGCTGAGACGCTGGCGACGGCAGGGCAGTTAAGGCAGACATAGGCACCCACCGCATGCTGCGACGCAACTATTCGCTCCATTCCTTGGCAATTCTCACCCATAATATATCTTTCAATGTCTTTTTTGAATAGTCTGGATGATTTGTATCATATAAACAAGGTTCACAGCGAACTAATTTAATTAAATGTTCTGTCACTCCAACCAAATTATGAGTAAACACGCCTCGACGTGCATGCATCGCGCAGAAATCTGTACCGGAACTACAACGAGACGCAGAGCAGGGCAGACACATGTCTGCGTCGCACGTCCCTGCGCCGCCGCAGCGTACGTAGCTCAATGACGTTGCATGCTTTACAAATCTGCGCTGCCCTGCGCTGCGCTGTGCTGCGTCACCTGCGTCTCAGCATGCGCCCAGCCTCAATGACGTTCAATGCTTTACAAAATCTGCGCTGCCCTGCGCTGCGCTGTGCTGCGTGACCTGCGTCTCAGCATGCGCCCAGCTTCAATGACGTTTTAAATACTTTCCAAAATCTGCGCTGCCCTGTGCTGCACTGTGCTGCGTCGCCTGCGTCTCATCATGCGCCCAGCCTCAATGACGTTCAATGTTTTGCAAAATCTGCGCTGCCCTGCGCTGCCCTGTGCTGCATGCGCCCAGCCTCAGGCGTGAGTCTATGTTATATATTTTTTGTCTCGTCTTTATCTACCTGTGTCTGTTGCAGTGTGCGCAGCCCTCTCACTTCTGCTACCGGCCGAGCGGCGAAGCCCTGGGGTCTCCGAAGACAGCAGCGACGCCAGCTGATGAGAAGCTTGCTTCCGCCATCAGCACGGACACCAGAATCTGCTTAGTTGATGCACTTTGCTTGGTGGCCAGAAATGCAGGCTCAGCGTACATTTACGTCGAGATTTGGTTATGAGATTCGTCAGTGGCGCCCTCCGTAGATCTTAATGTTTTCGGGAAAAGTGAATTAGGTAAATTACTTTTCTACGACAAGTCTTGTTTTGATACATTTATGTTTAGGAGTTAAGCATTGTAATGTTTTAATGTGGAGATAGTAAACAATGAAGATTGTTAGCGAATTCAGCGTGAAATAATCACAAGAGATTTTTTTACGTTGCCGAAATGTGTCACGTTTGTACGAAAGCGTTGCGATATTTTTGACACGTTTTTGCAAAATTGTAATGCAGTACAAGATAGGTACTGTTTTCAAACTTTACACTAAATACAATCATTTAAAAAGTATATTGTTCTTTTATTGTTTACCTCTATATTTACCAACCGAACGGGTGCAACGAGTAATTCACGAAAAATAATAAAAATGCAAGAAATAAAAATGTGCCGCGCAGCATATTTGCTGACACCAATTTTGTAGAACTTAAGTCAGTGTAAAACAGCCACTCTATTCAAGCGCACCTATACTGTAGAAATACTAATAAACTTACGTAAAATCAACTAGTGTGTTTGAAACTCAAATACTCGACATATGTATGGTGGAAGTGCCGTCAACTAAGCGCCAGACTGTACATAAGAATTTGAATAAAATATGATATTTCATGAATCTTGAAATTTATTTGTTAGTACGAAAAAGTCCTTATACATATATGTCAGTAGGGCAATGTACAAAATATGAGATGACCGCCAAATAATTATGTAACTAGTGTATTATTATAAAGCGAAAGAGCTCTGCTCACCCCTCTGGGATAAGTACAGGCGTCATGTGCGTGTGTGTGCGTGTGCGTGTATTTGTGTGTCTGTGCTGTGTGTAACAGTAGATACGCTCTCTTGAAACTGTTTAGGTATTGTCGTAAAGCTTCGATCATGAACGTAGGATAACTACAAGATAATAAATTGAGCCTTTATCTGCAAGTTTGTCGAATATTGTTTAATATGGTGTAATTTTTGGACTGGATTTATTCTCGCCAAGACAAAAGTAATGATCCAACATAGGGTATTGTATGGGCAAATCTGGGACCTAAAAACCTTTTTAGGCGTCCGCGGTACAGGTTTCACATACCTAGTGCGGGCCCGCTGCATATCGCTCATGCGAAAAAACTGTCCGAGTGCGTGTTCAAGTCACCCTGTAGATTTCCACGGAATTACTAGAGATTATGAGATGAGGAACTTGTCATGTTTCTTATTATCACAAAGAACTCTAAGAATCTTAAAAAAAAACTAGAAATATAAATAATGTTCATGTGTGATACTGATAAGGTACATCACGCCTATCATGTTGATACTACGTTCTAGGTTGTATGTTCGAAAAATAGTTATAACAAATAATTTTGTATATTCTTTACTTTTTGGAAAAACGTATTTTACAATAAGTCTTGATTTGTATTCCATTGGTGGCGTTAGTTTTCCCCGAAGCGCCTTGCAGGAGGGACGCCTTCATTGAATCACGACAAGGCATTTAGGCGAAAATCCCAGAGATAATTATAGCCGGGTCAGGTCCACCGTACCACCCGCTGATATCTGATAAGAGCGAATAAAACAAAAGCGTTGGCGGCGCGCGAATTTATTTCCATTCATAAGCACGTCGGATCAGTTCGTTCGTTAATCAGTGGTTAGACTCTGTGCCGTTTAGTTCCATGCGAGGCCGGGCCCGGAAGCGAACAGTTTGAATTTCGAACGAGTTTTTCTTTTTTTTGAGTAAAAAGTTTTTAGGTGAGTTGCATGAAATGAGTTATGATTTTTTTTTATTTATTAGGCACACCAGCCAGCATACATACATGACAAAGCTTTTTAAAAAATGTGAGTTAGGGCAGCGATTTTGCCAATTCAAGCATTTGTAGACTACTTGTATGAAAACTAAGACATTTTTGGGAGTACTTATATGGAAACAACTTAGAAATTAACGTAATATTTTAATGTGGTGATAATGTAGATCTTATTATTAGAATCATTTTATTAAATTAGGTAATCATTTTTAGATCTTGGAAATTAATTTCGATTTATTTTACAAATCACGAATTAAGTTTGAAACTTACGAATTAATTATATATTAAACGGGTCAAATCGCGATTATTTATTAGGTAAAACG
Source organism: Yponomeuta sedellus (assembly GCA_934045075.1). NCBI lineage: Eukaryota > Metazoa > Arthropoda > Insecta > Lepidoptera > Yponomeutidae > Yponomeuta > Yponomeuta sedellus. Next base: position 22,042,836 of record OW203730.1, read on the forward strand.
TAATTACCTTATTTCCCGACGTTTCGGCAGCGTTACAGTTGCCGTGGTCTCGGGTAGACTTATAATACGAATTAAGTTCTTTATTTTATGTTTATTTTGTACTATAAGTTATAAATACAATGTGATAAAAACTATTGATGGTGTTTTGCGACAGCTGTAGCTGCCTCATTACAGGCAGGTAATGAGGCAGCTATAGTTATTCAATGAATTAATCCTGTAGAGATCTGCGGTAAATACTTAGGGCCAGTTTCTAAATTGAGAATTTCGCTAAGCAAATAGGTAGGTGATGTATTCTCGGTGTTTGTTGGTCAGTGTTCGGTGTTTGGATTTTTGGAAGATGGCTTATTGGCTTTTGAGGCAATTATTATATAGATATTTTATTATACAATAGACTCAGATATTCAGACTCGCATTGAAATTGAAAAATGTGCCTGGCCCAAAAGGTTTGTAATCTCTGATCTGTCAAAAAATTATAACTGTCAGAATCCTGCGGAATGAAAAATCAGACTGTAGTGCTGTCTCTTCGAAATTCCTAGAAAAGGGTGTGACAGAACGTTCCTTAAGTATATAGTTAGCGAAATTTTCAAATCCGAAACTGGCTCTTAGATACAAGAAATGACATTTACCTAAATATTTTTTTCTGACTCTGTGCAATCTTTATTTATGTACTTATCTTAGATACTAAAATAATACTTTTATTATCTTTGTATGATAAAGTACATAAAATGAGGTCGAAAGGTTGTCTGGAAAAAATTGCTTTTAACAATAAGGCCGCCAATCGTACTATGTGCATACATATATAACCTCACGCCTGCATCCCAGAGGAGTAGGCAGAGACCGGGGACTGCCACTTGCCACGATCCTGACAGATAACCTTTGCTTCATCAACGTTCCCGGTACGCACGCTCCACTCTGGCAGACTACTATGTTCCTAATACATTCGTGTTAGTGTCGAGATAGTTTTGAAGTGTTTCTTTAAAAAAAGCTAGCGTATTCGATAGCTATTGATAATTTTAAAAACCTATTTAGAGGCTAAAAATTCCACCCATGCCGGGATTTGAACCCGCGACCTCTGGCTATCCGTGCCAGCACTTTTTCCAACTGAGCTAATGGGCGACTCACGGTCGCGGGTTCAAATCCCGGCATGGGTGGAATTTTTAGCCTCTAAATAGGTTTTTAAAATTATCAATAGCTATCGAACACGCTAGGTTGTTTTAAAGAAACACCTTAGGCCTTTAAGTAACTCGGTATGAGTTTCAGAAATCCAAATAGGTACCCGATCCAACATCAACCACTTAAATTGATTCGGGGACCGCACCTAATCATTAATGATTTCCTTAGTCACTTTCTAATTACAGTTTTCCGGTCTTTTATTTTCTTAGATAAATATACTGAGAGGTAGTTTCAGTTTTCCAGTAGATAGTATTCTGTAAGTAGATATGTGAAATGAAACAATATTGGTTGCATTTGGATTTTGCTTTATTGCTTGAGGTAGCAGGTGTTCTTGTTCTGTTAAATTAGCGGTTAACCGTGATTTTACATAAAACATTTACATAAGCAAGTAATTGCCGAATTCTTCATTTTAATTACCTTTGTAACGGTGCAAACCTCTTTACACCATTTTTTTGATATTTCTTCAATTCTGTCTATCAAAATTTTAAATTAGGACATTTTTAAGATTTCCTTGGCTTTTTGCTATTACCTGCTTATTCCGTTTCTTCTTTCACTCCAGAACTTTACATTTCATGTAGACCCGACATACATTTTCCCTTACCTGCTTATTCCGTTTCTTCTTCCACTCCAGACACGTAATGAAACTCTAGTAAATTGTCAGTCATTGTCTAATTATTCAATAAATACATTGAAATAAATGCTTTGTCAGCCGCTCAGGGACATTTTTGATACAAAGTGCAGTGCGGAATGCTGCCAGTATCATGGGTACCTTTGGGTCGGATATTGTCTCGAGGCAGTTTATTTGATTCAGTGGCTTGTTTTTCATTTATTTACTGCTTTGGCTATTTGGAAGTAACATTTGTGAATGAGTTTGTACCTTGGTAAGTGTTGTGTGATATCGTAGCAAATTCATGTTTGTTTTATGTTTAATGTTCTTTTATAGAGTTCTTATATAGAGTTTAATTTACTTTCGTATTTTAAATTTCTTTCCAAAGAAAAATAAGACAATTCAAATTCCCCTCTTATCAGTAGCGACGACTAGTCAAAAGACTTTCACCAAAAACCAAAACAGTATAAGTTCTATAACATCTTCAATTATTCCGTTAACAGTTTCATATGTGAAACGCAATTCTTGATGTAACACAGAAAATCTAAGTACTTTTTACATTTTGTGTCAATAATGACGATAGCAACGAAAAAGTCTTTATCTGTCGCAGCAGAGTCACTGTCGTGAACTAACAAAACATGAGGTCAAAAAGAGCAACCCTGCGGGAGTCAGGCGCGTGATGATGCAACTAGATAACGTCTTACGTAGGATGCGTATACAGACACACCGGACAAATGCGTATAGAGGCACTATTTGATTGTTGTTCCCTCCGCCAATCCGGTGGATCCGCGGTGGGCACGCGTGGTGTAGCACACATTTGATGTTTAGTGGACTGTATTTTGTAGGGGCTAATGTTGAATCGAAACCGAGATTTAATTTTTTAGTCTATAGGCCATACTCCGGGGTCGAAATCCGGATTGGTGGAGGATTGCAAGACTAGTGGCTGGTCTTTCTATCAGAAGTTTTCAAGCCGCCCTAAGGCTTGGCTCTGACTTGGCTTAACGACTGCCATCTATCGATGGCAGCCGGCACCAACTGTTTAACGTGCCTTGCGAAGCACGGCACAGTTTATAATTTATTTATAATCATAATTTTAACGAAGCAAGTTTCACGGCTATTCAGTTTCATGCATTCATTTCATTGCACAAAAACTTGAAAAGATTTGTTTTGTAAAGTAATTTGGGCTTAAAGAAGCCCTGGGGCGTTAACCAATGCAAAATAAGTCATAAATCTTTCTCTAGAAATTATTTTTGCTAAAAGTATTTTCTGTTCTCGTCGTCAGCTAAATAGAGTTTTTAGAATTATCGAAAATTTTATGTTTTCACATTATAAATTATGATAATTAAACATGCTGATGAAGAGTTCCATCCATAAATAGCCTGAATTAACAAACTATAGTGACCAATGATGTGCAACTGGAACCTCGAGAATGATGCTAAACAATTAAGCGCAGATTTTTCTGAATGTGGGAATCGCGGCCGATTATACCGGATTCTTAATAAACGATTGGCATGTTCAATTGACTGGCAGCATAATGATATGACGTTACGCATTGTTTACAATCAGAGGAGAGCGTGTGCAACTCTCACTCTCTCGCACAGCAGATGTAGGCGGTGGTGGACGAAGAAAGTAGATTTTGTTACTCAGCCCTTGTAACATTCATTCATATCAAGTAACATTCCACGCGATACACAGCGGCACTAGGTAAAACCAGTATCGCGGACGCCCAAACTAGTTTCTTCAAAATCTACTTAAAATTTAAAGACAAACATGCAATTGTAGTATTTATTTATTTTATTTCTCTCGTTACAAAATATAATTAGGTTTTACAATACAGTAAGTAAGTGCAATTTTAGAATAGTAGGTACGTAGGTCAACGAAGAGTCCAATTCCACTGATTCGTTTACTTTCGTTCGCTTGCATTCATTCATTCGGCTGGTCTGTACGTGGCTTTACAGGGGGTTTAGTATAACTTGCTGGTGATTTTTTGCCTTATCGGTAAAGTGAACCTAACTTAGCGTTTGACCGTGTCCTATAGTCAAACCTGCTTGTGGACTAGGTTATGGCCACCCATAGGACGTACTGATAAAATAATTCAATGTCGCTCAGCGTGCTATGGAACGGGCTATGCTCGGAGTTTCTACGCTGGATCACACACATCAGAAATGTAGTTCGCTAAATAACTTAGGTTGTGACGGTGCAAACCTCTTCACACCATTTTTATTTCTTTTTCCATCTATCATTTTCAAATATTTAAATTATGGACGTCACACATTCTTCGATTTCCCTCATTTTTCACCACTACTACTTTACCCTTTGACCAGATCTGACTTTTTACCTGTTTATCCGTTTTTTTATCCAGTTTTTCTATTTTAATATTACTAAGTACATATTAATCTACAAATAAAAGCACACCTAAACTCGTTCTTTATTATTAAATATAAAAGTTATAAAACGTTCCAAGGTAATTGCCCTTATGCCAGCCCATACACTGCCACTTCAACTTAAGCTTATTCATTTTAAATGCATTAAATCATTTATTATGCATTTATTTATTCATTCATTCATCATGATCAACCCAGTATGCCCCCACTGAGGGGCACGGGTCTCTTTCCTAAGGAAGCGATAGGCCAAACTTCACCACGGGGGCCAGGTTTGGTTGGTGGAGGCTTGCAAGACTAGACATTGGCCCCCATGCGCCCCAACGAGGAGGTGCGCCGCCCTCCTCTAATCCCATTGGACCACACAACAATGGGATGGAGGGGGCGGCGCGTTGGGGCGTGTGGTGGCCAAGGGGTTCGCACTTGGCCACTATGCGCTCCAACGAAGAGATGCGGCGTTCCCTCGGCCCGTCGTTCGGTCCGATGCGATGGGGCAGGGGCGCCGCCGAAGGAGTGCCCGAAAGGGCGCCCGCAGACGGGGTCGCGGAAGTGTGCGTAAGCGTCCCCGTGGCCCCGTCCTTTGCGGTGCGGAGGAACACCCCAGGAGTTTTAGTCGGTATAACGCCCTTTTCAGGGCGGGGAGTCCGACATAACCACTGTGCTCCCCCGAGCCGGTGGTACCCGTAATTGGGGTTTCTCCTGGGTGAAAAAAAAAAAAGGCTTGCAAGACTAACTGGTCTTGCTGGCAGAAGTTTTCAAGCCGCCCTAATTCCTCTGACTTGGCTAACGATTGCCATCTATCGACGGCAGCCGGCACCAGCTGCTTAACGTGCCTTGCCAAGCGCGGAACCGCTCGGAAAAATGCCACTAGCGTTAGTCATAGACGGTCACCCATCCATGCACTGAACGCATCCAATGTTGCTTCACCTTTGTGATCGTTTAAGATTACTCAGGCAGCCTGGGCTACGAGCGAAACTTAACATTATTAAAATGAAGTGGTTAACGTGGCAATGGGCTGGTCACAACCGCCAAAAAAACACTGTCGCTGGGGTGACCAAGAACTGAAAAATGCAATGTAGGACGCTCGCTAGCTCGCTGGACCTACGATCTGAAGCAGATTACTGCCAGCGGCTGGCTGAGGATGGCCGAGGAACAACCGAGGACAGAAAGAAACGCTGTGCCCTAGTGAAGGTTAAACCAAAAGTTTAAAAGTAACTGTTATTAAGTGTTATTTATTTTGCATCGTCCGAAAAATAAACAGGTGTTGCATCATTGACTTAATATATTGCACGGGCTAGCGGGCTGCTCATTTTATGTGCGTTTTATTTATTGAATAAAAACTCTGATACCTACCTACATAATTAATTCAGACAAAAAAACGACTTGTTTAGAGTTTTTTGTCCTATAGTGTAATTCCAATTTTGTGTTACAATTAATAAACGTATTAGATGTATAGCGTGATTTTAAAATCTTTAGCAATATTTTGTGGGAAGGTTCTTTTAATTTTTATTTTCATCTAGTGTGTGTGAAGGTGCCACCTGACGCTACATCGATATCAACCTTTGTATGTCCCCACTGCTGGGGCACGGTCTCTTCCTGCATCGCAGGAAGGTTAGGCCGTACTCCAACATGGAGGCCAAGCCCGTGTTGGTGGAGGATTAAGAAATAAGAAATAAGAAATAAGAAAGTTGGATAAAGGAGGATTGTAAGACAACGGCGGGCCTTACTGCCAGGAGTTATCAAGCCGCCCATATGGCTTAACGACTGTCATTACATGACAGCCGGCACCAACAGCTTAACGTGCCTTGCTAAGCACAGAAGCCCTCGGAAAAATGTCACTAGCGGTAGTCACGGGACCGTCACCCATCCTGCACCTGACCGCGCCTGTTGTTGCTTTACTTAAGTGATTGATTCCAATCACTCGGTTCGAAATGAAATGAAACTAGCCCAGGTTTTATGCAGAGTAGCCCAAAAACTAGGGCTTAATGAACGCAAGTCAAACTATAGGTGACCATTTCAAAATCTAGATTATTTTGGAGAAAAAATTGACATAAAACTCCAAACCGTTCAACTAGACAACGAGCGCTTCAAGATGACGAGACGATCGATCTATATATAGGTTTTTTCGATTCTTATTACGTTTTGTTCCGATTATCTTCGTTTACGCTTCTTCTTTTCTTCTTCTTCAGGCTATATTATTCCACTGCTGGACATAGCCCTCCCGTAATGAGCGCCATAGCGCAAGGTTGAGCCATCGTAGGGGGTAGGGCATCCAATCCCGCAGCATTTTTGTGATCTCGGTATTTGCGGGATTGATATTTCTCAATCCCGCGGGATCTCGGTATTGGCGGGATCCCGCAAGTGTGTATGTGGTACATTAAATTGTATATTAGTAAATATAGTGTAAGGATTGAAGGATACAAAAGAAATAAAAAACAACATAGCTTTATTAGTTTTAATTATCAAATCAAGCAAGAAGTACGATTATAATGACATATTATTTTTTTTGGAAATGTTTTCGTAAGATACATAATGTATCATCTGCCAGGCTGCTGCGAATATGTGAAGCTAAATATCCGGCAGCTGAAAAAGCCCTCTCGGCTTCTACACTAGTGGGCGGAATGCATTTAAGTGCATTGTATGACAAAGATAAATATTTGCCTAGTGTACCTCCAGATTCATACAAAGTCATCTCTTTTTTTATGATGGAGTCAATAGAATTGATTTGGTAGGAGGGTGTTTCTTTGCTGCAGATCAGTCCCGCAAATCCCGCGGGATCCCGCGCATGTAATCCCGCATTGTGCGGGACTGAAAAATGATGCGGGATCTCGGAATAACGAGATCTCGGAATACCGGGATTGGATGCCCTAGTAGGGGGTAATGCTCATAATCCCCACGCTGGGCATGCGTTTACGCTTAAGTGCAGTAATTTTGGGTAACAAAAAAATATGTCGCGAAATTTTTTTTAAACCTAGCGTCTTATGGTTAAAAATCATGGTTAGAACGTTGGCTCAAAATACTTTAAGGGAAATTCAAAGTCATGCAAATTACTTCAGCCAGATGTCACTGCCTGTACGTAATACAGAGAATGTTGTAAAGAGGTTCGAAATTTCACTGATGCCGGTGAGTCGCCCATTAGCTCAGTTGGTAAGAGCGCTGGCACGGATAGCCAGAGGTCGCGGGTTCGAATCCCGGCATGGGTGGAATTTTCAGCCTATAAATAGGTTTTTTAAAATCATCCTGTATTTGTCTTCCCAGGCGATAAAAAATATAAAAATAAGAACATGTCTGACTTTATTTTGGTATCAGACACTCCGCGTGCCAAAAATATAACATCAATTTAGGTATCGAAATTACTAGCAAATTTATTCAGAATAATTTTAAATAAATTACAGATAATTTACGCAGTGATAGTTGCAAACCAATTTTATCTAAACATTAAACATGAAAAAATACGGTGTACCATGGAGTCAAAAAGTCCGCCAGGTCCAGGTTGGTGGAGGATTGTATGACATTGGGACTTACTGTCAGAAGTTATCAAGCCGCCGACAAGGCCTCTGACATGGCTTAACGACTGCCATTACATGACAGCCGGCTACAACGGCTTAACGTGCCTTGCGAAGCACGGAAGCGCTCGGAAATAATGCTATTAGCGGTATTCACGAGACGGTCACCCATCCAACACCTGACCACGTCTGCTGTAGCTTAACTCAAGTGATTGATTCCAATCACTCGGTTCGACTAGGCCACGAGCGCTTCGTATAGATAACTCGGAAAAATATATTTTAGATATTAGAAGATAAATAATCGCATTAAAAATAAATGCTTTTTCTCCACCAGTTATCAACCCTTGTATGTCCCCACTGCTGGGGCACGGGTCTCTTCCTGCATCGCAGGAAGGTTAGGCCATACTCCACCACGGGGGCCAAGTCCGGGTTGGTGGAGGATTGTAAGACAGTGGCGGGCCTTACTGTCAGAAGTTATCAAGCCGCCCATAAGGCCTCTGACATGGCTTAACGACTGCCATTATATGACAACCGGCACCAACGGCTTAACGTGCCTTGCGAAGCACGGAAGCGCTCGGAAAAATGCCACTAGCGGTAGTCACGGGACGCTCACCCATCCCGTACCTGACCGCGCCTGTTGTTGCTTAACCAAGTGATTGATTCCAATCACTCGGTTCGCCTAGGCCACGAGCGCTTTCTCCACCAGTAATACTGTTAAATTTTTTACTAACTTATAAAAATTTTATTCTAGGCACGCGGGTTATAAAAGTTCCATACGTGACGCCTTATAATGTGTGATGTAAAAAAATATTGGCCTTTTGCATCTACGTAATGAGATGATTTATACAGCTGCGTCCCTTCACCCACCTAGTGATCACTCACGCTTGGGTGAAGGGACCACTCGGATGCTGTAGTGCCTGGGACATGGTTTTATAGATATGTGATGTAGCATTGATAATATTTTAATTATCTCGGAAAGTATTTATTAAAACACGGATCCACTAACACACCTTAGAGTCCTTAATCTGTGGTTGAGTCTCTTCCTTGTAAAATTTCTATCACAGACTATTTATTGAGCGTTTTTAGGAGTTGTGTTGTTATAAATACGCCGAGTTCAATAAAACTATGTAGTTATATCTAATTTTTTTTTGTTATTGCATATTAATCGACAAATAACAAAAACAAATGGCGTTACAGTTTTTTTCTGAGGTATGGTTTCAGTATAATGACATCCCATTAATATAATCTTTATAAAAGTTAATTACAATCTTTAAAAAAGCAATAGTTGTTAATTTTTTTTATACGTATATAAAACTAGGAACTTAAAAATTATTATCAATAATATTCGCCAGACCTCAGGATTTACTGGTCGATTTGGTATTGTAAATTATTATTGTAACCTTATATATATTATTGTAACCTGTGTAGCTTCGTGAAACATGTCCCACGGGTTAAAGCGGGGGTTAAGTCCTAAGTTATCAGGCAAAATAACAATTACTTACAAATCTTGTTTATTTTTTCAGGTACAAAATGAGACTGAACGGCCTGGCGATGAAGGATAAAAGCTTACACACCGCCACACTGGACGACGCCATGTTGGAAACAGGTGAGACTGGCTGAATTTGTCAAATAAAAACAAAAAATATAAAACATATTAAAACTTTTTGCTCAAGACAAAGTTGCTAGATTTTGAAACTTACATTTGTCAAAAAAGTTGATAACATTCCGAAACTCCTTAGTCATAGAAAAGTGTAGCACGTTTGAAAAATTGTTGATTTAAAAAAAAGTAAACCTCCAATGTGTGTATCTGAGGTATACGTACCTACAGCGCCACTACAATTCAGAAAAATAACAGGCATATTATGTACTAAATTTATTTTATTTAAAATTGACTTGCTTAAAAATAAACGTGTTAAAACTATCGCGGGTTCGAATCAGTACATACAACCCCGGCAACGACTTTATATTCTAAAGCTACGAAAATTTATGAATTTAAAGCAAAGCATGACAATGGTTGTTGTTTGCCTGAATTTGGTAGTCTATAAAGCAATACAATGTTATTCCAGGGGTAACGCTAGACAATAAAGTGTTCACAATCTACCGAATTTAGTCGCAAGCTGAATTGAACCTGACTAAGTTCGATTAACCCCATTTAACAGTCCTACCATGACCGAACAAATTCATTTCCCAAAAGCTCATGATGTCGCCGTCTTCAATAAACATTAGCTCAATAGTTCTATTTTTAAGATCTACCTATACTGCCGATGTTATGTTCCAATGACGACACGATTAAAAAATCCCGCCATATTGCGGCATTAACGACTTAGGTCGGCTTTTGCAGAGTTTTGCAGAGGCTAAGTAATAATCAAGTAGACGAATACAGAGATAAACTATTAAATAGCTGATTGACGGGTTTTTATTCAAAGCAACACAAAAACTGCGACTTAATTAATGTTACAAGTTAAACTAGGTGTCTATTTTAAAATCTAGATCATTTTAGAGGAATAATGGACAGAACACCTCCAAAGCAGTCTTTTCAAAGTCCTTAGTTAACAGAGTTAACACAATTATATTAAAGATTATCTGTAAGAGATCACTTTTAGTGATAAGGCCGCCGTCTGTATTCTTAGGTTAAGAAATATCTGTGTAATTTCCTTATTTATGTACAACTAGCACACCCAGCGAACTTCGTACCGCCTAACAGTCGATTCTTTAATTTTTTTTTTATTTTTCTCTCCGTAAGAACCATCCTCGTACTTCAAGGAATATTCTAAAAAAAGAATTAGCGATATCGGTTCAGTTGCTCTTGAGATTTGCGTTTACCAACACTTTCAGCGATTCATTTTTACATTATAGATAAAGTGTTCTCTATCTATTTATCTATCTATATCAAATTTAATGTCGAGCAAATCTAATTTTAATTCCTGATATCTTTGTCATCTAAATCATCTTTGCACAAATTATAACTAGTAGACCTTTAAGCACATAGTGTTCTTTGTACCTTTTCGAACCGCGTTTCTAGCAAGATTATTATATCATCGGATCTTATTCTATAAACGTATTTAATTCAATGCCCCATAAAGGATGGAACTTTTGCCAGCCCAGGGCCTCAATCCTGAAAACAAAAATTTACGATTATTTCTAGTATTTAAGCTGTGCTGGCTACCTAAAGTTTAAAAGTTAGTGATATTTTTAAGCTTTATAGCACGGTAGTGCGCCGGGCATCCTTCGCCCTCGCCTAATACGATTGATAGGTAGTAGAAATGTGAAATGATTCTTGACAGTAACACATATTCTGCCGTCGCACGGAGAAAGGCCGTAACTCAGTTGAAACTGGTTTAGAGTAAATTAACGTTTTATTTGAAGTGAAGTCTCGAACATTAATATTTAATTTAAGCCGATGATAGTAGTTTTAAAATTTGTATAAAAGTATGTTTATATTTTGTGGTCTTTGTTTTGTTTTCGTATAGACTAGCCTTTTTCACAATTTGCAAATTTCCCTTTCACTTTAGTAAACAAAAATATTACGTGATATAATGTTAAGCAGGAAAGCCCTAATTCTAATAATATTAGACCTCTAGGGCGCAACTGATAGATTCGGAGGGCGAACTTTCTGCATGCACCCGTACAAATATTAACATGAAAAGCCGCAACTTGGAAATTACAACTTTCCACTTTAACATACCAAAACAATATATTAAGGTTTGTTGTTATTTAAAAATTCCTTAGATTCAATTACGGCTTTTAATACTATTTAAACTTTATTTATTATGTGAAAAGCCGTAACAATCAAATTGCGGCTTTTCATTTTAAAATTCAAGCGATTTTTGTTGGAGGATGGCTTTTTACGCCCTGCTATTTTCGCCTAGAGAAAGAGATAGACCTTATTACATAGACCAAAAGATAGATTTTTCTTTGCTGATTCCAAATCTGTACTTAACTAAATTTTGTCAAAATCTTGAGTTACGGCCTTTCTCCGTACGACGGCAGTATTATAATGAACTAAAAGGGAAAGCCGTCACGGTTAAGTTAACTTTACAAGTTAACAGTTAATAGGCGACCAACTTATAAAAGGCAAACTTCTCACTTTCGTTTGTTATAGTAGTTCTAAAAATCTATTTAGAATCTAAAAATTCCACCCATGCCGGGATTCGAACCCGCGACCTCTGGCTATCCGTGCCAGCGCTCTTTCCAACTGAGTGAAACAGCTAGTTTTTTCTACCTGGAAACGAAACCCATACAACTGGCTACGTTTTCGTACAAATGGGCGACTCACCGGCATCAGTGAAATTTCGAACCTCTTTATTACACTATTATCTGTATTAATATATCTGTATTACCTACGGACAGGCAGCGACATCTGGCTGAAGTAAATTGCATTACTTACAGTCCCGAGTACCTACTTTGCAGTTAGGTTTTTACATCGGAATGATATCGCTGTAACCACATGATTACACTATTTTTTATTTTACGTAATACAGAGAATAGTGTAAAGAGTTGGCACGGATAGCCAGAGGTCGCGGGTTCGAATCCCGGCATGGGTGGAATTTTTTAGCCTCTAAATAGGTTTTTAAAATTGTCCCTAGCACGGGTTAGTGCATTAAAAATAAAAAATAGTATAATATAGTAGTTCTGCAGAGCAGATAAAAAACCCCTCCTACGGAACCCTAGACTGCTCGTGATTCAATACCTACTTGGCCGGATTTTATAAACTAACTTTCAATCCCGCAAAATAACGCGCAAATTTCTAATAAAGTTATAACAATTCGTTACTTTATCAGCGATTACGTCAATCGTATGTTCTACAAAACAATGACTTCATCTAATTCCCTCTGCACGACAACAGTAAATTATATCAAAATAATCTAAGCCTTATCACGCTAAAAATAGTGTTTACTTCCTTCCCCTTAATCAACACGCTATAATATGAGTTATTAACTCACATGTTTGACTATCTTATTACCACCCGCGGGTTTTATAATGCCTGTATAAGTATTGACAAGATTGCACTGCACCTACGCTTTATTACAGTCTATTAGACTTTGGCTTTGGTTGTTATAAACGCTTCTTAATTGTGATTTTCCCTGGTAATTTTGTATTACCAATAATAAAGTTTTTACTTTATTGACAGAATCTTCTTCTTCAGACTATATTAGTCCACTGCTGGACATAGCCCTCCCCTAATGAGCGCAAAGTTGTGCCATCATTAGGGGGTAATGCCCATAATCCCCACGCTGGGCATGCGGGTTGGGAATCGCAGTTTAAAGGAATTGTACTGCAGGGGGCGCTGCTGCCCACCCTCCGGACATTGACATTGACAGAATGGAAGCTTTTAAATACTTTTTCTCAAATTTAAATTACAAAAATATTGGCGAAAATACATTGTCGTATGCGTAAAGTAGGTTCAGAAGAAAAGCTACATCTGTATCTAAGGTACTCGTAGGTACTGACTGAAAATCAGCGCTGAAGGTTTGTCCATCAGCATATTGCTGCGTCAGTTGCTGCTATAACAGCAGTGACAGCAACAGTTTTTCTTCCCTATGTTTAGTAATATGTTTTAAGTTTGTTTTGTAACTGTGGCGTGTGCACTGTTTCTATAATAAATGTTTTGTCGTCTTCTTCTTACGTATCGTGGGTCTCTAAGATAGGCAGAATATTTTTTATTATACACAGAAAATATATATTTAATAATGTGGATATCGTCAATATTGTCTGAATGCACATTACATTAGTATTAGAAAGAATGGCACTAACATGACGATAAACGTGTACCTACATGCTTTTTTATACATGGAGTTACAAAAATTTCCGAATCAGTGGCGTAGCATTACCATGGAAAAGTTATGGAAAATTGTGGGAATGCCGAAAGAGTAGAGTAACAAAGAATAACCACTTACATGAGACTATAATAATAATATTGGCCTTTTTTTGCATCTACTTAATGAGATGATTTATACAGCGTCCAGTGGTATCTTCACTCACACTAGATGGGTGAAGGGACCACTCCGACGCTGTAGTGCCTGGGTCATGGTTTTATAGATGGTGTAGGCTTGCCCAGCACCTATACCATCCTGACAGCTTAGTCGGCCTAGCCCACAGGAAAGACTAGTCAATACGTGCGGAGCCAACCAACCAACATGAGACTATAAAGTAATAAAAACGGCGTGAAACTGTTCGCAACATATGTAAAGCCCAGAGCATAATAATCATAAATAAAATAAAATAATTAAATACAAATATAATTTTATCCATCATCCGACAATACAAATTTATCTATATCTTTTACATGGTAGATCATGAAAACGTGAATTGGATAAAAAGAGAAGCCACCAAACACAGGTTAGAGACAAGCCAAGTAGGTACTTGGCATGCTTAAGTCATGGCAATGTGCATCGAATTGTCATAATAAACTAAGAATTCAGGGCAGTAACACAGCGTAATACGTTAGATGTATGTTTTTCAGGAAAAACCCAATCACGTCTAGTAAACAAGCCCGAATGAAAACAGGGATTGCTATAGATAAGATACTGCTTAAATACATTAAATATTTGTCGCCTTAATTATACTATAACCAGCAATGTGGGATTCCCTAATTGCCTTGAAAACAAACCGATTCAGCAGGAGTTGATATCAACCCTTGTATGTCCCCACAGCTGGGGTACGGTTCTTTCCCTCGCAAGAAGATTAGCCCATACTCTACCACGGGGGCCAAGTCCGGGTTGGTGGAGGATTGTAATACAGTGCCGGAGCTTACTGTCAGAAATTATCGAGCCGCCCATAAGGCCTCTGACATGGCTTAACGACTGCCATTACATGACAGCCAGCACCAACGGCTAAACGTGCCTTGCGAAGCACGTAAGAGCTCGGAAAAAATGCCACAATGATAGATCATTGTATGAATGGTTTTATTGGTTAAAGACCTGCCTCGTTTGTCTAGCGATAACGCGTTTGACTACCGAACCAGAGGTCATGAGTTCGATTCCCGCGGAAGTAGCTTGTGCAAATGTTCTAAGTCTAAGGTGATATCAAAGGCGATAACATCCTTGCCTAGTTACCATAGCACAGGGTATCCTAGTTTGAGAACAGGAGAAGGAGATTGGTTTGGGTGAAAGTTATTATTATTAACGTTGTGTCTCCCTCCGCAGGTTTTGGCATGTACAACATAGCCAACATGCTCCTGAGCGGCCTGATCCTCATGGGCATGATCATGGAAACGCTCGGCCTGAGCTACGTCATCCCAGCCGCACAGTGCGACCTGCAACTCACGCTCAGCCAGAAAGGCTGGCTGGCTGCAATCCCTTTTGTTGGTAAGATCTTGACCTCCTTTTCAAACTGAGATAAAAATCATGTTAAGCAAGAAATATATTATAGATAAAGAACATTTTATTGTACATAAAAATTGACATATATATTATATTCTTTTTATTGTACTAACCCGTGCTAAGAACAATTTTAAAAACCTATTTAGAGGCTTAAAATCCACCCATGCCTGGATTCGAACCCGCGACCTCTGGCTATCGGTGCCAGCGCTCTATCCAACTGAGTTAATGGGCGACTCACCGGCATCAGTGAAATTTCGAACCTCTTTACAATATTCTCTGTATTACGTAGGTCGCGGTCGTACCAGAGTTCGTGGGTTCAAGACACGGCATGGGTGGAATTTTTAGCCTCTAAATAGGTTTTTAAAGAAGTATATTACCAAAAAAAATATAGTTTATGCTTTTATACGCACGTAAGCATATTTTGCTCATCTTGGAAATTTCGGATAGCCGATTGATTTGTTGAAGAAGAAGAAGGAGAAGATTGATTTGTTTGAGATAAGCACTGGCACGGTATGCTAAAGGAGCGGTTGGAATGCCGTTTCGGCCCGGACATTTATTTTCTACGTGAAGTTTATTTATTAAGTCGTTATAAAGCACGAGATCAGATGCAAATTGTCACGAGATTCATGTTACAAAAACTATTAAAAAACCACAAACTATTCCCTGTGACATACCCTGACCTTGCCTCTAATTACCCACTGATGTTGCTAAGAGCACCTTTTTTAACTAAGGTAGCATTCAGTTTCTCACTGTTGGGCGAAATCATCCCCTTTAACTCCCCATTCCTCCATATCATCAGCCATCTTGGACGTTTGCGGTAACCATGTAGCGTGTCACCTACCCAGTAGAAAGTGCCTATCTGTCGGGCCTCATAAGACTTACGTGGCTTGCCCAAATCCATAAGATTCCACGATATTACGTAAATTCTCTACGAGTCCATAGAGACTTATCCGATTTTAAGTGTCTAATACCTTCCATATTTTGACAATTAGGAAACGCCAAAATGGATACTCCAAGAAGATGCAGCTCTGCTCGTGCAGTCAAGTTCTTCATCTCTGATCTAATAGTCTTTCTGCAGCCATCATCCTGACGTCGCACATGTGGGGCTGGCTGGCTGACACGCGCGGGCGCCGCCCAATCATGCTGCTGTCTATGGCCACGTCCGTGGTGCTATCGATACTTAGCAGCTTCTCGCCGAACCTCGCGGTCTTCGCTACACTTCAGTTCTTCGCCTGTGTGTTGTGAGTAGAGACTTATTTTGATCTGTGGCGAGCATATTTCAATTCTGCGCGGGCGCTGCATACTCCGTTTTTTCTGCATCGCATACTATATGAGGTCCGACGAACAACAATCGGACCGGCCGTCCCCAGGCATAGGATCTGCCTGTCGGGAAATTTCAATTCTTGGTTGAGGAGTAATATAACTTTCCCATGAATAGAGCCCATTACCGCCGCCGGCCGGTTTATTCCTCTAAGAAGCCTCTTTTAGTTTGCTTAAAGATCATTGTGTGTATTAAATCCACTGCTGCTAGACAGTTTCTATCTTTTACTCACAAACCAATCCTACTTATACTTACTAAAAAGCTAACATTTTGAAATCACTTCAATAGTAAATTAAATCATAAAAGCAACTAATAAAGCAATAACGTAATTTTTTGTCAGTTGCATGAGATGTGCCCCAGAGCGAGAGTCCAAGCAACGGTCTCCTAAGCGCCATCCTAACTCCCAAATAATGGCCTTGCCCTGCACTCCCAAAGCCAGTGGCACCAAATTATCATTACTCATGGGCTGATGTAAGGCCCGCCACTCTCTTACAATCCTCCACCAACCCGGACTTGGCCCCGTGATGGAGTATGGCCTAACCTTCCTGCGATGCAGGATGAGACCTGTGCCCCAGCAGTGGGCACATACAAGGGTTCATAACGAACGATGGGCTGACTACATTACTTAAATGCGGTAGCTCCTCGTCAGGGACATTGGGTTTTAATAAAAGATGTCTTTAAAGGGCCTTTATAAAAGACTTGTTGTCCTGAGCGGCGACTTCAAAGTCTTCCCATGCCGTGACGTTAGTATTTACGTCTCTAACGCCACTAAATGGCGGCAGGTGATTTTTGGACGCCCAGTCTATCACAATTGCCACTATCACCAATTAAATTGAAATATTACTTTCTTTCTAGCATTTCTGGCCCCTCCGGAGTGGTGTATGCTTACCTGGGCGAGTTTAACAGCATCCAGCACCGAGACAAGATGGTCGCCTTCGGAGCGGCCTTCGTCGGCATCGGGACTGTGCTGTTACCTTGTAAGTTCATGTTAAATCCATGTTTACATACTAGTCATTATGGGTTACATGTTTAGTCTACTCGTTTGAGTACGAACTATCTGTACGAACAGGTAGCAAGCAATACTACGGAAAACCCTCCATTTTAGTATTCCAAATGTTTTAGGAACCATGATACTTTTTTGCTTTTTTTTTTGTAATAAGCATTTTATTTAAATTATGTCTTCCTTGACCGATTTTGCGTATTTTTAATCAACTTCAATAACAACAATAACAAGAGGAGGTTTTCTGTTCGGACATATATATATATATATATATATATATATATATAACAATATATATATTATATATATTGTTATAATATGTATACTTTGTATATAAGTATGAAGCGCTCGTGGCCTAGGCGAACCGAGTGATTGGAATCAATCACTTGGTTAAGCAACAACAGGCGCGGTCAGGTACAGGATGGGTGAGCGTCCCGTGACTACCGCTAGTGGCATTTTTCTGAGAGCTTCCGTGCTTTGCAAGACACGTTAAGCCGTTGGTGCCGGCTGTCATATAATGGCAGTCGTTAAGCCATGTCAGAGGCCCTATGGGCGGCTTGATAACTTCTGACAGTAAGGCCCGCCACTGTCTTACAAACCTCCACCAACCCGGACTGGGCCCCCGTGGTGGAGTATGGCCTAACCTTCCTGCGATGCAGGAAGAGACCCGTGCCCCAGCAGTGGGGACATACAAGGGTTGATAACGATGTATACTTTATATGTGCCCTGCCAGATGTTCGAATTTATTTCTTTGTTTTATCGACATTATGAGCACAACCACACTGCGGTGCTGAATACTTTCAGCGCCACCTAGTGTTAAGATTGGCGAACTCGTTTCTGTGTATTGCGTCTTTTGAAGGCGGTTTTTGTTTTTATTGAATTGTTCTTAATAATAACCACTATTTTCTCTTTCTTTCCAGGCATATCATGGCTGATCCTGCCCCTTGAATTCGCCTTCCCCATTCCCTTCCTCGGGATCTCCTACAGGCCTTGGCGTCTCCTCGTGGTGGCCTGCACCATCCCGTACGCTGTCGCTTGTATTTGCCTGCTCTTTGCACCTGAAAGTCCCAAGTTCCTCAACGCTACTGGACAATATGACAGATGCTTAAAACTCCTGAGGAAGATGAACGCTGTGAACAAAAAAGTGGATCTGAACGACTATCCGGTAAGCACTTATACTCATAATCTACCAATAAGTATTTACTATATATTGATGTATTCTTACATTTTTATATTATTTCGCTTTCTTCCTCAAATATGTAAATATTATGTAGATTATCTCGTCTAAATTTTCAAAAAGTAAATAACTATTAGCTATATTATGATGTAGAAACAAGTCAAATCTCAAATCTAAAGCTGAGAGAAAAATATAAAATATATTATTGCAATAACCTATTTACTATTGGTCTCGACCAACTAAATAGTTTGATGCAAAAATAACATCTTTTTTATTTTTCACTTAGCTGAGATTAATCTTTTCTCTACCGTCTCTACATTATTTTCTCTTTGACCAACATCCAGCCTCCACTGCCAAATTCGTTCAATTTGATAACCCAATATTTAAATAAAATAAATAAATGAATGAATGAACGAACGAACGAACGAACGAACGAACGAACGAACGAACGAACGAACGAACGAACGAACGAACGAACGAACGAACGAACGAATGAATGAATGAATGAATGAATGAATGAATGAATGAATGAATGAATGAATGAATAAATAAATAACTTACACACACCACAACACTTGTCCTGGTCCCAAACTATGATGCCCTGAGCTATCGTAACGCAAGTACATCACAAACAATTCATCTATACTAAGACCATTTAGACAGTATTCCTCCCGAAAAACCTCATATACCAACATCAAGAGACCGTATCACTTAAAAGAATGACAAATGCAAATTGACTCCAAAAAGCACAACACATCATCCCCTTTACGTTTCCAGGTGAAATCCCTCAACGTAGATCCGTCCCAGACGGAAGGATCGACTAAGACTGGCGTGATGTCAGTTTTTATCTCCATGCGGGACCAGACAGTGCCGCTCTTCAAGACACCCTTGTTGATCTGGACATGCCTGGCCTGCTTCGTGCAACTCGGGATTATGGCTACGTAAGTAAAACATCCCGCGGGTGTCGTAAAAGGCGACTAAGGGACACAAACCGGGGGGTGGGCAGCAGCACCCCCTGCAGTACAATTCCACCAAACTGCGATCTCCAACCCGCATGCCCAGCGCGGGGATTATGGGCATTACCCCCCAATGATGGCACAACCTTGCGCTCATTAAGGGAGGGCTATGTCCAGCAGTGGACAAATATAGCCTGAAGAAGAAGAAGTAATACATGGCAAACTCTGGTGTCTGCCTAACTCTTTGCTATACCGGCCGGCGTGAGATTGTGTACACATGAAACCCATGCGTGTCTCCCTCCCTGGCGGTAGACAGACATGAATTTCATTACTTAGAGCAAGTTTGAATGGTGCTAACTAACGCCACCAATGGAAAAAACTATAACTTACTACTTGACACTGCAAAACTTGTTTTGCCTTATTAACATTATTAATTCTCAGACCTACCCAGAAATTTAAGGGAAAATTCATAAAGTTCGATGAAACCTTTTTGGAGGAGTTCGATAGCAAACACTTGTGACGCGAGTTTTTTGTATATTAGCGTGTTTTATTAAACATTTTTTTTTGCATTAGAATACTCCCTCTACGATTAGAAAGTAGTAAAGAACAAGTTATCTTCTTCAGCACTACGTTCAATGCAAAAAGTAAAAATCGTAAATCTCAATAATACTTAGCTATTTTTAGAACAGTTTTTTTGGTGCTATGTTCTAAGTACGTTATAAGATTAATATGACCTTACACATGAGTCTTACACCATGGCTTCATCTCATGCTCACGGTTACTTGATCTTTTGCAATTGCTACACCCACGCCAAAGAGAGTCACTTAAATAAAGTTTTTTTTTGTTCCAGTGCTAACGGATTCTACGTCTGGTTTCCGACCATCCTAAACGCGCTGGCCAACCACCAAGGAGATGAAACTAGCATCTGCGACGTCTTTGGCTCCATGAACGCTACTTCTGAATATTCCGTAAGTTAAAGTTTATCCGTAGTGACCTCCAGGTTATAATTATTTTATTTGCAGACTGAACAGTGTCTGCTGTCGTCCTTAGACCCTCTCAATGCCCTCGTCTTTCTTTCCTCCATGGTTACCTAATTGTGACAAAAAAAAACATCTATTTAAAAAAAATACCGTTGCTATCGAACCAAAACTCATTGTTTGTCCTCAGATTTGCGACGACTCAGTAAACACGTCTACCTTTCAACGCGCCATTTTGGTGGGTCTCGTCTTCTGCTCCGTTTACTTGATCGTGGGGACTATCGTCAACCTGGTCGGCAAGAAGATCATATTGGTGACCATCCTTTGCGTGTCCGGACTTTGTGGCATTGCTTCCAGTCTGGTCTACAACCAGACTCTGGCTGTGATCTTCTTCGCGATCTTCCA
Source organism: Yponomeuta sedellus (assembly GCA_934045075.1). Taxonomy (NCBI): domain Eukaryota; kingdom Metazoa; phylum Arthropoda; class Insecta; order Lepidoptera; family Yponomeutidae; genus Yponomeuta; species Yponomeuta sedellus. The sequence continues at coordinate 22,063,661 of OW203730.1, forward strand.
AATGTCTGGCGCCTGCATTGGGTTGCTGACGGCGGTCGTGGTTGAGATATTCCCTACAAAGCTTAGGTGAGTTACGGTAGTTGCTGTTGGTATTTGTAGTGACTTGGGCCTTCTTCTTACTTAAATCATTGAAAATAATAGTTAATAATGTTGACAATGCACGCATGAGTACATTCTAACAATGGCATTGTCTTGTAAATTATTAAGGTCGTCTTTGGTCTTCATAGACATTAATAGTTTAGACAAACATTAATAGAGCTTTTATCATAAATACACATAAAATGTCAAAAGAGGAATTAAAGAATTTACAATATAAATATAATCTTTTACGCAGTTTCCAGAATGTGTTCAATAACTTAACTCATTGTTAAAAAAAAGTTCTGTACCTACCTTTTGATCTCTGATATCGCTTTTGACTCTCTTGATTGCCCATCTCAAGTTACAGCGGCAAGTGGAGAACCATTCATTGCTAAGAGTTATACCGAATTTGTACACAGAGCCATGGCGGTATGTCTGTCGCTGATGATGGGAAGAGTCGGCTCAGTCGTGGGGTCGAATGTCATCGGACTTCTACTACAGTCTCAGTGTGGAGTCGCCTTCTATCTTTTCGGAGGATTGCTTATCGGTGAGGAGGTTTTAGTATTAACAATTGGTACTGGGCGACTGACTGGATGAGAATAACCAAGGTCAGAAAAAGTAGTGTACTTTGGGTATGACAAGCAGTGGATGATTACGGACTCATTGATCGATCGAAGCGCAAATATCGTATCTGATACTTTTGGATATAGCAGATAAGATATTTGCACTAAACACGGCAGGAAAGTGAGTGGAGAATTACTAATAGGGTCAGTTAATTTTGTCTTTCTAAAACTAGTTTTTAGTCGTCTGGATTATGGTAAGACAAATATCCTTCTCAAATTAATAAAGAATAAGAAACACATATTTATGTTATAACCGTATCTATACTAATAAAATGGTTCCTAAAGGTTCCTCATCCCTCCAACAGAAAAAAATGGGAAACACATGTCAAAATGAAGCGAAGCGCTCGAGGTCTAGTGCAACTGAGTGATTGGTATCAATCACTCGGGTAAAACAACAACAGGCGCGGTCAGGTGCTGGATGGGTGACCGTCCCATGACTACCGCTCTAGTGACTTTTTTCCCAGCTTCCGTGCGTCACAAGGCACGTTAAGCCATGTCAGAGGCCTTATGGGCGGCTTGATAATTTCTGACAGTAAGGCCCGCGACTGCCTTACAATCTACCACTAACCCGGACTTGGCCCCGGTGGTGAAATATGTGGCCTAACCTTCCTGCGATGCAGGTAGAGAACCGTGCCCCAGCAGTGGGGACATTCAAGGGTTGCTATCGTATGCTCGTATTCTCTTCAACTTTTTAGGAGGTAGTGAGATTTTAATAAGAACTTCGTTTAAGCTAAATGTGCCCTTAAGCCATGTCATTCTGACTCTTAAGCACGTAATAACAAGCCCTATTTTCCACTAAATCCAGTGTGCTCCTTGCTCTGCCTGACGCTACCCGGGAAGAAGGACAAAGCTCCAGTTGAGAAGCCAGCGATAATGGAGCCCACCTACTACTTGACCCACGAGCCTGCATGATTTCCTCCAAATGGAAACTAACCCTGAATCCGGTACAAAAGAGTAAATTTACTCCAAATGTGGTGGAGAAACAATATTGAGCAATGCGAAGATGTTACGGGATGTTTAGGTAGGATTAAGTTGGCATATGTGGGTGATCTTTGAAGTATCGACGATTTTTGGTAGAGAGCTAGACGGTGAATAAAGACGAATGTAATGTGAACACTCGCAGCAATAAATATTGTGAATGTAAATGCCAAAGAATTTCTTAATGAATCGCGATTCTTTATAAGGCAAAACTTAAATTAGTTACCTTCTACCTAATAAATAATCGCGATAAGACTCGTTTACATCCAACAACGTAAATGCCAAACTTAATTACTGAATCTCCCTGTGATGTTGTGGTGTAATTATTATTTGTTCTAGTCATAATTAATTGCGACATAATTTAGGTAAACTCCTATAACCTGTGAAGGTAAAAATTACTCTTAATTTTCTAAAACTGCGATATTTAGTAAAAAAAAAAACCATTGGAAAAAAAATTGAACCGCGAATAGTAACTTTTCCAAATAGGTACCTGGCCTGCAAAACTAAGTATCACACTTTTAAAATTACAATAACTTTTTAAGTGCACAAGATATGCTTTAGAAATAAAAAGAAGTCGAAAAAGAGTTTAATTTTGTGTATTAAGTCTCCATATTAGGTGACATTCTTTAAGACATTACTGAAAAAAACCTCAATGTTTTTGGGGTAAAAACAAAATTAAAACTTTAGGTGTGAATTTAAAAAGTTATAGGTGGTGTCTTATGCCAGGGCTTAGGAGATTAATGACATTTAATTCATAGACGATCCGGGTACCCAGTACAGTACTTCGTACCCAACGACATTATACGAGTAGGTATTACAACTAAATAGGTGGTTGCGGTGTAAAGCAAGGAAAGAAGAATTAGATCCCAGTAACGGCATCCCAGATCTCGGATCAGAGTACGAATTTTTGCCATATCTGAATATCGGTAAATAAAATATGTATAAATGCGATTCCACTTCAGTGACGTTTCATGAACATCGTATTTACTATTTTCAATGCAGAGATAAAAATGATATAGTATTTCTTAATGATTTGCGATACTCATACATAGTTAATAAATAAGGTAATTACGTTTTACCTAATAAATAATCGCGATTAGATCCGTTTCATATATAAATTACAATGATATGATTGTTGTGTTTTTTTTTTAAATACGATCAACAAATTAATGCACAACCTAGGATAATAAGGACTCGTCAAAAATATTTTAACCATTTTTATCATTGATTTGTTTACATCCAGGAAAAGCCAATCTGGTATGGAGTATACTGTAGCCTATACCTGCTGCCGGATTCTGAATGCAAAATTCGAACGTTACTTAAGTATTTACGTAATGAAATTCTCAATTCAGAAACCGGCCTTAAGTAACCTAGTCGGTCTCTTATGAGAAGAAATCAAGTAAGTTGTTAATAATTTATGAATAATTATGATTTATTTGTGAATTAAAACGCTTGTTAGAAACGATAAGCTCAAATTCTAAATTGTAATTATCATATTAACATATTTCGGCACTATAAGGTCTGTTAGTTAAGTATAAAATATTGTATTTAGAAACATTTTCCGTAATTAGTGACTGTTTGTTGCCACAATAAAGTAAAATAAAAATTAAATAAATAAAAGTTAATACGGACATAACTCAACAACGTATAAAATCGTCTCATTACGTAGAAATACAACGTATAAATCAAGCGACAAAGTTTCTTTTATGATTGTGAAAGTACGCTACGCTATAGAAGATTGTGCTGTGTTTTAGTTAGTAAGTACTTAGATGAAGTGAATAAGTAAGAAGCGTTATTTAAGTAGATAGGTAGTTATGTCAATGAATTGTAACTAAGGTGTTTCACACTGAATTGTGCTTTAGAATAAGTAGTTTTTAAATTAAATGTGAAAATACTGTTGGAGTAGCTGATGAATAATATTAACTTTTTTAAATAATAAAATTATATTTTAAAAAAAAATAATTTATCTAAAGCACTAAACGTTATTAATTTGGTTCCGGACTCACTTACTATATTTATTGATGGAATAAATATAGTAAGTGACCAGGGTTTCGCTCGAGTCAGTGAATCCGGAACTAAGATTGTAATATTGTTTAGTTGTTTTTCCGCAAAGGAAATCAGAATGTCGTACAATAAAAGCGGTACGTACAATCCCAACCGAGAAAATTAAATGTAAAACTCATTTTAGATTTATTTTCAGTGTAAGTAGTTTAGTAGGTGAAATCAAACGAATATAAATATACCTTTGTGATTACAATTCTAATCTCAATTTTTTTCCTCCTAGATGACAATATATTTCACTATAATCAATACTTACCCACCTATTTGAGTCCCCGATATAGATAGATGAATAGAGAACTTTTTATTGTACATAAAAAAGGATTACAAAGATATTTCTTAACCAAAGATTACGGCAGCGGACTTATATATACCTAAATTATTTGGCACGTCTTTAGAGTTTGGGTATACGTCTAGTCTGGCGTCAGTCAATTCCATCAGTCTGGTTAGACTGACGGCAGACTGATTGTCTATTCAGTGGCCTGATGGACCAGACCGGCGCATATTCGAATAGTTTGATGCTTCATCACTCTTACGTCAATCCAAGCTTGATCGAGGTCACGGGCTGAACTGACGCCAGACTGAACGTGTAAACTCCAACTTCTTCTTCTTCAGGCTATATTATTTCACTGCTGGGCATAGCCCTCCTCTAATGAGCGTCATAGCGCAAGGTTGTGCCATCATTGGGGGTAATGCCCATAATCCCCACGCTGGGCATGCAAGTTGGGGATCGCAGTTTCCTGGATTTGTACTGCAGGGGGCGCTGCTGCCCACCCTCCGGTTTGTATCCCTTAGTCGGCTTTTACGACAACCGCTGGAAGAATTTGGGTTGGTGCTATTCTCTAGGCAAACACCACTATTTTTTTAAGTCATAAGGTTGTCTAGTTGATAAGAATAGGGTATGATGGTGGGACTGACATTGTCGCACTAGGACAAAAGTCCCGAAATAAATAAAGATATAAAAATAATAATTCATAGACTATTTTTTATACTGCGTTTGGAGTGTTTAGAGGAAACGTGTTTTTTAAAAAAAACCTCATATTTTTTAAACTTTACCAAGAAACGATAAGTATCTTTTAAATTGTTAAATCGATAAGTTGATTGCGCGAACTTAATATCGGTTGAATTTAGTCTGGGTCAAGTCAATGTTCCCGAATTTCCATAAAACCTTGCTTTATGTTGTCTGTAAGTGGTCTACCTTTAGTGATAAGGCCGCCGTCTATATTGTTAGATTAAAGAATAAATCATATTAAATAGAAACTTCCACAGTCTTGAATAGAGTAGACTAGACTTGAATTCTACAAAAAAGTCCCATTATGACATTTCAAAGCGAGCGAAATTTATTAGCAAATTTGGGCTACGACTTTGTGAGAATACATGAAACTGATTTTTATGCCACAAATGAATATTTTGCGTCTACGCTTTCAATTCGCATGGGCGAGAATCGGCTCCCTGGTCTAAAACTAGGATGTGCTGGGAGAACTAGGCAAGGGCATCACAAACATGGAAATACACCAAGTGTAGGTGAGTGAATTTCAACAACTATGATTTATTACCTAATTTTGTTGGAAAAGTTTGTTTCTATTTTTTTTAATATAATACTTTATTGGTAAGCAAGAGATACGTATTCAGGTGCATAAAATAATAGAGAAATTTATTTATTCCTGAAAAATTTAAATATAATGTCGACACCAGAATTGGTACGACACCAAAATTGATATGTGACACCAAAATTAGAAATATTGACACCAGAATTTATTTCTGTTACCGAAATTAGAAAGTCTTGACACCAAACTTTTTTTACTGAACCAAATCAAAAGAAGATAATGATAAAAATCTTATTTAAAGTGAATAAATGTGTTATTAAAAAATAACATAATGAGATCAATAAAAAAATAACAATCAACAAATACAACTTTCTTATTTTGCCATGTCTTGTTAATTCTACAGTTTTTAATTTACATGAATTGCAATCACCTCCTCTAACCTCAATCATCATCATTTTTATTTTTATAAAGTGAATATTTTTTTTCATAAAAGAACACCATAATGAGTTCAATAAAAAAACAACACTCAACAAATATAGCTTTCTTATTTTTCTGTCTTGTTCTATAGTTCTAAATTCTACAGTTTTTAATTTAATTGCACTAACCTCCTCTAACCTTCATCATCATGATAATTTTTATTACTAATTTCCTAATATGCTAGGTTGACATAATTATGTAATGAGATCAATTTTAAAAATTAACTATCAACTTAATAAACTTTCTTACTATTCCAAGTCTTCTCAATTAATTCTTAAGTCTGTAAATTAAAAAACATTCAAATCATCTTCGCTTTCATCACCGTTAAGATCATTTTTATAATTTTTATAAGCTGTTTCATTTTCTTCTATACTCTTCCTTGCATTCATAATGTAATAGTATTTCACTATTGATATTATCAAAAAAGAAACATTTTGAATTGGGATTCGGTCAGTCTACCATACTAATCAAATCATGCGAAGGCCGGTTAGTTTAATTTGGTTTGCGGTTTTCAAAATAAATTGTTTAGAAGCTGGAAATCTATATATTTGTGGTAGGTGAACATTGGAACGGGCATGTGTTATTGACGATTAATGTGTCGAACTTGTAAGTGACAGAAAAACCCTTATTGTTTCGAATTCTTCCTGAACATTTGTCTCAGTTGGCTATTCATAACAGCCCATATGCTTCCCATGGCAGCATCGAATTGTGTCATAAAGACAGACTGGCTCAACACAAGATAACGAACGCATTGCCAAGCCGTTGGTAGAACTCTTCGTCCAAAACAAATTGGTGAACTTTCATTGATCCAGGGAAAGGTTTAAGATTTTCTGGTAGAAGCTCATCTTTCTGAATGACTTCATGTTCTTGAACAATTTCAACTTTAACCTCTGTGATGACTGTTCTCAATCTTTGGACACGGCTGTCGATATCTGTAATATCTTCTCCAAAGGCAACTAGCCGATCTGCTGATCTTTTGAGCCCTCCGCCGATACCATCAGGTGCACCTTTTCTGTGCCCACATTTGCAGTAGTGCCATACCACACATGTCAAGCTAGGAAGATCGATTTTTAATTGAGGTATTAGGTAGAAAACTTTTTTGTTACTGTATTGTGCTGACGGAGCATTCTTAGTGCAGAATCACATATCATCACTCTCAATCTACTCGTATGTATAAACCTTGGTGTTCCACAGGTAAGAAACGTAATATACTGTACTTCCAAATCGAGTCATCTTATTATGGTTCTGTTTTCGTTTGTATTTGAGGCACGTAACTCTAAAAACTAATTTTGGTGTAACTAAGCAATTTTGGTGATTGGTAAAATACCACCAAAATTGCACCACTAAAATTAGAATCTTGTTGAAAATGTTTATTTAAAAAAAACTTCTAAGAATACACTATTTATATTTGTATAATTTTGGAAAAATACCAAACCTTTTTCCTATAAATTTAAATTACTACACCGACTTAGTCATAAAACGTTTTTAAAATATTACACCAAAATTGCAGGTTTTTTGTCCGATTGCTACGAAAAGACTTACTTACGTTTTTGGCGAGAAATCACAACGGGATGGCACATGTTTATCAATGCTGCGCGTGGGTGCCTGAGTGCTTAGTGCGAGTTTTTTAACTACTCGATCGCGTTAACGTAAACTCATATTTCTATGGCATCGAGGAAGCGCCACCTAGCGACAAGTATGGAAATTAAAATTGCTGAGTGCGAGTTGTAATGGTTTACGTTGAGAAGTGAACACGTTTACCAGCCAAAACACGAATAAGCGCGAGTGCGAGTTGTACTGTGACAGCGTTTTGCCAGAACGGTTAACTTACTCATACTCACTACTCAATGCTCGATTAACGCGGTAGTAAAGTCATTCGATTGGATCTGTCAAACTCGCACTAAGCACTCTGACTAAACGAAGTGAATGTTGGTAGCTTCGTCCATCTAGGTTTATTCTATACCAGCCACATAATGATTCCATAATTCCCACCAAAATTTAAAATTTCGCGCGTCCTTTTCGATTTTCTCAAGAATAAAGTATTGCCCTAAATATAAAATAAGAGTGGGTCGTTGTCCGATTTTTCGACGACGAAACGCAACCGTTTTTTCTGGAACGAAAACAGGTCCTCGAAACGGTCCTCGTTCGCAACTGGTTTCATTGTAGGCGCAGAGGACGGTCAAACGAGTGCGAACGAGACGAAATCACGAAACATCGGAAAAAATAAGTTGTTTTACACGATATTCGACTGTATACTCATAGACATAAAGATTACTTTATTGTATCACAGACCAAAACGAACGGAACGAGCAAGGAGCCGACGACGATGTCGCAATGATCTCATTACGTTCTAGACTCTATTAATATGGCACTAAAGGACATATCCGCGTTAAACAATCTAAGGACTGGTCTCGCGACAAACAAACGCTAGCACTGCTTTAGAGTCGCTGGCACTGCTTTAGAATGAAACGTAAAACGGTCCTATCGTCGCGGAACACAAAACGGTCTTATAAAACGGTTCGTCTTAGCAACGATCACGCCTAATATAAAAGCAAAACTGTCATTAGATAGAAAAACAAATACAGAATATAAATAAAATTAGTAATTTCTAGTAAACTAGTGTAGTTTCGTTTAAGTGGTGGTCATCCCCAGAAAAATAGATTGTGGACGCGCCACCAAACTTAGAATTATGCTAAATGACAATTTTTTTTTTCACTACCAAAATGTTATTTACTAAAATATTGACGGCTTGATGAAGATAGGTACGGCTTCTGTCTTAAAATAAATATAACTTTATTGTACGTTTAGTTAAAGATATGATTTTCAGCCGCGCCGCCTAAATATCATGCTTGAGAAAATCACTCAGGTACATGATTTGCACAAGTCAAGTACCTACAGAAGAATGCAGTGGGAATCTAACCATCAACCTACGTTTTGACACTCAAGCGTGTTAACTGCTAGGCTAATGAGCCAGTCAACAAAAAAATTACATTTATACATATTTCTCCTCTGTTATACGAGTATACAATTAAGTGTTCTCTATCACTGTTGACGCTTTTCTTGTTTTCGGCACGTCATGCCGGCCATGTCGTAAAACTACTTGTTGCGTTGCGCAGACCGATGCGCAATAGACGAAAAATTCTAGTTCGACACTCGAGACTTGCGACTCTCTGTCTTGCAAGTCGAGTCGTAGCACAAACGAGGCGACTCGCTGCATTTCTGAAAATACCGCATGAAACTGCCGTGGAGCTGCAGGTGACAGTTTCCGTTTTCAGGCCGCCCTACAGCACGGAAGTTAAAGGTATCCACTTCCGGGAAAGCTTGGAAGGAGGCTAGGAAAATTTCAGTGTTGTGGGCGGCGAGACTAGGCGACCAGAAGTATAAGGCGCCGGCTGAATCAGCTACTTCGCGCCAATGCGATGCGGCCGGGCGCATGCGTGCGGTATTGATTTTCCCAACCCTCGTTTTCGTTTGATGTTTGGGTAAAAAGCTCAGCTAAGTATGTTGTGGATGGAGAATGGAGATTTCCTGCTACGCGTAGATACTGACACGGTCTTAGATCCTGAAATTGACTGATAGGTGGCGCAGTTTTCCAAATGTATTTATGAAATATTTATAAGCTATACTGCGTGTTAGAAGACGTTACTTTACCGTGTTGACATTTTGTACGTTATTTCTTATAATTACACAAACACGTTTACCAATTAGTACCTATGACTAAAACGTAAGGCAGTGTATGAAAGGGGACCATCCTTACTCTACCTATAAGCATGGACAAGCCGAGTAGAATTTTCCAGTTTTCTAAGAAACTGCCTGCACTTTCTGGCACCCTAGTACTTCGGATGTCTAGAAAACCTGTCGGGAAAGAAAAACTCGGCGGTCGCTTTCCCGAGACAATGAAAATAAACTTTTTGTTCTTTTATTTTACGAGTACTGCGTAGGATTTGGTACAATAGATTCGTTTTAGATGCCACTTGTCCTGTTATTTTCTCAACTGCAGTGCGCTTCTATTTAGAGGTAAGACATTGCGAGTATCCGCCATTTTCGTGAAAACTACCAGGCGCACAGAAAGCTTGAGGGAGTGACTCGGTTTTTCGACAAGTACGAGTGGAACGTGCAATAGAAAATAGACCAGGATAGGTGTTCAGTTCATTCATCAAAATCTTTTCGTTTACTGCACTCGTGTAAATAAGCAGAAATTTTGAACACGTAGTAATTTGTTAGTAGACTGTATCAAGCTCACTGAAAGTTAATTGATAATTCAATTCAATTTATTTATTTCAGACAAATAGTCCATATTTACATTTTAAATCACAATATTTGTGGTCTTATATCTATGTTAATGTAATATAATACAAATTAACGAAGAAAGTGATTATTAATTTTAAAACAATCACCCTCCCCGCTGGGCGACTACACTGTGAGGGCAATATTGCGCTGCCACCACGCTGCCACCCAGTGCCTTAAGAATGGATTGTCCACCTTGGCTGTAATAACCTTCAGGAAACTATGTCCGATGACGTTATGATATAAACGACATTGCCTTCTAAGGTAGATTAGGGAAAGACTCTTCAATCAAAAGCAATTTCTGCTTTAATCATCTTGATGTAATACGGCCGTCGCAACAGGTGATTCAGGAAAGGTGATAGCAGGTTTTTAGGGTTCCGTAAGACAAGCAATTTCTGCTTTAATCATCTTGATGTAATACGGCCGTCGCAACACGTGATTCAGGAAAGGTGATAGCGGGTTTTTAGGGTTGCGTAGAACGAGTTCCCTTATAGCTTCGCCATGTCTGCCCGTCATTCGTTGTACGCGGCTTAGTACAAAGACTATAAGTACTAGAAATCTGAAATTTGGCGTATAATCACGCTGACAATTTTTTTTTTCTTTTTAATTTTTGAAAAAATACAGCGAGTTTAGCAATGTAATTTTTAGATTTAAGGATCCCTTTGTGAAATATAAAATCCTAAAGCACAAAAATTTGTTATAGAGTAGGGCGTCCCTTCTTTGGAAGAGAGGATACCTGACTCAACGGCAGAGGTTAGAAATGTGAAAACAAATGGACAAAGTAAAGTGATGCCTGAGGCATTTAATGGGCATATAGTGGAAAGTAAAAGGAAAACTATCACGGCTAAGTAGGCTTTACAAGTTAACGAATATGGCTACCAACTTATAAAAAGAAAAGTTCGTACAAATTTCATAGAAAACTACTTGGATGAAGTTGTTAGTCGTACAAAAACGCTCTATCTACGGAATCCTACAATGCGCATGACCAGACACGCACTTGGCACATTTTTTGTAATACTATTCAATAGAGATGATATCGATTCATAATCGACATAATCTCATCATCTCAATCAAATTCAAGTGCACAGATAACATTTTTCTTAGTCCCTGATTTAAGTGGATCAAAAATTCAAAACTGAAAGAACCGAGATGATTCAAATAAGTTGAACACCGAAATCTATTATATTCTTTTCAATGCACAAACCCGTGCCAAGGACAATTATAAAAACCGATTCAGATGCTAAAAATTCCACCTAAGCCGGGACTCGAACCCGCGACCTCTGGCTAACCGTGCCAGAGCCAGTTTTTATCACGGAAATCTAATTCCGAAACGGCTTCACCGATTTATATGAAAAAAATTACGGCCTCGGTGGCGCAGCGGTTTGGTACGCTGACTGTGCAACCGAAGGTCTCGGGTTCGATCCCCGACCGGGTCAGACTAGGAAACAAACTTTTCTAGTTTGTCACGGGTCTTGGACGTTATCTATGTATTTATTGTATTAAATATATCGTCGAGTTAGCACCTATAACACAAGTCATTTAGTTGTACTTAGTATAGGGCTAGCGGGATCTGTGTAAAATGTCCATCTTCAAAAAAAAAAAGAAAAAAAAAAATGTATTTGGTAAGTCTGAGAATAGGTTGTAGGCTAAGTAGGTAATGAATAGCAATAGAATGTAATGGACGTATAGGGGAAAGTAAAAGTTGTTATTTTGTTTTTACGGTAATATAATTATGAATGTATTAAAAAGTTAAAATTACTTTGCTAAATTCCGCCAAAAATCCCACAAACACCATGCGGTTAGTTAATGCACCACCCTCCCTCCCACTTTTTCAAGCAGAAGCAAGACACGAACACACCACCACCAACACCAATACTTGTGTGAGAAAACACGCGACGCGTTTCGCCTCTAACACGAGGCATCCTCAGGCTCCCAAATGCAAATGCTGTTATAGATTTCCGCAAAGTAACGCCTGATTCTATACAATCATGAATGTATTCTGCATCTGCATATAAAACTCGCATAGCAAAGAGGGAACGGAGGAATGTAAAGGGGTAATCTATTCCTCTATTCGCAGCTTCAACACTTCTTTTATTGTCCCACAGTCTATTGACAGAATATTTATATGAAACGCCCATAATCATTTTCAAACATCACCTAAAATAGTTTTACTGCATTACTGACGATCATGTATCACGTACAATCCTCCACCAACCCGGACTTGGCCTCCGTGGTGGAGTATGGCCTAACCTTCCTGCGATGCAGCAGTGGGGACTCGTACTATACTCTTAGGAAGAAGAAGAACACGGGAGATTTTGGTGTGTTGTACTTTTGTGCCACTTTATTTATTATACATGTATTTTCCTGCATCGCAAAAGGTTAGGCCATGCTCCAGCATAGGGACCATATCCGGGTTGATGGAGGATTGATTGTAAGACAGTGGCGAGCCTTACTGTCAGAAGTTTTCAAGCCGTCCGTAAGACCTTTTACTTGGCTTCTATCTATATCTATAATCAGCTCACATCAACCCACTGCTGGGCATAGGCCTCCTTTTTATTGCGCCATTCCTCACGGTCCTGTGCTAACCTGATCCATCTCTGACCCGCAACCCTCACGATGTCGTCTGACCATCGTGTCGGTGGTCTGCCTACCAACCTCCTTTCCTCCCTTGGCCACCACTCCGATACTGCCCTGGTCCACCGGCCGTCTTCCCTTCTAGCCAAGTGTCCCGCCCATCTCCACTTTAAGTCTGTGATCCGCTCACCAACGTCTTCGAACTTGGTTCTTCGACGAATTTCTACGTTGGGTACGCGGTCTACAACAAGCGATATGCCCAGCATGGCACGCTCCATCGCTCGGCTTGGCTTGGCTTAACGACGGCCATTACACGACAGCCGGCACCAACGGCTTAACGGGCCTTGCGAAGCACGGAAGCGCTCTGTAAAAAAATGCCACTAGCGGTAGTCACGGGATGGTCACCCATCCAGCACCTGACCGCCTGACCTGTCGATTCCAATCACTCGGTTCCAATTTCATTAGGTATATTCACAAGGCCATGAGCGCTTCTTCTTCTTATCTTGGTTCTATTGTACGAGTATGATTGCTGTTTTTATGATTGTATGTACCTAAAAACAGCAGTCATACATAGAACCAAGATTGGATTTACCCAGCTCCGTAGATAATAAGTCCGACGTTCGATCGAACGTAGTGATAGTCTTCGTTATCATCCTGCCCTAGAGCCTGAACTTTGAAGATACAGATAACAGGTTGGGGGCACCTATTCTATCATCCGTAACTTTCCACTGCGTGGATTTTTATATTATGCAATTTGTCACAGTGTAGGCATTTGATACTTAGAATTTCACCCAGATTTTTATTAAGATGTTAGTGCATGTAGTTCCAAATTTGTCTCATCGAAACAACCTACTGCATAATGGTCTAAATTTGAACTTTGAATTAAATTTAACTCACGACTCACGACATCAGTGAAATTTCGAACCTCTTTACAATATTCTCTGTATTACGTATGGGTGAAATTTTTAGCCTCTAAATAGGTTTTTAAATTTGTTCCTTAGCACGGGTTAGTGCATTAAAAATAAAAATAGTGTAACTTTGAATTAAATTGTTTTACATTATAGGTAGGTATTTATTTGTATTCGATATCAACCCTTGTATGTCTTCATTGCTGGTGCACGGGTCTATATTATTTGTATTAGTTTATATTAACTACTACTACTTTAATCTTTAATCTAAGATTTGTTTTCAGTTTGAATTGTATAAGTGTACCTTTCTTTAGTTACTAAAGAAGAAACATTGTTATATTATACTATTTTTATTTTTAATGCACTAACCCGTGCTAAGGACAAATTTAAAAACCTATTTAGAGGCTAAAAATTTCACCCATGCCGGGATTCGAACCCGCAACCTCTGGCTATCCGTGCCAGCGCTCTACCAATTGGGTAGAGCGCTGGCACGGATAGCCAAATTTTTAGCCTCTTTATAGGTTTTTAAACATGTTATATTGTTTAAAAAATATGTTACAGAAATGTTTTCTGTAAAAACGTTGAGGATCAGTTAGCATACATATTGTGCATTGGCGACCTCTGTGGTTTGGTTGGTTTGGTTTTCCCAGCCGGGGTTTGAACCCAGGTCTTGTCTCGTTTTGTGAAGCCGCTGTTTCTGGTTCCCACGACACAAGGTATCATAGTGTAGGGCCAGAAGCAATGTATGTACCTGTATGTAAACATATTTTTTTTCAAATTATCTCAACATAACCACCAACATCTCGCAACCAAAGATACTGAGGGAATCGACAATGTGATAATAATTACGCACAAAGGCTGACTTACTTCAACAGAAATTTCTCCAACAGTTTTAATACAAGTCCAAAAATATTTTTCGTGTGTGTTCCAAATTTGGGACAATATGCGGTAAAAGGTTAAAAGCTTCAATTTCCAACCTACCCTGGTTACGGCCTTGTACAACGCCTATGAAGGCAGACACTTTAACCGTGAGATCATCGGAAATACAAAATCAATAATCATTGGAAATTACCTACTTCAATATTTTATCTTGTAGATGTGTAACTGATTCATGTGGTTGATTATATTTTGACGGCACTGTAGCACAGGGTGCTCCTATATTGTTCGTAACTTTCAAAAAGATTTAAGAGACCGGAAAATAGTTACAATGGATAGCAGTCCAACCTTTACATCGACGCAGTCTGCTTAGTTACGTTAACGTCGTATTTAATGTATGGTGGCTGTCTACTGAGATATATATAATTAAATTACTTCGACACAACTCAATTATAATTTTTAAAATAATATTTTTTTTGATGTATTAAAAAAATATTAAAACATGCAACGGCGTTCTGCTAACAGCACTATATTCCAGTTAATTTGGCACGCTGACTGTAAAACCGAAGGTCTCGGGTTCGATCCCGGGCCGGGTCAAGCTGGGAAACGAACTTTTCCAGTTTGTCTCGGGTCTTGGACGTTATCTATGTATTTATTATTAAATCTATCGTCGAGTTAGCACCTATAACACAAGTCACTTAGTTGTACTAGTATAGGGCTAACGAGATCTGTGTAATATGTCCATGAATATTTATTAATGAGACAGTATGCTATGTATGTTTACGGTTACAACAGGCAAGGATATATAAGCAGAGCTACACCCAGACTGAGTGATACCTGTGGTGATACCTATCTATTATACATTTATTACGTTTTAATTTTTGTTTGATGACACACGCGCTTCTCAGTGGGTTTATTAAGGGTAGATAGTCATTATAGTAGAAATGTAATAAGTTATTTATTACATTTTACACAATTAATTTTTTTATTTATTACTTTAAGGTGCTAAGTTATTAAGGTTCTAAAAATAGTTAAAAAGTTATAATTATTGTATTTAGACAGATAACAACAAAGTTCATTTGTGATAAAAAATATATAGGTATTATTTAATTATTGTGCCCCTCTGAAATTTCGTAGGTAATCCCTAAGGCACAATTGGATACTAACTAGCGCCACCAGGGGAATAAAAGTCGTAACTTATTGTTATAATACGTTTTTCTTTTCAAAAAATAAATATATATTAAAGTCCTAGGATGTTGATACTGCGTTCTAGGCTGCTTGTTCTAAAAATTGTTCTTACAGATAATAAGAATATTATAAAACAAGTTATAATTTTTATTCCATTGGTGGGGCTAGTTAGCGCCTTAATGCAAAAAATTTGCAGAACACTGTTTTACAGGACACCCTGTATACAGATATGCGCTATAACTATGTATGAAGACAGAAAGACTCGATACGATAAGTCGCCCCCCGATTGCAATACATAGTCATAAGACAAATCATTTCCTTATTCCATTTCACGTGTGACCAGTCTATCGAAAACACCCTTCTGGGGATACAAACATTTGTTTACCAATATTTCATTCAGACGGACAACCATTTACAAAAAAATATTACAACCATAAATTTATACAAAAAATATGTAAATGTATTGCAGTAACTATAGGACTCAAGAACTTTTTGTTAAATTTCATGGTTTAAACAGGTTAGACACATATAATATTAAAATAAAAGCAATTTTGACGTTTTTGTGATACATACAGTGTGACAAAAAAAACTAGAAAGGAAATAAAAAAGATAGTTCGAATAGTTTAAATTTAGAACACTGAATTAAAATGGTGGCTACTAATAGCAAAACGGACGCGGTGATCTCCTCGAAATGTTGCTACGAAGACGCATTGGATCTAGCTGGTAAGTTATAAAATACTATTCTTTAATCTAAATAAAAGTACTTACCTAAGTCTCTCTGAGAGAAGACTTCTATCGAGCAATGGCACATACCTAATATAAAACATGTCACTAAGTGTTTACTGATTTACAGCTTTTTTTGAGTTTTAAGTACATTTTCTCAGAAATAACAGGTTCTTCATAATGTTTTGAAATGTGCGCTTATTGCACTGCTTTTTAAATAACGCAAATACTAAAAACCCCTTTTTTTATTTCTATTATAAATACGACAAAATTAAATTTAAATATTTTTATTTATAAAATTTCTTAAATCTTTGTGGCGAGCACATGTCAACTCTGCGCGCGCACTACAAACTCCAATATTCCTGCATTGCGCAATCAAAGTGTTTCAATGACATACAAATATAACGTCCAACTAACAATAGTTGGACCGGCCGTCCCCAGGCATACGATCTGCCTGGCGGGAAATTTCTCTTTATAGTGGAAGAGCACGATCACCCGCTCTTCCCTATAGTGGTGACCCCTGACAGAACACTGTCAACCTTCCTTCGCTCTCGCAGCACTCCACATACATAAGTCTCAAAGCAAGGCCAGCATTCTTCCTTCTCACTTCATCAGTTCCACTACAGTCAACGCACCGACTACTGGGACTAATGGTGGTCTTCCTCCAACCCCTCGGCACGGCAGCCACACAGCAACAGCACACGTACACGTTGCCAGTGGTACAGCAGCCTTCACCGGTTCCTACCACATGCGCGGGCTCCATGGTACTGTCGCCGGTGAAGTGACTCTTAGCCGCCGAACACCCTTAACCGCTAGTCGACTCACTGACTCAGCGTCTCCTGGCACTTGCAGGCTTTAGAGCACAGACTTCGATTCCTATCAGACCTAGCTATGCGTAGCTACGGTCTTGAAAGGGAGTGATGTGGCGAGCACATGTCAACTCTGCGCGCGCACTACAAACTCCAATATTCCTGCATCGCGCAATCAAAGTGTTTCAATGACATACAAATATAACGTCCAACTAACAATAGTTGGACCCAGGCATACGATCTGCCTGGCGGGAAATTTCCCTTTATAGTGGAGGAGCACGATCACCCGCTCTTCCCTATATCTTCGTATTGACTATTTTATTTAATTACAAGACAAATAACATGTTTTAAAACCTATGTCAGAGCCTCCGGTAAACCATCCTACGTAAAAAACACAATCGCACAAATGGTTTTAATTTAGATATAAGTAATTATAGCTTTTCCGTTTATAAACCAGAAAAGCGAAAAAAGATTCTATCAGTATCAAAAAACATAAGAAACCAAAAGTAGTGTATAAATGATAACTCTTTCAGAAATTGCGTGTTAATAACTTTAGACCTATTGTGGTAGCGGCAGATTGTCCGATTGCTGGCTTCACATTCGACGGATCATAGATTTATACTTTGTCATGGATCCTGGTATGTACAGTCGACAGCACATCAACCTTACCGTTTTGGTAGCAAAGTTATCTATAACATAACCGAGTACAGTCTGTTAGTTTTTAGAATATACCTTGAGCTCTAGAGTAGGCCTCGGTTTTCGCCGAAAGCACACGAGTGTAATACTAGTTCCAGAGTGCTTCGTGCGAGTTTGACAGATCCAATCAAATAACTTTACTACCGCGTTAATCGAGCATCGAGTAGTGAGTATGAGTAAGTTAACCGTTCGAACTGGCAAAACGCTGTCACAGTACAACTCGCACTCGCGTTTATTCGTGTTTTGGCTGGTAAACGTGTTCACTTCTCAACGTAAACCATTACAACTCGCACTCAGCAATTTTAATTTCCATACTTGTCGCTAGGTGGCGCTTCCTCGATGCAATAGAAATATGAGTTTACGTTAACGCGATCGAGTAGTTAAAAAACTCGCACTAAGCACTCTGCTCTGTATAAAACTTTTCTTCACTATTTTGAAAAGTTATGTGAAGTTAAGTGTCATAGTAGTTGAAGCGCTCGTGGCCTAGGCGAACCGAGTGATTGGAATCAATCACTTGGTTAAGCAACAACAGGCGCGGTTAGGTACGGGATGGGTGAGCGTCCCGTGACTACCGCTAGTGGCATTTTTCCGTGCACTTCCGTGCTTCGCAAGGCACGTTAAGCCTTTGGTGCCAGCAGTCGTTAAGCCATGTCAGAGGCCTTATGGGCGGCTTGATAACTTCTTACAATCCGAACAGATAAGCCGACCGAACCGACAGTAAGGCCCGCCACTGTCTTACAATCCTCCACCAACCCGGACTTGGCCCCCGTGGTGGAGTATGGCCTAATCTTCCTGCGATGCAGGAAGAGACCCGTGCCCCAGCAGTGGGGGCATACAAGGGTTGATAACGATATTAGTTCCGATATTTTTATGACACGGTTATATCCGATTCTATCCGATAGTAGCCGAGGTATATTCTAAAAGCTAACAAACTGTACATTGCAAGCATGCAAAGGTTGATGTGATCTCGACTGTACCATCGTTGTACTTATAATACTAAAACTGCCTGTATACCGGGGTTGTCAGAACAAAAGCGGCATCTTCTCAGCCATTTCTCCTTCCGTCCCAGGGTTCGGGCGGCATACCTTCGCGATGCTGATAACGTGCTGCCTGCTGATCCTGGCGATGTACCTGGACATCTTCGGCTTCAGCGTGTCACTGCCGGCTGCGGCCTGCGACCTGGGGCTTTCGGCTAGCGAGCAGGCGCTGCTGTCTGCCATACCACTGATAGGTGAGCTGGATGAATCCTGTCTTCGAGAGCAATAGGCTATTTAACAGCGTGTCAATAAAAAGGACATTAATTCGCATTATTTTTCCCTTGCTGTATATGAAAAGGAAGCTAAACTGGATAGCCCAAAGTTCTTAGCTTTTACCTTAGATGAGACTTTCATTCATGATTTTCGTTTTGAAAAGCTTCTCATTCTAAAAGAGCGTATAAGTAAACCAGAAAGGAATTATCGTCGTGTATTATCGTCAACATTGAAGCGTGTAAAAAAATGTCAATTCTGTCAGTGATTTTTGCTTTGACGTTTAGTATTTTCGCAGCACGATTGTAAAAGTAAAATATCCGTGTTTCGCAGGTCTTAAATATGCAAGTGTTCTGTACTGATATACGCCAGCTACCTTCATCGTCTTCCATAATTTATTTTTTTGTAGATAGGATGTCAAAAATATTCAATTATTTGTGTCAATTATGAGTTTTCAAAATTCAGTTAAACAAAAAAACTGGATCACTTTTGCGATCCGAGAACCTGAGAATGGGTTATTCCACTAATCCCCATTGAAAATCCCCATTGATGGGGATTTGTGAACTTTTTGTTCACAAATCCCCATTGCCAATACTAAGATATCACCATTCACAGGTCAGTAAATGTAGCTATTCGAGAACCTGAGAATTGACTTCACGTTTGTTTGTTTCCTGACCAGTGACGTCACAATTCCTGTGCGACGTCATATTGCTCAAGATAGCGTTTTGGCGGCTTATTTTAAAAAAATATTTGTTGCTTATATATTTGCGCGAGTTATACCGCTGGAATGACATTGTACCGCTATTGCTTTGTAGACTACCAAATTGAGACCATTAACAACCATTGTTGTGCTTTTATCGTTCTACTGAAAAACGATGTAAGTATAAGACTCTAGGGCGTAATCGAACTCTTCCGACAAAAAGTCAAGTAAGTTGATCGGTTTAATATGTTTTTTCAAATGTAAATTATCTTTATGGGGTCGTCTTCAGGTGTGATGCTCTCGTCCTACGCCTGGGGTCTCTGCGCCGACACCTTGGGCAGGCGGTCCACCCTGCTTGGCGCCATGACTGTAGGTGTCATCTTGAATCTCGCAGCCAGCATGGCCCCGAACTATACTTCACTAGCCGTCCTCAAATTCTTCTCAGCCGGATTGTAAGTAAAAGTTTACAATCCTCATGCTATTGGCGAAATTATTTAATTTCGTTTCGTTTCTATTTCAATTATACCCTTAAAATAAGCAATATCAGAATAGTATTAGGTAGATCCTTTATATATAAAACAAAGTCGGGTTTTGTCGAACATTTCTAACTCTGGAACGGCTGGATCAATTTTAATTTCATGTCCAGAATAGCAGAATAGATAAATATCTGAAAATGTCAAAAAAAAATATCTGTAAAAATATATGATGAAATCGCCGGCAAAATATAAAAACTGATCAAAATAAACCTGGCTACCTAACTAAAGATTCCTAGCGATTTGGAATCCAGGGTATTTGTTATGTTTGGAGAATTTTTTTCCCAGTTTCTCTCTAAAACCATCTAGATCTTGAAATGGCGATCTTAAATGTAACTTTCTTTAGATCGCAGTTTCTTCGATACTTTGAATAAAAACATTTTGACTTTGATTTTTCAGTACAGCTTCAGCGAATGCGGCGGCTTTCGTGCTTATAGGTGAAACCACACCGAGACGCCATCGGAACCAGTTCATGTTTCTGATGGCCAGTGCCACCATGCTGGTCCAGTTCTTGATTTGCAGTAAGTCTTCATCTAATCTATTCAATTTCATGTTATTAATACCAGCTGGTGCCCGCGACTTCGTCTGCGCAGGATTAGTGTTTCGAAGAGCATATTTTATATTAACGTGGCGTCAAAAAGAACTAACATTATGACATTAAAATTATCACATAAATAATTTTTAAAATATAACAGCCTGACAATATTAACATGTTACAGTCGCACTAAAATAACTCTAGCGGTTTTGGCAACACACGCTGAAATAGCTCGCAGAGGGTAGTTTTTATCGTCATATTTTGAACAATTCACTCATTATTTTTATAAATTGTAGCCTATGTGTTATTCTGATGTATAAGCTATATTATTGTAAAGTTTAATTTAAATGCATTCAGTAGTTTTACGTGAAAGAGTAACAAACAAACATCCATCCATACATTCATCCATACGTTATCAACCCTTGTATGTCCCCACTGCTGGGGCACGGGTCTCTTCCTGCATCGCAGGAAGGTTAGGCCATACTCCACCACGGGGGCCAAGTCCGGGTTGGTGGAGGATTGTAAGACAGTGGCGGGCCTTACTGTCAGAAGTTATCAAGCCGCCCATAAGGCCTCTGACATGGCTTAACGACTGCCATTATATGACAGCCGGCACCAACGGCTTAACGTTATACTTATATTATATTCATCCATACTTATATTATAAACTATGCTACTAATATTATAAACTTTCGCGTTTATAATATTAGTAGCATCAAAGTGCACAACAAAACAAATTAAGACAATGAATTAATTTAAGCCAAACAAAATTATAACACCAAATTAAATTGGTAAAGAGGCCTTATGGGCGGCTTGCTAACATCTGACAGTAAGGCCCGCCACTGTCTTACAATCCTCCGCCAACCCGGCCTTGGCCCCCGTGGTGGAGTACGGCCTAACCTTACTGCGATGCAGAAAAAGGCCCGTGCCCCGACAGTGGGGACGTATAAGGGTTGATATCGAATATTCAATCAGTCTGTACTCGGCCGCAGCTGGACATAAGCCTCCTGTTTGGCAGAAATGGCGGACGTCGTAGCAGGGAAGGAACACGAAGTCAAGGAAACAAATGATCTTGATTTGCAGATTATATTTCTCAAGAATATGAGACAGCGAATGCAGGGTGTTTATGTAATTAAATCTAGGTTATTAATCAATAATTACTTATAACAATTTACCGAACAGCAAAAGCGTGCAGGCAGGCGAAGGCCACACAGAAGAGAGAGAGAGATCAAAAAGACGATCTCAGAGTCACAGGTTTTAGGCAATGGTAAGTTACACATACGTCCTAAATCTAACACCTCCCCCAAACAGGCTACTTCCTTCTGTACTCGGCCATCCTCATAAAGCCTCAGCCAGCAATCTGCCTCAGAGCGTCCGCCAGCGAGGACTAATATTTTTTAACTAGTCTTACTCACAAACAGGCTACTTCCTTCTGTACTCGGCCATCCTCATAAAGCCTCAGCCAGCAATCTGCCTCAGAGCGTCCGCCAGCGAGGACTAATATTTTTTAACTAGTCTTACTCACAAAGCACAGTTTTGAAGGAAAGACGGATGGACGGACACAGCCCTGGTGACTTCAGAATTAAGAAAAAAACTCGGCGTGCATGTGTGTGTGTGTGACTGTGTGTATGTTTTTTAAACTGAAGACAAAAACACTTGTATTCAATTTTTTCTTTTTTATCACGTTCATCTATCTGTCTTATCAGCATAACAACAATATTCTCAGCACAAATTAATATTACTTATCTACTTGTAATGCATAACTGTCATGTTCCGATAGTTCGAGAACTCGGGAAAAACTTATCAATGACTAACAAGTCACTTGAGATGTAGATACGATCATCAGTCAACTGGGTACTTATTCCCAATTACTTGATGTGTTTGGTATTTCATTAGGATGTTGAAATTTATCAAACATTAACATCTTCTCCAGTCCATAGACAGACAATGCTCAACGTAGCCAAAACAACAACTTAATAACTTATTTCAACTAGTTAACAGTCATGTCTTCTTCACTCAGCACAATATGTAAACACCCTGCTCCAATCCCGCACCCAACTAATTCTACTCCACCTATTCTTTCGCAGTCTTTGCCATCCCGGTCTTCCAACAGACATTCAGAGTAGAGATTTCTTGGCTAGGCATGGAGTATCGGCCCTGGCGCCTGCTCCTTCAAGTCATCAGCCTCCCTGGCGCCATCGGAGTAGGCAGCTTGTGGCTGCTTCAGGAAAGCCCCAAGTTTCTGTTAAGCAAGGGAAAGGGCGAGGAGGCCTTGGAAGTGCTAATAAAGATACACACTGGGAACTGCGGGGGCAAGGAGAGTTACCCTGTGAGTATGAAGCTGTAATAGATGAACATACTTGCAGTGACAGTAAAAAGTACAGATGTCTAACCAGCGCTCAAAATTGACTCCACGATCAACGAGCCGTTTTCAAAACAAATTCACAAACAATTCATAGATGGCGCTTACAGGCGTGGAAACAGAAGAACCGAAATACAGCTGTCAAAATTAATCTGCCGTTCTTGTATGCGCACGCCGATAAGCGCCATCTAGTGAAGTGCTTTGTGAATTTCTGCATAAAACGGCTCGTGATGGAAAGTTGGTGCCGGTTGTCATTAAGCCATATCAGATGCCTTATGCAAACCGGGGGGTGGGCAGCAGCGCCCCCTGCAGTACAATTCCACCAAACTGCGATCCCCAACCCGGATGCCCAGCGTGGGGATTATGGGCATTACCCCCTAATGATGGCACAATCTTGCGCTGTGGCGCTCATTAGGTGAGGGCTGTGTCCAGCAGTGGACTAATATAGCCTGAAGAAGAAGAAGAAGATGGCTTATGCGCGGCTTGAAAACTTCTGGCAGTAAAGTCCGCCACTGTCTTACAATCCTCCACCAACCCTGACTTGGCCCCCGTGGTGGAGTATGGCCTAACCTTCCTGCGATGCAGGAAGAGACGCGTGCCGCTGCAGTGAGGACATACAAGGGTTGATATCGAATTTATCTCTACACAGGTATCAAATGTGTACCTAGAAGAAAAGCCAGTCATCACCTCCTCCGACACAACTTTCTTGCGTCACATGTGGAACCAGACAGCTCCACTGTTCAAGTCGCCGCTGTTAAAGAACAACGCTAAGCTTTACTTCATACTAATGTGCGCTTATATGACGTGAGTACTTGGTTTAGTATAAAACCTTAAATCTCTTCAAGTATCTAGATGGCGGTATTCCTGGACCACAATAGCCGTAATTAAAACATCTTTGCCGCAGAACGATAGCAATGGAGGACTTAGGAAGAAGCAAGTGAATAAATAAATGCTGAAGAAGAAATATATATGTACAGACTGTTAGCTTTTATAGCTCGGGCTCTAGAGTAGGCTTCGGTTTTCGCCGGTGTTGTACTGATGATCGAGCTCAGATTTCGAAATTAAGTGTCATATTAGTTCCGATATTTCTATTACACGAATATATCCGATTCTATCCGATAGTAGCCGAGGTATATTCTAAAAGCTAACAGACTATATTTAGGTATCTAGCTTTCAGAACTCGACTTGAGCTTGGTTTACCCTTAGAGATTTCCCCAACATGGCAATGAGTTTCCATCACAAATTATAAACGAGTAGGAAACCGCTAGAAAATCAAGAAAACTAATACTGACTTTGCCTTATCTAGCCGAAAGTTGGACGGGGAAACCTTTCTGAAATTAACTTCTTCTTTTCGTGTCAGTAATTTGACCAGTTTATATAATTACACTATTTTTATTTTTAATGCACTAACCCGTGCTTTTTATATAATTTCCTGCTTAATTTGCGGCCACAGCAGCGTTGGCCTCTGTTAGGTCCTCCAGAGTGCAGAAGCGAACTTATAACGCATGTAAGCATGACAGCTATTAATCTTAGATCTAACTTTGTATTTTCTGGTATTCAGTTCAACTGGCTACACGATGTGGGTTCCCACAATGACAAACGCCTTCTTTAATGACGGCACCAGCACTACCGGGCAGACTTTCTGTGAAGTGGCCAGCACTGCTGTCAGTTCTTCCAACAATGTAAGTACTTCTATACCATTCGATGTCATTTCAATCTTAACTTCTTCTTCTTCTTCAGGCTATAAATTAGTCCACTGTTAGACATAGCCCTCTCCTAATGGGCGCCATCTTCTTAACTAATAATTATACATATGTAGTTATTGACAGTATTCTGTTATATTAAACACATCTCAAGAACGTTCATCCTTGACATATTTGCATGTTACCGCTTCCCACTGACGTCCTTGCATGCAGTGACTAATTAATGTTCAAGAAGCAAAAGAGATTTGTCAGGATCGTGGTTAGTGGGACACAAAAAAAAATTTAAACCTAAAGAATTTATATTCTGTTTACTGAATGTCAATGTACAATGTAAAATGTAAGCCACTACCTTCGGGCCGTAGTGTAGTGGCGTTTAAAAAAAAACTCCGCTCTGGCCATCTTTTCTCATTTTCTCAAAATAATCGACCTAATACATCGGTTGCTACCTATATCACGGAGGAACTACATGATAAGATTCCATAATTGCCATCAATAACTTTCAATGCCAACCCTGGACCCTATCCCACCGAGATAGTCTTTTGCACTTGTCACTAATCAAGGGAGCAAACTAAGCCATTGATCCCGTTTTCTTGATTGATGATCGATACTTTTACTTCACAGACTGAAACTAACTGCGACAACGTCATCCAGACCAGCACCTTATACGCCGTGATGTGCTACTCTGGCGCCAGCGGGACTCTGAACATCCTCCTGTCCTTCATCGTGGGCGTCGTAGGGCGACGACGGACAACGCTGATGGTCTTCTCCATATCAGCGGTGGCTGGTCTCGCTTTACTCTTCGTGCGCATCCCGCTGCTAAGCATTGCTCTCTTCTACGTTTTCCTCTACGTGGCTCTCATCTTGGGGAATGTGAACTCGTTCCTGGTGGAGCTGAACCCGACGTATTTGAGGTCAGTGGGATAAGATACGGACTTGCATTATCATTATCAACCCTTGTATGTCCCCACTGCTGGGGCACGGGTCTCTTCCTGCATCGCAGGAAGGCTAGGCCATACTCCGCAATGACGGCCAAGTCCGGTTTGGTGGAGGATCCTAGTGGCGGGCCTTACTGTCAGAAGTTATCAAGCCGCTCATAAGGCCTCAGAAATGGCTTAATGACTGCCGTTACGTGACAGTCGGCACCAACAACGGCCTGACGTGCCTTGCGTATCATGGAAGCGCTCGCAAAAAATGCCACTAGCGGTAGTCACGTGACGGTCACCCATCCTGCATCTTATCGCGCTTGTTGTTGCTTAACTCAAGTGATTGAGGCCACGAGCGCTTGGGACTGGCAGATTCTGCGTATTTTATAGTCTTTTTTGTAAATGTGCGTTTCTTGAATTAGTGTTTTTGCGATTTCAAAGTAATCCCAATACTAAAAGTTGTTTGTATCGACGAGTAAATAAAAGATAATGACTTCCACACAACACAATCCCTTGACCTGGTCCCAAACTAGGATACCCTGTACTATGGAAACCAGTCAAGGACGTCACAAACATGAAAAGACACCCAGAATGGGGCCACTTGTACAAATATGCTGTGTGGTGTCGGCCTAGAAAATAGCACCAACCCAATTCTTCTCGCGGGTGTCGTAAAAGGCGACTAAGGGACACAAACCGGGGGGTGGGCAGCAGCGCCCCCTGCAGTACAATTCCACTAAACTGCGATACCCAACGCATGCCCAGCGTGGGGATTATGGGCATTACCCTCCAATGATGGCAAAACCTTGCGCTTTGGCGCTCATTAGGGGAGGGCTATATCCAGAAGTGGACTAATATAGCCTGAAGAAGAAGTACAAATATAAGGCGCCGTCCTGGGGGAATCGAACCCACGACTTCTGTCTTGATACGCAAGCACTTTAGCGGCTGAACCAACGAGGTCGTCATATGGGTGTTTTACTCCCTGACAAAGCTGTCTGAGCCGTTAACAGGTCATTGAGGAGAACGTGATAGGTTTACTTTAAGGAGGCCCTCTTTGTGGACTGATAGATTCATTAGTCGATTAACCGATAAAAAAAATTATCGCCTCAGTTGATCGATTAAATTATTGAATGAATTAATTTAATAATGAACTTACACACAACACTATCACTTTTAACCAGATAAGGATATCAAAAATATGGAAAAACACCCAGACAGAGTCATTGTAGAAATCACTATTATATCTAAACAACAACGCACTAAATGATTACCTACTTCAGTGATCGATAAGCTACGTAGATTTATTTATTAATTTGCACCGACAGCAAATCACACACACAAACATTAAATATTTTACAACTACGAGCTAAAACAAATTGAAAATATAAGGTCAGAACCTATAATTGTTAATGCATCTATTCCACAAGGCAGTGTTATTGGTAGTTTATTATTTTTAATATATATCAACGATCTAGCCAAAATTTTGGACGACTCATGTATTTTATTCGCGGACGATATCTCTCTGCTCACATCATGCCAAAATAGCACAATCATAAATTCAAAATTACATACTATGCTTTTTGACACGAATGAATGGCTAAATAAACACAATTTAGAAATTAACTTCCTAAAAACAAAAATTATAACTTTCCACCGATATCAAAAACGCTCATTAGACATCTAAGATATATCGTTTACACAAATACAAAAAAATTAATCAAAATTGTCATCCTTCGCATACGGTCTTCGAGAAGTAAAAAAAACAACTAATGTGCAAACAGCACTCATACATAACTTATTACGCATACGCTTACGCCTGACTTTCGTATGGAATTATAATGTGGGGTAACAGTACAGACGCACCGCAACTCTTCCCCCACCAAAAAAAATTGGTTAGAATAATGGCAAATATAGTGAATACCGACAGTTGTAAACCATATTTTATTATTATACCTACTTTACCTTACCATCTATTTACATACGATTAGAAATTTCAAAATTCGTCAGACAACATAAAGAACTTTTCATAAAAAAAGAAGATGTCACTATAAGACCCATAAGACACAAAAATAAATTGTTATTAATTACCCACCTCTCGAATGCAATTACACTCTTCCAGTACATTGGTAATGGCTATAAAAAATTATAATAAACTCCCAAATCACCTGAAAGAATTGAATAACGACTACAGTTTCAACAAAGATTTAAAGAAAATACTAATTTCAAAATGTTATTATACGATAGAAGAATATTTAAAAGATAGTATAGATGAAATGAGATAAATAATTATATAAATGTAAATTTATAAATATAATTAACTAAAATTGCATGACAATTAATCAAATTTAATTTAAGTTAATGTAATACATACCTTTATATAGCACTTTAAAATGTTGCGTGCCCTACAGGGTCCACAAAGATCTTATCAAATAACTGTTAAGTTATAATGTGACAACCTTAAAACTTGTGGAATGCAATAACGTATTGAGTATTGAATACTGATCGAAGGCCTCATTTACATTTACTTTATTTTCATGCCTTTTAGGCATGCTTTGCGTAGATCTAGTATAGAATAAAGACGCCAAGGGTACACCCGTAAGGGACAGCATATTTCATTCATTTCATTCAAAGGCCTTTTCTCCCTTTCGGAAGAGAGATTTGGGCCTTATTATCACGCGCGTCCACCGCGAAAACCCGAAAATATTGCTATCCCTTACGCATAGATACTCGTGTACGCTTTTGTCGCCTCTATTCCATTCTAGATCTATATAAAGCATGCTTAAAAGCAGGGAAATAAAGCAAATGTAAATCAGGCCTAAGGGTTAACACGCTTGACTATCAAATCAAATTGTTATATATTAGAAAGGTTTAATCGCGATTA
Source organism: Yponomeuta sedellus (assembly GCA_934045075.1). Lineage (NCBI taxonomy): Eukaryota > Metazoa > Arthropoda > Insecta > Lepidoptera > Yponomeutidae > Yponomeuta > Yponomeuta sedellus. The sequence continues at coordinate 22,092,364 of OW203730.1, forward strand.
TTTATTAAGTAAAACGTAATTACCTTATTTCCCAACGTTTCGGCAGCGCTGCAGTTACCATGGTCACAAGTAGACTGAAGTTGAGAGTACATTCAATGATTGTGGATAGTCACTTTTAGTTTTTCGCAGCTGGCCTACACACAACACTCACTACGCCCTCGGACAGGTTCGGTGATAAGACGCGTGATTTGTATTTACTTAGCACTCTATTCCACGTAATTGAAAGCTTGAAACCATCCTCTGTGTTGAAATTCTTGTGATTTTTAATTTCGCGCGAATCATTAACGAACGAGTATCGCGAATCATTGAGAAATACCTACTACCAAAACACACAAACAAATGTTCTCAGTCTGGGCACAGATTAGATAATATGGTCTGGGTGTATTTGCATGTTTGGGATGTCCTTGCCTGGTTACTAAAGCACTAGCAATCCCAGTTTAGGAGATTGTGTTGTGTAGAAGTTATTATAGCGTATTGCATTGCTAGTTTTACATGTTCACCACTTACCTACAGGTGAACAGAGCAATGCTATTAATAGTCGAGGAATTATAAATCTGTCGAGCATGAAATCCTTAAATGCAATTATTATACATATAAAAAAAATACAACAAACTTTATATACTTTTTAATGCACTAACCCGTGCTAAGGACAATTTTAAAAACCTATTTACAGGCTTAAAATACGTACGTGACGTAATACAGAGAATATTGTAAAGAGGTCAAAATGTCACTGATGCCGGTGAGTCGCCCATTAGCTCAGTTGGAAGAGCGCTGGCACGGATAGCCACGGGTTCGAATCCGGCATGGGTGAATTTTTTAGCCTCTAAATAGGTTTTTACAATAAACTTTATTTAGACCAAAACTAAAACTAATGTTACAAGTAACAATCATTATTGTAGGTAATGTTCACTCACTTAATTAGGGACCGTAGGATCGATTGCGGTCCCCGCACTAGGTCATACTTTACAAGGTGAGGTTTATGTAGAACACATAATATGATTCTTATGCTATATCTAGATATTTACTATTTACAGATAATATTAAATAAATATTGTTTATAAATATTATAAACATAAATATTATAGGAAGACGTACAAACAAGGTAATCTATTATAAATGTACAAATGATTATTTTAACATAACATAACATTTGCATCCAGGCACATACATTGCTTCAGGACCCACACTAGGATACCCTGTGTCGTGGGAATCAGAAACAGCGACATCACAAACATGTAAACATCCAAGACCTGGGGTTGTTTTGTCCCCAGTTCGAACCTGGGACCACTCGCATGGTCGCATACAGTTTTATTAGATAGAAAGCTTATAGCTAGAGCTACTCACCAGAGCCAATATTAATAAATTGCATCTTGTCCATCACCAGAGGAATGGCGACGTGTCTTTCAGTGGTGGTGGCGCGTGGGTTCGGCTTCTTCAGCGTGCAGATCATCGCCAGGCTGCTGACCAACTACTGCACGCCCATGATCAGCGGATACGTCGCGCTTGTTGCGAGTAAGTCTTGAGTAACACACCCAGTCCACACCAAACTTGACCAGTGTAGTAAGTTAAGACTTACTCTCTCAGTGCAGTAAGCCATGAGTAACTCGCCCAGTGCAGTAGGTCTTAAGTAACTCATCTTGAGTAAATCATCCAGGAGTAACGAACACGTGGCATTGAGTAAATCACCCGTTGCATAAATCTTAAGTATCTTACTCAGTCTAGTAAGTCTTGAGAAACTCAGCCAGAGAAGTCAGGATCGTCTATAACCTTATTTTTGTAAATTGCACTACGCTGTCTTTGTAATATGGAAAATGGAAATCAACCCGAATTTTGTAAATCAAGTACGGTCAGAAGGTTAACCTCTCGCGAATACTTACTGTTGTACTTCGTTTGCTCAAAACTATGAAAGAGGTGGTTACAGTCGTTGTTTTACACCCGATTGTACAGGGTTTAACATTATACTTCCCATTGCACGGCACAGGTTTTCGTAGGTATGCTGCTCCGATCGGCGATCTCAAGCGCCTCAATCACTCGGGTTTCCTCACGATTTTTTCCTTCACGTGGTCTTGTCTCTAATGTACCTAGATAGCTTAGAGAACAAAGCTGTTGGTACATGCCGGGAATCAAACCCTCGACCTCTCCTAAGTGAGGCAAGCGTAATACAGACAAGTTACGAGGTGGTATCCTAGCATGTATGTAGTGGCTCATTGCCCTATCTTTTTTAATAACCGTCCTACTTATTGAAACCACTGTTAACTAAACTTTTTGTTTCAGTGGGAGGTGTGGTCTCGTTCTTTTTGCCTCTGGACTCAAAGAAGGAAAAAAGCGAAAGAATGTCGAGTGCGCTTCATGCCAACGAAGGAACGATAGAGTCAGCGTTGGATCATCAATCGGATGGAATGAAGACGCGAGTTTGACCTCCGTAATACTACTTGCTCTGAATCTCGTTTTGTGGGATAGGTACTGGACTTTTTCCTATTACGATAGTGCATCCCAAATACTTGATCCGACTAAAGTAGGGATAGCTGATATGTTCAGGTGGGGTTCACGTTTGGCAAGAACCTCATCATCATACAATGATCATAGACGACTTAGGTGCTCCATTGTAGAAAGAGAATTTAAGGCGGAAACACATTATTAAAACGCGACGCGACCCGATGAAACGTGATGTGTGTTGAGTCGAATCAAATTGCATTGTTTTCTATAGACCAAAATTACATCATGAACATCCGATGTGGCGTCGCGTGGGAAGTTCGTAGTGCGTTTCTGCTCTATAGACAATAATCGAATTTTATTCGGATCAATACGCATCACGTTTCAACGGGTCGCGCTGCGTTTTAATAATGTGTCTTCACCTTAACTTGCACTTGATCGTATAAGTGTCCATCTCGGTATATTATGCTCCATAACCTCATGTTGCCGTCTCCATTCCGCAATCGGGACATCAGACGTACCTACTGCGGATTACCATTCGCACTTGTTTGACACTCCGAACCTCGGCACTAAGAGCTTTGCATCACGCTTCATAATGTGCCCAGCCAAAGTGTGAAATACCTTGCCGATGTCAGTTTTTTTAGGAACGCTTATAACCTGAACCTCTTTAAGATGCGTGTGAATAGGCTTCTTCTGGGCAAACTCGGTCCATCCTAGACCTCATCTAAGAGTGGGTCGTTGTCCGATTTTTCGACGACGAAACGCAACCGTTTTTTCTGGAACGAAAACTGGTCCTCGAAACGGTCCTCGTTCGCAACTGGTTTCATTGTATGCGAACGAGCAAGGCGCAGAGGACGGTCTAACGAGACAAAATCACGAAACATCGGAAAAAATAAGTTGTTTTACACGATATTCGACTGTATACTCATAGACAAAGATTACTTTATTGTATCACAGACCAAAACGAACGGAACGAGCAAGAAGCCGACGACGACGTCGCAATGATCTCATTACGTTCTAGGCTCTATTAATATAGCACTAAAGGACATATCCGCGTCAAACAATCTAAGGACTGGTCTCGCGACGAACAAACGCTGGCACTGCTTTAGAGTCTCTGGCACTGCTTTATAATGAAACGTAAAACGGTCCTATCGTCGCGGAACACAAAACGGTCTTATAAAACGGTTCGTCTTTGCAACGATCACGCCTAACCTCATCTTAACCCTCGGACTAGATAGAGGTCAAGATAGAGGTAAGCCTACATCGATTGGATCGTTGCCCAGCCATTGAACTACGGACCCCTCTCTCAATCTCAGAAACGGAAATGTCTTTGACGACTTCTTGCATGTTATAGATTTTTGAAATAATTTTAACGACTTCTTCCTTATAAAAACATAAAATCTGGAGCCAGCTGACGTTATTATTTGGTGATTCTCTCTCTACAGTGAAGAAGGTACTTAGGTACCTACCAATCTCCATTATTTGTAATGTTCAGATGATTGTCATGATCTGTGTCAAATATTCATAGTTAGTAGGTATTGTGTAGTTTTAAGTAAAATAAATATATGTTTCAAATGAAAGTTTTTTTCTGCTTAATATTACTTTATTATTTTTAATGCACTAACCCGTGCTAAGGACAATTAAAAACCTATTTAGAGGCTAAAAATTCCACCTATGCCGGGATTCGAACCCGCGACCTCTGGCTATCCGTGCCAGCGCTCTTTCGAACTGAGCTAATGGGCGACTCACCGGCATCAGTGAGATATCGAACCTCTATAAACAATAATCTCTGTATTACGTACAGGCAGCGACATCTGGCTGAAGTAATTTGCATCACTTGCAGCCCCGAGTACCTACTTTGCAGTTAGGTTTTTACATCGGAATGATATCGCTGTACCCACATGACTATATTATTTTGGGTTCTTCCACGTAGTCAAACTATTTTGTCAAACTGATTTGACCACGTGGAAAATTCGTTCCTCGTGGTCAAATTAAAGTAATGATTCTTCCTGTATAAGATTCTAAATGCCAAAAAGTACAGTCAAACCATAGTCGAACTATTTTGTCGAACTGATTTGACCACGTGGAATTATCTTTCCACATAGTCAAACTAGTATAAAATGCCCTTATTCCGTGCCAACCAACTAAACTGATCAACTTGTTGTTCCGATCGGAGCTCAGTACGTGGTTTTATTCCTGTCGGACTAACTACTCAAATCAACCATATTAAGCTTATATAAGAGTTCCCAACGGAACAACTATAAAGTCTTAGTCTTTAAATGGGGTAATGCCCATAATCCCCACGCTGGGCATGCGTGAGTATAACTGAGCATCGCGAATAATTAAAAAAAATTCTTTTAAATTCTAGGATAGATAAACTATTTATAAAAATTAACTCCTACATTTCCGTGAGAGCCTAGTACGTTTTCCAACATCGAAACTCGACTCGGACTAATCAAATATACAATATCTACCCATGACTTCAAGCAATCCCAGTACTTCATTTCTAAAATGAAACAGTAACAATTAAACAAATAATATTCAGGAAAGTGAGTATCGGGATGAGGAGAGAAACGCGACAGGCAAGTGAAATTTTTGACACAGGAGTCATAATTTTTACTAACGGGACCACGAGGGATAACCATGGATAACCATGCCTCGTGGACCCGTTAACGGGACCACGAGAAAACAACCCAATAAGTACATGTTTGATTTTTTTTTACTTGTAGTGTTGAATGGCCGCCAATACCTATGTACTGAATTTAGTACGCCACAAAGATTTAAGTTTAGTTAAGTTGATATTTTTTTATTTAAATAGATACGTAAGCATGAAGTTTATTATTTTGTTGTTTTTTAACGAGTTGTTCCGTGAAGAATTAAACTTCATAGTTATCCGTTGGGAACGAGGAACGAATTTTCCACGTGGTCAAATCAGTTTCACAAAATAGTTTGACTAGGTGGAAGAACCCATTATTTTTAATATTACCTTGATCGAGTCGAATTGCTGACACGAAAAGAAGAAAATATTAGCTTTGGAACGTTTTATAACTTTTATAATAATAAATAAACTCTGGAACGACTTCAGCTGTTGTTTTATTTGTAGAATTGTAGTAATATTAACAGAAAACTGGATAAAAAAACGGATAAACGGAGAAGCAGGTAAAAAGTCAGATCTGGTCAAAGCGTAAAGTAGTAGTGGTGAAAAATGAGGGAAATCGAAGAATGTATGACGTACATAATTTAAATATTTGAAAATGATAGATAAAAAATAAATAAAAATGGTGTGAAGAGGTTTGCACCGTTACAGCTTTACATAGGTACCTATCAAAATAATACATGATTACATGAGGCACATAAAATAACAAGCTAGTTAGCTACTGAAGTTACAGAGCCTTACAGAATGTTAAGGGGCAGCCCGGAGCTAACGAATAATGGAAAACTAAATATAATTATAAACAAATTATTTTATACATCCACTGATTGTGCAAAAAAACATAAATCTGGTAATAAAAAAAATATAAACAAGAAGCAAAACTTAATCTCGCTCAATAAATTGATAGCTACTTTTGGAACCTAGCCAGTCAACTTCTATATGGAACCGTGAATACTGTGAAAGAATTACGCAAATAAATTTATCTCACAGATATCTCAATGCTCTGAGGCTTATCTGCAGGTATCAAGCAAAACAATCAAGATTTTATAATATAAGTATCTTAGGGGAGAAACAAACAAAATATCTACAGTCTGATCAACCGTACGAAACATAAATTTTATGAGACATGGCCTGAAGGAGTAAATTGCACTACCTGTTAATCTTGTCTCCAAAACTTAGGTTAGGTGTTAGAAACTGCCAAGTCGAATGCTAGGTACTCAGCATTTTCTAAACTCACCTATGTTCTAAATTTTTATGCAATAAAGAATTTTATTACTTATAATACTAGTAATAAGGAGGGTTGCCTAAGTACCTACTTAAGTAAAAAGTCACAGTCGACAGCACATCGAGATTAACATGCGTGCACGTTATTGATGTTATAGGCGACGAAACAAAATTGTTTGAAAAGCTAAATGAAACGAATTGTAGTTTTACTGATTTACAGTATTTTAGTCTGTGAGTGTATACCTAAAACTTATAAAACAGTAACACGACTGTCTCAGAGACAACGCACATCCTAAACCAGTTGACCTAGAAATATTTAAATCATTTATTTCTCAGTCTCAACCAATTTGGCCCTCCCAGATAGATGACCCGGCAATTAGTTATTAATATGCAATCACGTCGTCTGATCACGCTTTATGAAATAAAATCAAATATTCAAAAATGTCGATTCGCTTGTGGCCTAGTCGAACCGAGTGATTGAATGTCTTACAATCCTCCACCAACCGGACTTGGCCCTCGTAGTCGAGTATGGCCTAACCTTCCTGTGATGCAGGAAGATACCCGTGCCCCAGGAACGGGGACGAACAAGGGTTAATATCGTTATAAAAATCTCATGTCACAATACTTATTTGTTATCGAACTTCTCCAAAACAGCTTTACCAATTTTTTTAAACTATTTTGTGTATATTCGGTGAGTGTGAGATAGTTTTTTTTTTCAGTTTTCAGTGAATATAATCATAATTATAGGCCTTTTCACTCAAATACCATCTCTCACTGTCCTTTGCCGCATCCGCATCTACGTACCCTAAGTCGGCTCAACTATATCGTCGGACCATCGGGCTGCTGCCCACCGACCGCGTCGTCCCTGTTCTTGAACGCCACTTATTAATAGTTGTTTGTTACTCTTTCACGTAAAAACTACTGAATGAATTTTAATGAAACTTTACAATAATATAGCTTATACATCAGAATAACACATATAGGCTATAATTTATTCTGTGAATTGTCCAAAATATGACGATAAGTGTCAAGTAAGCAGGAAAAAATCTACCATCTGGGAGCTATTCTGGCTTGCGCTGCCAAAACCTTTTCTACGCCACGCTAATATAAAGCTAGGTAGGTACTCGAAATACTAATGCTGCGCGGACGAAGTTGCGGGCACCAGCTAGTAAACAATAATTTCGTTTGAGTGTATGAAGTTGCAGAGCAAAGCTAGTCTAGAAATCTCATAACAGCCTATAGACTGTTATCAAGCAAGCTACAAAGTTTGCTGCTTTTAGACACTGATCTTTGTGTCGCATCTCCATTAGTTGCCTGACAACGAACGAGAATCACGAACTCTTGAATGGGACCCTTGTTGTATCCTATAGGTACATTATTTTATGCGCCATGTATTTGCCCAAAATCTTTAAAGATAAGCCTCAGTGTCTCACGCCGCGGTGAACACGCACCGTGATTAACCCACTACTCACATTCTCTCCTAAAGAGTTGTGCGCAAACAGTGGGAAGTCGGCTGAAAATTACCACTGCCATGTCACCGGAAGTCAAACCCGCATCGATGGCAGTAGAACCCAAATGCAGTTATGATGAAGCTTTGGACAAAGCTGGTGAGTACAGTAATCATTATTTATATTTTATTTTATTAAGTTTACAAAACAGAGTACAGTCGTTACAAATTGAACTTAAAAAGAAACTGTTTGTGTTCTGGACTGCAGTCCAAAGCATGTCATAGAAGTTTGCCAAATTGGAAGCGGGATTAAAACATTAAAACGTTTAGCGTAAATTAGATCACAAAGAAATATCATTCATTATTCAATTACTGAGTGCAGTGTTGGATGAAGACGAGTTATAAATTATAGAACTAATCATCATTTTTAAGAATTTAGAAGATTTTGGTTCAAATAAGTCAATGCTTGAAGATTCGGCGAACAGGTTGTTATAAAGACGACACATGTTAGAAATAGGGTTGTAATACGACGTGTTGTTCCTACACACGCGCAGGTGGAAAGGTCTGTATTTTCGGGTTCTAAAATAGCAATTAATGTTAAGGAGACTACCAGGAAGGGGGAAATTATATCTGGGGAGTAGTTTGAGATCAAGAATCTTTCTGCGATTTTCTAAGGGAACGAGGTAAACTTTTTGCAGGCGTTGTTCGTAATTTGAAAGCGCTCGCGCCCGTTCCATCCCACGCCGATAGGATAGTACTTTTAGCATTTTGTTTTGAATATTGTCAATACTATTGATATGAACAGCATAAAATGGGAACCATATTTGACATTCGTATTCTAGCACACTTCTTATTAGAGTCTGGAAGAGATAAATGAGACTACGAGACTTTTTGAAGCCTGTTGTGTGCCGAATTAAAAAGCCTAGTAGTTGACAAGATCGCTTGTTATGTGCTCATAATGTTGTCGGAACGAAAGTTCTAAATCGAATAATACTCCGAGGTCCTTACCGCAAGTTTGTCGGTCCAAGAAGACACCATCTAACTCATAGCTATATAAAATTTTATGAACACGTTTTTTTGTAAAGAGATTACGAAGCGTTCGCTTAAATTGAGGGTCCTTTCATTTATCGTACACCAGCTCGACAGTCGACGGAGGTCGTTTTGTAACATTTGACAGTCATTATCATTCTTTACCGCAGCATAGATTTTAAGATCATCTGCATATAATAAACACTGGCTGGATATTTGGTAAACCCAACGCAATTAACTGCCTAGTATTCCAAAGGATCTTATCTTACGACTTAAGATGACGTGATTAACTTTATCGAACGCTTATCTGTATAGTAGATAGCGTCAACTTGTCCACCAGAAGCAAAAGAGCACAGATAATGTTTATACTTCAAATAATCATGTGTGTATGCAACTTAGAAAATAAATATTTCATTTGGGGGGCGTTTTAACCGTCTTTTATCCTCGAGGTCCACTTCATTCACCTACTTTCAGTTTCCGTAACAAGATTCCTTTCTACTTAGAATTAGTTTTCTGTTCTTCAACTGTTTGCTACTTTCGCATAGTCAAAGAGATAACAGATAACTCGACAGCTGTTGACGTGGAGACTCGCCTAAAAAGTAGCCCTAGATTGGTCACAGACTTGACGACCATCTAAAACCAGCCTATTCCAGAATAAAGCGCACCGTCTAATCCTTCGTGATACTAATTCTGACAAGATCTAAGACCACGCGGTAAAAGAAATAGAGCTCGTCCAGAAGCCCACATTTCATCGTACTATTATACGACAGGCTAGTGCCTTTGGCCTGAGCAGGCAAGAGACTAACACCGTAGTTAGACTACGATAGTGAAAACTACGTCGAAACCTGTCTCTCGTCTCTGAAATGGGATGAAAATGTACAGTCTGTTAACTTTTAGAATATACCACTTGCTCTAGAGTAGGCTTCGGTTTTCGCCGAAATCACACGAGTGTAATACTACTTCCTGCTCTGCTCTGTATAAAACTTTTCTTCACTGTTTTGAAAAGTTATGTAAAGTTAGTTCCGATATTTCTATTAAAAGACTTCTAAACGGATAATATTTTTACTGCAATACCTACGTGGCCGACAATACAATTCCACTGAACTGCGATCCCCAACCTGCATGCCCAGCGTGGGGATTATGGGCATTACCCCCTATGATAGCTCCACGTGGCGCTCTTTAGGGAAGGGCTATGTCCAGCAGTGGACTTGTATAGCCTGACGACGACACGTGGCCGAACTCTATTGGTGTCTTTCTCTAACATGTGTGTAGGAGAGGGACATCAATAGTTGCCGGCCACGTATTGCAGTGAAAATAGGGCCCGTTTAGAAGCCCCATTACACGAATATATTCGGATTATATCCAATAGTAGCCGAGGTATATTCTAAAAACTAACAGACTGTAGTTGATTATAATTTGACATCCTTAGGTTCTTACTCTGGTTTTCATGCGTAGGTTTCGGTCGCTACACAATCACGATGCTGCTGGCATGCTGTCTGCTGATGCTCGCCATGGTTCTTGATATATACGGCTTCAGCGTGGCACTGCCCGCGGCCGTCTGCGACCTGCAACTCACGACCGGCGAGCAGGCCTTGCTGTCCGCCATACCTTTGATCGGTAAGGAACACAACATAAATCCTCGCGTTACGAATCGTTCTCTATTCCTTTTGGAACAAGATTCATTGCTATATATTTATGTATTTATTTTTAGTTATGTAGTTTATTTATTTCTTTCATAGTTAGGTAGGTTATTCAATATTTATGTAGTATATTTTGTACACGTATATAGACCCGCTTTTTAATGCTTCTCCTACTCTCTAAGGTTTGCTGGAAGAAATCTCTTTCAGAGATAAGCTCGCCTGTTTGACAGAATAGTTTGACTACGTGGAAGAACCCGTTATTTCTGATGTAATGTCCTGTTAAATGTATCGTGTTCAATATGGTACAATAATAATAAGATTCAATATGTTTTTGCCCCTCTTGTACTTTTTCCTGTTTATCTGTTTCCTACAGCTGCCTACGAAAGTCAACTCGAATCTACATCAGTTTTTTGGGGTCCTTGTATAATACAGACGTAAAACCTGTAGAAAACTTTTCCTCCCCTAACTCCTTCATCACTAGATGGTCCGACGATATAAGCGGAGTAGCAGTAAAACAGTGGATGTACCTATATTGCGCAGGGCAGTGAGGGCAGGGCATAGCTTATAACCAACAGTGGGTGTTGAAGAACAGATGAAGATGAATAAACTTGGATGTTTTTCCTGTTCCTCATCCTATTTATAGAAACTATTAGACCAGCGTTTGCCACTTACCTCGATCCTGAAAACCTCTTTCGCTTCGTCCACATTCATTAGTCGTTGCAACTACGCACGCCGGTAACAGGTACTTTTTAACTTGCTCTTGGTTAATATATCCCATGTAGGATATAGGCGTGAGTTTATGTTATATACAGTGTGTGAAACTAATTATATTGACTACTTCCAGGTATAATGCTATCGTCCTACGCTTGGGGCCTATGTGCTGACACGCTGGGTCGGCGGCGAACGTTGCAATGGGCTCTGACTATCGGTGTTGTTCTAAGCCTAGTAGGAACCATCGCTCCGAACTTCACAGCGCTGGCTGTGCTCAAGTTCCTCTCAGCTGGATTGTAAGTGCAATCCCATGTCATAAAATGGTCATAGAGATCACTGTTTGGAGCGCAATTTACCTTACAAGTCTATAGCACTAAAGGCAAACCTCGTACTTCGTATAACATAATAACTAAAATTAAGTAAATAAAAACTATAGCGAGAAAATATCGAGAAAGATCCTCCTTGTATAAAAAAATCCTAAAAAGCGGCTTCACACACGATCTTCCCAAAGTTACTTTTTTAGGTTACATAATTGTATAAAAATTCTGGCATACCTACAACTCTCAAAATAAAGAGGAGTACCTACTCAGCAACTATAACTATAATTATGTACACTATTGTTTAGGCATGTATTCATTTATACCTTTGTAATAATCTTGTATATTTGTACATCTACTTCCTTCTTCAATATATTAGTCCAGTCCATCCAAAGGTTGTCTGGAAGAGATCACTTTTAGTGATAAGGCCGCCGTTTGTACTCTTAGGTTAAGAAATATCTGTGTAATTTCCATTTTTATGTACAATAAAGTGTTCTCTATCTATATATCTATCTATCTATTTATCTATCTACTCCTATTTATTTTCTCAAATATTTGTTACACTTTATTGCATAATAAAACTCTAAACTTAAATAACATACAAAATGATAATAATTACGTACAAAGGCCATTGTTGGTAATATTACCAAAAATGGTAGCATAATTATTTATTTCCTTAGTGGAGTTTTTTTATAATTAATATATAACTCTACGTAACATAGTTCATAGTTCCACATCCTCCTGTGCGGATGTGGGAGAGGCTGGTGAACTCCTCCGCCTGGAGGAGGCCCTTGTCGCGGGGCAACCTGATGGTGACACATCGGCGGCCGATGTCGGCAAAAATGTTTAATGCATGACAATAATGATAAATCACATCACACCATCTCACTTACTCGTATATTATAAAGGCGAAAGTTTGTGAGTGTGTATGTTTGTTACTTCTTCGCGTCTAAACGGCTGGAGCGATTTTAATAAAATTTGGTATAGAGTTAGCTGACACCCTGGATTAATACATAGGCTACGTTGTACTGCGGGAAAATATCTTATTCCCATGGGAAAATGATAAGCCGTGGGTAACACCGCGGGGCACAGCCAGTTTAATATAAATGTAATTTAGGTGTCAAATCAGTGAAATAAAGGCTATTTTTGTTTTTTATTGATTTACTTCCAGCTCAGCATCAGCCAATGCCTCAGCATTCGTGCTGCTGGGTGAAACTACCCCGAAGCGGCAGCGGAACCAGCTGATATTCCTCATGGCTAGTGTCACTATGCTAACTCAGTTCTTCATCAGTCGTAAGTTCTACAGTTTGATCTGCCCTTCTAAAAAATTGGTTGTTGATAATGCTTTTAGGACCCGATTAGCCATAAGCAAGGCCTTTAAACGAGGTATTCTTAAATTATTTTTAATGCACTCTATTCTGTCTGTCTCTGTCTATCATCTGTCTAAGAATGGCTTGAAAGACGCTTTTGCATCTGGGTGTGGGTTTACTTTTCCTCTTTGCCAACAGTGGTAGCGTTACCGGTATACCAGCTCAACTTCCGCGTCAATATACCCTGGCTGGCCATCGAGTACCGACCCTGGCGCCTCTTGCTGCTCATCATCAGCATCCCTGGTGTCATTGGCATCGTCATCATATCGTTCCTGAAGGAAAGCCCCAAGTTCTTATTGAGTAAAGGAAGGGAGAGTGAAGCGATGGAGGCCTTGAGGTTTATGCACCTAATGAACTTTGGTGACCACAAAGGTTATCGTGTACGTATGATGAGGTAATAATAATACATTCCACACAGCACAATCACTGGGGTAGACTGGTTCTAGAGTGGAGACCGCGAATCGGCGAACGCAGCGTAGGACGCCTTGTGACCAATTGGACCGACGACATTCGCAAATGCGGTGGGCAGTGACTGGAAAGGAAGAAACGGGTTCCATGACGTGTCTTGGGAGAGGCCTATTTTCAGCAATTTTAATAACCCAATTCTGCCTTTGTAAGTTTTGCTATAGGTACAAAAATTTGCTATACCTATATAGGTACAAAACAATCAACATGGAACGCAAAAAGCTTCTATTTAAGTATATAAATTACAACAGAATTTAAGCAGCTCACATAGGTACTTATGAAAACGTAAATCGACAACAATCGTGAGGAAACCCGCGGCTTGGTCGGCTTCGCACTTATTGACTTGTCTTTTCTGTGAGTTAGGCCGACTAGCTGTCAGGATGGTATAGGTGCCAGGCAAGCTTATTCCATCTAAAACAATGTCCCAGGCATAGACATGTCCCAGGTGAAGGTGCCACTGGACGCTGGCAGGACCTTTTCTCCCCATATAGTCTTACATACCAATATAACCAGCCCGAGAGGACACGTCACGCTTATGCAGATTGAACTTGCACCAAATAGGTGATTGGGGGCCTTCTAAGAATCTAAATTCGCGCGGTAGGATTTTTGTGCAGAGAATTCTAAAATTCGTTTTATCAAACCACATGTGGAGTTTCTCTTTTATTGTGTAATTGGAATGATGTTTAATACCATTAAGTAAATAATTTCAGGAAACACCAGTGTACCTAGAAGAATCCTCAACAAGGTCTTGTGCCAACGACGGAGTTCTACGTCGAGTGTGGAATCAGACGGCGCCTCTATTCAAAAGACCTTTGTTGGTGAACAACGTTAAACTTTATCTCATCATGACGTGTGCTTACATGACGTGAGTGTTACCAGCCAATTCATAAATCTACCACGCTTAGGCGCCAATCGACATCAGCCCTGCTATTACGTAGCACTCTACTCTATCGAGTAAAGCATTTGACGACCCCTAAGTGTCAAAAAATGTATGCATTTGACAGCCGGAGTAGCTTAAAAAAAGTAAAAATTTACGTCACTCAACTCAGTGGATACTTACGTAATAATGCCCCTGATCATCGTTTGCCTTTGCGGTGCTTAGGGGCGCTATCTAGCGCAACCAATGTAATAAAGAATAAAACGTTTTCTCAAAAAGTAAATTTTAGAAATCTTATTATCTGTGGTAACTATTTTTAGAACATACAGTCTTGAATGTAGTATAATTTATCCTAGGACTTAATCGATTTCCGCTAAAAATTGCCGTTTTTGGCGGAAATCGTTAAAGTCCTAGATTGTTGATCCTAGTTTCTAGACTGTTAGAAAAGTTACCACAGATATTAAGATTTCTCGTGTTCACTTTTAGATAAAAACGTATTATAAAACTAGTTATGATTTTTATTCCATTGGTGGCGCTGATCAGGGCCCCTAAGCGCCTTAAGATAAACGTATGGAAAGTCACTCGTACTGCCGTCCACTAACTAAAACCCAGATAAGCCTCACTTGTTTGGTGGTATTTTACTTTTTGATTTAATATTACAAAACTTTACGTTTCCCATATTGTGGTGTAAGAACCATGTTTCTAGCATACTCTATTTTTTTAATGCACAAACCCGTGCTAAGGACAATTTAAAACCCTATTTAGAGGCTAAAAATTCCACCAATGCCGGGAATCGAACCCGCGACCTCTGGCTATCCGTGCCAGCGCTCTTTCCAACTGAGTTAAATGGGCGACTCACCGGCATCAGTGAAATTTCGAACCTCTTTACAATATTCTCTATATTACGTACAGGCAGCGACATCTGGCTGAAGTAATTTGCATTACTTGCAACCCCGAGTACCTACTTTGCAGTTAGCATTTAGTTTGCAGTTAGTTTCTAGCATTTCTAGCGGTTACGGAGTTACAACATAGTGTGTTAGTGTATTAGAAAGCGGCTAAACCACAATGGGTAGGTACTTAGCTTTATGGAAGTTAAGTTCCATGACCACTTATACTTTTTTTGGGACATAAATTCCCACCTTTTGGCGTTTTCTCAACTATTAGGTTTTGGGCTCAGCTGCTTTTTAGTCGTGGACGGCAGCGTAGCCGAACCTAGTGGAGTGCACACGAGTAAAAATGTATGTGCTGTCTGCTCAGTAGGTACAGTCTGTTAGCCTATACAATATACCTCGGGCTCTAGACTAAGCTTCGGTTTTCACCGAAAGCACACGAGTGTAATTTACTACTTCCTGCTCTATTTAAAACTTTTCTTCACTATTTTGAAAAGTTATGTAAAGTTATAGTAATATTAGTTCCGATATTTCTATTACACGATATCCGATTCTATCCCATAGTAGCCGAGGTACAATTTAAAAGGTAACAGACTGTACTTCGGCTTTGTCGGCTTTCATCGGCTCTGAGACATTTCAACCAAGATTCACATAAAATGATCATCCACCGAATTTTAAACAGGGAATCCTTTTTTTCATGCAGGGCGACGGGATACACGATGTGGGTGCCGACGATGAGCAATGCTTTTTTCACTGACAAAGACAGATCCGGACTTACCTTCTGCGAAGTGGCGAGCACAGCTGTAAAACCATCTAATGCCGTAAGTGAGCAAAAATTTGTAGTTATAACTGTTAAGCGTAGAATATAACTTAACAGTTATAACTATACGCTCTCCCAACTGAGCTAATTGGCGACTTACCGGCATCAGTGAAATTTCGAACCTCTTTACAATACTGTATTACGTACATAGGTTTTTAAAATTGTCCTTAGCACGGGTTAGTGCATTAAAAAGAATATAACCGTAAAATAAAAGTTATTTAACCTTAGGTCCGGATCCATTCACTCTTTCTCCTCTGGTCATGCCCGAATCGAACTAAAACGTATCGAGCGTTTCGCACTGCGACATACCTAGCTAACAGGGGATCAGCGTATGCATTTTGTCTTTACAATCTGTGCTATGCATTGGTCACCGGGGTAGCGTGTTGGCACCTCAGAACAATTAAACCAAGTTACCACGGTTGGCACCTCAGAACGAATAACAGAAGCGATGATCACGTAACACCGTATAGCCCTGTTGACCCATACATACCCCTAAAATATCTAACCACAACTGAAAATGGAATCCGGAAACCAGAGGTCAAAAGACGCTGACATAAAGTTGCAAGCACCTCTAATACGTGGATTTCTCTTTGCAGACCTCAGTTGACTGCGACAACGTCGTCCCGCCCAGCACTTTGTACGCTGTGATGCTCTTCTCTGGTTGCTGTGGTCTCGCCAACCTCCTGCTGTCCTGCATCGTGGCACCTTTAGGCCGGCGGCGCACCACCTTGCTGGTCTTCATAATCTCCGCTATCTGTGGCTCTGCTTTGCTCTTCGTCAGGGTACCATTGCTGAGCATCGCGCTCTTTTATGTGTTTGTCTACGTGGCCATCGTATTGGGAAATATTAACTCGTACCTCGTTGATCTGAACCCTACTTATTTGAGGTAAGAAGTTGTTATATTAGTTTACAATTTTATTTCTGCATTAAGGCTGTGAAGATGTGGTTATTCACTTTAACACCATACTATTAATCATCGAATTCAAAGCTTAAATTATTAATTCTGCATCTTATGGGGATTTTCAATGGGGATTAGTGGAATAACCCTTATTTTCGTGTCAGTGATCCGACCAGTTTAAATTCTTCCTGCCAAATATGGCCACTGCAATTGCAGCGTTGGCCATTTTCAGGTCCTCTAGGGTGCAGGTGTGAGGGCACGATGGGCATTGGAGCAGGTGCACCATAGATTGCGATAGGGCTCTACTATCACATTGCTCCTCCGTTAGTGCAACCCCGTCTTCAGTTTTACTAAGATTCAGTAAATTAGTACCTCCTATACCAATACCAAGATTACTGGAGCTTCTAATTCATTCAACCATTGACACTTAGTTCAATGTCACCGTTATCATCATACGTCATCGACATTCTAATTAGGCCATAGCAGGTTCATCAATCTTCTTCTTCTTCAGGCTATATTAGTCCATTGCTGGACATAGCCCTCCCCTAATGAGCGCCATAGCGCAAGGTAGTGCCATCATTGGGGGGTAATGCCTATAATCCCTACGCTGGGCATGCGGGTTGGGGATCGCAGTTTAGTGGAATTTTACTGCAGGGGGCCCTGCTGCCCACCCCCTGGTTTGTGTCCCTTAGTCGCCTTTTACGACACCCGCGGGAAGAATTTGGGTTGGTGCTATTCTCTAGGCCGACACCACACAGCATCAATCGTCAGTCGGTTCATCAATCGAGTAATCCCAAACATTTCCTCCAGGGGTATGGCAGCGTGCCTGTCAGTGGTGGTGGCGCGAGGGTCCGGCTTCGTCAGCGTTCACATCATCGCCAGGCTGCTGAGCGATCACTGCACTTACATGATCACTGGATACGTCGCACTGGTCATTGGTGAGTGCTCTGCTCACATCATATCTACATATTCAAATGAATTTACGAATTCAGTCTTGTGAAGTGTATTGTTTCAATTGTAAGTCGACTAATTGCCAATTGGGTTAGTGGGCGTCAACACTTACACAAAAGACATTTAGGTAAGTTGCCTAGGTAGGTAGGTAACGTTTTGTTAGTGATGTTGTACAGTCGACTTTTACCACCACGCTTTACCTATTTGGTGAACGGAATTTAACGAGTACGTTAACATTTTTTAAGGTGTATTAAATTAACTTAGTACCTACAAGTTGATTCGTCAGTGGAAGTGTTAACTGCCTGTACGTAATACAGAGAGTATTGTAAAGAGGTTCGTAATTTCACTAATGCCGGTAGTCGCCAATTTGCGAAGTTGGGAGAGCGCTGGCACCGTTAGCCAGAAGTGGCGGGTTCGAGTCCCGGCATGGGTGGATTTTTTAGCTTATAAATAGATTTTTAAAAGTGTTAACTTCGTCAAACGGATCAACGAGTTAATGCCTAATAATCAGCCTACAACACTTATCCATCTAGTCTAACGGTGGTCTAACAGCGGATTGTTTGTTTCAGTTGGAGGTTTCGTAGCATTCCATCTTCCTCCCGATGATGATACGAAGGACACAGAACCTACGTGTCCCGACATCGATAGCACAGGAAAAGGAAATGGTTCTCCTCGACACAATGAAGCTATGGAATTAGGCGACACGGAAGCCAAAGAAATGGCTTGAAAAACAATTTGTAATTCGTATGAATTTTATGAATCCCATTTTCTTTTTTTTAACAATATAATTTTTAACCATTCTTTTATAACCCGTTGTAATATTGTCACAAGAGAAAGTAATAAAGCCTTCGTAATTAAACCGCCTTTTCCTGTATAAACTCTGCTAATTATTTTACGTACAATGGAACGTAAAATGAAAGTGTTGCCATATAAAGTACTGTATATTTTGGTATTTTTTTTAAAGCGCAATTTCACCTACTATTTTGGCTCGATCTACTAATGGGTACAGTGGTTTCCTAAGTTTCATTATAAACTTTTTTTACTTCGTTCTTTGTCTTGCAGCTATTTCACTCAAATTCATTAAGAAATTAAAAAGTAAATAAGAGCAATCAATAAAAAAGTTATTTTTGTGTCCTTATAATCTTAATAAATTACTTTTATTGTTAACAATAAATTATTTAAGTCTAATTAATTTTAAGAAAGTCCGCCCTGGCATACGATGTGCCTGGCTTGTTTTCGTTATAGTGAAAGAATGCGATCACTCCCTCCTCACTCTCATTTAAGTGGTTTGTATCGATTTTTTACAAAGAAGTTTTAAAGATGATAAGCCTATGTCTGTGCAACTTGATTTTCTTCACTATGTGAACTTACTGGTTTGCTGTAGATTTTCATAGAACTTGTTGAGTAGTGAGTATCGTTGTGTCAGTATTGTAATATGATGAAGATTGGTGCATCATGTCAACATTACAGCAATTGGCCATGCTACATTTTTTAATATGAACGGAAATCTCCAAACTATTTCGAGAATTTTCCTTTCCGTACAATTTCTATTTATGAGATTTATAAATAAGTCTATATTTTAAATTACTTTTGTATGACGTCAGCAAAGGCAGTTTGAGTATTAATCCTTTGCCTTACAAAAAAGAAAAACGAAATGTCAACGTGTGATTATTTATGTTGTCTGTGGATTATTCACTACGTTTGTCTGTGGCGCCTTAATATTTTTACTCGCTAATGTAGACTCTATTTCTTTGAAGTCCCTATCAGTTAATATTACTGCATTCATCGGAAGACATTCAATCAGACCACTATTTCCCACTATGGCTTTGTCTGATATTCGCCTACCATAACCTTGGGATATAGAACAGTACTCCAAATAATTTTTCATATAATTTCCGCGTTCACTTCACGACACCATTCTTCTCGCAGCCGTTCTAGTATTGGTATGAATAATATATACGGGTTATTGCTGGATTATTCGAACATAAAGGGACGAAACACTCTTTGCTTTCCATTTTATGAAGAAATTCACGGGTGTAGGCTTAAGGGTAATAAATAATGTGAGGTTAGACCACAGAATACACGGTTAGCCTACCATTGTTCTGTGAAATCAACTGACGTTAATGACATATATTTTTTTTTATGAACCTAGGCAAAGGCTATCTCTTCAAACATGATCTGATGACGTCACACACCTCAAAATAAAAAAAAAAGATAGAAATAATTAATAAAATTGAAAACTGATTAATTAGTTTCTTGAAATTGTCCATATTTTCGAAATTAATTATAAAAAACGTATTTCAAAAATAAGTAGCATGGTCAATTATAAGGGGTACTGACAAATCTCAATCTGGGATAAAATCTTGCCACTTTTGCGATTTGTTCTCTAAAGCTGCCACACTAGTTTGACAGTTTCCACCACAAACGTCAAACGTCAAAGTGACATTTACAAAGTGACATTTCTCTCCATTGTCCATCATCCACCCCGGAAGGAGACCGCAAAATCGCCGAAATTGCTAAAATGAGCGAAAATACCGGCGACAACTCGAAGCCGCGCGTCGTAGTACTAGGAGGTACGAACAACCCACCTACTTTTACAACCCTCAGGCTTATAACCAGCGGAGTGCATACCCAAAAATGTTTGCTACTTGAAATCCGTAACGGTCTACATTAGTCATCACCGGGCGATACTTTTTGTCTCCAGGCTGCGGCTTTATCGGCAGGAATCTGGTGCACTACTTGGTGTCTCAAGACCTGGTCAGTGGGGTCCGCGTCGTGGACAAGACGCCCCCGCAGCTAGCGTTCCTGAATCCCGCACACGCCAAGGTGTTTGAGGACTCCCGCGTGGAATACAAGAGCGCTAATCTCATTAATCCAGGTTAGTTATGCGGCCCCTTGTTGTGTTCAAAATTGTGTTTGCACTTAATTGCAATAGGATGAAGTCTTAGTTACATATAAGAAGTAGCATTATAATTGAAACTAACACTCTTTGGAATTTAGAGGCATATTTTGGTTTAATTATGAAATAATTCGGTCAGGGTGTAGCAAAGGGTGTGCAAGGGAAAAAACACTTAGAAAAATTTTGCAAAAAAAATAGGGTCCCCGTAACCCATTCTTTTTATATTTTTAATCAAAGGGGGGCATCACAATGAGCAACTTTTCCCCCTAAAAAAAATATCTAAATTAAATATTTCAGATTTTACAGGCGATTTAAATTTTATATGGCTATACACAGAAGAAAAATTGACTTCAGAAAACAGGTCACCGTAGCCCCTTCTTTTTATAGTTTTAATCAAAGGAGGGCATCAAAATGAGCAACTTTTCCCCCTAAAAAAAATCTCTAAATTAAATATTTCAGATTTTAAATCGCCTGTAAAATGTCAAATATTTAATTTAGAGACTTTTTTTAAAGGGAAAAGTTGCTCATTTTGATGCCCCCCTTTGATTAAAAATATAAAAAGAAGGGGTTACGGGGACCCTATTTTTTTTGCAAAATTTTTCTAAGTGTTTTTTCCCTTGCACACCCTTTGCTACACCATGACCGCAGCTGTTTGGTTGCATAAGCCGTCATTTCAATGCTAGTTTGATGTCAACTATAACTTTTAAAATCTTTACTTTAACTAATATTTCTGTTTTTTTTAAATAATGTGTTGTTTTTAAAATATGATGAGAAATTGTCAAAAACAGTTGTTGGTATTTGCTATCGACAGGAGCCTATTTGTGTCTGATTATGATTTAATAATGATATCAGCAAGTAGGTAAAACCAAAATCAACTTTTTCTGTCGATCTAAATTAAACAGCTTCAAGGCCCATAACTCTGTGTTGCTCATAACTGACATTGTGTGTAATAAATTAAAAGTAATTGTAACATACTGCTGTCATAAGTTGTTTACTGAAGGATAAATTGATATGCTATCAACCCACAGTAGCTATTATGAAGATTCATTAACTTAGCTATGATGTGTTTTTGAGAGTTTATTTCAATTGAAACATGAGTATTTCTCACATCAGTATCCAAGTGGTACTAAAAAGTATCCATAAAAAATCCATAAAATCTTTTTTCTTCGGCCTCGGTGGCGCAGTGGTTTGGCACGCTGACTGTAAAACCGAAGGTCTGGGGTTCGATCCCCGGCCAGGCCAAACTAGGAAATGAACTTTTCTGTTTGTCTCAGGTCTTGGATGTTATCTATGTATTTATTGTATTAAATCTATCGTCGAGTTGGCACCTATAATACAAGTCATTTAGTTGTACTTAGTATAGGGCTAACGAGATCTGTGTAATATGTGCATGAATATTTATTATTATTAAATAATTATTTATAATTACGTAAATTTTCCATCTAAAGATTTCTCAGAGTGTGACGAAAGTATTTTTTAATGACACTTAATGCTTATACATTATACATCCTACATTTTAATCTTACCCAATAAATATTCGCAATCGGACCAGTTATAATAATAATAGAATACGATAAAACTCAGATAAATGTTTATGATGCATTTCTTGTAAGTTTTCATTATGTTGTGTACTTCATCACACAACATAATGAAAACTTACAAGAAATGCATCATAAACATTTATCTGAGTTTTATCGTATTCTATTATTATTATAACTGGTCCGATTGCGAATATTTATTGGGTAAGATTAAAATGTAGGATGTATAATGTATAAGCATTAAGTGTCATTAAAAAATACTTTCGTGCAGCTTTATGGTCAGCGTATGCAGATGACACTGTTCTGAGGTCACTGAGCTATTTTTGATATAATTAAGACAAAAAAATATGTTTTACTCACTTAAGGCGTTATAATCGTAAACAAGTGCTGTATGTTTGTCTGACTGAAGCACTAATGTGTTTTCTGACTTTTTTAAGATGTTTTACTAGACTGAGAAATGTTTTAAAACCGCAAGTTGTTAATTGGAGTCCCAGGATCTTCTTAAGTAGGAACTAGTACTAACTCATGTACTAGACTTAAGATTATTTGAGAAAAAATGGCCAGAGTGGAGTTTTGTTTTCACTGTCCTTTTCCTCCACTACCCTCTACCCGAAGACAGTAACATTGTACATAGAAAGAGAATATACTATTTTTATTTTTAATGCACTAACCCGTGCTAAGGACAATTTTAAGAAACCTATTTATAGGCTAAAAATTCCACCCATGCCGGGATTCGAACCCGCGACCTCTGGCTATCCGTGCCAGCGCTCTTTCTAACTGAGCTAATGGGCGACTCACCGGCATCAGTGAAATTTCGAACCTCTTTACAATACTCTCTGTACTATGTACAGGTAAGTAAATTGCAACACTTACAGCCCCGACTACCTACTTTGCAGTTAGGTTTTTACATCGGAATGATATCACTGTACCCACATGATTATACTATTTTTATTTTTAATGCACTAACCCGTGCTAAGGACAATTTTAAAAAACCTATTTGCGGTCGCGGTCTATTAGAGGTCGCGGGTTCGAATCCCGGCATGGGTGGAATTTTTAGCCTATAAATAGGTTTTTTAGAAAGAGAATGTAAATGATTTACGATGAAATAAATTTATGATTTCTGATGATAGTGATTTATCTGCTGTATAACATTGTCGTTGTTGGACTGTGATCTTAGTGGAGTGGGGTCATTCATAAGTTTTGTTGTACTTTTATAATTTTATCTACTCTCATACTATAATACAAGAATTATAAAACTGAAACGAAACTCTTATAACAAACATTACTCGTAGGCCAAAAATTAAAAAAAGTCTTATTACGATACAGGTCTTGTATGGACACCTGTATCATAATATAACTTTTTAATCATAGCGATACACCTATACAAACTCCAGCTGGACCAAGAAGGACTTTTAAAAAAAAGGTTTCAATGAACGAGTCCGCGGCGACGCAACACGCAATCGATGTTTGCGCCTTGGCGCCAAAATTTTACATTTAAAAAAACTTTTCACTATTTAAACAAAGTTTGGTTCTGTTTAATATTATTTTATGTAAGTATGAGAGTAGATAAAGTAGTGTATGACACTGTACATAACTTGGTCTTATAACTTTTATAGGAACCCTTATTATGCAACAGTATCGTAAACTACTATAATGACGATGCCATGGAATAAGACGGTGTACTTTGTTGGCACTTGCTGGGATTCATTTTCCTCATAACTGTCATAATCTATAAATAAATGTTACATGGATTAGGTTTGTGTGGCTTCTATTAACTACAGTTCAGCCTCAAGGTCCCACAAGCATCGAAAATAAAGTAATTCTTAAACTTGCATCTTACAAGTTACTAAGTATGCATGTTAAAACTTTTTGTTTTAACTTCTCTCTACTATATAATCCCGTAAATAACGTAAGTCGTCGTCGTCAGGCTATAGGTCTACTGCTGGACATAGCCCTCTCTTAATGAGCCCCATAGCGCCCTGTAAGTACCTAATAGTATTTCATACTAGCTAACCTGTTGGTTGGCTAGAATAAAATACTATTTAGTATTAAGCCCGCCAATTGTACAATCTTTACTGGTACAATAAAGAATTTAATAATAATTAATGCGTCACAAGATGAGGTAAAAAATGTTATGAATGCGTGTGTTTGTGTGCACAGAACAGTGAAAATAACTGTTCTGCGTGTGTGTGCGTTAGGCATTGAATTTTAACGTTAGGTTTGCAATTAAGATCTGTGAATGATTTAACTTTTAGTTAATGTGTCTACTAAAACAGAATATGAAAATTCGCTCAAAGGACACGCAGAGACACCAATTCATTTTAATTGAGCCCACGACTTGTTACTCGTCATTTTAAACCATGTATGTAAACGTACAGCTCTTGATTATCATACAATACAAGCGCAGTGGCTTGTAACAATCGTCCGAGCGCGTACGTTTCCCACTCTCATGCCATAAATCACGCATAATAGCGCTTACCATCGTTCTACTGAGACATTGGTGACCGCTGCCTCCATAATATTTATATGGCGGGTGAATCATTAAAAGTATCAGCCCAAAGCAGGACTAATCACGTTACATGCAAGTCACACGCTAAAACGAGGCAGGGGAAATATAATTTGATAACAGGACTGACGTTTTGTCGGTTTGACTACCGAATCGCGTATGCTTAATCGGTAAATAGATAGTTTGAACTGTGTTAAACGCTTTTATTGCCTAATCAAACAGAATGAGATGAGATACTTGGAACTCGCGTTAGAGGAACTAGCATTAATTTGTCCTGCGCCTTGATTGTTTGTTACTTACTATTACTAACAAAAAAGGAAGGAAGGGAGGAAAGAACGAAGGAAAAAAGGAGGAAGGGAGGGAGGTAGGGAGGGAGAAAGAAGAAAGGAAGGAAGAAAGAGGAAAGGAAGGGAGAAGGGAAAGAAGAAAGGAAGGAAGAAAGAGAGAGAGAGAGGGAGCAAGGCAGAAAACTCAATACATACACAAAATGCATCACACAACAAAAAAAAGTTAAAAAAAACGACATCAGCTGCAATCTTCGTAACGGAACCACCTACCACCTCCGTCCGCAGCGTCATGCGCCGCAGCGCTGGAGCCCGGCGACGGTGCCCCCTGGTCCCTGGTGGTGAACTGCGCGGGAGAGACCCGCGTCGGCCAATCGGAGCCCGTCTACGCCGAGGGTATCTTCACGCTCAGCTCCAACGTTGCCAAGCAGTGTC
The DNA here is from genome assembly GCA_934045075.1 of Yponomeuta sedellus. NCBI lineage: Eukaryota > Metazoa > Arthropoda > Insecta > Lepidoptera > Yponomeutidae > Yponomeuta > Yponomeuta sedellus. The sequence continues at coordinate 22,117,751 of OW203730.1, forward strand.
TCAAACTCGGGGTGCGCCTCGTCGAAATATCAAGCGGTGCTATGTACAGCAGTGATAAGGTGAGTGGAGGCTGGCCATTGCGATCTCACAACCCTGCTACGTATAACGGCCCATCTATGATGCTAAATGCGAAAATCACAAGTCTAACGAAGATGATAGGTTCGCCAACTTGCTAAACTAAGTGTAGTTATCACTCACATTATATCACCCTAATATTATAAAGGCGAAAGTTTGTGAGTGTCTATGTTTGTTACTTCTTCACGTCTAAACGGCTGGAGCTGTTTAAATAAAATTTGGTATGGTATGGCTGACTTCCTGGATTGACACATAGGTTACGTTTTAGTGCGGGAAAATATCTTATTCCCATGCGAAAATCGATAACCGCGTGTAACACGACGGGGCACAGCTAGTAAAATAAAATTTCGGGAATGTGAACGTATGATAACAAAGAGTTTATGGTACAATGCATAATTCCAATTGGCTTTAATTCCAGAGAATTAAAGCCAGTACAATGCAAGAGTTCTATATCTATAATATAAAAATGAATAGCTGAATGTGTTGGTAAGCTCAAATCTCGAGAGTAGCTGAACCGATTTCGCTAATTCTTTTTTTAGCATATTCCTTGAAGTACGAGGATGGTTTCAACGGAGAGAAAAATAATAAAAAATCAATGAATCGACTGTTAGGCGGTACGAAGTTCGCTGTGTCAGCTTGTTTTATAATAATTATGTAAACTCTGTTAATTAAGGTCTTTGAAAAGACAACGCTTTTAGTTTTTTTGGACACCTAGTTTGAATTGTAACGTCCATTAAGCCGCAGTTTCTGCGCTACTTTGAATAAAACCTTTTCATTTATCTCAGTTCATTCTTCTCAATCACTGCAGCCCCACAAAGAGGACGGGCCCGTGGAGCCGTGGACAGTGGAGGGTCGCATGAAGAGCAAGGTGGAGAAGGCGCTGAAGAGCCTGGAGCCCGAGCTGGACTACACGATTATCAGGCCGGCGATCGTCTACGGCGTGGGAGACAGGCGCAGTCTCAGTGAGTTCAACCATCATCAACCCATTATGTCTGCACGGGTCTCTTCCCTGAGGAAGGTATAGAACATACTCCACCGCGGGGGCCAAGTCTGGATTGGTGGAGGGTTGCAAGACTAGTGGCTGGTCTTAATGTCAGAAGTTTTCAAGCCGCCCTGAGGCCTCTGACTTGGCCTAACGACTGCCATCTATCGACGGCAGCCGGCATCAACTGCTTAACGTGCCTTGCGAAGCACGGAACCGCTCGGAAAAATGCCACTAGCGTTAGCCGTAGACGGTTTACCCATCCATGCACTGAACGCGCCCTGTGTTGCTTCACCTTCGTGATCGTTTAAGATCACTCAGGCAGCCGGGGCTACGTGCGATTCGGTACATAAACATGTAATAATGATTAAGTGAAAGTTTTAATATGTTAACTTTGTAATCTTATGTGCCAAATTAAGATTATTCTATTCAATACCACGTTACAAAAAAAAGACTTTGTCAAAATTCGTTAAAATTACGGTTAAGAATACGAGGTTATAAAAAGCCACAGCAAAAAAAAACAAAAAAAATACGCATCGAATTTAGAACCTCATCTTTTTTTCAAGTCAGTGGTAAAGGCTGTACCGCCTCACTCGTTTAAAATAACTCAGTCTCCATACCAACCCCATGTTCTAATGTTCCAGCGCCCCGCCTCTTACTGGGCGGTATCTATAAGCACCTCAACGAAACGATGAAGCTCCTATGGACGGCCGACCTCAAAATGAACACGGTCAGTAAATTATCAACTGTTTTAATTTGTCTACAATTGAAAAGTGGTATTTCTTTTGGTCAAAAAAATTGCTTTACTGCAATCAACTGATTTATAACTGTGTAAGGGTATAGCGATTTTGATTTGTATTATTTATCAAACACGATTCTTCTAAAATACTGTAACGATACTTCTTTATTATAGCTGGCCGGTCCAGTCAAGTTTGAATTATTTTAAAGGAAATCATTACGTTCTGTTTAGGGGTCACTCGTGACGAGACCCGTATCTAGGCTAGGGTTTCGATAAAAAGTGATAGTAAAAAGTAAGTATTTCTAATTCAGTGTTTTAATTAGTAGATCGCTACCATACGCTTCAGATGCAGAGTTTATATCGTCTTTGGTAGACTATCGGTGATACTTATAAAAAACACAACCATTCTCCAAGACCAATAATACTGATTTAAGAAATGGAGTTTTTTTTATCAATATCAACTAGTTTATCTAATAAATAACCTTGATCCGGGGCCGTTATGTCTTACCACGCATTGCGAATAATATCAGCACGTTTTTTTTCTGACAAATTTTAAATCGGGTACTTATTTTGGGTTGGGCGCGATTTTTTTTCGCAAGTGCCTACACACATTTTCATGTGAAACACTTTGATTGCGCGATGCAGGAATGTTGGAGTTTATAGTGCGCGCGCAGAGTCGACATGTGCTCGCCACAAAGGGTTGAGTTACTTAAAATGTCTTCCACGTGTTTGATCCGCAGATCCACGTACGTGACCTGTGCCGCGCGGTGTGGGCGCTGGGCCGGCGGCCCGAGGCCAACTGGCAGACCTACAACGCGGTGGACGAGGCTGGCAGCACGCAGGGCTCGCTCGCCGAGATGCTCTCCGAGATATTCAACATCAGCCACGACTACTACGGCACCGCCATCTCCACGCTGGCCAAGGTGGGAACGGGAAGGGAACGGGAAATGTGCCTCGTTTGCTCTGTGATTCTGTGGCAATTTTAAATGCCGTCTTTGTTTCTAAATAGTATAGAAATCATCGTACTATTTTTAATGCACTAACCCATTTTAAGGACAATTTTAAAAACCTATTTAGAGGCTAATAATTCCACCCATGGCGGGATTCGAACCCGCTTCGAACCTTTGGGTTCGAATCCTAACACGGATAGCTAGAGGTCGCGGGTTCGAATCCGGGCATGGGTGGAATTTTTAGCCTCTAAATAGGTTTTTAAAAAAGTATAGAAATCACTGGCGGACAAGAGAACCAGGAGGCACCAAATCCGAAATGACCCGACTCCGGACCTTCTCTTTGTATGTCCTACATGCGGCAGGGGCTGCCGCTCTCGAATTGGACTTTTCAGTCACTCAAAAAAGTGTCAAGTCCTGTGTCCTTAGGCACTGTTTGAATCGTCCGTGATAGACGCAAAGGCCTATGATGATAGAAATCAGAAATAAAATTTTAATATCAACAAAAGAAAAATACTAAGGTAGGCTAGTTTACACAAATACTCTGACGTCCAACATACTGGACGCTACCGGTTATACAAGAAGGCTCAAGAGGCTTCAGTGATTCACTCATGAGAGAGTTGCAAATAGTGATCTAACCTTCCAAACGCTACTCCATCTTTGAACCAATCTGATTAAAGTCTGGCGAATGACGGCAGATGCAATTGGTAAAAAAATCTACGTAAACAATTTACATTCTGTTTGTTGAATGTAGAGGTGTAATGTAACTGGCAACACAAATAGATGGAGACACGCTATTTTAATTTTAAAGGCTACTGTCATCTTGCTTAAATGTTATTTTTGCTACGATTCTCTAGACTTACCGTGTCCTTGGTTATGACCTCGCGACTTGGTTCCATGTGCACGGGCGGTTACAATTTCGCTTATGACAAATAAAGCGCTTAGGCCGTGAGTCAGTGTTGAAGGGAGGGGGTAATAATTACACGCTCCTACCTCCCATCTGTCCTTGTGTCGCCTCTCTCGGGATGATCTTGATCTTTGTTTTAATAAATCTTCTTATGACATAGCCCACCCCTAATGAGCGCCATAGCGCCCTGTCTTCAGATATAATAAATAAATGTTTTTAATAAATGAAACCGACTGTTAGCGCTCATTAAAATGTCCTTCAGAGTCTCACCTAGCTACTTACACTCAACACCTTTCCCTCGACAGAACGACATCCAATCCGTCGCCGAGGAGGCGAACGATAAGCACCTAACGGCGTGGGCTGACATCTGCCGCTGCTACTCTCTACAGCACACGCCGCTGGAGCCCAGCGCTGGGCCCGAAGCGCTGCTCAACAAACAGCTGTGTCTTAGCGGCGCGCGGTTGGCGGATATTTGCCCGCTAGAACATCCCCGGCCCACTGTGCAGTTGCTCAAAGAGGTAATTCATTGCCTAGAAAATTTGGTGTTTTGAGCCCAGCGTTGGGCGTGAGTCTCTGTTCAACACACAGCTGTGTCTTAGCGGCGGCGTGCGGTTAACGGATATTTGTCCATACAAGCATTCGAGGTGCAGTTGCCATAACGAGGTCATTACTTGTTTAGAAAAGGATCATTCAGAATCAAACCTTAATGGGGCACGGGTAGTATACACTTTTCAGTGGTTTTGGGGCTTTATTTCAAAGTGACAAAGTTCAATTTAAAGTGGTAACTACTTTACCCTTGCACAATTAATACTATTTACCCTTGCCCAATTAATGGGTGGTATAGGGATGTACTGCCATGCATGGTGTTCTACTAATCTCGCTTATTTCACAGGTCCTTGAAGACTACGCTTCCATGAATCTCTTCCCCAAGGAGCTTCTGCTGTGACCGCGACAAATCTAAACATCACCGAAAAGATCGTTGATAAAAAGATAAGATTAATGCTAATTGTAGTATTTATAAAAATAATATTCTTCCAAAATACTCCTTAAACATAGTTTAAAATTTAAACTTTAAATAGTATGTGGTAAAGATTTTACATTTACCAAAGACTGCATATCCACGAGTCTGGAGAGCATTTGAGGAGTATTTTAAAGAATCCTGTTTTTATAAATAAAAGTTCTCTCGACGCAATGTTGTTAGAACGCCCTTAATTGGAGTCTTATGAATAGTCTTTAGATTTACAAGGGTTGACACGTAATCGAAATATAATACATGTAATGTAATCTCGAGACTCACTAGTCCAAGTTTTAGTCAGAGAAAGAAATTTAACAATTATTTGCCTCTCGCCCGCACAAAGACGGAGGCGCTGAGTCGGGTTACACGGCCGTTAGTTCAACGTGATCCGTTAGCTTTTAGAATATACCTCGGCTACTATCGGATAAAATCGGATATATTCGTGTAATAGAAATATCGGAACTAATATGACACACTTAATTTCGAAATCAGAGCAGTATTACACTCGTGTGCTTTCGGCGAAAACCGATGCCTACTCTAGTGCACGTGGTATATTCTAAAAGCCAACGGACTGTAAGCGTTTTTTTAAGCTTAAACTGGCACTAGCGCCATCTAGCGGCACGAGTCAATAGGATCTGAGTAAAGGCTACTTTAGTCTACTCAACAACAAATGATTGTACACGACACATTGCAGAGTTACAGCCTTCGCTCAGGCAACGGGATTTAGTTGCATGCGGTTCTAGCAAAGAAACGTTCTAAAAGACGTTCCACGTCAAAATTGCCCTGTATAACCACTGCAGGGCAAAGGCCTCCCCCCTTTTAGACCAACATTTTTGATCATTTGCCGCCTCTGACGACTCCGGCAAGAATTTGTCGAGATCATCCCGCCATCGTCTTCGCGGCCGACCCGCTTGCGATACCCGCCGCGCGTTACCTACTCGGTGGCGAGTCTCATCCACCTATTCTGGTGGATGTGGCTTACGTAGTCGGCCCAGTACCTTCAGTTTGGTGGTCTGAACACACACGTGTATCATTGTGTTATCGAGACGAAAATAGTTGTTAAATTTCTTTATTTTGTTGACCGTCTTATACGTTGGAGAAAGGGGGCGTGGTTACGTGCGAGCGGTTTTTACTGGTAAACTACAGCGTGATTCCGAAATCGTTTTCGATATTTTAAGGGGACGTTTTCATTATGATATCACATGAGTATTAGTATGAGGCAATAAATTATTTTTATACTTATTCTTAATGTTATCACATAATTGTAAATATTTGTTATTTCCGACCTTTTTCCATTTATTCTCCAAAATATAGATTTGGAAATAGACACCTTATTTCTGCGTAACTGTCAATGAATCATTTTGATTTTGAATATCGTAACATAAAAATGTGTTCTGTAATGTTACATTTTTAAAAGTATTTTCTGAGTTTCGTGTTTTAAGAATGATTTTCATGTGTGCAATAAAATATGTCGTTCAATATGCGTAAAAAAGTGAAAGAACAATTGAGTTGGCCGGCACCGACTATAAGTCGCTAGAACCACGGTTTGTTCCCATTGCCTTTCTTCTCGATATTGTTTATAAGGTGTGAAGTGAAGTAATTTTGGGCTGCAAAGAATTTTTGACGCGCCACTTTTTAAACTAGCGCCATATACTTATCTAAATCATGATTAGAATGTAACGATGCAAACCTCTACACATTTTTTTTATATTTCATTAATTCTGTCAATCATTATCAGAATTTAAAATTACGTCACGCATTTTTGAGATTTCCTTGACATTTTGTCATTATTACATTACGTTTGAACTAGACCGGACTACATAAATCATCCTTTACCTGCTTATCCTGCTTTTCTATCAAGTTTTTCTATTATCGTTACAAATAAAATACACAGAAAACCTATTTAGAGGCTTAAAATTCTCTGGCTAGCAGTGACAGAGGTCGCGGGTTCGAGTCCCGGCATTGGTGGAATTTTTAGCCTCTAAATAGCTTTTTAAAATTGTCCTTAGCACGAGTTAGTGCATTAAAAAGAATATAAGAAAATACAGAGTTGAAATCGAAAAAAAAAATTGTGTAAAGGGGTTTGCACCGTTACATGAATATCCCGTTCAAAAACGAATTCTAAATCACCCTGTAGTTTCATACTAGTGAGACCGAAACTAGTCGTCATTAGCGACTACAAGAGTATGTCTTGGTCGTGTTTCATGTACTTTAACGTATTTTCTGCTTTTCCTTCCGATCTTATTACAATAGTTGTAGAGTAGCTATTTCGATGCCAACTTATTGGTACTTATTTTGTTTTGCAACGAATTATATTTTAGTGAAATGCCCACTATTTTATTCCAATTTTCTGTGTATGTATAGTGTATACTGTGATAGCTACAAGCGAGTGATACAATATACATTTTAGATGAAAGAAATGAAAGAAGAAATCTAACCTAACCTAACATAAACGTTTATGAATATCTTATGAAGTGAACCGCCGATTTTTTCTATTGCAAAAACTTTGACTTATATTTTAATAGTGACTTTGACAATAACTGAAAAATTGAAGTAAACTCTATTTTTAAGGATTGTAAGACTGTTTGTATACCAATGAGCAATTACTAAAAAAGACCCTTTTGTAACAAAATTCTTAATTCTTCCAATTATACACAGAAATAATTAAAATGTGACTTATCTCAAGTACTTATTGTTACTGTAATGTTAATTTGATTTTACTTTAAAAAGAGTCGAATATTATGTTACCATTGATGACCATACGCTCATTAAAAAGACAGTGTCGACTTTCCAATTATACTTTAAGTTTTAAGATGTCAATTTGCATTTCTCTCTAGAACATAAAGTTTGTTATTGAGATTATTTTGTGTCTACGTATTTTACATTTTAAACTATGTTTCGTAATTTGTTAATTAGGATTGGGGTGCTACCACATCGGGCGACTGTGATCTTGTCATGATTTACCTCCAGTAAATACAGCAATGGCCTGTTACTCTGAGCAATGGCCTGTTACTCTGAGCAATGGCCTGGAAATATATAGTGTTTGCACTGGCGTAAAATAAAGGATATTCTTATCTATCTTATGGATCCGCGGTACAAAATCAACCTGTCGTTGTTTAAGATTTTAATTGGGGTGTATACGGTTAGCTATTACCGCTAACAAAATTTAACACTTCCGTAATAGGTTTTCGCAAAAATTGTTTCGAAAATTGTCACGAAAATGTACTTGAAGGTAATCGTGAATTTTAGGAGCCAACCTCGGGCATAAGACAGGACTTTATAGTATTTCAGCTGATACGCTATCAGTCCTACGTTTTTGGATTTGTTTCTAAATATTATTATTGCCATTATTAAAACACGAAATTTAAACTGACCTCGGTTAGCAGGCACTAAAGATAGCTGTAGACACAGCGGTTTCCGCTTCTCTTACATCTTAATTAAGTTTAAAGAGAACAAATCATACAGCATGCAATCCCCCGGTGTGATGCAACCCCTATACAGTCTAAGAATCCCAGCACCCACAAGTTTTTTCAAAACTAGACCCCTCTAGCCTAATTACGCGTACCGAACTGTCTGGAATTTCGGAATTGGAATTGCTCAGATTTTGGTGCGCTTAGTGGGTAATATTGGAGCTTCTTGTTCGTACACACAATGGGTCGACATACTGCCAACAGCTGTCGTTTGGTTGTGAGCCAAAGTGCGAGGCAAGAAGAAAGCAAGTGACAGCTGTTAACAGTGGAGAGCTCTGTTTAGAGAGACTGTGTTTAGTCTAGGCTGGCCACTACAGTTTCATTTCGATTACAATAATTATTAACAAGAAATGCGTTGTTAAGTTTGTGAAATAGAGAACGTCAAGTAAAAGTTAGAAAGTTTCTAACATTCTATGATTTCGGGTCGCGGAGGTCGCGGGTTCGAGTCCCGGCATGAGTGGAATTTTTAGCCTCGGAATAGATTTTTTAAAGATTCTTTCTGTAACTTAGGTATTTGTGGCCGCTACTAGTGGCCCAGTGTGCGTGTGCTCTTAAGAAGGCCTCTTATGATCCTAGTTTGATTTTCATTAACAAACAACAAGCCGGATATGGATTGAGACTTTGCCAATACGTGTATCACAAATCGAGGTTTGACCGAAAAAGAACTCATAAAAAAGATTTTTTAAATTATAGCTTTGTGATTAATTTCTATGAAGCGCTCGTGGTGTAGTCGAACCAAGTGATTGGAATCAATCACTTGAGTTAAGCAACAAGAGGCGCGGTCAGGTGCAGGATTTGTGACTGTCCAGTGACTACCGCTACTGGCATGTTTCCGAGCTCTTCCGTGCTTCGAAAGGCACGTTAAGCCGTTGGTGCTACTCATGTACTGGCAGTCATGTAATGGCAGTCGTTAAGCCATGTCAGAGGCCTTATGGGCGGCTTGATAACTTCTGACAGTAAGGCCCGCCACTGCCTTACAATCCTCCACCAACCCAGACTTGCCCCCCGTGGTGAAGTATGGCCTAACCTTCCTGCGATGCAGGAAGAGACCCGTGCCCCAACACTTGATATCGAAAAGTCTTATTGTGCTCTAATTTGTTTTTTATTCTGTTATTCTCAGCAAATGTTGATTTGCGTCTTCTCAACATATCGGTATAGTATCGTTGCGACCCGGAATGTCGTTTGGGAATTAAAACCAAACTACGTTTTATCTTCTCAAGGTGACTCCAATAGGAGGTACAACTTGCGGCAGCCGCTAAGCTTTAGAATAAGAAAGCAATTTATTGAGCTTTTACACATTACATGTATTCCGCTTGCATAATAGAAATAAATGTTAAAAGTTTTGGAGAAGTATAAAAATTGTAAGACTTTGATTGTTATGGAATTGATTGCTGGTAGGACGCTTTCGTGCTACTTGCGTACGATGTTGATCGGATCGTACCCTGAATGAAATATAGTAAATGGGTGAATTTCCCGGAACTAAAAATTGCGTGGCACCAATGAAATTGGTAATAAAAAAGAAAGTATTAATGTTCTAACATTTTTTTACGGTTAGATGATATGGTAATCTATGTGTAGCACTAAACATTTTGTTAATAAAAATAATGGATACTCCAAAAAAAAATATTAAATCCCGAAATCTTTCATTGCCATGTTTGTCCGCACGTCACCTTGTTGTGTATTATTCTTCATTGATAAACATCTATTGGTTCTTTGTACTAAAAACAAATTTTATTTGATACATTAATAGTCAGAGTATTGTTACGAAATACATTTATTGAAATATTTACACAGTACAACGAATGGTTAATAAAAATGTATCTGTCCCAGAACTACCGTTAATCGCCGTGTCCTAATCATGTTCAAGTATATTGTTTTACCTAACGACTTGTTTCCCATCCCCGGTGCGCGAAACGTTTGTGTTTAATGCCGCCTAAGTGCTCGTTGCAGAAGGACGTACGCACGTGCCTGCGTTTTCGCGATATTCGTTAAGTCAATATATTTTTTTGTTGCTGGACATTTTTTCTTTCATTGCCGTGGATAGGTATAACTTCTATTTAAATTAAGATTGTCATGTTAAGTAAACATTCGATAGAACGCTATTTCTCTTATGATTATTTGTCAAGTGTTTACTTTGTCGAATGGTTAATAGATTTTTTGTTATTTCTATTTATTGCCTCGATTTTCATCACCGTGTTTTCATTGCTGTGGTTTCCGTGGGCGAAATTTGCTATGGTAATGAAAAAAAAGACACATCAATGAAAGAAAATTAATTGCCATGCTTTATAAAACAAATTATTTTCATTGCCGTGGCCAAGTATTTCATTTCCGTGACTTTTGTTTTCATCGCCATGTTATGATTAGGTAAAGAAAATGTATTTTATCATCTTTTAGTAACATTTAGTACTTTATCAATCGTATAATACACCCTCACAAACGAACGCACCAGCACATACTGCAGTCTGATTTTAATAATGGATTGTTTATTTTTAAGATGCCAACATGCCCAAACCAAAATTATCTGAGGAGGAGAGAAAGGAGAGAAAAAGATTGGCTGAAAAAAAAGACGTCAAAAATTAAGAAACGACCCATATCTGGGTTTGCATTTCCCTCTCGGAGAAATAAAATATGTTTTCATTTCCGTGGGTTGATTCTTTCATTCCTATGGCACAGTTATTTCATTGCCGTGGACGCTTGTTTCATTGCCGTGTACTCATGTTTCATCGCCGTGGCACGAAATTTTTAGACCAGTTTATCTTGCTAGTTTTTTAAGTTATCAGATAGATACTAAGCAAGAGTACATACATTATCAAAAACAACAATAAAAGAGTTTTGTTTTGTAAAAAAACCTTAAGATAAAAAAGGACATGGAAATGAAGATTTTATAAGACCTGTTGAAATTCACTCAAATATACCATAGCTTTTTATAAATATACCTACTTGTTTTTTAATAGCCTTACTCCAAAATTTCCACAACACAATAGCATGGCAAATTCCACTTTATTCTTCTTCTCCTTCAGGCTATATTATGTAGGCCACTGCTGGACATAGCCCTCCCCTAATGAGCGCCATAGCGCCCTGTCTTCAGCGCATCCAGCATCTGCCACTTTTCAGGGATTCCACTTTGAACGTCACAAAACACACATGAATAACTCAATTACCGCGTTTTGTACGAAAACCAAGCGTGAAAATGTTGACTGCCTATTGTGACGAAAAGCGGAGGCGATTGTCTCCTTTTTTGTGGAAGGACCTGTGTTGTATTTTTACAGTTCATCACTACGCAATGAGTAATTTCGTAATTACCGAAAACGATTTTATTGAGATGGCGCGATGGCGGTCGCTGCTTATGTGCCCTGGCACTTGTAATAAGCCAGGGTGGGGTTTGCCACGCTAGGGGCCGTCCATTAATCACGTGAGGCTTGAAAGGGGGGGGGGGGGGATTTGACAAAAATCACGAAATGTCACAAGGGGGGAGGGGGGTGTAGTAAAGATACCACGTGTATATATTTTTTTATTATTTTTTCGCGCGATTTTTAAATTGAAAAGCAGCGTGTAGTGTGACCTTGACTCGCCGTTGCTAGGCAACGAACAAAGTACCTTCTCACGCGCCGCCGACGACCGCCCGCTCGGCACGCCGATCGCCAGTTATTCTGTTGTTTTCGCGCCGAATACTTAATTTCAGAATAAAATAAGATTATACTTTATACATGAAATAAGATAATATTCTAAAATATGCTAACATAAAAAGGAGATCAAATATATGTGAAGCCAAGCTTCCAGGCTTGTAATTGCCTGACATTTACATGTATTATAGTAAAACGACACAAAAATATATCATGACATATACGATACCAAATTAATATATAAATTCAACACGCGCGCTAGCGAGCGCAAGACTATTCTAGTTCTAAAAAAATTTAAGATTTTTTGTAGGTACGAAAAATACACTTGATGTTGGGTGGGGGGCGGGGTGGTAGTCTTTAACCTCACCATGTATCACCAAGGGGGAGGGGGGGTTTAAAAATGCTTATAAAAAGATCACGTGATTAATGGACGGCCCCCTACGCAACCTGGGTCTAGATTAGTACCATGACAGATACAAAGATACAAGGCTCGATGTATGTACGCGCGCAGACTTGAAGCGACAGCGAAATTAATCATCACATCACGTTGATTGCACCACAATGCGTTAACAGCTGCTACTCTTTGTCAGAGCAACAAGAAACTTCTCTATTAATTACTTTCTTGATTGACTTAATTGATAGGTACCTCTTGATTACCTCTCTGAAACGTTCGTGGCATAATCGAACCGGGTGATTGGAATCAATCACTTGAGTTAAGTAACAACAGGCGCGGTCAGGTGCAGGATGGGTGACCGTCCCGTGACTACCGCTAGTCGCATTTTTCCGAGCGCTTCGCAAGGCACGTTAAGCCATTGGTGCCGGCTTTCATGTAATAGCAGCCGTTAAGCCATGTCAGAGGCCTCATGGGCGGCTTAATAATTTCTGACAGTAAGGCCTGCCACAAAAGTGAACATGAGAAATTTTAAAAAAATGTAGCAACTATAGTATTTGTTGATGATTCGCGATACTCATACATAGTTATATAATAAACGGGTCAAATCGCGATTATTTATTAGGTAAAACGTAATTACTGTATTCGCCACTTCAGTCTACCCGAGACCACGGCAACAGTAACGGTGCCGAAACGTCGGGAAATAAGGTAATTACGTTTTACCTAATAAATAATCGCGATTTGACCAATTTAATATATAATTTGGTAACTATTTTTAGAACCTACAGTCTAGAACCTAGGATCAATAATCTAGTATTAATACTACATATAGGTAGGTATCTATATGTTATAAAAACAGTTATCACAGATATTAAGATTTTTGATGTTTACTTTTTGAAAAAAAAACTTATTATAAAACAAGTTATGATATTAGCGCCCCTAAGCGCCTTAAGTTGGACTACTTTTTTTTTTGAAATTTCGCCATGGACCGTTTTAGAAAATAGGTCACTAGAGTACAAGTGAAGTTTGCTACTCACAGCTAGTTGTTGCTGGTGAAACCCCAATGAAATTAGTGCCATCTAGCGGTTATGAAAAAAGCTTCGGTCTACCTATTAGTGGCGGCCTCTAGAATTCGTCCGCTTTTTTTGTCGCCAAATATGTTGTATGGGAATGGGTTTCTATGCCTATTTAAAATTCTATGGTGGAATGAAAAGAAAGTCAGGTTCTTATCATATTCTTTTATATTTATCAGTTTCATAAGATGAAAATCAACAAGCCTCACACTTAAAATAATACTGCTTCGGACAGCATTCACAACAATTTATCATTAATTAATATTATAAGTATTAGTTGTTGTATGCCACAGAGAGAACACACTTCAAGGGTGGACACGTGAACAAGTATTTGTGTAAATAATTTCAAATTATAATGCATAATTATAATTTGTCTCACAAATCTTTGTTTACATATCTGACGCCATTTCCTCTTCGCAGAATATTCTGCACTGACTATTTAAAAAGATCACAAATGTTCTCTCGGCCGCCCAATAAGGAAGATTAACATGAAATTATTGCACAAAATACACTACATTCTATTTATTCTCACTTGTCCAACTTAGTAAACAAGATTCTAACCTTAAAATTGAGATTAGATGCCTAAACTAGACATTTTCTCGCAAATTCATGAACTATGTTTGTAAAATTGGCAGCGTGTTATCTAAAAGAGTGTTCCAGGTTACTTCATTTATGGAAATATGGCAGTTTTGGACTAAAAAGTCACAGTTTAAGGGTAGAATCTTGTTTAATAAATTGGACAAGTAAGAATAAATAGACTGTATATAAAATCACAACAAAAGGTCGACATTAAAGGCCTGCGCAGACGAAAGACTATCCCCTGTGTACTTTTTTGACTGTCGATAGATCTATATCGATATAAATTGTATCGAATAACGCACACGAAGGACTAAAAGTACCCCGTACAAAAAGTCCCTCAAGTCACATTGTAATCTCAGAACATAAATTGCTTCCATAGCGTAAGCTTCACTCAATTTCCGGGGAACAAATGACCCCACACCGTAGGCGTTGAGTCCGCGACACATGTCGAGTACTTACTCGGGGGACATTTTTAACGATTCGGGGGCTTTTGTCCCTTTGGGACCAAAGTCCCGCGTCTGCGCAGGCCTTAAAACGGTATAACAGTCCTTTTCATGCAAGGTGTTATTAAATTACTTTCATATTCCCGAAAAAGGCGGGTTCTATCTACCCTTTTCAATACAAACAACACTTATTATGTACATAATGAAATCGTAATAAAATTGGTTAACTATAAGCTGTCATTACATTTTTATGTCGCAACAATAATAGAACAGATTTCTTTATGTGCGCTTTTCTGACATTTTATTACACCCTGTATGCGGGCTTAGCACCGCATACACACCAATCAAATAGAGGCGCACCACCTTAACTTTGCATGTCTAACATGTAGACAGATAAACAACTCAGGGCGCCTCAAGAAAATACATTAGTAGAAATCAAACCAGGAGATTGTCCCGAGCCATTCATGAGACATATGTAAAGGAAATTCAATAAATCCTTATCGCATCATTCAAAAAAACTACTTTATGTCAGGCTGGCTCTGCATAGTACAATTGTTCTATCTAATCAAGTATAACCAGCAATCCTATATTCTTCTTTGGTCCTTTAACTCCTAGCGGACCATAGGGCCTCAACCACAGATTTCCACTTCGGACGGTGGTTCGGGGCAGCTTCTAATTCAGGCCAGCTAGTGACGATCGACTTGGCCTCTTGGTCAATGATCTTTTCCAGGTGGTCCTTGGCCGCCCACTCTTATATTATTACAAGATATTTTGAGGAAAGCCGCGGATTGGCGCGGGATCTGCACGTATTGACGTTTCTCTTGTCTGTGCCCCAGGTCGACTAAGCTATCAGGATGGTATAGGTGCTGGGCAAGTATACTCCATCTAAAAACATCGTCTCAGGCAGCGTCCGAGTGGTCCCTTCACCCATCTAGTGTGAGTGAAGGTGGACGCTGTAAAAATCATCTCATTACGTAGATTCAAAGGCCAAAGTTTTATATTCATAGGTACACCTCAGTGGTTAAGGAAAATCAGTGCAATAAAACAATTAAGTAACTAATTTGCTATTTGAACACTTCCAGCAGCCCTGCTTTCCATTTGGCAAGACCCTTAAGTTGTATTAATTCTACACAGAAATTCGACAGTTGTTACAGAGAAAAATGGTCTTTATCTCGAAAACGAAAGAGCTGCTAATTCGACAGCGCAAAACGAGCTGTCTCCTGTATGACCCATTTTTTTTAAGTAGTGCAGGTTACACTTGACCCCAGTTACGCCTGATGGTAAGCAAAGACGGGGTCTAGGATGGTACGTGCGAACCTGTTAAATGCCGGTTAACTCTACTTTTAAAGACACCCAGGTTTTCCGATGCAAAATGCCAAATTTATTCATAGAATTATAAACACTCCTTAAAAGCACACAACAAATATCTAGCTCTAAGAGCCAAGGTACGAGGGTGAAAAATCACTCTAAAGATGTTGGACTCGAATGTATAAAGGTAACTTATCCCTCAGTCCTGCTTCGTTCGCAATAGCGCGATAAGCAAAAGGTCCATGCGATATAGTACCATTTAAAAAACGTTCACATACTTGAAAATAGAAAAAAAATGGGACGCAATACCGAAACGAACAAAAAGAAAATTATCGAAATTGGTTAAGATTTGGCGAAGCTATACGAAAATATGGTCAAAAAAGTAATATACGCGGCGAATTGATAGAATAGAATTTATTTAATAATTTGCATGTACAAAATTACAAAAGGGTAGTGTTTAGAATAGAAGTTAGATTTTTGAACGCACCCATGACGGGTGGAACTACTAACAGCTGTCAGATGAGCTGAAAAATTGACCTCTTGGTTCTTGCTTGTTAAACGTGTGATTTCCCAAAATTGTGTGGCAATTAGATTGCCGGGCTTATATTTTAGTGTGAAGTGCGAAATAAGTTCAGGGACGGATCCCAGTGTTTTTGTTGTTGGGCGACGGATCGCCCTAAATATTCTCATTTGGTGAAAACGTGGTGCCTTGAAAGTGCACTGAAGGTAGGTAGCTTTCTGGGGAAAGAGCTGTTGGGATAGACGGGGAAGTCTGGGAATCCCCAGACCTTCCAGTGCACCCATCCCGAACGGCGCCGGCTACCAAGTCGACAGGCTTCGACGAAGACAGACTTAGTAATAGCCTTGTTTTCATTAGTTTTTAAGTATTAGTGTTTAGGTGGGTCCTATACTCAACAGGTAGATGAGGTACATTGCAAAGTTACTTGATTTTAAATCTAACATTACGGTGAACCCCACACTAGGCCTAGCCTGTATCGTGGGGATCAGCAGAGTGATTTTCAAATAACTTATTGTAACCGTCGACCGGTGGCATATACCTATAATAAATCTTAATATTTAGTCATAGAATACAAAATAACAATAACCTCCTCTTTTTTTGAAGTCGGTTAAAAAAACCAACTTCCTTTTGGCCGGAGGCCCCTGTTACGGTGGCGCCTAAGCAAGGTCCGATTGGGGGATGCCAAGCGAGGATAATTTCAATCAGTCAATTTCACAAATCACGTCAAACAATTTGGGCTAGGAAACTACGTTATGACGGGGATACAGTTGCGCATGTTCGAAAAATGTTAAGGTGAAAATTGCATGCACATATTTTTGAAAAAGTCAATGCACTTTATGAATAGGTTGGATGTAAAACCTTTTTTGTAAACTGTGTCAAATTTTAAATTAAGAAAAAAGTAATTTATAGTGTTTGTTCAAGATCGATGCATTACAATACATGCTCTATGAAAGTAATGGCATTTTAGACATTACTGCACTGCACACAGTCTAATACAGAATGTAATTTAAAAACGGATAAACATTTGGAGATTAAGACACTTTTGAAAACTTTGGTTTGATTTCGCAGTGCTGGTTTGACGAGTTACATGCGTACGGTCATCTTGGATTCGAATCCACGCTAACCGTGAAGAAAAACATCGTGAGGAAACCTGAGTGTCTCAGACTTTTAATACAACCAACATCGAACTACAACGATCAGTGGTGACACGGCGTTCAGTCCTCATATCACGTAACTGTCCACTGTCTTGAGTCATCGATACTTACGGACTCGTCAAAATATGTCCGACAGTTCGGGGCAGATCACACCGGACGTAGGTTAGACTGGACGAAGGATACACCGGACGCAGGTTAAGCCGGATGCAGGTAAACCGGACGCAGGTTAACCGGACGCACGTTATACCGGACGCACGTTATACCGGACGCACGTTATACCGGACGCAGGTTATACCGGACGCAGGTTATACCGGGCGCAGGTTATGCCGGACCCAGATTAAATCGGACGCAGGTTAAACCGGATTCTGGTTAATCCGGTCGTCATATAAACCAGACGCAGGCCATAGAGAAGTTACGTAGCATAACACTGTTACTATACAAGAAAGGGACTGAATAACTATTTTGTTACAGATTTGCCTCTCTTTCAAGCTATACTGTAAGGCCGAGAAACAAATAGGCACTGTCCCAAATAATTACAACAGTTATTAATGGTACTTCATTTAAAGGTCAAGTACATTTATTGCTACAATTATAAATTAATAATATACACTGATTATTTGCATTTTTGAGCATTGTGTAACTAATTCCACCTTCTAACGTTTATTTCACATGTAAAAGGTAAGTTTAATATCTCACTATTCCATAAAAAAAACAATATAATAATTATTTTTTACAACTTGCACAGATAGATAAAGGAATTCTTGAAACAAGGCACGGCTTCACTAAATATTGATACCTCATAAGAATGCAGTAACGTGCATGACGCACTTCCGGTTTCGTAAACTCCAGATCTTTTTTTTTCGATATACAAAATTAAACAAAATTACCTATTTCACCCAGCCAACCACAATCCAAAGGTTGACAGGTAGAAAATGCTACTTAGCATTAACTACGCCTTTGTAGCAAACATTATGCGTTTTGATCAATAAAGAATTACAATAATAACATTTCCTCGAATAAACATATTAAAGCAGTACTAAATTTTATTTAGGACATCGCCTATTGTCCAGTTCCTTTCTTTAATTTACAGTGTTATGGCATCTTAGTCACCCAATCGGAGCCCAACGATCGGGCAAGCCAAACAGTACCGTATGGCGAGCGCTCTAAGGGCGCGAATGGCGCGGCGGGCGCAGCGCGCGGCCGCGGCGCGGTCACGCCTGTATCTCCGGGTTGCCGACCACGCAGAAGTCTGTCAACGGCAATATCACCACTTGGATCTGGAAAAATGACGTATTGTCAAACACGCTTACAACTATATTATTATTTTTAATGCACTAATCCGCCAATTTTAGCAAATAAGGCCGCCAATTGTACTTTGCATCTTTACATGGTTTATTTTTTATTTTTATTTATTTAATGACAGGGAAATCTACAGCGAAATCAGTAACAAAAAAACTTAACATTTACGATAAATAACATGGCCAATTATGATATGATATGATAATGCTTTATTCATACACAAGACACACATTAAACATTTGTATGAAATTAATACTAAACACAAAAAAAAGAAAACTCATACACCAAACACATTAAAATATTTGGGTGAAATTAAGATTTACACCCAATTTTGATTAAAATCCACTTGCCTCAAGAAACATGCAATTCTCGATCCAAAATTCTCAATCAGTAAGTGCAGATTACAGATTTCCACGGAATTACTCATAATTTTTTCTTATCTTGGGGCAGAGTATTTTAAGTTTTAAAGTGTTTTACATCGTTACCACAAACAAAGGAAAAGTTACAGAAAAATTACTTTAACATTGTGTTTAAGTTATTGACCTAAGTGATCCAAATTAATGATTAAAAAAAAGAAAATAGTCTCATTGTGTGGCGTGAGTGCGTGTGTGTGGTGTGTGAATGCGTGTGGTGAGGGTGTGTGTGTGTGTGTGTGTGTGTGTGTGTGTGTGTGTGTGTGTGTGTGTGTGTGTGTGAGGGTGTGTGTGTGTGAGAGAGAGAGAGAGTTATTTGTTTTTCATTTGTTCGATTATGTTGTTTTTGAACGTTTGTTTTGAATATATGAAAGGATCTACCTCACTAAATTGTTTATTGTACGTGTTACATAACCTAACCAGAATAGAATTTTTCGTATAATTGGTCCTGCGGAAGGGCACATGCAGAAGGCGAGTGTGCCTGGTCCGCCGTGACGTCACGTACAGTCCTAGCTCACTCAGAAGACTCGGAACATAATATGTGCTCTGGTGTACAATAAAGAATATCTAACCCGTGCTAAGGAACAATTTAAAAACCTATTTAAAGTCGAGTCGCCCATTAGCTCAGTTGGAAAGAGCGCTGGCCAGAGGTCGCGTGTTCGAATCCCGGCATGGGTGGAATTGTTAGCCTCTAAATAAGTTTTTAAATTTGTCCTTAGCACGGGTTAGTGCATTAAAAATAATATAATCATGTGGGTACAGCGATATCATATTTTTTATATTTTAGGAGTAACTATTTAAACGATAAAAACAATCAATTTAATAAGTTTTCTTCCTGTCTTTTTTTGCCACTTTCGGCTTTGGTGTTTCCAGTACTAATTATTAATTTACTATCGATTGGGAAATAATTCATATCATGATTTATGTTATGTTCTTTTTAGTGTGTTTTGTAAACAATGTTTTGTGTGGAATGAATAAATAGGCAAAAGTGTATCAATTAATATCTTTAGCTTCTCACAAACCCCTCACGAGCAAATGAAAAGAAATACGACAAGAATCGAATCGGAAATCGATTACTTTTTTCTGGCAACAAAAAAAAAGCTGTGAATAGTGTCAATCACAAACTGTTTTGTCATATTTTAAAAACTTTTTTTTGTGATTATGTCAGTCACATTTTTTTAGTTTTAAAACATGTACGTACCTAAAAACTTGAAACTTTTAAAAATGGAGGCCAATGGCGTCTTTCATCTCAACAAGAATGTCGATCCAGCAAAATATTTTTTTAATTTTTACGTTCAATGGTACACCAAAGAAAGCAAAATTATTTGTTCAAAAATAAATAAGAATTATTGACCAAGTTATCTTTTTACTGATATTCTCTTCACGTTTAGCCTGATGCTCAAACAAAATGGTCAATATCCTTTCACTGATGCCGGTGAGCCCATTAGCTCAGTTGGAAAGAGCGCTGGCACGGATAGCCAGAGGTCGCGGGTTCGAATACCGGCGTGGGTGGAATTTTTAGCCTCTAAATAGGTTTTTAAATACGCTTAGAACTTTCGAGCATTATTTGTTTTTTGTTTCACGTGTTTTACTATTCCCTTAGAGGGTTTAAGGAGGCTGTTCTATGTTATCCGTAATGGTATAGTTTGTTTTTTAAATTTTCTGCTTAGAATATTCCTTCACGTCCGAGGATGGTTCTTACGGAGAGAAAAAATTAAAAATATCAAAGAATCGAATTTTAGGCGGTACGAAGTACGCTGGGTGTAGTTTATAATTTATTAGTAGGTTATGGGCCAGTTTCTAACTTGAGAATTTCGCTAAGTAAATAGTTAACTGTATTGCTGTCCCTTCGAATTTATCAGGAAAGAGCGTGACACAACGATACTATAGTATTTACTTAGTGAAATTCTCAATTCAAAAACCGGCCCCG
Organism: Yponomeuta sedellus; assembly: GCA_934045075.1. Classification (NCBI taxonomy): domain Eukaryota; kingdom Metazoa; phylum Arthropoda; class Insecta; order Lepidoptera; family Yponomeutidae; genus Yponomeuta; species Yponomeuta sedellus. The sequence goes on from OW203730.1 coordinate 22,138,619, forward strand.
TAACACAGGGGCCGATACTCACTCTCAACTGATCACGGTTGGGTCCCAGCAAGTGTCTCGGCTCGTCTGTGACGTTGCATTCACCGCTACAGTTCGCACAGCGCCTGAAAAATAAAGCGCACAGTTCTAATTGGTATGTTTAGTCCACATATAACACAGGTCAAGACCTTGGTCCGTGATTTAGTCCAAATTCTGATTAGATTAAATTAGATTAGAACGCTTTGTTGTACACTCCAGAAAATAAAATCCTACAAAAGGCATACACCCATATCTAAGTTGGATTTAATTTACTCCACAACTATGTTTCACTTTCAAATATATTTAAATCTAATAAAACTGTCAGCATTTATGACAATATTTTTATTCTATGCGTCTATAGTAATCCCTTTTTAACGCATCGCGTCTTGCATTTCGTAGAACAATTATTAGGGGTCACCGCTGGCAATGCCAGAAAATCGTTAACTCTTAGGTCGGGCCGATCTCTTTCTCAACAAGGGCGTTTACTGACAGGCACTCCCGGCGCTGCGTGCTGAGCTGTGGCACAGACGAGCATTCACCCGATCCCCTTCCCCGCGTGGGCGTGCTGAGCTGTTATACAGACGGACACTCACCCGAGCCCCTTCCCGCGTGGGCGTGCTGAGCTGTGATACAGAAGGACACTCACCCGAGCCCCTTCCCCGCGTGGGCGTGCTGAGCTATGATACATAAGGACACTCACCCGAGCCCCTTCCCCGCGTGGGCGTGCTGAGCTGTGATACAGAAGGACACTCACCCAAACCTCTTCCCCTGCGCGGGCGTGCTGAGCTGTGATACAGAAGGACACGTACCCAATCCCTTTCCCCGGCGCGGGCGTGCTGAGCTGTTATACAGACGGAAACTCACCCGATCCCCTTCCCCTGCGCGGGCGTGCTGAGCTGTGATACAGAAGGACACTCACCCAATCCCCTTCCCCTGCGCGGGCGTGCTGAGCTGTGATACAGACGGACACTCACCTGAGCCCTTTCCCCGGCGCGGGCGTGCTGAGCTGTGGTACAGACGGACACTCACCCGAGCCCCTGCACCGGCGCAGGCGTGTTGAGGTGTGGTACAGACGAGCACTCACCCGATCCCCTTCCCCGGCGCGGGCGAGGCGGCCCGTGTGTCGGGCGACGCTGGCGTATACAACGGCGTATTCAGCTCGTCGAAGTCCAACGCGCCGTCTATGTTAAGTACCCTGCGAGAAGATAACTTAAACACTTAAAAACTACAAAGCAAGCATCGAGGCCGGATCTTCCTAAGCGCCAATTAGACCTTGGGGTTGGGCGAATCGATATTTCCTATCTCGAAACGATACGAGGGATGATTAAATTTGCGATGGCAATTTAATCATCCCCGCAATTAAGATAATAACACATAATGTAGAACATTTATAGAACATCTCACGTATTTTTTCTTTTGTCGTATTGATTTGGAAATAATAGTTATTTTTATGTTTTAAAATTTAGGCTAGAAGGCATCATAAAACAATCTTTGCTTCTACTTTACTTGAAAAAAAAACTTGCCTTTCGATACGATTCGACACACCACAGACTGTTGTTGAAAACCGACATTTTACTTTTTTTGGCTGACAAAGGCAAATGCGTAGATACCACGCTGTAGAGCCGCAGTGCCAGCTTTTTTTATTGTGTAATTTTTAAATTTTCTCTGCAATAAAACTACAGAAAAATCTTTGAGTATTTTTCTTGTATTACTTGAAGCTTAAACTCCAAATGGTTTTTTTTTATTTCAGCTTCATATTTTTTTAAATTATTGTCCATTACTGAGACTGAGGCCGTTTTACCGCCGCATGGATCAGGCTCGCATCCCCTTATTATGTTCTGCCGTGTGTGATATTTTTAATTTTTCACGCCACATAGACATAATACAAGTTGTAAAATACAATTTTTCTTGGTATTTTACGACTTTATGTACGTTAGCTTTTAGAATATACCTCGAACTCTAGAGTAGGCTTCGGTTTCCGCCCAAAGCACACGAGTGTAATACTACTACCTGCTCTGTATAAAACTTTTCTTCGCTATTTTGAAAAGCTATGTAAAGTTAAGTGTCATATTTCCGATATTTCTATTACACGAATATATTCGATTCTATCCGATAGTAGCCGAGGTATATTCTGAAAGCTAAGACTTTATGTCTTTTTCTTCAACCACCAATGATGTTAACTTTAAGAGGAAGGAAGTATGTGATACTTGCGATATCATAGCTTAAACCCGATCTACATGACGGGTTTTTGTATCATGCCCAGGAATACTTTTCGACTGGTTATATTATAAAAAGTATAAGTTGTAGAGAAGCATCCTTATCATCACAATTTATCTTTTATCGTGGACTTTCGAATGAGGTGGAATTTTACGCATTGAAGGAACTTCAGAAATCCTACAGTCCACCCTGGGTTGGCACTGCTGTTACAGGTTGCACGAGTATGGATACCTGTTTTGAGATGAGAAGCGATGCACTCTCTCCACGACGGCCGATACGTGCTCCACGCCTTTCTGTACACCCCACACGAGGATTCCGATCTGTTAATAAACAATAGACGACTAATGAACATTCATATATCGTCGAGTTAGCACCTATAACACAAGTCATTTAGTTGTACTTAGTATAGGGCTAACGAGATCTGTGTAATATGTCCATGATTATTATTATTATATTATTATTGATCCTAAACCTCGTCTACACCTCTGGCTAGATAGGTCAATAGGTCAAGAGTAAGGCCATTCGTTATAAAAAAGCTATCTCAGCCACAGATTAACACTTGTCAAGTCCATTTACTCCACAAAGGTGTGCTCACTCATGACGTCACTTATAAACCGAACATAATAATAAAAGTTAACGCCTGCACGGAATCGGAACTGCTTACAACGAATCTATGAGTGCGCTGGACAGTGAAATGCTAAAAAAACTATAAAATGTCAACCAGACCTAGGCGAACTAGGCGTTTTGAACCGCAAATGAGCGAATTTAATTTATTGTATTTATTTTCAAAAGGTAGCAGAAACTTGAATGTTTACTTAAACAAGAAGACCTGCGGTTTATATAATCTCTTTAAAGGTAAAAATAAAATAATCTATTAAAAAGTAACCGACAACCCGACTGCTGAGTTTTATCTACTAAGCAGGCGGGACCCAAATCCAAAAATGTAACTCTTTGCGAGGTACCTATATAGGTTGGTCCCGAGGTACCTAGGTTGGTCCCGTCTGCTTAGTAGCTACGCTCAGCAGTCAGGTCGATGGTTATTTTTATTCCAGTGTTTTAAACTCCTCATTTGTAGTGCCCTCTTTCTTGTCTTACACTTCTTGATTACCTTCCATTACACCATTAGAGTACTTTAAACAAACAGTAATGGGTCCCGACTGCAACATTTTATATAAAATAATAAATGCAACAGTTTGAGCAAATAACGCTTATAAAGTTATATTATTTGGTCCCTCAAGTAAAGCAGCATGAACTCTTCTGATTCGACATTAGCATTTGAAAATAAAATTATCTTATTTTTTCCCTTTCAGTTGATTTATCACTGCAGTCGGGTTCTTTTATTTTTTTAAATATATTTTTTTATTTTTGACCTTTTAGTGACTCAGTAAAACGATAAAATTTAAAGGTCCATCCTGTTCTGCTTACATGCTTTAAATCGTTATATTATTTTATTTCCTAAATGAATTTTAGTTTATTGCTTTATTTTCTTTTGTTCGACAATGGACATGTCTCGGCAAATCATAAATATTTTTACTGATGTACTTGTTTGATATAGTCATAGGTACCACCTGCCTGCATTAAACATTTATGTCGTATGATATTTTTTAGCTAGTATAATGAATATGGTCTAATGGTGTTAAACTATCTAGACTATTTGCAAAGGAAACGACAGATTTTTTTCTTTATCATCCTTACATAAATTGTCTGTTTTTTATGTAGCCTAAAAACGCTCCACTGCACCTAGTTATTTAATGTTAACGATTGTAGGTGGGGACTGGAATAGTCACAAATTATGTCCTCGACCTGAACGGCGCTCAGCTTTCGACATGTCCAGAGTAGAATTCTTCGTGCTTGCATTGCTGGGCCCAGTCTTCGGTCTCGCTAATTACTTAGAATAAGGACTTGTAAATGGGAACATAAATGGTCTGAGCCTTCAGCCGCGGCCTGTACAAAGGCGCGACAGGTTTACTCCTAACAGCAACTTTAAGTAACTGTCGCGGCCTTCAGCCGCGCTAATAGTCTCTCCATTTGGCATCAGCGTAAATAGAGCTCAGCATTTGGAATCGCCGTGGAAGTATTCCTCTAGCCCGCTTCACAGCCTTCGGCCGTGCCGCGACCTGTATTGAGCTCGGCCTTCAACCTCGTCGCGGCAAGTTTCCTCGCACCCGCATGATGGGGCTCGGCCTTCGGCCTGGCGTAGTTATTTAGAGTTGTAGCATCGGCGTGGAGACACACAAAATCTTGGTTTTCTGAATGCCAAAATATTACCGGTATTAAAATGAAACTATAACAAATTCATCTTGAGGTGGCCCCTTAAAGCATTGAAAAATTTTACTGAATATTTAGGTGTAGATAAGCAATCTTTGGTCTCACAAGTGAACAGGAAACCTAACACAAAATCATAATCTTATTTTCGGAGGAAACGAGATAAAATTCGTTAAGATGAATAGAGCTAGAATTTTTTAAAATTTCATGGGTCCTAACGATACGAGGTCACGGAGGATCCGTCTTCGGTTACCAGTGAGAGCGTTCAAATATTTTTTTATCATTTATTGTTTCTTCTTTGAACCCAGCTTGTCTGACTATAACCGCACAGGGGAAAAGGAGTTACATGCTACACTTTATATATTTTGTTCAGTTACTTTTGGTCTAAGTGTCAGTAGGAAATTAATACCAGTGTTAAAAAATAATTATTTTTACCCCCTATGAGGTTGATATTTCTTAAATTAATGAGATAAACGAATGGCGTAGAAAGAAATAAACACTTTATAGGCATTATTTCTTTCAGCACATAATACCGTTTCTATAGACGGTTTGTTTACATGGACAGGACAGGACAGGGTTTCAGCAGACAAGAAGAGAAACGTTGTTATAGCACGACAGCACGTACTTAGGGATCTATTTATTGTAGCAATATGAAACTAAGGATTACAGCAACTGTACTACTCGCACCACAGCGCAAAGCGAGGTATATTACCTTCGTCACTAGTCGTGCCAATTATTAGTGGTCAGTCAGTATTGGTCGAGGTGATTCGCAAACGCTTAAATACTATCCAATTTTGTTTAATATTATGTAGGGCCTTCGGACAAAACCATACCGCAATTTAGAACACAAACAGCGCCATCTGTGGTTGGGTAGAGGAACTAATGCTACAGTACTTTAATTACTTAGAAGTGAATATTATTTGTGTTGCGTTTGTTCTCTATTAATGCTGATTTTATGTAATCAACGACACCCGCAAAATTCTCTTTTAAATACTTTGCACGTGTTAGGCGTAGTTAAACAAAATTATATTTTCTAATTAAATGAATGTCTAGAAGGATCAAACCACTTTATAGGAATTATTTCTTTCCGCATTTGTACCGATTCTATAAATGGTTTGTTTACATGTAGACCAAAGCCGAAATTATGTATACACATGTATTAGAATAAATAAAATATAGCAGCGCCATCAAGTGGCTAAAAGTAGTACTTTAATTGCTTAGAAGTAAATGTTATTTTATGTTCCGTTGGTTCTCTATTATTAATACTGATTTTATGTAACCTACGTCATCCGCAAAATTCTGTTTTAAATATTTCACACCTGTTAGGGGTAGTTCAATAAAATTAGTATTTGAATTCAATAAACTAAATATAACAGCGCCATCTAGTAGCTCCTAGCTGTACTTTAACGAAGCTTCTTAACGAATTTTATTTTTCGTCACGGTTCTGATCGCATAATTATGATTTTATATAGCCTATGACACCCGCGCAAGGATGCCGAATCGAATGACACCTTGTTTAACAAAATCTGGCCATTGGTTAAGGAGTTATGAGGGAACATAGAATCGGACATACTTACATACATACATACATACATACATACATACGAACTAAACACATTACCCTCCTTTTGGGCTTCGCTGCAGTCGGGTAAAAAACTATAAAATGTCAACCAGACCTAGGCGAACTAGGCGTTTTGAACCGCAAATGAGCGAATTTAATTTATTGTATTTATTTTCAAAAGGTAGCAGAAACTTGAATGTTTACTTAAACAAGAAGACCTGCGGTTTATATAATCTCTTTAAAGGTAAAAATAAAATAATCTATTAAAAAGTAACCGACAACCCGACTGCTGAGTTTTATCTACTAAGCAGGCGGGACCCAAATCCAAAAATGTAACTCTTTGCGAGGTACCTATATAGGTTGGTCCCGAGGTACCTAGGTTGGTCCCGTCTGCTTAGTAGCTACGCTCAGCAGTCAGGTCGATGGTTATTTTTATTCCAGTGTTTTAAACTCCTCATTTGTAGTGCCCTCTTTCTTGTCTTACACTTCTTGATTACCTTCCATTACACCCTGACAAACTAAAATGGCTAGGTACCTAAAAGCCTAGGCGCCCTTGGACCGCCGCGGCGCGAGCATACTTCTGAACTTATGTGCTTTTAGCTAAAACCTGTGCTTTCCGGCCCGTCGCGTATACTCGGCCCGTCACTTACATGGCGCTTATACCCGGCCCGTCACATACATTGCTCGAATACGCGGCCCGTCACTTACCTTGCTCGTATACTCGGCCCGTTACTTACCTTGTTCCTCACGGCCCGTCAAATACCTGTTGTATTCCTTTTCTGGTTGTGCAATAAAGTTATATATTAAACGGGTCAAATCAGGATTATTTATTAGGTAACACGTAATTACCTTATTTCCCGACGTTTCGGCAGCGTTACAGTTGCCGTGGGGTCTACCCGAGACCACAAATAATCGCGATTTGACCCGTTTAATATATAACTATGTATGACTATCACGAATGATTAAGAAATACTATGTGCAATAAAGTGTTTTTTATCTACCTTGCGCGTATACCCGGCCCGTCACTAACCTTGACCCGTATGTCGGGCTCGTCGTTAGCGTCGTCGTACTCCCCGCGGCGCGTCACGGGCGGGTTCTGGCACGTGATGGAGATGCGGACCGTCCGCAGCACCACCTCGGGCACCTGCCGGGGAAATCGGCCCTTATTGCGAGGGGCGCACGGTTGAGAAACGCTTGCGAGTGAACCTTCACAGTAGTCCGGCTCCAAGAGTATCGTCATACCCTGTATCGTCTATACAACGTAATAGGTACACTAATGCAAGCGTTAATAGGTAGGCAACTGAATAGGCTATTTGACAGCGGGAAAAAAAAGTATGAAATATATACATTTTTAAATTCTTTTTGTTGCACTAACCCGTGCTAAGAACAATTTTTGAAAACCTATTTAGAGGCTAGAATTTCCACCCATGCCGGGAATCGAACCCACGACCTCTGGCTGGCACGGTTAGCCAGAGGTCGCGGGTTCGAGTCCCGGCGTGGGTGGAATTTTTAGCCTCTAAATAGGTTTTAAAAAATATATACATTTGTATCATTTATGACATTTCAAACCGTACTTACATAGGTTTGAAAACTCAAACATATTAACAAAAAAATGCATAATTTCTGCAAAAAACAGGAAAAATCTTGAAAATTTCGTATCTTTAGAAATTTTACAGATAACGGCTAGGGTTGGTCGAATCTATAACGACGTCACAGGTTAGTAAATATCCCTCTGGCCACCGAGAACGCGAGAGTTGACATGACGTTTGTATGTGTACTGACCAGTGGACGTCACTACTTGTCGGCGGCTTACTTTAAAAATATTTTTTTATTTAGAAAAAATACACGAATGATTTAAATTATCACTTTCTGAGCATTTATTAAACAACAACGAAAAACCTGAGTTGGTTTTCAGAAAACTGTCAAATACCCTATTATCTGAAATCTCTACAAATCAATAAACTATGGCTTGATGTAGCATTAAAAAGTGAAAATTCCTTTCCGCCAAAAATCCCACAAGCACCATGTCAACCGCATTTTCACGAGGCATCCTCAGGCTCACAAGTGCAAGTGTTGCACTTGTGAGCCTGAGGATGCCTCGTGTTAGAGTCGAAACGCGTCGCGTATTTTCTCACACAAGTATTGGTGTCGGTGGTGGTGTGTTTGTGTCTTGCTTCTGCTTAAAAAAGTGGGAGGAGGGCAGTGCATTAACTAACCGCATGGTGCTTGTGGGATTTTTGGCGCAATTTAGCAAAGTAATTTTCACTTTTTAATGCTATTATGGATTTCCGCAATGTAACGCCTGATTCCATACAATATGGCTTGACGGCCATTCATCTTCAACGTCGATCAGCTCGTACTCTTCACTGCTTTTGTCCTCGGCCATTCTCATCCAATCGCTTTCAGCGGACTGGTTGTCGCCCTATGCTGCCTTTGATAATGGAGTTGAGACCACAAACTGTCAAAGGTAGCGTTGGACCCCTCCAGCTCGTTGGACCAACGATCTGTGGCAGACTGCTGGCAGTGGTGGATGAAAATGGCCGATGACAGAAATGTAGTGTGCCCCTTTGAGGGCCTATGTCCAGCAGTGGGTGAATACGGTTTGATTAATCTATTGACCATTTTCTTGTTCCGTAGTTAGAAGCCATCTATAAAACCATGACCCAGGCACTACAGCGTCGGAGTGGTCCCTTCACCCATCTAGTGTGAGTGAAGATACCACTGGACGCTGTATAAATCATCTCATTAAGTAGATGCGAAAAGGCCAATATTATATTATAGTTAGAAGAAGAAAGAAAGATTAAATGTCTTTGGAACAAATTAACACATCACAGGAAAGAAAAGGCATACCACTCATAAATACAAGATAGGACAGGGCAAACTCAGAGCGTACATCCTGTGATGTGTCAATGTTGCCACAAAGGGCATCTGACTCAGCGTTGTGCTGAGAGCCCTCAGCGCAGATTTTCAGTCATTGTGTCACAAAGATAAAAAGAGTGCAGTCTGTTAGCTTTTAGAATATACCTCGGCTACTATCGGATATATTCGTGTAATAGAAATATCGGAACTAATATGAACTAATAATTACATAACTTTTCAAAATAGTGAAGAAAAATTTTATACAGAGCAGGAAGTAGTATTACACTCGTGTGCTTTCGGCGTACACCGAAGCCTACTCTAGAGCCCGAGGTATATTCTAAAAGCTAACAGACTGTAACTTACATCGTAAGTGCCAGCCCACACTATGAGCAAACTTTTCCGGAACCACACGCCTTTGGGGTACAGCTCCAATGTCCACTCCGTGTGACGATCCTGGAAAAAGAAGATAAAAGATGACGGTACGGACTCGATGCCACTTAATCAGTCGAACGAAGTGATTGGAATCAATCACTTGAGCTAAGCAACAGGCGCGGCCAAGTGCAGGATGGGTGACTGTCCGGTGACTACCTCTAGTGGCATTTTTTTGAGCGCTCCCGTGCTTCGCAGGGCACTATAAGCCGTTGGTGCCAGCTGCCTTGTAATGGCAGTCGTCAAGTCATGTCAGAGGCCTTATGGGCGGCTTGGTTACTTCTGACAGTAAGGCCCGCCGCTGTCTTACAATACTCCAACAACCCAGACTTGGTCTCCGTGGTGGAGTATGGCCTAACCTTTCCGCGATGCAGGAAGACGATGCAATGTTGACTTTATGGAAAGAGATTGGCTGGCGGGAGTGACCTCACAGCTCTGCTACGTACAATGGCCCAATTGTGAGGCTAAGCGCGGAAACCACTAGAGGACTAACTAGAGGACGGTTGTCATTAACATCAGTTGAAATCACTTGCTGTGACGGAAGCAACATAGTGTTTCTCAGGTTTTTAGTCTGTAGCTGATGTTATTAACAATAACGTCAATACCATATCAACCCTTATATGTCCCCACTGCTGGGGCACGGGTCTCTTCCTGCATCACGGGAAGGCTAGGCCATACTCCACCGCGGGTACCAAGTCCAGGTTGGTGGAGGGTGTATAAAATCCGAGAAAGACAGAAAAAATCTGCAAAAAATTCAATAAACAATGAGCAACAACTGCTAAACATTAACTACTATTAGCAGGCAGGTCCCAAATCGAACAATGTCAACAACTCATTGCGAGGCACCTAGATTGGTGCTGCCTTCTTTGTACTTAAAGCTCAGAGTGCTTAGTGCGAGATTTTTAACTACTCGATCGTGTAAACGTAAACTCATATTTCTATGGCATCGAGGAAGCGCCACCTAGCGACAAGTATGGAAATTAAAATTGCTGAGTGCGAGTTGTAATGGTTTACGTTGAGAAGTGAACACGTTTACCAGCCAAAACACGAATAAACGCGAGTGCGAGTTGTACTGTGACAGCGTTTTGCCAGTTCGAACGGTTAACTTACTCATACTTACTACTCAATGCTCGATTAACGCGGTAGTAAAGTTATTCGATTGGATCTGTCAAACTCGCACTAAGCACTCAGCAGGTAAGTCGTTGCCATTTTTTTATTTCAGTTTTGACAGCTCTGCAGCCCTACCTGCGGCACGGAGTCGCACAGCGAGCTGCGAGTGCTGAAGATGAAGGCGCGAGTCTGGTAGGGCTGCAGCGAGTGGAAGTTATCGACGCCCAGTACGGAGCCCCACGTGTCCTCCGTGTAGAGGCGTGGTGTGAACAGCGCGCCGCCGCCCGCGCCGCCTCCAGCCACCACTTCAGCCACGCGCTCGTACTGCCCTGGGGAGGGAATGTAAATGGTGTCGCTAGAATCGTGGCCGTAAAGTCAGCGAACACATGAACGAATTCTCACTTCATTCATTTCAAATAGGGAAAATAAATGTTTAAAAAAACCAAGACATCAGACTGCAGAGGAAACCGTGTCTTAAAGCAAGCACACTAATACTGCAAGAGTATTAAAAAAAACAACATAACATTTACATACAGGCACATACATTGCTTCTGGCCCCACACTAGGATACCCTGTGTCGTGGGAACCAGAAACAGCGACATCACAAACATGTAAACATCCAAGACCTGGGGTTTTTTTATTTGTCCCCAGCCGGACATTTTAAATTAAGAAACATTTAGGCTGCTGAGATTGCTGATATAGGAATGATTTGTATGACAGATATAATTTAGAAATCAGTGTTCACCATACCCACCGAAGAAATCAACATATCTGTCAAGTGAATTAATGAAATAATTCGCCACAAGCATCGCCAAATGATTAAAAAGTGTTAATTTCAAAAACCCATTTCAATTGGTTTCTGTAAAAATGGAGCATAAATAATACATTGTAAAATGAATGAATGGACGCATGAATGAATGGACGCATGAATAATTGGATGAATGAATGAATTCATTGTGCTTAAATATGAGTGTGGCAAAGTTCTCGCTGCTTATTCGGTTTTTTATATCGTTTTAAAATAGACGTCTTTTATACATCAGACGGTTGTTGTTTTTGAAATATTTTCGGTTGTCGAGTAGTTAGCTTTTCTGCCTATATGTTTCTATCTATCTATCCATCTATATGTTTAGTTCATTAAAATTATAATATTACGGGGAATTCTACGCTTTTATTATAAATCATACAGTCCATTAGGTTCCGTCGTTTTCAATGAGATTAGAACTCTTTATTGTACACACCAGAAAACAAAATACAATAAAAGACTTACAGTCTATTTATCCTTACTTGCACGTTCTAATAAACAAGGTTCTACGGGAAAACTATAACTTCTTAGTCGAAAAGTCAAGTTTCCATAAATGAAGTTACTTGGGACACTATTTTAGATAACACATTGCCAATCTTTGTAAACAAAGTTCATAAACTTGCGAGAAAATATCTAATTTTGGCATCAAATGTTATTTTGAGGTTAGGATCTTGTTTACTAAATTGGACAAGTAAGGATACATAGCATAATATAGTCTGTTAGGGTGATATTACACTTATCAAATATCTTTGTCCAATTTTGCTGTCAAATATTTTATAAAATTTCTTAGGTAAGCCCATTCCACTTGTCCAATAACTTTGTCCAATATTTTTTGCATAGTCTTAAGAAAATGGAGGAACATGGAGCGTCTTCATGTGCTGCTATTGCGTCTTTAAGTGGTGCTATTATTATCGTTATGTTATTAATGAAAAACCAAAAGCCAAAACAAAAAAAAAGTATTTATTAAAAATTTTGTCATTGGAATCATCCTCAATATCTTGTTTGCAGCCATTTTGATTTAAGTGTCATAAATATTTGATCAAATATCGGTGTTTCCAAGACATTTGATAAAGACGTCCAATTTCTTCCAATTTCTTTGATCAAATCGTACATTGGACAACGATATTTGATAAGTGTAATACCACCCTTAGCTTTTAGAATATACCTCGGGCTCTAGAGTAGGCTTCTGTTTTCGCCGAAAGCACATGAGTGTAATACTACTTCCTGCTCTGTATAAAACTTTTCTTATTAAGTTTCTTTAATTAAGTGTCATATTACTCGTAGTTCCTATATTTCTATTACACGAATATATCCGATTCTAACCGATAGTAGCCGAGGTATATTCTAAAAGCTAACAGACTATACATATCTCAGTTTTGCCGTATACAATTGGCGGTGAGTTTCATAGCAAGGTTTTTATATGATCTTCACTTCAACATAGAATGCAAAAACTCACCGGATTGGTAACTCATGGCGATTGCCATTCGCTCCATGAAAAACTCCTTGTGCTCCTGCGTGAGCGGACTCAGCAACAGCTTGGCCAACTGTTTGGGGCACATCATCGGAAACCTGGGAGCAAAGTGGAGTTTCTTTGTTAGTTTATTCTCCACGTGGAGCCGATTTCTGAATTGAGAAATTTCACTATGTAAATACTTAAGTAACGCTCTGTATGTTACGCTCTTACCTGAGAAATTCCAAGAGAGAGCACTAAGTTCACAATTCAGAAATTGGCCCATAATATATTAATTGTGAAACTTTGACGTTCATTATCTAGCGGTGCAGAATGGTTAGGAATTAACAAAATTTAATAAGCTAAGTAGTTTACTGTATTTAAGTGCTTGTTGTTGATTCTGTTTTTCCTCCTTTATAAAATAAGTAAACATTTTGTTTTTACAGTTTTTACAATGTTGTTTCTCGTGCACTAACAATCTATTTCATAATGGACTCGCGATGCTCATACATAGTTATATATTGAACGGGTCTAATCGCGATTAGTTTTTAGCTAAAACGTAACTACCTCAATTCCCGATGTCGTTCTTATTTCGGACCGTAAAAAGTCACGTTTAGACCCGTTTAATATATCACAAAAAATCTGTTAGCTAGCGTTGAGGTATTAGAAATAGGGGTTTCTCGCGATGTTTTACTTCATAGTTAGCGCAAAATTTCTCAGATGTGAGACAAACCACCGTTTATGCTAGGGTTGCCATCCTTCCGGATAAACCGGACAATGTCAGGCTTTTTGATCTCTTGTCCTGTCAAATTTGAATGTATCCAGCCCGTCTGGTTTTTGTTAGGCTTTTTTTATATATTATTTAGTCGCTTATTGTTATTCGACATTTTATTTAAAAGTCCGTTCGTTTTTTCTTTGCGTACGGCCTTGGAGTCAAAAGACCGGCTTTTTTAACAGGAATTTTGTTTTTAGAGATGGCAACACTAGTTAAGGGTGTACCTTTATTAAAATAACTTCAGTCTTACCGGACGTGGGAGAAGACGGCCGTAACTAAGGACTCCCAGTGAAGCTTGATCTCAGCCTCGGTCAGAGCGCTCGAGTTGAGCCGCTCGCGCTGCTTATTTAACCATCGCACCACGAAACTGTAAAGGAGGACATGGTTCGGACTCGTATAAGTGGAGGTAGGCTAATCTTCTACTTCTTCTTCATTTACTTAGCCTAAGTTGAGTCTCATTGCTGGACAAAGGCCTACCATTCTGTTTTCCAACTCTTATTTGCATTATACTTTATATTAGAGGAGTATTTCGTATACATAAAAACTAAGGGCGAGATAAACAGTCGTTGCTTAGCCCAAGTCCGTACTCATGCTTCCCTAAGCATTACTTCAGGCTAACTTAGCTCAATGCGTTACTAAAATATACGTTTGCTTAGCTAAGTATGTTCTTAGGCCAATGCTAAGAATTAGTCCGGGTTTCGCGACTTAGAGAGTGCCAAAGTACTGTCTATGATAGACAAATCGATTCTCAAGCAAGTGCTTTCGCTAAGACTCGTTCTTGGAAGCGACTATTTATCTCGCCCTAAGTATTCCCTTCTCTATAGTATAGATCACAACTGTACCACACCGCAGTCTGTGACACTAGCGGGTTAGTTCCTGGCTCTGACTGAAAATCAATGCTAGCTTCAATCAGGCTTGTTCATCAGCATACTGCTTAGTCAGCTGCTATTTATAATAACAGAGACACGCCGTTACCTTTGTTTTCCTTCTTTTTAGTTTAATTTTCATGTATTATGTATTATACTTTCTTCTTCTTCTTCAGGCTATATGTTAGTCTACTGCTGAACATAGCCTTCTCCTAATGAGTGCCATAGCGCCCTGTCTTCAGCTATTATATTTTATTGCACACAATCCAGGAAATGTAACGTAAAAAGTACATTAAAAGATTGTCTGGAAGAGATCACTTTTAGTGATCAGGCCGCCGTCTGTACTCTAAGGTTAAGAAATATCTGAGTAATTTCTATTTTTATGTACAATAAAGTGTTCTCTATCTATCTACATTTCTATGAATGGAATCTTTTCTATAGGATTCCTTGTCGTGGTGCGTAGTCTACGGCATTCCACCCACACTGTCCAGTGCAACGAACGCGCGCTATTCCGCCCAGACTACTCAGAGAGACTAACCCGCGCCATACCGCTTAGACAACTCAGCGCGACTAATGCGCGCCATTCTGACCAGACTACGCACTACGCAGTGCGACTTAGTAACGGCAATCCGCCCAGACTACTCAGCGCGACCAACGCGTGACATTCCGCCCAGACTACACAGCGCGACCACCGCGTTATATTCCACCCCACTACTCGTCGCGAGTAACGCGTGCCATCCCGCCTAGACTACGCAACGCGTCCACCGCGTGACTTTAGTACACGCAGACTAGTCAGCACGACTAACGCGCACCATTCCGCCCAGACTACACAGCGCGACCACCGCGTTATATTCCACCCCACTACTCGTCGCGAGTAACGCGTGCCATCCCGCCTAGACTACGCAACGCGTCCACCGCGTGACTTTAGTACACGCAGACTAGTCAGCACGACTAACGCGCACCATTCCGCCCAGACTACACAGCGCGACTAAAGCACGGCATTCCGCCTAGACTACGCAGCGCGACTAACGCGCGCCATTCCGCCCAGGGCACGCTCTTTCCTCAATTCAGCTCACAGCGTACTCACTCGTAGAGGCTCATCTCGTTGTGCAGCACGAGGTCGCTCTGCTGCAGCAGCACGAGCAGCGTCTCCCCCTCCAGCTCGCCCAGCTCAGCGTCCGAGCACACCCACTCCAGGTTCCACTTCACAAACTTCTGGCAGCACTGCGGGTGAAAGCTCTCGTTAATGAACTCGCAGGTGTTTGTGTTTGTGAGGATTTTTTTTTTCTCTTCTCTGTATCTGCCATCAGCCCATGTTTGGCTATAATCAGATGGTTTCTGGGTAGATCTGGCGTTAGGAGTATAGTCATTGAATTTTTTACTATACATCCTCAGTAGCTTCGTCATCTTCGTGTTTTCGCCTCGGTCGCCTGACATTGTGTCTGGTATCAAGCAGTGCAGCAGCCAGTGGATTCTTGTGATGGGCCAGTCGTTCTTTATACCTAAGCCCATACAATTTTAGTTCCTCAACCACTGTAGGGATCTCAAGGTATTCATGTTTGTGAGGATGATTTTTTTTTCAATCGAGTTCGAGGAATATGATCAGGATGAGGAATCTGGCAGACTAAGAGGAAGAGAATTAGGACGAGGGCGAAGATGCAGGAGCCCTCACACATTTCGTTTTAAGAAAACTTGTAACTCTCCTTTCTAATAAATCCCTCTTAAAATATGAGGCAGAGGATATTTTAAAATCAATTTTAAGGAAGAGGATGAGGAACCTCAATAATATGAGGAATTTCCTCATTTTGAGGAAGATGAATTCTCATAAACCTAGTACACTGTATTCTAACCTATTAAGTCCTGACCTTGGAAATGAAAAATTTTAGGGAAATAAAAAAACTTTATTGTACAACAGGGTTACAATGATGGTTACTGGCTCCTAAACTAGGATTCCCTGTGCTATGGGTAGCCAGGCTACTAAATAACAATGGTTTCAATTGCTATCTTCACATCAGAAATGACGGGGTTAAAGCTGATGTTACGTGCGCAAACGTGTGACAGGCTGTCTCACTCGCCAAATCCAAGTTATTTTTTATTTATGTCTAACTGTAGGCCACAGGCCTTCTCTCAGAGAAAGTGTTTGCGTTTAATTAAGACGCGTGCACACTGCAGATTAGTAATTCAAGTGCTGAGGTATGTGATCACCTCAGACACTCAGGATTCAGGTTATATTACGGACGAACGGGCGTTCAAATTTGATACTAAAATTAATAACTCTAAAATATCAAAAACTATAGGAAACCGTATTTAAAATTATATTCGTTTTAATGCACTAACCCGTGCTAAGGACAATTTTAAAAACCTATTTAGAGGCTAAAAATTCCACCCATCCCGGGACTCGAACCCGCGACCTCTGGCTAACCGTGCCAGCGCTCTCCCAACTGAGCTAATGGGCGACTTACCGGCATCAGTGAAATTTCGAACCTCTTTACAATACTATCTGTGTACAGGCAGCAACATCTGGCTGAAGTTATTTGCATCATTCACTCATTCACTCAGCCATCCTCATTCACTCATTGTTGCATTATTGCCATGCCAACACAAGGCTATACTTGGAAGTACCGCTAGAAGGAAGGTTTATATTGTCATATCGTTACCTTGGCCACGTCATTGTGCCCGCAGGCCATCGTGTACTGCATCCAGGCCACCAGCTGGCCTCGCTTGGCCGCTTGAGCAATGTGGTTCGACATGTAGCACAGGCATAGCGAAACTAGATCCTGGAACATATAGAGATTTGATTAATACAATGGTTTGTTACACCTGACATTTCCGCACTTACCCACAGTTTCTCGTTTCATGTACAGTTTCCGTGTATTAACAATCTGTTAATCTACTGTTTTGCATGCACTTTGGCCAACTGACAGCTGTTAACAATAGATTAACGGCGTGTTATTGTACCAGAAAGCGGGGGTTAGCCTCATAGTTAGGTCTTTATACGTAGCCAGCGATGCGGTATGTTAACACTTCAGATACTAGGGTTTTATCACGATCTTTTCCTTCACGGTTAGCGAGCGGTATTGCTACTAGAACTTCAAAAATGTACATAACTTAGAAAACAAAGCCTTAACAAACTTAGAAAAAAAATCGTTGGTGCCCACGGGATTCGAGGCCACGACCTCACGATTGAGAGGCCGGCGTTCTACCGCTCCGCTACCATCGCTCTTTGATACAATAGTTATGACAAATCGATAGAACCTTAGCGCAGATATAGGCTGCATGATGAGCCATCACCACATGAATAGTAATATATCCCATTACTTTTTCGTACGAAACCAAATCCAACAGACTCCGTTGGCTCGGTCACCTAGAATGGGTGGGAGAGGACCCGACGGTGATGATGATGTAAGTGTATATAGTCTGTTTATTCATACTTGTCCAATTTAGTAAACAAAATTGTAACCTTAAAATTGAGATTAGATGCCTAAACTAGGCATTTTCTCGCAAATTCAAGAACTATCATGTACTATTTAAAAACCTATTTAGAGGCTAAAAATTTCACCCATGCCGGGATTCTAACCCGCAACCTCTGGCTATCCGTGCCAGGTTGAGTAGAGGTTGCGGGTTCGAATCCCGGCATGGGTGAAAAATTTTTAGCCTCTAAATAGGTTTTTAAATTTGTTCCTTGGCACGGGTTAGTGCATTAAAAATAAAAATAGTATTATCATGAACTATGTTTATAAAATTGGCAGCGTGTTATCTAAAAGAGTGTTCCAGGTTACTTCTTTTATGGAAATATGGCAGTTTTGGACTAAAAAGTCACAGTTTAAGGGTAGAATCTTGTTTACTAAATTGGACAAGTAAGAATAAATAGACTGTACCTGGGACTTCCAAGCGGTCAAAGACCGGTTGGCCGCCCCAGATATCGCTGGAAGGACGAAGTGTCCAAGGGGCTGCGTGAACTCCAGGCGGGCGATTAGCAAGACAGAAACGAGTGGCGACTTCTTGAGTCGGATGCCAAGACCCATTTCGGGTCGCTGAGCGAGCGGAATAAGTAAGATTTTTCCCACAAAATTGTCACAACCTATTTAGAGGATAAAAATTCCACCCGTGCCGGGGCTCGCACCCGCTACCTCTGGCTAAGCATGCCGGCTGAGCTAATGGGCGACCCACCGGCATCAGTGAAATTTCGAACCTCTTTACAATACTCTCTGTATTACGTACAGGCAGCAACATAATAGAGAGAGTATTGTAAAGAGGCGTGATGCAGGAATTGACATGTGCTCGCCACAGGTTTTTCTCGATATTAACATTATTGGACATGGAATACAGACGTATTGGAGTAGCAGCTATGCTCACCTTAACATTATACTTATCGGCGAGGGAGAGTACAGGAAGCACTGTTTGATGCGAAATACGGATTTGGCCCGTGTAAAAGTATCTACAACAAACAATATAATTATGTATGTTAGTGTTTACTGTTATATAATTAGCGTACATAATTCTGTATTGCACCACAAACATATTTGTATAAAGGCGAGCTTAATACTAATGAGTATTTTCTCCCAGCTCACCTTGGGTTATCTGGATAGCGGAAGGGGTTCATTACATAAGATTAGATTGATATAAACTTATTTTTAAATGATGAGTATCTAACTATATTATAATTAAAAATTAAAGGTAACATACAAAATAAAATAAAATATTGGCAATAGTTTTATTTTAACTCATAGGTACATCATGCGAAGTGACTTGCGAAGTGAACATTTCCCGAAAGAGATATTCTAAAAATAGGGCATTTACAAGAAATTTCTTTTAGCAATATCGCCGCCAATAGTACGTCATGTGTTCGGTGTATACGGGTAAGTATATTATTATGTTATGTTACTTGAGGAAGTGTGGGAAGACTGCGGCGGCGCTGGGGGTCTCCTGAAGGACGATCTTGCTCTCGCGCCATTCGCTCCACTCCCGGTTCATGAGCATCACCTGTATGTAACACACATCAAGAGTACATAATGTTTACATATGTAGATATAAGACAATTGTATTATTTTTTTTATAAGTAGCCGATAAACATCCCACTGCAGGAAACACAGGCTTTCTCTCAGAGAGAGTATGGGCTCAATTACTACGCGTGCCCAACGCAGATTGGCAGTTACAAGCGCTGAGGTATTGGAAAACGAATTTTTAAAAAATATTTTTTTGTGATTTTATATATTTTGTCAATGAAATACCTGAAAGACCTGGCTACTAGCGCAGAGAATGAGTCGGTGCGCCGGGTAGCCCACTCCGCCAACCTGCAGCTCCAAGTCGCTCATCAGCTGCTGAGCATACAGCGACGCAATCTTGAGCAGCACACTCTTCGAGTTATCTACCTGGGGATGAACACATTTAATTTCTTTTCATTTCCTCTCTTAGTGCTCTTAAGCAATTTTCACATAGAATGACCAATCCCGGGCTGAATAGAAGCTGCACCAGTAAGTTGCAGAAATAAGGTCTGAAACGACATTTTGACGTTCGTTGAAGTCTTCATACGAGACACCACAATGGAACAAAGTGGTTGATCTCGAGATAGACGGCGTAAGCCGTTCCTATTTTTGTGATCGGCGTATCTAGCGACCGATCACCATATTATTCTTCTTCCCGGTGAGTGGATTTACTCGATTCCATCATTATTTTTGGGTTTTGTGTCGAATATAGAATATTGACGTTGGCGTGCCTTTGCAGGTTTTTCGGGCTTTTTCCTCCATGTCCCCGGAAATATAGACGGGACATGTCTTGATCTTTTTCTATAGTAAGTATTTCAAGGATTCGCTAGGAAATAAAAGCGATTTTCGATCGAATTACATCATATTTTTACGTTGTAACCTAAAAGTGCACATTTTCTCTTACAGAATTTTATATAAACTATTAACGACAACGGAGTATCGTCGTTATATTTAACATAAAGAAACTCGGTGAGTGTTCTTGATTTTTCTTTAATTGCGTTAGGGCATTTTTCGTCCCGTACCAAATAAATTCATTCGAATTCCTTTGCTAGAAGTGCCATGATGTTAATCGTAGGTTTGTTTTCTTTTTCAGACTTTCTAGTCGGGTTTTTTTTTTTTATTATTATTATTATAAATAAATATTCTGCCATTCGAAATTTCCTAATTACTACATAATGCTTCGGGGTTGAGCCGGAGAGTGGTGAGGACTGCGGGTTCCTGAGTACCCAGAGTTGGACGTCCGCAGGTTCCATCCAGATGTTTTATATATTACCTATGTTATCTGGTATGTTTCCTTTTAATTTTCTGCGGAGAGAAGCATTCCCAGAGGCGATGCCCTCTATACTTTAAATAACTTGAAAGCGATAATCCAAGTAGTTTCGGTACAAATTTAAAACAAGTAGTTTCGGTACAAATTTAAAATAAGTAGTTTTGGTACAAATTTAAAACAAGTAGTTTCAGTCCAAATTTAAAATAAGTAGTTTTGGCTAAATTTAACTTTATTAGAACTTCCTTAGGGTTTCAGATAATTCACCAAGTTATTGTGTTGTTTATCATAAATTTTCACTAGTATCTAACGGCTAGTGGTTAAGTTTCCACATTGACTGACTTCCTCGCTACTTGACTTTCTGAGGGGTGGAGCGACTTGACTACTGACCTGGTGATACCTACAGCCACTTAACCTGCTATGTTATAAATTTTAAACCTCCATGGGGAGCGGCCTTAAGCCATATGTAAGATCTTGCAATATATAGATATTTAAACATTAAACTAGTTTCTTTGATCTCCTTCAGCAGACTCAATTCATGCCCGCCTTGAGATTAAAACCCAAGTGTTTTACCTACTACTATCCACGGTATCTTCTTTTAGTGCTGGCCTGGCGCCCGAGTTCTAATTTGTTTATTTTTTTTTTCAACCTATCTTCTAATTGTTTTATAGTAGAGGGGTTAAATTAATAAGATGTTTCTCTTATATTTCTATTTATTTACATTTCATTTGGTCAGTGCTAAACATTCCTCTAAAAGTGGGTTCTTATTGAACATCAAGAAGAGCCTCGCCTTAATTGAAAGTTCAATCTGAACTCAACCAAATTAAACGTAACTTAAATAAGCTAACCAACTTATTCTTTATAAAATATTCTTTATAAAATATTACCAACATACATAGATAAAAAAATATTTTCTTTTTTTTTTAAAAAATTATTACAACATCGGAAAAAATCACAGACCAAAACGAACGGAACGAGCAAGGAGCCGACGACGACATCGCAATGATCTCATTACGTTCTAGGCTCTATTAATATAGCACTAAAGGACATATCCGCGTCAAACAATCTAAGGACTGGTCTCGCGACGAACAAACGCTGGCACTGCTTTAGAGTCGCTGGCACTGCTTTAGAATGAAACATACAACAGTCCTATCGTCGCGGAACACAAAACGGTCTTAAAAAACGGTTCGTCTTTGCAACGGTCACGCCTAGTCTGAATTGACTATAAAACCATTTATTCATTACTTAATAAGAGGCATTACACAAACTGAAAATTCGCACAAAGCTTCGTCATAAAAACTAGCACAATAAACAATAAAAGAAAACTAAACTAAATTAATCAAAAATACCGCCCCGGGACACACCCGACCCAAAAGTTCCCATGACGCTAGCAGCATTACCTCGTTGCACTGCCAGGGAGATCCTTTGCATCAGGTATGCCCCGGAGAATGTCATACCCCTCAGGCGCCGACCAATCTCCCGAATAAAAAGTTTTGCCTCACTACCCCATACCCCCATTGTTTCCACGGCCAGTGGGACGAACAAATAATGACGCATAAGCTTTTGTGTTTTTTAGGTCTGAACGTGTTAGTTGTAATGTTAGACGTTAGGTCATGGTGAAGCAAGTTTCGTGTAGTGGACTGTTGATTTAAAAGATGTAGAACTAGGAAACGGATACTTAATTCTTTAACACAACACCCACCATGCGTATTCGGTCACACACACAGAGAGAGAGAGAGATTTTAACCTCATAGAACTTTAAAAAACAACAATATATTTGTCTTGTCAGGTAAGATCCTGAAACAATTTTCTAGTTGTACAGGTTAGAGTCCCACTTCAGTGAAGACATAGATTAGAATTAATAAACTAGCAGTTCCATAAAATTCTAAAGCAGAATACACACTTTAGTGTCATGAGAAAATAAGGAAATATTGCAAAATAATAAATAACTCATATGAAAAACAAAACCTTGATAGTTTCATGTTCTTCCTGCCCTTCTCACACTTAGGCAAAATTTAATAAGCTATCTTGCTGTCAAACAATTTTGATCAGGTTACTTCAGGTAGGATCTTCTAGCCTAGCGATACATACTTGTACGTTAGTCACAGGTTGGTATACTTATCAATTATCATAGGCAATGGAGAAACTTACTTCGAGATCATCGTTATCGTTTTTGTCGCCACAGTCTTTCTCTGTGCTCGACGACGGCGTCTGACGATCGACGGTAAGGTAGCTCATATTGGTTACTTCACCGTTTACCGCCCGAGCACAAGCAGATTTATAAATTACCTAATAAAACGAAAGAAAATCCATGGATTTGTAATTTCAGTAAAAAAATCAGAACGGAAAACTGTCATTTGTTGGAAATAAACAGTAGTGCTGTTGTCTGTCAGTCAATATATTGGTATTTGTTCTGTGGTCAATGTAAAACTAATGATGTATATTGGAGTAATAACCGATTCTTATCGATTTTGTATGTACATAATCGAATACATGAAGAAAAATTGGTTTACAGCACTATGACGTCCACATGACACCACAGAACATTATTCTGTGACAGTAACAGATAACATTGGACTAATTGTTCTGTGGATAACATTTTTGTAGTATTGCCAACTCAGTGGATTTTCCACTAATTCAAGTGGTTTACACCATCTTCAAATTGAATTTAGTGGCTAGTCTATTTTGTAGTGCCCTTCTGTCTTTCATTACTTCTGTTAGTGGTAAGGTGCTAAACAAGCCACCGACCGATTTACAAAAATACTGCGTTACAAATGATTGTAACAGGGTACATTTTTTTGTTGTTAATGCAGCAGAACAGGACTTATATGGTTGTTTTAGAGAATACACCTCAGTTAATAATCAATTTCTTTTACAATCTTGATTATGGACTTTATTTGGACTCGGTCAAGTGTACTGTACTATTCGGTTTTGTCTATGATTATTCCCTGCTCAGGGGCATTATTACGTAAGTAACCACTGAGTTGAGTGACGTTGATTTTTACTTTTTTTAAGCTACTCCGGCTGTCAATTTTTGACACTTAAGAGTCGTCTAAATGCTTCACTCAATAGAGTGGAGTGCTACGTATTAGGAGGGCAGTTCGAGTCGATATCGGTGTAAGTTACTTGAGTTAAGAGTTAAGTTGAGTTCCAGTGCACTGATAGGTTTAGTGGTTTCGGTGGCCACGAGGATACATTTGGTGGGTTTATAAAAATAAAGTTGGCAACTCTGTCCATTTGTTTTGTAGTCTGTGATAAATTAGTTTGTCAATCAATCAAGCAAACAAGAGCAAGTTGGTTGATAATTTATTCAAAAATTTTGTGCTATAGGGTACCACAAAAGGCAAATAAAAACTATTTTACGTTGTGTTGGTCAATGTTCACTGTGAATGAAAATTGTCATTCAAAATTTGTAACTCTATGCTACAGACACCAATAAAATGTGGATAAGCAAGAAGCGAAATGTAATTTTCATCACAACAGTAGTTGCGTGCTGTTTCATTTTGTACCAGCTGTATTTCTTCGTGGCGATCTCATCGGCTAACGTGCGGACACACAGATTGCGTGTGGTCGACCATTCACAGGCCATGGAGATTATTCATGTCCTAACAGACGAAGACAGGCTCCTTAACGACAATGGTGTATTGCGTGGTGTCTTGTACGTAAACATGCCGCGATACCGGCCGGACGCTAACAGTGAATTTACCTGCCTAAGCTCAAAGGAAAGGATCCCATATGAACAAGTAAATGATGATTTCTGTGATTGTGAAGACTCCAGTGATGAACCAAGTACCAATGCATGTATAAATGGGACATTTTACTGTGATACCCAGTTCCATTTAAGGCCCGTTTCTGTCAACTCAGTTCCCTCTGGAATGGTGAACGATGGGATCTGTGACTGTTGTGATGGTTCAGATGAGTGGCTCCACAATCCACGCAAACCTTTGTTGACCCAAGGATCGGAAGTTCTAAGGAGACACTATGCCATGAGATGTCCTAATATATGCAAAGTGTAGTTACGAGTTGTGATTTATTGTTGTGTAAAATATGTAAATTAAAAATAGATACACTGTAATTACGATTAATTAATAACATTGTTAAATCAAGGAGCTCCTTTGTTGTGCTAATCTATTATTAAGTTGAGAAGTTCCAAAAGTGTATATAGAGAATTAGTAAAAGGTTTAAATGTCATTTAAATGAATGTTTCAACACTCAATGAACGTAAATATGCATATACTGACAAATTTTTCACACAAATATTCTGTACAGGGTGTGAATACATAAAGAAGAATAATTGTTAAAAGACTGATTATAAAGTATTTATAAAAGAATTTTCTTTTACCTACTTTTTATCTTTAGATTGATTATACTATTTTTATTTTTAATGCACTAACCCGTGCTAAGGACAATCTTAAAAACCTATTTAGAGGCTAAAAATTCCACCCATGCCGGGATTCGAACCCGCGACCTCTAGCTATCCGTGCCAGCGCTCTATCAGGAGCTCCTTGAATCGAGAGATTCCTCTGTGACTATAGATTCAATAAATACTTTTTTCGCCAAGATGGGAGAGACCTTAGCTGAAAAAAATTGAAGTGAACTTGCCTCCCTTGCCTGTCTCTGTGTGTAATAATAAAAGTACTATAAACTCCTTTGTTCTTTTACCAACTGACTGTGAAGAAGTGCAAAGAGTAATAAATAATTTGAAAAGTGACTGCTCCGCGGGATGGGATATTATCACAGCTAAAGCACTTAAATGTATCTCTCAGAAGATTGCACCTGTGCTTAGCTTTTTGATAAACCTTTGTATGGAAAGTGGTGTTTTTCCTGGAGTTTTGAAAAAATCCATTGTCCATCCTATCCATAAGACGGGAGACAGATCATGTGTGAACAATTATCGGCCCATTTCGATACTTACATCTGTTTCAAAGATATTTGAGCGTATCTTAAATTCTAGACTGACAACTTATCTTGAAGAGTTCCATCTATTATCTCCTTCCCAATTTGGTTTTCGTGCTGGACTCTCAACCGACGACGCTGTACACGAACTAGTTGACTTTGTTGTCAAAAAGTTGGATAGCCGTGAAAAATGTCTCACCATCTACTTAGACCTTGCAAAGGCGTTTGATACGGTGTCTATCTCTCGTTTAATTCAAAAGTTGGGAAATATGGGTGTCAGGGGTACACCACTCGATCTGTTTCAGAGTTATTTAACAGACAGATATCAATTGGTTAAAATCGGTGATGTTAAAAGCAATGAACTCCCCATAACACACGGAGTCCCGCAGGATAGCATATTAGCACCGACACTTTTCCTCTGTTATTTAAATGACATGTATAAACTTAATTTAAAAAATTGCAAAATAACTGCTTATGCTGATGATACTGCCTTAACCTTTCATGCTCATAGCCCAGAAGAACTTCACGAGGTGTCGCAGATGGGATTCACTAACGTGTGTCATTGGCTTGCTCTAAACTCTCTCACGTTAAATGAGGATAAAACAAAATATATCATTTACACAATAAAAAACAATGCAAATACGTCACTTCTAAAACCCCTTATAGCTCACAAATGTAGTTTTAATCCAGGATTTCCTTGTCAATGTCCGTATATTGGTGAAACGGTCAACATTAAATATTTAGGTATAATTATTGACAAAAATCTCTCCTTTAAAGAACACATTCACTCGTTGTCCCAAAAAATAAGAAAGTTGTCCTACCTCTTTAAACATCTTCGACATGTTGCTGACGTAGACGTGATAAAAATGGTCTATTTATCACTAGGTCAATCTATTCTTACCTACGGTATTAGGAACTGGGGTGGAGCTCCAAAAACCACTCTGATGAAACTAGAAAGGGCTCAGAGAATGCTCCTTAAGGTTATATATTTCAAACCCAGACTTTATCGAACAGCGAGTTTATACGCTGAAACCAAGGTCTTAACGGTCAGACAACTTTACATTCTGGGTACTGTAATTCATAAACATTCTCTGACCAACAATCAAAATCGTGTGAAAAATAGCAATGTCAGAAGATTTTACACTGTTTGTGAAAGCAAGCCAGTGAAAACGTCTTTCGCACAACGATTTTACTGTTTTCGTGCAGGTAGAATGTACAACACACTAAACAAGAGCCTAAATATATTTGATCTTAACAAACATGAACTGAAACAGAAATTAACAACATACTTAAACAGTCTTTCTTATGATCAAACCGAAAACCTTTTTGAAATTGATGTCTAATACCGGCTCATTCTACTTCTCACCTTCGGTTGTGCTTCCTAGTAGGTACCTACTTACCACAGACACCACTACCATCATTCACAAATATACACTTCACACTTCTCACACACCCTCTGCTCAGTGGCTGAAACCCGAACCCAAGACTCCGGTCGTAGGGCTGAGCAGACACACACACTTACATACATACATCTTACTTTTTTATATAAGTTTTACAAACATCTGTCATTTTTGATACAAACGTTTAATATTGTATACCTTATGCTGATGACGCGTCGAATATGATACCGTTCTTTTGTAGACCGGGAGGCCTGGAAACCTAAGGTACAGATCTTTTGATCTAGTTTAGGCTCCAGTCTTTCCACAAATAGTACATTCTGCTGTATTGTATCATTTATCCAATGTTATTTTTGTATACGAATGTAATTTGTGGACAGAAAAATAAACAATTATCTTATCTTATCTTATCAATTATCTTATCCATTGAGATTGAGTAAATATTTGGATTGTAGCCTCAATTTTATAAGATTTTCATTTATAATAAAAACAGAAGACACGAAAATCTCTTTTAAAGCTGGGCTTATATTATAAGCATAGTATGAAAGTACATAATCTATGACATAGGCACATTCCTCACAAAATACATTAGCAATGAAAGTGTGAAGCACATATAAGCTTTAAAAACCTATTTAGAGGCTAAAAATTTCACCCATGCTGGGATTCGAACATGCAACCTATGGCTATCTGTGCCAGCCAGAGGTTGCGGGTTCGAATCCCGGCATGGGTGAAATTTTTAGCCTCTAAATAGGTTTTTAAATTTGTCCTTAGCATGGGTTAGTGCATTAAAAATAAAAATAGTATAAACATATAAGCTTTGCTCTGATGAGAAGAAAGACTGGTGATTTAGCAGCCTGGACGCAGTACGAGCCGGGTGTCGCGCCCACAGGTTGCGCCTTTTAACGCCAAAAGTCGCGCCTTTCCAGTACATGAATTATCAAATTCTGACAATTTCATCGCCACAAAGCGCGTTACGTGCAGAAGTAGATTTTCTGGGATATAAAGATGAGCATTTTGATTTATTTTCAGAGGCTGCATTGCTATTATCTTTGCCTACTGAAACGACTTTTCAAACGACGACAATCATTACCATATCATCTTTCTCTCTCGCACTTAAGTAATTTTAGCCCTGGTAAAAAGAGACGACACACATTTGACATCTAGAAAATTCGAAACGCGTTTCATTCACTTAATCAATACAGCTTCAGGCCACTCGTTCAATTTTCTGTCATGTCATTCACTCACAAATTGCATTCACTTTTCCGAACACGACCGGTGCGGTGAGGTGCGCATGTTTGTAGAAGTATTTTTCCCATTTCCTTGTTTCTGAAAAGTGTATCAAGTGAATAACTCATCAAAATGACTGTCGACGAAGGTGTAGACATCACCAAGGCGCAGGACCGTGGTGTTCTCAAGCGTATCCTGAAGGAAGGCGTAGGGAATGATACCCCGAACTCCGGCTGCCAGGTGACAGTACACTATACTGGCACCCTTCTGGACGGCTCCAAATTTGATTCCAGCCGCGATAGGAACGAGCCATTCGAATTTCTGCTGGGAAAAGGTATGTATCACTCAAACTGTTTCCATGTTTTTAGTTTTACTGTCTACCCCATTATTTGCCCCATTGTCAACTAGGCCCCGGGATGATCTATGACTTTGATAACATATGGGATATGCTAGGACGCATGTTATGAAATTTAAAATAATTAGAATAAGTTCTAAAGTCATGAGTTTGATTCTATCAACAGTTTTGGTATTCAAATCTTGACCCTTAAAGGTCAAGGTCAATGCTGAAGCACATTTTGATATACAGTCTATTTATTCTTACTTGTCCAATTAAGATTCTACCCGTAAACTGTAACTTTTTAGTCCAAAACTGCCATGTTTCCATAAATGAAGTAACTTGGAACACTCTTTTAGATAACATGCTGCCAATTTTATAAACATAGTTCATGAATTTGCGAGAAAATGTCTAGTTCAGGCATCTAATCTCAATTTTAAGGTTAGAATCTTGTTTACTAAATTGGACAAGTAAGAATAAATAGACTGTCTATTTATTCTTACTTGTCCAATTTAGTAAACAAGATTCTACCTGTAAACTGTGACTTTTTAGTCCAAAACTGCTATATTTCCATAAATGAAGTAACTTAGAACACTCTTTTAGATAACACGCTGCCAATTTTATAAACATAGTTCATGAATTTGCGAGAAAATGTCTGGTTTAGGCATCTTATCTCAATTTTAAGGTTAGAATCTTGTCGACTGTACCTGTTTTATGTTCTTGTCTTTGAGTGCATGTTCTTGAGTTCATGTTGTGAAATGAAAATAAATTTATTGACAAACCCAACGTACCTGATTCATGCTGGCTAGCAGTTCACAGCTGCCATGTATCAATAATTTTTCTAAGTTACGTATATTCTGAATTTGTACAATCAAAACCAATTACTAATTATGAAGGAACCCAAATTCTTGGTTGGAGGGTAAAGTTGGGGGCGGTGAATTCTAATAAGAAATAAAAATGATCTAATTCTAAATTTCGCTTTTTTCATATCCATATTAATGGCACATCAATTTTCAAGATTGTATGAAAACTTTTTTATTTGTTCTTTCTAAAAGCTTACTATGTCAATAGGTTACAGCCTTAATACAATAGTGAAACACAAATACTAAAGAATTTATAAGTTCCTCAACTACTGGACTGAACTGTTAAAGGAAAAAAAATTGTCCTATTAAGGGCTGATTTTGCAATCCTCGGATTAAACTTATCCGTCTAATAAAGTATTACACTATAATATAAAAATGTCACCGTGTAACAACAAGAGAAAGGCAATTAGAACACATTTTTGAATTGTTTGTTTAATATAATATTCAAAGAATAAGCTTTATCTGAAGATTGAACAATCAGCCCTAAGTAAACAAAAATTGGCAGAATCTGCTACTTGACTCTTATCAAATTTGACGCGATAAATGAATATTTCCTGTAGTATTTAATGTAATATAATTGAAATATATCGACATTGCTAAGTTTGTAGGATGGCTGCAATATATGCAAAATAAAAAAATATTTTCCACTTTTAATTTGGTGCATAGTGTTTTTCCATGTTGAAAGCATCTTTGGTTTGTAAACAAACATCTGTCAGTCAGAGCCAGTGGACATTGATTATTATAGGACTTAAATCAAAGTGATCTTCACGTACATACACCCGAGTTTCAGTCGATAAAGTATCGGGATCTCTTTAGGCAAGTTTGAGCCAATTTTTTCGTATGTTTATTTCACTGGGTACACAAATCCACAACTTTCCGGGGGTCTTTATTGACATGTTGTTGCATTCTCGAGCAATGCAATAATGATATTTGCTATATCTTGCATGTAAACTCGATGAAATCATGGTTGCGTTATTGTTATTTCACTTTGCTCACAAATCACTTACAGATGTTGAATGTCAAACTTTGTTTACAAGACTTCAGGTCTTCAAACCATAGACAAAAATGGCTGACGGCATTTTTGGCAGTTGAGCAAAGCAAAGTTTTGGAATATATTTTTTGTTGCTTTTAGGTCCTCAAAAAATACACTAAAATATTTTTTGGTCTAATGGAAGACATTTACCATTTAAGTCTTACTTGAAAAGATAGTCAATTAGCAGATTCAATTGAAAAATTAAAGGATTAAATGAAACACACTAAAATTATTGAATTGCAAACTGTACTGTGTTTTGCTTAATATTATTACTGATGAATGTTTCTTGTTATGGTTTTGAATTTCAAATATACTTTGTATCTATATATGAAAAGTATGTGTGACCACAGCTAAACACCACCTTTCCTTATGAATAGGGTCAGTGATCAAAGCATGGGACATTGGGGTGGCTACAATGAAGAAGGGCGAGCTGTGTGTGCTGACATGTGCTCCGGAGTATGCCTATGGCGCGTCTGGCAGCCCCCCTAAGATTCCACCTAACTCCGTTCTGCAGTTTGAGGTAAGATACTGCATAACTTTACTAAACATTTGAATGAAAATCCTTTATTGCACTAAAAACAAATTATACAAAGGCAAGCCTAGTACTAGATAGATAGAAACCAATACATGTGTGCATTTGTACTGGTCTCTAAATTTAACTCTGTTAAATGTTTGTAGGCATGTACCAATGACTTTGTTTTCTAAGTTATGTACATTTGTTATAAGCTATAGCAGCATTACCACTCACTAACTGGGAAGGCCTCGTGGCCTAGGCGAACCGAGTGATTGGAATCAATCACGTGGTTAAGCAACACAGGCGCGGTAAGGTACGGGATGGGTGAGCGTCCCGTGTCTACCGCTAGTGGCATTTTTCCGAGCGCTTCCGTGCTTCGCAAGGCACGTTAAGCCGTTGGTGCCGGCTGTCATATAATGGCTTGATAACTTCTGACAGTAAGGCCCGCCACTGTCTTACAATCCTCTACCAACCCGGACTTGGCCCCCGTGGTGGAGTATGGCCTAACCTTCCTGCGACGCAGGAAGAGACCCGTGCCCCAGCAGTGGGGACATATAAGGGTTGATAACGAACTGGGAAGGCTGAAAATAAATCCTTCGAGTACTTGTCGCGAACTCAACGCCTACGGTGTGCGGTCATTTGTTCCCCGGAAATTGAGTGAAACGTACACTATGGAAGCAAATATTCTGAGATTTCATTGTGTTGTAATTTACATGAAGTTGAAAAAAAAAGGCATTTTAAAAACGCCGAACTTTGTCCAGTCATGTCTCTTGATGTCCTCAGCAACTTGAGGGACTTTTTGTATAGGGTACTTTTAGTCCTTCGTGTGCGTTATTCGATACAATTTATAAGAGATCTATATCTACGGACAAAAAAGTACCTGGGGGATAGTCCCTCGTCTGCGCAGGCCTGGAAGGAAATCATTGGGAACCTGAGTATCTGAAGTGTTCAAACACATCAACACTTGAAATTCCCAATCCGCGGTGGGCACGCGTGGTAATTAAGCCACTCTCTCTCTGAGAGAAGCTCTGTGCCTTGCAGTGGGAACTTTATAGGCTACATAATAAAAACATACTGGTTTCTGAGTTAAGCCTTTCTCAGATGTAGGGCCGCTTTCACATCTGGCATCCTTGTACATTCTACCATCTGAATGACTGTAAAATAATAAGTAAACCTTTAACAAATGTGCTTTGCATCTAAGGTTAAGGTAAGGTTACAGTTTAATAAGATAACTAGAGCAGCTTTCAAACAATAATGCAACCTATATTGTAAGACTGTAGAACACTGACGAGCGAGAGGCAGAACACCAATGCGCTGGTCCGATGCCATAAAGAAGGCAGCTGGGGGATCCATTCAGCACGTATCCCACTGCGCCAATGACCGAGACATAATTATGGAGAACTATTGTATATGGTCACGATCCTGAGAATTGAGGGACCGATTAAAAAGAAGAAGTAGAACACAGGCCTTCTCTTGGAGAGAGAGTATGTGTTTGAACACCTATTCTAGGTCTTTTGTAAACTAGTATTTGTAATAGAGTTCGCAAGAGTAAATTATAACAAACTATGCAAATGACTTTCTTTTTTTTTAACATAATCATGGTTTGATGCTTTTTTTTTTATTATGTTTTTAGTGCAATAAAGGATTTTTCATTCATTCATTCATTCAATTGCTATTGGCAAACATAAAATTATGAAGACATCGCCATTTTTTAAATTATGAAACCACTTCCTCAACATGCTACCAAATCCAACCACATCATGAAGGGATGTGGTTGAATATTGTAGCAATGACCTCAAATATTTGATAATAGGTTTGGAAATAAAAAGATATCTTCTTGAATTTGTAACTCATTAAAGACTAGCTGGTGCCCGCGACTTCGTCTACGCAGGATTATGGGGCAGATTTTTTCCTACTTTTCTTATAAAGATATTCACACAATATCTTTATTAATTCAATTGTAGCCTATGTGCTATTCTGATGTATAGATATATTATTGTAAAGTTTCATTAAAATCCATTCAGTAGTTTTTACGTAAAAGAGTACCAAACATCCATCCATCCATCCATCTATGCTTACAAACTTTCGCGTTTATAATATTAGCAACGAAGGATTAGTCAGGATGTATGACCTCCTAACTAGGGAACACTTATCTTGAAATAATCCATTCCATAAGGGTCACTAGCCTCCAATGGAAAAAATCATATCTCTTTTACAGATTATTTTCCAAAGAGAGTGACTCTCAAATAGGTAATTAGTGGTTTTAAAGACCCACTACTAAGTACCTAGGTTCACTGACCAGCGACCTCACTACAAACCATTTACGCCAAAAACGGTTATTTTTGGCGGTAATGCGATGTAGTCCTTAACATTTTTCCTTCTAAAAATCACTATTAACATGTTTGAGTAAATGGTTATCTTAACATTTACATAGAGGCACATACATTGCTTTTGGCCCTATACTACAGCGTCGAAGTGGTCCCTTCACCCATCTAGTCTGAGTGGCGATACCACTGGACGCTGTATAAATCATCTCATTAAGTAGATGCAAAAGGCCAATATTATTATTATGTGTGGTGGGAACCGGAAACAACGACATCGCAAACATGTAAACATCCAAGACCTGGGTTTTTTTCCCAGCCGGGGATCGAACCCGGGACCTCTTGCATGGTAGGCAGATGAGCTACCGCTGCGCCACTGAGCTCGTACAATACAATATCGTAAATAATAATATACTTACGTACTAACCCACTAAAACAACAATAATTAGTTTATTTAAGACTACTTAAGTTAATATCATTCAGTAGTGGTCGTGGGATCGTATCCCGGCATGTACCACTGACTTTGTTTTCTAAGTTACGTACACTTGTCAAATTAATGCTATGGAAGAGCGGAGTCACCTAGTACAGGCATTGTATGCTTAAAAGGTGACTCCAATTACTATGTACCGAAAAATAATGAAGATAAAGAATAAAGATTTTTGTATCTTGTATTTGTATTGTATATAGTAACATTAACCTCGCGTGAAGAAAAACATCGTGACGAAACGAGATGTCTGAGGTGGTCCCGTACTTCAGCGCTTGAAATTGTCAATCCGCGCTGGGCACGTGTGGTGATTAAGACCATACTCACTCTCCGAGAGAAGGCCTGTGCCCTGGAGGGTACCTATTATATACAGGCGGTATTATAAGTAAATATCCTTGGAGTATATTGTATCAAGTTAATATCAGCCATTATAGATAGAGAACACTTTATTGCACGACCGGAAAAAAAGAATACAACCATGATTTCCGGTTTTGAAAATAACAATAATAAGTAGCAATTTATAGTACTAAAACTTAGGATCAAGAGAGTGGGACCTTCATTTCCCCTAAAAGCTTAGTTCTGTTAAATTTATTGCACAACAGGAAAAAAAATACAACCTTGATTTCCGGTTTTGAAAGTAACAATAATAGTATTAGCAGAAATTTATAGTACTGGAACTTAGGGTCAAGAGAGTGGGACCTTGTTTTCTCCTAAAAGCGTCTGTGCAAAATGCTAGCTCCGTATGTCGTGATAAATGTTAAATGAAAAAATATATTACATAAACTCATGCCTGTATCCCGGAGGATTAGGTAGAGACCAGGACACTGCTGCCACTCAGCCACTTGCCACGGTTCCGACGGACCTTGCTTCATCAACATTAATTGCATGCACTCACGGCTACTTTGAAATAGCCCTGTCAATTCATGTATAGAAGTTTGTCAGGAAGAGATCACTTTTAGTGATAAGGCCGCCGTCTGTAATGAAATGAAAAGGTATTATTCAAAGTAGCGCAGAAACTGCGTCTTAATGAACGTTACAATTCAAACTAGGTGTCCATTTCAAAATCTAGATCGTTTTGGAGAAAAAATGGACAAATTCAAAGTCCCTAATTAACATAGTTACATAATTATTAATAACATAGAACTCATACATTGTACTGGCTTTAATTTCAGATCTCATTGTCATCTAAATTAGATAGATAGCTAACCTTGTACGTCCCCACTGCTTGGGCACGGGTCTCTTCCTGCTTCGTGAAGAAACCCGTGTAAAAAACTCGAATATGTAATCTTAGGTTAAGAAATATCAGTGTAATTTAAATTTAATAAAGTGTTCTCTATCTATCTATTTATGTACCTCTAAACATTAATAGAGAATTACATGACCCGTTGCTACCCCAACAGATTGAGATGATCGACTGGAAGGTGGAGGATCTGAGCCCCGGCAGGACCAAGGGTATCCTGAGGCACATCTTGCAGGAGGGAAGCGGGTTCGAGAGTCCTAACGACGGAGCCACGGTAACAGGTGAGATGACTCATAACTCAAACTCAATTCAGTTTTTATTGACTACTGTGCCCCGCGGTGTTACCCGCGGTTTATCGATTTTCCCATGGGAATAAGATATTAGCCCGCAGTAAAACGTAGCTTATGAGTTAATACAGGGTGTCAGCTAACAGTATACCAAATTTTATAAAATCGCTCCAGCCGTTTAGACGTGAAGAAGTAATAAGCAAACATACACACTCTCAAACTTTCGCCTTTATAATGTAGTGTGACGTGATAGTGAGATAAAAACAAAATATTTACTTGATCTGTGTCATAACTTTCAGTTTAACAATGAATCTTCTTCTAGATTGTGTGGAGACGACGCTAAGGAAGAAACTCCACATTAATTCTTGACTAGCTTATCCGGCGAATTTAGTGCCACTACAGAATTAGTTTATACGATTCTTGTTTCCGTGGCAACGCAATAAATAGTCTTTGTCTATTTCATTCATTTATTCCTTTATTTGCCTCTTTATAGTATATATAGGGTTACAAATTAAGCCTAAAAAAAACTGGAAATACATGGAGATTCTTTAAGTTATTTGTGTCCCAAGTTTCATGGTACAGTATGTTAGCTTTTAGAATATACCTCGGGCTCTAGAGTAGGCTTCGGTTTCCGCCGAAAGCACACGAGTGTAATACTACTTCCTGCTCTGAGTATGTGTCATAGTGTCATATTAGTTCCGATATTTCTATTACACGAATATATCCGATTTTATCCGATTGTAGCCGAGGTA
Source organism: Yponomeuta sedellus (assembly GCA_934045075.1). Taxonomy (NCBI): domain Eukaryota; kingdom Metazoa; phylum Arthropoda; class Insecta; order Lepidoptera; family Yponomeutidae; genus Yponomeuta; species Yponomeuta sedellus. The sequence continues at coordinate 22,174,571 of OW203730.1, forward strand.
TATTCTAAAAGCTAACAGACTGTAACTCCGTTGGGCGGTTATTGCGTGATTGCATAAACATTGGGAAATCTATACACACTTTCACATTTTATTAGTGGGATACATCGTTATCAACCCTTGTATGTCCCCACTGCTGGGGCACGGGTAAGCATCGCAGGAAGGTAAGGCCATACTCCACCACGGGGGCCAAGTCCGGGTTGGTGGAGGATTGTATGACAGTGGCGGACCTTACTGTCAGAAGTTATCAAGCCGCCCATAAGGCCTCTGACATGGCTTAACGACTGCCATTACATGTATGGCAGCCGGCACCAACGGCTTAACGTGCCTTGCGAAGCACGGAAGCGCTCGAAAAAATGCCACTAGCGGTAGTCACGGGACGCTCACCCATCCCGCACCTGACCGCTCCTGTTGTTGCTTAAACAAGTGATTGATTCCAATCACTCGGTTCGCCTAGGCCTCGAGCGCTTCTACATGGTAATTATAATATAATATTCTTCATACAAGTGGGATACATGGTAATTATATTCTTCATACAAGGAGTAAGAAAATTCCCGCACGCAATATGTTACTTAGATAACACAAAATGTGATAACCATTTCTTCTGCATTAACAATGAAACCAATTCTAATTAACAATAAAAAATATTTTTTAAAAACCTATTTAGAGGCTAAAAATTTCACCCATGCCGGGATTCGAACCCGCAACCTCTGGCTATCCGTACCAGCGCTCTACCAATTGAGCCAATGGGCGACTCACGGCATCAGTGAAATTTCGAACCTCTTTACAATATTCTCTGTATTACGTACAGGCAGCGACATCTGACTTAAGCAAATTGCATTACTTACAGCCCCGACTACCTACTTTGCAGTTAGGTTTAACATCGGAACGATATCACTGTACTCACATGATTACACTATTTTTATTTTTAATGCACTAACCCGTGCTAAGGAACAAATTTAAAAACCTATTTAGAGGCTAAAAATTTCACCCATGCCGGGATTCGAACCCGCAACCTCTGGCTATCCGTACCAGCGCTCTACCAATTGAGCCAATGGGCGACTCACGGCATCAGTGAAATTTCGAACCTCTTTACAATATTCTCTGTATTACGTACAGGCAGCGACATCTGACTTAAGCAAATTGCATTACTTACAGCCCCGACTACCTACTTTGCAGTTAGGTTTAACATCGGAACGATATCACTGTACTCACATGACCTAACTGCAAAGTAGGTAGTCGGGGCTGTAAGTAATGCAATTTGCTTAAGTCAGATGTCGCTGCCTGTACGTAATACAGAGAATATTGTAAAGAGGTTCGAAATTTCACTGATGCCGTGAGTCGCCCATTGGCTCAATTGGTAGAGCGCTGGTACGGATAGCCAGAGGTTGCGGGTTCGAATCCCGGCATGGGTGAAATTTTTAGCCTCTAAATAGGTTTTTAAATTTGTTCCTTAGCACGGGTTAGTGCATTAAAAATAAAAATAGTGTAATCATGTGAGTACAGTGATATCGTTCCGATGTTAAACCTAACTGCAAAGTAGGTAGTCGGGGCTGTAAGTAATGCAATTTGCTTAAGTCAGATGTCGCTGCCTGTACGTAATACAGAGAATATTGTAAAGAGGTTCGAAATTTCACTGATGCCGTGAGTCGCCCATTGGCTCAATTGGTAGAGCGCTGGTACGGATAGCCAGAGGTTGCGGGTTCGAATCCCGGCATGGGTGAAATTTTTAGCCTCTAAATAGGTTTTTAAATTTGTTCCTTAGCACGGGTTAGTGCATTAAAAATAAAAATAGTGTAATCATGTGAGTACAGTGATATCGTTCCGATGTTAAACCTAACTGCAAAGTAGGTAGTCGGGGCTGTAAGTAATGCAATTTGCTTAAGTCAGATGTCGCTGCCTGTACGTAATACAGAGAATATTGTAAAGAGGTTCGAAATTTCACTGATGCCGTGAGTCGCCCATTGGCTCAATTGGTAGAGCGCTGGTACGGATAGCCAGAGGTTGCGGGTTCGAATCCCGGCATGGGTGAAATTTTTAGCCTCTAAATAGGTTTTTAAATTTGTTCCTTAGCACGGGTTAGTGCATTAAAAATAAAAATAGTGTAATCATGTGAGTACAGTGATATCGTTCCGATGTTAAACCTAACTGCAAAGTAGGTAGTCGGGGCTGTAAGTAATGCAATTTGCTTAAGTCAGATGTCGCTGCCTGTACGTAATACAGAGAATATTGTAAAGAGGTTCGAAATTTCACTGATGCCGTGAGTCGCCCATTGGCTCAATTGGTAGAGCGCTGGTACGGATAGCCAGAGGTTGCGGGTTCGAATCCCGGCATGGGTGAAATTTTTAGCCTCTAAATAGGTTTTTAAATTTGTTCCTTAGCACGGGTTAGTGCATTAAAAATAAAAATAGTGTAATAAAAAATATTTTTGACCTTGAAACTTGACAAAAAAAGGAAAATTTGAACAGGCTATTTATTATAAGTTTATAACGGATTTTTGACAACAATCTCAGATTTTTCGTTGGCGAATTGTTCAGAAAGAAAAGTTGGTGTTTAATATTTTTTAAATTTAGTGTATTTTTTCTAAAAAAAAAGCATTTGAAAAATTAATTGTTCATTTTTAAAAAACGCTTTTGAGCAATATAGCGTCGTACGAGACATAGTGACGTCACTGGTCAGTGAACACACAAACATCAAGTCCACTCTTGGATTTATATTTACTAAGCTGTGACGTCATTATAGATTCGACCAATCCATGCCGTTTTCGATAAAATTGCTACAGATACAAAATTATCAAGTTTTATCCCCTTTTTAGCATAAATAAAAAAAAATGTCTTAAATTGCTTTTAAAAGTCATAATTTAACCCAATGCTAGCTGGAAGAAAATACTAATTAGTATTAATCTCACCTTTGTACGAACCCCCTTTTCTGTGCAATAAAAAAAATTTGTAATTGATACAAATTTAATAAATTTTTATAATTATTTTTTATAAATTAACATAAAGTTAATAAATTTTATTTTCAGTGTCAAATAGCCTATTACTATGTATTTAATTATTACAAACTATAACGTTTAGTTGACATTAGTTTTTTTGAAGTTAAGGATAAATAATCACATAAATCACGAGAAGAAGTCTTTTAGAGCATGAAGGGCCGTAACTGTATCTCTACTTGTTGTTCGTGCGTTCAATACGCATTTCACAAAAGTAACTTAATATTTCCTTTCACTGTGACGCCCTGAATGTGAACAAAACGTCGCGCCGTTGAAATATTAACAATACGGAAATAACCGGACAGATGTGAGAGGCACCGTGCATTCCTTACACCATAAATACAATATTGATGTATTGATAAAAGTAAGGGGGGCATAGTATTTTGCACTACCCACCCAACCATTATCCATAAACCTGAGGTTGACTGGAAGAAAATGCTACATAGCATTAAGTACGCCTTTGTACCCAATACTTTGTGTTTAATAACAACATTTTAGCACATGGGTATTTTTTTCTTTCGGATCAGGCTCCTTACCAAAGTCAGACTTACACTTGCCAAACTATTCTGACTTTTGGTAATTTTATCCTAGTCCTAAAGGTGGCGGTGGTGGGGAGTCGCTGGATGCGCATGGAACAAGACCGTGAAGCTTGGAGAACCGTGAGGGAGGCCTTTGTCCTGCAGTGGGCGTCAAATGGCTGATAAGTCATAGTAGTGTGGTTCTTGTTAAGGTGCTACCAAGGCCAAACACCTAGGTCTAGACTTAACGCTTAAAATGGTAGTTTGTGGTGCAAATGCTACCTAGCCTCATGTCTTTGATCGTAGGTCCTAAAAAAACACTTTGCGTGATTGACAAAATAGTACATTTCAAAAACTATCTGTAAAAGATTTTTTTCATAGGAGTGAATCTCCTTTCCGATCAAAACATAAATTAAATATTACTCGTTACTTAAAAACTTCCAAGTTCTCGCCTACATGGAGCAAGCAGTGTTTCGATAACCTCGTAAAAATATTGTGTAATAATGATAAGGCACAGAATATTTTTACTGGAACCAAACATGGCAAGTTTTTAGAGGTTTCATAAAATCAAAAAAGGTTTTTATTCAAAGTAGCACAGAAACTAATAATTGTGAAAGTTTATGAAGATGTTTCTTTTTGCTACTCAATCACGCATTAACGGATTTACTTGAAACTTGGCGTACAGATAGACAAAGATCGGAAAGACAACGTACACATGATATCGCGGTAATCCGTTCCCATGGGATAATTTTTAACATTAAAACTATTTAATTAATAGTGCCCAACTTGCCAAGTGCGACCAGTCCTAAACGCCAAATAATTGTCCACAGTGGAGCTCGAAGGCAAGCTGGCGGAGTCTGGCGCAGTGTTCGACACCCGCACTGTTTCGTTCCCGCTGGGTGAGGGCAGCGAGCACGGCATCTGCGAAGGCATCGAGCGAGCCTTGGAGAAGTTCCTGCAGGGCGAACGGAGCCGGCTTACGCTGCAGCCGCGGTACGCCTTCAAGGCTGAAGGTAGGCTTCACGTTTAAGGTCCTTACTAAAGGTGTAATATATCGTAGTGCATTGTGGCCTTTCTGTGAGTGTGGAACGACCCTTCGAGAAGTTTCTGCAGGTCGAGCACGACCAGTTCACGCTGCGGACGCGGTACGCCGTCAACGCTGAAGGTAGGCCTCACGTTTAAGGTCCTTAGAGAAGGTGTTTTATTTCGTAGTGTATTGTGACCTCACGTTTAGGGGCTTTGCAAAATGTGTAATATTTCGTAGTGTATTGTTACCTTGCTGTGGGCATGGAGTCAGTCTTGAAGAAGTTCCTGCCAGGCGAGCGCAGCCGGCACACGCTGCAGCCGCGGTACGCCTTCAAGCCTGAAGGCAGGCTTCACTTTTAAGGGCGTTGCAGAAGGTGTATTATTTGGTAAGCATGTTGTTCCCTTGCTGTGGGCATGGAGGGAGTCTTAAAAAGAAGTTCCTGCAGCTCGAACGCAGCCGGCTCTCGCTGCAGCCGCACTGAAGGTAAGCCTGACGTTTAAATGCTTTGTAGAAGGTGTATTATTTGGTATTCCACTACACCACACGATATATTTGTTTTGACAATCTTCCTTCATCCTTTCCACATATACAAACCAATACTACATATTCTGTCATTCGAAGTAACACCACACACACTTCCCCAGCCCTTCTATTACGTAGCATCGAGTTAAGCATTTAGACGACTCCAAATATCTATGCATTTGACAGCTGAAGTAGCTTACAAAAAGTAAAAATCAACATAACTCAACTCAGTGGATGCACATAATAGAACCCCTGCAATAATCGTACTTTCTTGATTCTTTTCCCATACTCAAGTCTCGCTGCCATACATAAGTGTTGGCAGCAGCACTCCATCATGTATAGCCAATCTAGCTCTCTTGGAGATGTCATCTGTCCAACTTTCTTAACCTCACGCTGTGACCCACCTCCCCAGGCCACAATGAGTGGGGTGTGCCCCCCAACGCCGTGGTCGAATACACGGTGACACTGACCAGCTTCGAGAAGGCCAAAGAGGCCTGGGCCATGGACCCCCCCGAGTTGCTGGAGCAAGCGAAAGTCTCCAAGGAGAAGGGGACAAACTACTTCAAGCTGTGCAAGTTCCCGGCCGCGCAGAAAATGTACAATAAGGTTATTAGGCTGCTCGAAGGTGGGTGCTGTCTTTGTTCTTAAATGAGGCTGTGACGGAGTCATGCCCGACGAATAACTTGAATAAATGACTGGCGGGGAATGAAACTCAGAATTTGTCGTACTTTGGTAGCAAATAATGTTTAAAAAGCTGTTCTTATGTATCTATCGCAAACTCTGTTCAAGGTATCTGTCGGGCGTGCCGGTAACGTGTGCACAGACATGCACTGTACAGAATAGAACATATGAATATATTATATGAATAGACATTTTCTAGGCGTTTCTTTAACTAACATGTAAACAGCTTAGAACCTTGTCACATTAACTACTTCAAGCCTGATGTATGAGAAATTGACTATTTTGACTTTGACAAGGTACGGATGTGCATACATGTTAGTGCTCGTGACTGTACTTGTCTATTATAAGCTGAAATGTCAATCACTGAAAAAAAAAAGATAAGAATGGTCAACATTGAACTTTCTTGATTTTTTGTCTGAAAAGTTCAAATTAATTATGTGTAGAGCATACGAAAGATTTTTGTCAAAAATATTCTGTGTATCTGTTTGTGATGGTCATTATAACACACGCCGCCAAGGTGCCACAGTAGCCTGGCCCATTATCATAAGCTAATCCCAAGAACTTCGACAGGCATGGCGGACGATGACGGGCAGACGGCCGAACACAAGGACGCGGCTAAAGAGCTGCTGCTATCGGCGCATCTTAACCTCAGCCTCGTCTACCTCAAGGTAAATCTTTGCTCTCTTTGTGGTGACTTGTAAAAGAGGCCGCAAGAAGTGGAATAACTGTCTAAATCATTCAATCGATCAATCAATAAATCATTCGATCAATCAGTCAGTCAGGTAATCAATCATCGATCGATCTGTCCGTCGGTCGAACGATATTTGCATGTAAGAACATACCTAACAGAATGTGAGGTCATATTTAAGATGTTATCATATCATAATTTACCACATTCTATCTAAGCAAATCTTCTTCAGGCAATATTAGTCCACTGCTGGACATAGCCCTCCCCTAATGAGCGCCATAGATTAACGCAAATAAATTTATTTTATTGGTACACCAATCAATCAGATATCAGGGCCGTTTAGGCGTAGTTCGACGCCGGACGATAAGCTTGTTTGCAAAAACTAGTTTCACTAAAAGTCACTTTACATCGCTGCAGGTCTCGCCCCCGCGTTACTTCGAGGCGCAAGAGAGCGCGTCCGCCGCTTTGAAGCTGGACCCCAGCAATGTCAAGGGGCTGTTCAGACGCGGCCAAGCGATGCTCGGTTTGGCGGAGGCCGAACGGGCCCTGCAGGACTTCCAGAAGGTCCTGGCAGCCGAGCCCCAGAATAAGGTGAGGGCGTGTATCATCAACCCATTATGTCCCCACCAAGGGGCACGGGTCTCCTTCCTAAGGAAGGTATAGGCCATCAGGGAAGCTGGGATCCATAGAGGAAGCCACAGTGACATCGGAGCACTGCTGGCTTTCTGGAAAGAGATAGACTGGCTGGAGTAAACTCACAGCTCCACTACGCACTAGTGCGGAAATGTCAGGTCTAACTAACTATTGGCCATAGTCCACCACGGGGGCCAAGTCCGGATTGGTGGAGACTAGTGGCTGGTCTTACTGTCAGAAGTTTTCAAGCTGCTCTAAGGCCTGTGACTTGGCTTAACGACTGCCATCTATCGACGGAAGCCCGTACCAACTACTTAATGTGCCTTGCGAAGCACGGAACCGCTCGGAAAAATGCCACTAGTCATAGACTGTTGCCCATCCATGCACTGAACGCACCATATGTTGGTGTCAAAGTGCCAGACTGGGTCCCTATGAACCCGTGAATCTTATTTTACCAACATAATAATAATAATCATACATCCTACTTTGTTTGTTAGAAGTTATCAAGCCGCCCATCCTGCAACTGACCGCACCTGTTGTTGCTTAACTCAAGTGATTGATTCCAGTCACTCGGTTGGACTAGGCCACGAGCGCTTCTTTAATGATTAATTTCTACCTACGCTACGGTTTGTTAACTTTTAGAGCAAAGGTGAATAAAATTAATCACACGATCATTTTTCTGGCGTTATCAAGGGCTGAATACATTTATAATAGAAATATACATCAGAACTTTTCGCATTGTGCTTTATATCGTGTCAGTATTTGTTATCGAACTCCTCCGAGACAGTTTCACCGGCGGCATTAAATGGACTGTGTGAATGCTAATCCGCAATTTGACTCTCTTTTCAAGTAAGTCTTAAACGGTAAATAACTCTTCCATTAGACCAAAAAATATTTTAGTATATTTTTTGAGGACCTAAAAGCAACATAAAAACATGTTTTAAAACTTTATTTTCCTAAACAGCCAAAAACGCGGTCAGCCATTTTTGTCTATGGTTTGAAGGCCAAAAAATTGTAAACAAAGTTTGACATTCAGTTTTATGTAAGTGATCTCTGAGTATAGTGAAATAAACAACGCAACCATGATTTCATCGAATTTACATCCAAAATATACCAATTATCATTGCATTGTTCGCCAATGAAAAAACACGTCAATAAAGACCCTCGGGAAGTTGTGGATTCGTGTACCCAGTGAAATTAACATTCGATAAACATGGCTCAAACTTGCCAAAAGAGTCTTTATCAATAGAAACTCGGGTGTATTTATGTGAAGATTACTTTGATGTAAGCCCTATAATAATCATCAAATCAAAGATGTTTGTTTACAGACTTAAGATGGTTTCAAGATGGCGGATTGCGTTTTCGTTGTTACGAATCGAACTAGGAAAAAAAAAAATTACTTTGCTTGCAGCCATCCTGCATAGTTACCTTGCGAAATCAATATATTTAGGTTTCTTACGTTAAATACTATAGAAAATATTCATTTATCGCGTCAAATTTGATGCGCGTCAAATAGCGGAAATTGAAACGTAGCAATCCTCGTACTATTATGATTTAATGAACTAGAGAACATGGGCAGAACCGCTAACTACTTGACAACTAAAAATATTTCAAAACACAACAAGTTACATATTTAAGGATTCATTCTTTTTTTAAAACGTTTAAAGAACCAACCAGCAAGGAGTTCGCCACATCATCATGTTTGGCCATTGTACGTTGCAAGAGCTGTGGTATGTTAAAACATACTCTAGGGTCTTCCTTCACAGTTAGCAATTGGTGTTACTACCATAGCCTCTCAAATCTACATAACTTGAACAACAATACCGGGATTGGCACCCACGACCTCCCGAATGGGAAGCCTGTAGTCGACAGCTCCGGCTCAACACTAAACTATATGTATACGTCTCACAGTAGGGCACAGGCCTTCTTGCAGATAGCTAGTATAGGCTTAATTACCACGGGTGCATTCCGCGATTTGTCAATTTCAAGCGCTGAGGTATTTTAACACCTCGGACACTCATGTGTGCTCACACGATATTTTCCTTCACCGTAAAGAATAAATGAATAAAATAAGTCGTTTAACACACCACCCCCGTCCGCAGGCCGCCGCGAACCAGATCCTGGTGTGCAAGAAAGCGATCCAGCAGCAGAAGAGCCACGAGAAGCGTCTGTACGCCAACATGTTCGACAAGTTCGCCAAGCACGACGTCGAGGTAACAGGTCCGATAACCGACCGGTGCGAGCTTCGCGCCGAGCTCTAGATGGCTTCTTCTCATATCGCATCATCGCGTCATATAAATACCACATCAATGTCATTATGATTCACTTTCATTTATTTATGAAGACACCCATGACTAGCACATGTAACTAATGCTTTGGCATTTAAAGCTATTAATGGCAGTCATGAAATCTTATACTGATGTATTTGGTTTAAGATGACTTGACGAAAGTCAGAGTGGAGTTTTTTTTTCCCGCTGCCTTTTTCTCCGCTACAATACGGCCCGAAGGCAGCGGCTTACATTTTACATTGTACATTCCGTTATCAACCCTTATATGTCCCCACTGCTGGGGCGCAGGTCTCTCCCTGCATCGCAGGAAGGGTATATAGGCCATACTCCACCACGGGGGCCAAGTCCGGGTTGGTGGAGGATTGTAAGACAGTGGCGGGCCTTACTTTGTCAGAAGTTATCAAGCCGCCCATTAGGCCTCTGACATGGCTTAACGACTGCCATTATATGACCGCCGGCACCAACGGCTTAACGTGCCTTGCGAAGCGCGGAAGCGCTCGGAAAAATGCCACTAGTGGTAGTCACGGGACGTTCACCCATCCTGTACCTGACCGCACCTGTTGTTGCTTAACCAAGTGATTGATTCCAATCACTCGGTTCGCCTAGGCCACGAGCGCTTCATTCAACATTGTACATTGACATTCAGCAACCAGAATTTAATTCTTTACATTCAAATAAATTGATTTGATTTGATTGACTAACGATGCGACACAGAGCAGAGCAGCATCTTTTGACAGTCAGCATTTCTATCAATTCACCGTTGCTGGAAATGCAGCATTCCAACGATTCATTGTATTCCATTAATCAATCCATTTGATTAACTATACCGCCGAGGGCTACCCCCCGTGCGATAGAAGTGGCGAGATATCTGCGAGGAATTATTTGACAAAACTAAAAACGGTGGCTTGATCACCCTCATTCGATAAGAAGAAGATTAGACTTAGTTACTGCTTAAACTAGACATCAGTCGCGCCGCGCGTTCTCATAGTATTTTCATGAAATTATTTCCATCTTTATTAAAAGTAGCATTACAATATGAGTGTTTTTCGTCCGTATTGTCTCCAAAATTATCTCGATTTTGAAATAGACACCTAGTTTAACTTATAATGTTCATTAAGCCGCAGTTTCTGCACTTGAATAAGCCCTTTTTAAATTGATTATAGTGATAGTTTAGCAGCAATCGAGTGCTTTAATTTTTAGAAGCACCTCAGCTGGCTACCCTACTTAGCTACTCAGTTACAAGCTAACCAACCGTAAGGCTGGGCGCATGTTGAGACGCAGGCGACGCAGCACAGCGCAGGGCAGCGCAGGTTTTGTAAAGCCTGGAACGTCATACGTACTACGTACGCTGCGGCGCAGGCACGTGCGACGCAGACATGTGTCTGCCCTGATCTGCGTCTAGTTGTAGTGCCAGCACAGATTTCTGCGCGACGCGTGCACGTCGAGGCAGAACATTTAATTGAATTAGTTCGCTGTGAACCTTGTTTGTATGATACAAATCATCCAGACTATTAAAAAAAACATTGAAAGAACTATGGGTGAGAATGGAGCGTAGGAATGGAGTGAATAGTTGCGTCGCAGCATGCGAAGGGTGCCTATGCCTGCCTCAACTGCCCTGCCCAGTACTGAACTGTGCTGCGTCGCCTGCGTCTCAGCATGCGCCCAGCCTAAGAGCCGTACCAGATTATTGCGTGACTCGTAGGTGCTCTTACAAGTAGGCTCGTGGCACCTGTTACCTTGACGTGATGCTTCGTCGAGGTAACAAGTTCTGAGAGTACTGTGTCGCACGCTAGTCAAACAACTGGGTATATTAGTAAAATATCGTGCTGGGAGGATAGTCTTTCTATAAGGCATTGATCAAAATAGATTAATCTCATTAATAACAGACATTAAACATATTTACTAACGTAAATTAAATCATTGTTACTAACAATCAGCTTTGGCGTGTCTGGTGGCGGGTGTTCTCTGTTATGTGTAAGTCTCCACTGGTGAGGATGATGTCAATGTTTAGTTTTTTAAGCTACTCCCCTTGTACAAATTATATTTATGGTGCATGAGACCAAAGAGCAGTACATATTACACTATTTTTTATTTTTAATGCACTAACCCGTGCTAAGGAACAAATTTAAAAACCTATTTAGAGGCTAAAAATTTTTTTTTGTACGTAATACAGAGAATATTGTAAAGAGGTTCGAAATTTCACTGATGCCGTGAGTCGCCCATTGGCTCAATTGGTAGAGCGCTGGTACGGATAGCCAGAGGTTGCGGGTTCGAATCCCGGCATGGGTGAAATTTTTAGCCTCTAAATAGGTTTTTAAAGCAGTACATATATTTTAAAAACCTATTTAGAGGCTAAAAATTCCACCCATGCCGGGATTCGAACCCGCGACCTCTGGCTATCCGTGCCTGCGCTCTATTCAACTGAGCTAATGGGCGACTCAGGCATGGGTGGAATTTTTAGCCTCTAAATAGGTTTTTAAAATTGTCCTTAGCACGGGTTAGTGCATTAAAAATAAAAATAGTATAGTACATTATATTACCAAAAGTAAATATTCTATGATGGGCGGGGGGCCCTCGGCCCAATTTGTAATTGTCGCAACTTTTAGTTGTAAGTTTATGAGAAATCAATAAAAACTTGTCCAGCCGTAGACGTCTTCAAACTGGCTGGTGTAACATATCTACACTTTTTGGTCTATAGCCAGCAAAGATAATACAAATGAAATGAAAAAAACTTTTTACGTTGATGGTTACTGACTTCCAAACAAAGATTCCCTCTGCTATGGGAATAATGTCCTTAGCGTGTCGATGGGAAAACAATTTTTATTAAAGTCATTACTAAACAGTTGCTGCCCAGAACCTTACCACGCTGATTGATTTATTACTTGCAACCATTAGGTCCTCTAACGTAATTATGCGAGTGCACTAATTATGTAAACATTTAATTTAAACCATTCAATATTGCCGTCATGGTCCTGCAAAAGACAATTTTCCAATATCTTCGAAGCGTTCCCCATGCGAGACGGGATTCCCCTCTAAACAAGTTTACACGTAAACCCGCAACTTAATAGTGAATACGAAGAATAGTGTAAAGAGGTTCGAAATTTCACTGATGCCGGTGAGTCGCCCATTGGCTCAATTGGTAGAGCGCTGGCACGGATAGCCAGAGGTTGCGGGTTCGAATCCCGGCATGGGTGAAATTTTTAGCCTCTAAATAGATTTTTAAATTTGTCCTTAGCACGGGTTAGTGCATTAAAAATTAAAATAGTATAATCCTCTACACAAGTTAACACGTAAACCTATACCTGTAACTTTCCATCATCTTCGAAGCGTTCTTCATTTGAGACCGGATTCCCCTCTACCCAAGTTTCCTCCCCCCGCAGCTGGAGAAGCAAAGGAGTGAGGCGGAGGTGGACGTGATCGGCGAGAAGGTCGGCGAGTGGGGCGCCGGCGAGGGCGAGTGGACGGACCAGCAGCGCGCGCGCGAGCCGACCGAGTTCGAGCGCGAGAACCCCAACATCCTGATGCTGGACCGCGACGGGCACTTCCGGAACATGTGAGACGAGTGGCTCTGGGGCGAGGTCGTCGCAGACGTGCTCGCGCCGAGGGATGACGTCAACTATCAGCTGGAGAACTGGGAGCACGTGCCCACTGGCATGCTCGTAGGGAGGGGACGCAAGGGCAACAAGACGAAGAAGTTCGACAAGGGCTAGGAGGGTGGTTGGGGGCGCGGTGTGGCGGGGGAGTTTGCGAGAGTGGCATTGAGGTTTTTGGTTGGTTGTGAGTGGGCTTTGATGGGCGATTGGGACGGCACTAAGTTTTTTTTTGTTTTTGTTTACACATAATATTAGTAATGCAGCGTACACGATGCACTGCTACGTCCTAGTGGTCTCTTCACTCCATCTAGTGTGAGTGAAGACGCCACTGGACGCTGCATAAATCATCTCGATTAGGGTTGGGATGAGAGGAAGAGGATGCAGGAGACCTCTCTCACTCTCCCTAACACATTTCGTTTTAACGAAACTTATAACTCTCCTTCCTATTGAATTCCTCTTAAAATATGAGGAAGAGGATTTTTTTTTAATCTATTTTGAGGAAGGAACCTCAAAAATATGAGGAAATTCCTCATTTTGAGGCGGAGGAATCCTCATCAACCCTAATCTCGATACGTAGATGCAAAGGCCATAATTATGTACGTCCCACTGCAGGGCACAGGCCTTGTCTCAGAGAGAGTTCCGTTTTTTTTTGTCTAATTTGTAGTAAAAAAAATTGTCGAGAATAAATTACAAACTTCATACGCCAGGTTTCTTAATAAAATGAATTATTTAGTGCTGTTGTGCCACAACAGCACTAAAGAAATTTAAAATTAAATCCTTTCCATTTCTCACACATTCATTTTATTTATTCAAAAAATAATTAAAAAATAATAATTGATAAACGTTTAGAATGGGCTAGGTAATGCCAACGTGCCAAATTCTCTCGATGAGCTGCTGAATTTACTGGCGAGGGGCGCTTGAAACACAATTCATACGGATCCCTAACCTTCTGTTGTGTTGTGCACAGACTCGTTACTGATATTAAAACTTGGGTGTTATTGTTATTAAGAAAATAAATACGAAGCGAGTCTGTTTTTGTTATTAGAGAGCATGGTGTCTTACTTAGATTACGGCCGGTTCTTTCGACATTTGAATTTTATAGAATTATTAAAAGAACAAAGAATGTTTTCAATAGAAACTCAATTGAGTTTCTATTGAAAATGATAGTACAGTTTCTTTATCTATTCTATTATGGCCTTATTTATAAATAAATAAATAAATTGGAAATCTATTGCAAGAATAAAATGTAAACACATTAAATTAACTGATTCTAAGGAGTGCTTTAGAGGAATTGTGAGACTGTTTGAGTCTCTATGAGCCCACCAGGTTGTGGAAGTTCTCTAGAATGGCGTGTGAATTGTGTTTTAATTAAAGTTCGGTCTTGGGAGTTGAGGTAGCAAACAAAAAGCGACGATAATGGCGGGACAAACATACTACTTATTACATCTAAATGTGTTAATATCTTTAGAATAGTTCAACTCATATTTGTGTCCAATTTAACCATCTCAAGGAAAATATATTCAAGTCGGGATAAACTTATTGCATCTAAATGTTTTTCTCTTTGAAACACATAGTAAAGTTGTTCAAGCCACATTTGTGTCGAATTAACCATCTTAACATCTAGGTAGTGTTGGTGTTAACTTCTTCCCTTAAGCTCATCTCATTGTGTCTATTATTATCGCGAGCCCCGGTAGCTTGATCGATTTCGGCTAAGAGCGACATACCAGTGCCTAATGCCCACTTCAGACCAACCGAACGAATCAGTACGAACGTTGCGACGAATTTTACTGTCCTCTGTCCTACAGTCGACAGCACATCAACCTTCAAGCCATGCTCTCTTCATAGTTGCGTTACGTGCAACCTTACAACTAAAGGTTGTCGACTGTACTGGTACTGCAATTCCTTTTTGTGCGACACCGCTCCAATCCAATCACGCACCGCTTGTTGGGATTTTAAGTTGCAATTACAAATTACTCTAATGGAATTGAATTGGTACCAAATTCCATTCCTTTAATTCCAATGCCACGTTTTGGCTGAAATTTTTGGTTTTTGTTTACCTGAATTCGTATTAGGAATCTCATTGCTTTTACATGTCATACCGATATTGAATTAGTAAAAGTAATTTTATTACTAAAGGATGGAATTACACCTGAAATATTGAAGTCAGTGGGGCGAACTCACACAGGCAACTTCGGCCATCGACGACTGCCTTTTTTCGGTTGGTCTGAACGCAGCTTAAGTAGGCGCTGCTATTTACCTAGTAAGTCGCGAATATTTGTGGAGATATCAAACTCGATATAAGGATCATGCTACGCGAGCTGAAGTAGGTATAAACCAAAGATAAAAGAACTATTGTAATTATGTAGTGTATTGTTTTCAAGTCCAAAGGAAAGTGATGCTTGGATAATAAATATGTGTTGTAGTTCACAAAACTAGTGTGTGCAGTTGATTAAAAAACGTTTAGATGATTACTAAGGCAGGATTTCTCGATAGCATATATATTTTTTTACATATAATTCTATCCGATGCCACATTACAGACGTCGAAACAGTCTCAATTTAAATATTTGCTCACATCTCTATCTGTTTTTAGTTCATTAAGAGTTTGAAGAGTTTAATGGATACTACGCTTTTTCTACACAACGACTACATTACTCCATTCAAAATACGCCATACATCACTTTCCTCAGCCCATGGAAAATACACAAGAGCGTATTTTTGCATTAAAATATCAGTAGTATATTCTCCTCGGTGTGATCTCCATAGCATATGTATTAAATGTAGATGTTTATGAACAATATCAGTGTTATTAACAAAAAAACAGTAATGTATTTTGTGTCATTCAAGTGGTCTTTAGTTTTATCGATTACTGAATCAACTATACCTCTGAAACAACCGTCTAAGGTACCGTCTATTTACTTGACCTTTGGCAACAAATAGGGGTTTTTTAAAGTTGCTTTTGTCTATCTGTGGCATCATAGCTCTCAAACAAATGGGCCGATTTCAATGCGGTTTTAATTGAAAAATGTAATTGGGATGGTTCTTAGCTAGGTCAGTTGGTTATTGGTGCAGCCACGTCCAAGATTGTCAGCTCTGATGCCATTTTTTAGGGGTTCTCAGCCACCATGTGAGCTAGGAAAGTGTGTCATTCCTTTTCGCTGGTACTCCAACTCGTCTGATGTATTTTAAGTGTTAAGATTCGGATTAATATAATGGGAGTTATTTTGAGTGTTCTGCTGCATATGTATGTATATTGGTTAATGTATTTTGTTTGGTTGCATCTTCGTGACAGATGATGTTTATTGAATAAACTGGTGATAATTACCTGTCTTTTCTTTTGCTCATAAAATGCATAAATAAAATAAAATTTACAGTTATTCATACATAAAATATATGGAATCTTTTGTAATACAGTAAATTAATTTTATTTATTGATAAAACCCACAGCACAAGTTTAATATAATATAGGTAATTAAAATATAAACAATGATGTTTCAATTGAAAATAGTATTTTATTCATTATGGATAAGTAAATAATGTATCTTATTATGATATAATGATGGAACATGCGCTAATACTGCCTCGAAGCTATAATTCTTACCAAATTATAGCTAATCCTCTAAGAAAATTTCTTAAATTTTAAGCCGATTTTAGTTTCTTTTCGCATTCTTGCATAGTGCAGTGAGTTGTTGCACAAGCAAAGCAATATTTACAATACGGCAATAATTATTACCAAATTACGGTTGCAATTCTCTATGAAATTTTCTTCCATTTTAAGCCGAATTTTAGTTTATTCTTTTTCTTACTGCACAGCGGTAAGCGAAGCAATATTTACACAATACATTGACGTAAATAAATTGCGGGATTGACATCCAAATATTATGGAATGTTTTTGTACTTTAATTAGAGACCAATTAATATAATTTCGTGCGATTTTGTCTAGCTTAATTATTACAACGAAGAAAAAAATATCTGCTATCTAAGTCGTAAAAAAATTTACGTTTGCCTACAATGTCCACATGACAACATTTTATTGTACAAAGCATATTATCTGCACTGTAGTTAGGCCCGACACTAAGTTGTCAAACAAAATTACGTGTCATACATTACTCCATACATCTTACAAGACATGGTGATTGAATACTACATTTTTACAACAGCACCCTCGTTATTTTTCAGATTTACTCCGAAATACAACATTCTTTTTAACAACTCGATCGCGTTAACGTAAACTCATATTTCTATGGCATCGAAGAAGCGCCACCTGGCGACAAGTATAGAAATTAAAATTGCTGAGTGCGAGTTGTAATGGTTTACGTTGAAAAGTGAACACGTTTACCAGCCAAAACAGGAATAAACGCGAGTGCGAGTTGTACTGTGACAGCGTTTTGCCAGTTCGAATGGTTAATTTACTCATACTCACTACTCGATGCTCGATTAACGCGGTAGTAAAGTTATTCGATTGGATCTGTCAAACTAGCACTAAGCACTCTGTATAAAACTTTCTTCACTATTTTGAAAAGTTATGTGAAATTAGGTTATGGTGTCGGCCGTATGGTTGCTATGGTTGCTGTGTGGTGTCTGCCTAGAGAATAGCCCCAAATTCTTCCCGCGGGTGTCGTAAAAGGCGACTAAGGGACACAAACCGAGGGGTGGGCAGCAGCGCTCCCTGCAGTACAATTCCACCGAACTGCGATCCCCAACCCGCATGCCCAGCGTGGGGATTGTGGGCGTTACCCCCTATGATAGCACAACGTGGCGCTCTTTAGGGGAGGGCTATGTCCAGTAGTGGACTAGTATAGCCTGACGACGAAGTGTCTTATATAATTCCGATATTTGTATTACACGAATATATCCGATTCTATCCGATAGTAGCCGAGGTATTTTCTAAAAGCTAACAGACTGTATAACACACCACACGTCAACACATGTAATTACTATATATATATATACTAGACTATATACATATATTTACTAGCTGACCCTGCAAACTTTGTTTTGCCATATTTTAATTAGCCTTCGATCTATTCTCAGACCAACCGAATATACACAAAAATCGGTGAAGCCGCTTCGGAGGAGTTCGGTAACAAACACTGTGACACGAGATTGTTATACATTAGATTCTATCAAGCATCGCCCCGCAATACAGGGGTATGATGCTTCCTTAAACAATTTGTATTCTTACACTCGCCCGAAGTCAGCGTAGGTAATCAACCCTTACACTAGTCTCGTATCCTATGTGTTAGGGAATAACATAAGAATACTGTTGGCAACACTGTATTTTTCTCTTGCAACTGCGATGCGCGCGCGGCGCCCGTGTTTCTGTATTTCCTGTGTCAAATAAATCGGTTTCATCGGAAGAAGGCTTATTATTCAAACTTCTCTCCAACATTGTTAAATATAAGAACTACCTATGCAGATAAGGTTCATTTATTACTGGGCCATTGCACAGTTAAGTAAAGTCTATTGAATAAGTTCATATTAAATATGATCATGTTCTCATTATGCAATTCCAAGGCATTTATAAACATGTAAGTCTTTAGAGTAATAAAAGGCTTTTTTTCGTTTAATCAAAGACCATTCAAAAATTTGTGATCTCTTGCGCTTTTTCGAGTTGTGATTCAACGGGGGTACCTACGTTGTCAACGCAACTAAAAGATAAGTAATTCATTATCTCGAAGTCCCGTGTCCACAAATCCTAAAATTCCGGCCTCTACACGTCCCGTTCCTTGACCACTCTCCTACAGACTAAACTCCAGTCTCTACACGTCCTATTTCAGGTCCTGCATCTTCTACGTTGTTCCCTCAGGACTGAGGATCGCGATCATGGGTCGCTCGCTTTTACAGTGAACGGTTTCCAAGTGGACCGCCTGGTACATGATGCCACCGACTGCCGCTTTGATGACGTCTAACCATCTTATCGGTGCCGTTCCTCTGGCGCGTTTGCCTACCACGTGCCCGGACTCCTATTAGCGTGTCGATGGCAGAACAATTATTAACTTTGCTAAACAGTTGCATCCCAGAAGTTTGCGACGCTGACTGCTTTACTACTTGCACTCATTAGGTCCTGGATGCAGGTGTTAGGGCACGATGAAACATGGTCCATCGTCTGGAAAGTGCCGCACAAACAGTTCAATTAATCGCTGACGGGATGCGCGAACCTGTTCGAAGATCGTCAGCCTCTCCAAACTATGCCTGGGAGAACACATGCCGTGTCCGAAGGCGTTTTTTGGCGTCATGCATACATAACATGTACATACAGGCACATACATTGCTTCTGGGCCCACACTAGGATACCCTGTGTCGTGGGAACCAGAAACAACGCGTGCGTTAAGTCCCACCTCTTGGCAAGTCCCCTCCTTGACGTCATGCCTACCTCTACACGTCCCGTTTCCAGAATGTCCCGCACGTCACACACACATTAAAACTCCGCCCTCTCCTACAAGACATGTTTACTTGAAGTCCTGCTAAGTAGTGATATACACGCATCAGCGTAAACCTGCTTGTGTATTAATTAATAGTAATCTCTATAAGTCCTGTACTGGCCCGCCTCTTTACAAGTCCTCGTCCGAGGAGTCGGCTGCCAACTGGGGCGCCTCGTCTTGCGCGCGCTTGAAGTTGGCGAGCACTTCGAAGTGCATGTGAAGGGATTGCGGCATCCCGGGAGACGCGTGGAGGTAACGGCTCACCTGCGGAGAGATGAAGACTTTTTTTTATTCATTTGTACAGTGGCTCAAAAGTTTCACATAAATAGTCTACCATAGAATAATTTGCCAATCAGAATAGACTTAAGCTTTAGTTTAAAATTATTAGTATGTATCAAGGTTTTTAATATTATTCGGTAATTTATTACACATTTTTGGAGTCCAATTACGCTTTTACAACAAAAGTGATTTTTGATGTTACTTTTTTAAGCCTGTGAGCATTTATTATGCGAAAAGGATATAGAATATTTAATGAGGTATATTGCAATGACGTTGCAGTAGCAATACCACCCGCTAATGGCTAGGAAAAACATCATGAGGAAACATTACTTAATTAATCCTAAAGATTACGCCGTGTTTATAGTCTGAGTGCATGTTTTGGGCATTGCACCCTTCCGGCCGCAATCAAACTCAGTTGCGATTGCGGCCGGAAGGCATTGCACCAGATTTATACATCATCCAGTGGCGCCGTCACTCACACACGTGTGTGAAGGGAACAACTCGGACGCCGCAGTGACTGGGACATTGTTTTCAGATGGTTTAGGATTGCCCAGCACAGCACCTACATCAGCTTCTTGTCTTTTGGGGCAGTCCAGTTAGGTACTCACATTAGCGCCGAGTTTCTTCAGCAAGCTTGTGAAAGCCTTTTCTTCGCGGCCGATCCAGGGACGGCCGTCGTCTTGCACCTGGTACGGGCTCACGTGGATGTAGATGTTCACATCTAAAGGAAAATCAATTCTTGGTATGAATGCCCGGCGACATCGTGAGAAAACCTCTCTGTCGATGTGAGTGAGACTCTGATGTTTTTAAATATCTTGAAATTGCCAATTTGCGGTGGGCTCGATTCGTTTTGTTACGAGTATTTATGTAGCCTACAGTTTTGTAAAAAATATGTCGTCGTCGTCAGGCTATACTAGTCCACTGCTGGACATAGCCCTCCCCTAAAGAACGCCACGTTGTGCTATCACAGGGGGTAATGCCCATAATCCCCACGCTGGGCATGCGGGTTGGGGATCGCAGTTCGGTGAATTGTACTGCAGGGGGCGCTGCTGCCCACCCCCCGGTTTGTGTCCCTTAGTCGCCTTTTACGACACCCGCGGGAAGAATCGGGTAAAAATATGTAAACTCTGTTAATTAAGGACTTTGAAAGCGATCTTTTACATTAACCCCTTCCCTGATACACGAAATTTATTTTTGCTACAAAATATCTTATTTTCGAATGTTATCTTTAAGTACCGATAACTCAACTCCAAAAAATTTTAATGGTGCATTAAAAAAAAGACCAAATTTTAATTTCCCCCAATGAAATCTTAGTAGCCGTTTCAGAGACTGTTACAAAATATTTACAAAAATTGCTCGATTATTAATGGCTCGTAAAATTCTCATCTAAGGTAACATAACATTAGATACAACATTTACATACATAGCTTCTGGCCCCACACTAGGATACCCTGTGTCGTGGGAACCAGAAACAACGACATCACAAACATGTAAACATCCAAGACCTGGGCTTTGTTTTTTGATCCCAGCCGGGATTCGAACCCGGGACCTCTTGCATGGTAGGCAGACGCGCTACCGCTACGCCACAAAGGTCGTGAAGGTAAACAGTTAGGTATGACCGGGAAGATGGGAAAACCAGGAGGGAGGCCTCTGTCTTGCAGCGTCAAATGGCTGATGATGATAAAGGTACTTACTGAGTCGCGTCAGCGTCTCGAGCAGACTGCGCGCGGTGATCCAGGTATTCTTCCCGCCCGCGTGACCGCCATCCAGCCAGTACATGTTCTCTATCCGCTCTATGAACCTGCGGTAAAGATTATAGTAAGTATATTTTTGAAGCGCTCGTGGCCTAGGCGAACCGAGTGATTGGAATCAATCACTTGGTTAAGCAACAACAGGCGCGGTCAGGTACAGGATGGGTGAGCGTCCCGTGACTACCGCTAGTGGCATTTTTCCGAGCGCTTCCGTGCTTCGCAAGGCACGTTAAGCCGTTGGTGCCGGCTGTCATATAATGGCAGTCGTTAAGCCATGTCAGAGGCCTTATGGGCGGATTGATAACTTCTGACAGTAAGGCCCGCCACTGTCTTACAATCCTCCACCAACCCGGACTTGCCCCCGTGGTGGAGTATGGCCTAACCTTCCTGCGATGCAGGAAGAGACCCGTGCTACAGCAGTGGGGACATACAAGGGTTGATAACGAACATAGCTAACTACAAGTTTTCACAAATAGAAACCAATTAAATTATGTTTTACATACACAGGTTTAAAAGTAAGCAGTTATTAAACAGCAACTTAGTCAAAGCACACCTCGCCTCATGTAGGTAATAATACTAATGAAATGAAATTAAATGAAAAGGTTTTATTCAAAGTAGCGCAGATACTGCGGCTTAGTGAACGCTACAACTCAAACTAGGAGTCCATTTCAAAATCTAGATCATTTTGGAGAAAAAATGGACAAAAAAAACTAAAAACTTAGTCTTTACAAATTCCTTAATTAACAGAGTTTACACAATTTTTACAAAACTCATGCATTATACATGCTTTAATTCCAGACATCATTGTCATCTAAATAATACCTGGCGTGAGAGCCTAGTGGAGTGTAACTCGTATATGAGCTCTTTGAGGAATTCCCAGGCCCTGACTAACCCAATGAGTGTAAGCGATGCTACAGATGTGAGCAGTGTAATACGATGGTAGTATTAGTGTCGTGGAACTCTTATATGAGCTAGTGGAGACTATGAGAGTAAGACATGACCAGTGTATGGCGACCCACCTCATCATCCGCGCGTCTCCTGGCGTGAGGGTCTTGGTGTAGTGGAACTCGTATATGAGCTGGTTGAGGACCACACAACCCTTGCTGAATCCCATGAGGGTTAATGGCGTCTCGTGCAGTGGTGCACGCTCGCGCCACCATAGAGGTTCTTCACTGCAACAGGAGTTTTTGTTATAGATTTTATTTATTTATAGACATAGGCAGGGCGACACAAAGTGGGTCCGAAATTCAAGTTTTACATAGCAAGTCTGCTGTGCACCCAAAGGAGTGTATATGTTATAGTCAAAACTCTTAAACGGTCAAAACTAGTTTTGACTGCGGAAAAATTAAGTAATATTCTAATATGTATCCAACAATGTCGAGTTGGTTTTCGGTCTCACATGTTCAACCTAACACGCTCCTTCGCGCTCCGCTACGCTACGTCGCACCTATATTTTTGCTGTCGCAGATTGAGTGATGCAACATTTTAGGTGTTTTTACCATTTGGTATTTCAAATGTAAGCTTTGGACCAAAGTACTTTTGACTGACAGTCAAAACTAGTTTTGACCGTTTAAGAGTTTTGACTGTGACATATACATCATTAAATACAACACTACTACAACTACTTACAGCTAAAACTAGATCGCCTAGGACCTAATAGCAACTGAGGAAAACTGATTTTGGATTTTTTATAGTGGGCAGCAAGTGAATGTTGTTTGTATAGCCAATTTCTATCGTCTTTTCTTTATTGTTATACAAAAGGTAAGGTTAAAGATAAACTAGATATTTGAGTGGGAATAGTTAGTGCAATAATGAATATTTTCTCTGCGTGTTTCTATGGACCTTTATTGTTACATATGAACTAGCAACTTTTACATATCTGGACGCGCTCATCTAAAAAAACTTTGCAATTTAAACGTTAATATTTCACAAACGGGTCTCTAAATCAAAAAATAGTTTGCTTACACTTACAATATTTTTAAGCGACCAATCGAACGATACCCTATACTATGGTGTAGGCGGCAAAAAAAGCACTTATCATTTAGATGTACTGAAGGTTCTCATAAAATATATATATTTTTATATCCTACCGTTTCGTCAGTGTGATTTCTAGCACTTTTCGTCTTTGTGCTAAGCCGCAGAGAGGCAAACGGACGGATATGGCGAAATTACAAGAGTTCCTTGCCGACTTTGGAACCCTAAAAAGGATTCGTACCCATCCTTATTAATAGAAGTGAAACTTGAAGTTATTTTCCAAATTAACATATGTACACCCAATTCTTCGCGCGGGTGTCGTAAAAGGCGACTAAGGGACACAAACCGGACAGCAGCGCCCCCTGCAGTACAATTCCACAGAACTGCAATCCCCAACCCGCGCGGGGATTATGGGCATTACTCCCTATGATAGCACAACGTGGCGCTCTTTAGGGGAGGAATATGTCCAGCAGTGGACTAGTATAGCCTGACGACGACGACGAAACGCCATTCAGCTTTTCCGACCCACTGAAGTTAAGTAGGTACTTGTAATTTTACTATCACCGACCGACTCAAGTTGAGTGTGCGCTATCCAGGGTCAAAGAACCACAGGAGCTGCCACGCCATTCAGCACAGAGTTCCAATGTTGAAGCGTCGTGGCCTGGTGGAACCGAGTAATTGGAATCAATCACTTGAGTTAAGCAACAACAGGCGCGGTCAGGTGCTGCATGGGTGACAGTGACTACCGCTAGTGGCATTTTTCCGAGCAATTCCGTGCTTCGCAAGGCACGTAATGTCCTTGGTGCCGATCAAGTAATGGCAGTCGTTAAGCCATGTCAGAGGCCTCATGGGCGGCTTGATAACTCCTGACAGTAAGGCCCAGTACCGTCTTACAATCCTTCACCAACCCGGACTTGGCCCCCATGGTGAAATATGGCCTAACCATTTTGCTATGCAGGAAGAGACCCGTGTCCCAGCAGTGCGGACATACAAGCGTTGATATCATCATCAATACTGTCTTACAATCTTTCAACAACGTGGACCTGGCCCCAGCAGTGGGGACATACGAAGGGTTGAGTATACGCTATTCAGCGTCACCGACCGACAGGTGTAGAGTGTACGACGACCATTGGAACTAGACCTACTCACGGCTTGCGCTCGGCGTCTGGCCCGAGCCGCGAGCACTCGGCGGCGACGGGCCGCCCGCCGTTGGACGGGTCCGCCAGTGGGTCTGGCAGCCCGTGGTGAATCGACGTGTTCTGGTGACGAACGAGGGATTTATTTACGTTGCAGATTATCGTTATGTTTTTATTTTCACACACGAATAATATGATCCAATGTTTTTATATTCTTTTTAATACACCAACCCGTGCTAAGGACAATTTTAAAAGACCTATTTAGAGGCTAAAAGTTCCAACCATGCCGGGATTCGAGCCCGCGACCTCTGGCTATCCGTGCCAGCGCTCTTCCAACTGAGCTAATGGGCGACTCACCGGCATCAGTGAAATTTCGAACCTCTTTACAACACTCTCTGTGTATTGCGTACAGGTAGCGGCATCTGGCTGAAGTAATTTGCATCACTTGCAGCCCCGAGCACCTAGTTTGCAGTTAGGTTTTACATCGGAATGATATCGCTGTACCCACATGATTATGTTCTTTTTAATACACTAACCCGTGCTAATGACAATTTTAAAAACCTATTTAGAGGCTAAAAGTTCCACCCATGCCGATCCAATGTTTTGTCAGTGACAACAGATAGAGAAGTTACGGTCTTATTTACAGGAACACGATTTAACTCCAAAGTACTCCCTAGAGGCAATTTATTTAATCTGTGGTTGCGTTTTCCCTTGTACAATTTCCACCACTGACTATTTTAGACTGCGGTTTTGGAGTGTTTTGAGAGTATCTGTTTTTATAAATAATAATAAATACTATCTGGAAGTGATTTAGTGATTCTCATTGAAGTCTAAATCAGTGAATTATACAGCCTCGATCCTGTTAGTGCCATATACCTATAGTGTAATGGGCAGTTCTCATTTTGAAAAATAAAACACTAAATTATTAACTCCAATAATTTACAACTTTAGGTGCTTGCATGCTCAGTGAATAGTAAACGTTAACTGTAAAGTAGTAATAATTTAATCGATATTTCAAAATTGTTTGATTCCTCTTGGTTGTAACAGATTGGCCATAATTGTAATTATACGATTACGGATAGGATTAGCCATAGTTGTACCTTTGGTTTTTCAAATAGATTACTACCCTAATGACAAGCTTCTCAGATGAGTTACGTGACGCGTTGTTTTTTTTTACTCAAATCGGTCTAATTTGGACGACTATTTCTGCCAATGACGAGTCAGTCATGGGAGTGTTGTTTCTCCGTTGACTGATATGGTTTGGCATGTGCGTGCGCGCAGACTTGGAGCCGCAATGAAATTGACGCGTTCATACAATGGCCATTCTAGCACAATGCATTACTACATACTCTAGGCCAAGACAGTTCTAATATAATTTTGTTAGCTTAGGTAATCGATGGATGATCATTTATTTGTTAAGTACTTTAAAGAAAATGTAAGAGAGAGAAGACATATTCAAAGTTTTATTTTGTGAAATCAACTAAGCTGAGAGGATAGTATGGGTGCCGTGCAAGCCAATTTCATAAAACAATATCTCTGGCCACTACAACGTCTGAGTGTTGACTTCACCTATCTAATGTAGATAGAAGTTGCCGCTAGACGCGGTATCAAAGGCCAATTAAAGACATAAAATATCATAATCTCACGATATTATTAAAACACGAGTCACTCACGTGTAAGTCTTCAATGTCTATTTCTTCCGGTAATAATACCGATGTCACCGCTTCTATCAACTCCGAAGCGGGCATTGCTTTTAATCTATTGGTCACGCCTTGCAGTAATCTGGAACAAAGAATGGGTGATCGGAAATGTTCGCCGACAAGGAATTTTTTTCAGGTAATTTTTTCAATTTTAAAAACCTATTTAGAGGCTAAAAATTTCACCCATGCCGGGATTCGAACCCGCAACCTCTGGCTATCCGTACCAGCGCTCTACCAATTGAGCCAATGGGCGACTCACGGCATCAGTGAAATTTCGAACCTCTTTACAATATTATCTGTATTACGTACAGGCAGCGATATCTGACTTAAGCAAATTGCATTACTTACAGCCCCGACTACCTACTTTGCAGTTAGGTTTAACATCGGAACGATATCACTGTACTCACATGATTACACTATTTTTATTTTTAATGCACTAACCCGTGCTAAGGAACAAATTTAAAAACCTATTTAGAGGCTAAAAATTTCACCCATGCCGGGATTCGAACCCGCAACCTCTGGCTATCCGTACCAGCGCTCTACCAATTGAGCCAATGGGCGACTCACGGCATCAGTGAAATTTCGAACCTCTTTACAATATTATCTGTATTACGTACAGGCAGCGATATCTGACTTAAGCAAATTGCATTACTTACAGCCCCGACTACCTACTTTGCAGTTAGGTTTAACATCGGAACGATATCACTGTACTCACATGATTACACTATTTTTATTTTTAATGCACTAACCCGTGCTAAGGAACAAATTTAAAAACCTATTTAGAGGCTAAAAATTTTTTGTGTTTGACAGTGATATCGTTCCGATGTTAAACCTAACTGCAAAGTAGGTAGTCGGGGCTGTAAGTAATGCAATTTGCTTAAGTCAGATATCGCTGGCTGTACGTAATACAGATAATATTGTAAAGAGGTTCGAAATTTCACTGATGCCGTGAGTCGCCCATTGGCTCAATTGGTAGAGCGCTGGTACGGATAGCCAGAGGTTGCGGGTTCGAATCCCGGCATGGGTGAAATTTTTAGCCTCTAAATAGGTTTTTGAATTTGTTCCTTAGCACGGGTTAGTGCATTAAAAATAAAAATAGTGTAATCATGTGAGTACAGTGATATCGTTCCGATGTTAAACCTAACTGCAAAGTAGGTAGTCGGGGCTGTAAGTAATGCAATTTGCTTAAGTCAGATATCGCTGCCTGTACGTAATACAGATAATATTGTAAAGAGGTTCGAAATTTCACTGATGCCGTGAGTCGCCCATTGGCTCAATTGGTAGAGCGCTGGTACGGATAGCCAGAGGTTGCGGGTTCGAATCCCGGCATGGGTGAAATTTTTAGCCTCTAAATAGGTTTTTAAATTTGTTCCTTAGCACGGGTTAGTGCATTAAAAATAAAAATAGTGTAATTTTTTCAATGTCAAGTGGACTCCTGACCAGGCCACTCAGATTTTTTTTGAAAAAAGTTTTTATGTATAAGACACTGACCACTTGTAATTGTTTTGAAAACGTCGATTATTTAAAAGTAAAAATACTACTGTTCGATTTTCAAATTTCCCTCCGCGTTTTTTTGAGAGCCAATTCAAATTTTCTTGTCTCATTAAAAAATGGATCTGCATCGAGAACATTTTCGTGCTATGATTTTTTACGATTTCAAATGTGGCTTAAAACCTGATGAGTCATTTGATCGACTTCGAATTGCTTTTATGGATGAAGGACCTTCAAACGCAACTATCTACCGCTGGTATAGCAGGTTTAAACGCGGTCGTCTTACTTTGGGGGAAGAACAAAGGAGTGGTGGTTCTACGACGGCTGTCACCGAAGAAAGTGTGCTGGCAGTAAAAAAAATAATTCAAGAAAACAGACGAATTACGTACGTAGTGATTCAGCATACACTGCAGATTGGTTCAGGAAGTATTCACAAGATTTTGCACGAGCACCTTCGCGTAAGGAGAATAGTTTCCGGCTGGGTGCCGCACAACCTCACCGAAGCTCAGGAGCAGGCCCGTGTGGATTGGTGCCGTAATAATGTAACAAAAATTTGATGCTGGCTCGTCACGGCGCGTTTACGACATTGTGACAGGTGACGAATCCTGGATTTATCAATATGATCCAGAAACAAAGCGTCAGTCGACAGTTTGGCTTATTCAAAATGAACCAACGCCTACGAAAGTGAAGCGATCGAGTAGCGCAGGAAAAATGTTGGTCGCTAGTTTCTTCACTTTGACGGGGTACCTTATTTCAATTCCACTCGGTCGGGGGCCTGATTTTCAGCCAGGCTCTTATATTCTAAATAACTAAACTAGGAGGTTAAATATAAAAAAAATCACCTCTCTAAGTGGTGCAGGGCGCTGTGAGTGGGCGTGTGGTCAGGGACCCCGGCGTTGTTGCTCGGCACGAAGTTGTCGTAGCAACTGAAGCTTTTGTACTCGATCCTGCAGAGTATACACACAGCGCTGTGGTCAATGGTGCTTACACAGGCTCAATGTTACACCTATTACGTTTAAATACTGTTGTTTTAATATGTTTTAATATTATTGTAGTGCCCTTACAGGGTGTCATGTACCTACTTTTAAAATTACAAATACGAACTGTAATGAGACATGACAATGCAATAAATGAATATGAATGAATATGAAAGCATGAAAAAAAGCTAATATTTACACCAATTGGTAGAGTATGTGAAGATACAGTGTTTTGGCGAAAAAGCTACGGCCGGAAATTTTTGTCCATTTTTTCTCCAAAATGATTTAGATTTAGTAATATTCATTAAGTTGCAGTTTCTGTGCTACTTTGAATAAAACCTTTTTAATTGATTGATTGCATCTTCTATAATACAAAAATGAATCGCTGAATGTGTTGGTAAGCGTGAATCTCGAGAGCAGCTGAACCGATTGCGCTAATTTTTTTTTAGAATATTGCTAGAAGTACGAGGATGATAGTTCTTACGGAGAGAAAAAATAAATAAAGAATCGACTGTGAGGCGGTATGAAGTTCGCTGGGTCAGCTAGTTTTTTAAAAACACAACTCATTCAAAGCGCTCCTTAAGAGTCTATTTAATTTGTGATTACGTCTTTCCTAATAAAATCTCCACCGCAGACTATTTAATTTTTAGTAAGCGATTTTGGAATGTTTTAAAGAATTGTGCTGAATAAATAACGCCATTAGTTTTTTGAAAAGTCATTAAAAAACCCACCGATGGGGGAGGCAGGAGGTAAGAGGAGATTGTTCAGGTTATAGAGGGCAGAGTTTCGATTGGTGGCATAAAAGTAATTATGCGACTCTATGTACCATCAGCCAGGTTTGCGGTGCATCACCTTAATGCGGTGTGGTAACTAGCCAGCAATGGAAATAATATCATAACTTGTTTTATCATCACCAGGCTATATTTGTCCAATGCTGGACATGAGAGCCATAGCGCCTTGTCTTCAGCTTACCGCATCCAGCCTCTGCCTGCAGTTTTTCACAGATCGTCATCCCACATGGTCGGAGGGCGTCCTACACTACGTTTGCCGAGTCGCGGTCTTCACTCAAGAACACGTTTACTCCAGCGGTTTTCGGTTCTTCGCGAGATACACATTTTCGTGAAAATATGGCCCGTCTAGAGGACCCATTAGAAAACAAGTTCATTGGTACATGCTGGGATAAGAACCTCCCTAGTGAGAATACGGAGCTCTACCACTCCGATAACACAGATTGCCAACATAAGATTATGTAAAAATTGCTACTAACCTAGTAGGTCTAACGACGACTATGTTGTTAGTGGGGAACAGCTGTCCTAACATCCGAGCCATGTTCTCAAGGTTCCACTTCAGGTAGTTCTTATTGTCGCGGTGGGCCTGCATCACCTCGGGGTAGTCCTGGAAACAAACAGTCTTGTGGGACCATGATCACGTCGAAGTCCTGTCTAGCTCTGCCCCCAGAGGGTCGAGAAAAACGAGATACAGAGAAAGATGCCATGAGAGAGTAAAGGGCTAGACCCCATGTGACCAAAAACGCAGAAGGCCAATCCCACATTTTTGGCGTATCGCGTGTTACTCATCAATTCGCGAATGATCACCATGTTAGTAAATTCCCAAACACTCAAAAGGCCAAGTGGACATTTTTGGCGTATAGCGTGTTTTAAAATCATCAATTCGTGAATGATCACCATGTTAGTAAATTACCAAACACGCAAAAGGCCAAGTAGACATTTTTGGCGTATCGCGTGTTTTAAACTCATCAATTCGTGAATGACCATGCTACTAAATTACCAAACACGCAAAAGGCCAAGTAGACATTTTTGGCGTATAGCGTGTTTTAAAATCATCAATTCGTGAATGATCACCATGTTAGTAAATTACCAAACACGCAAAAGGCCAAGTAGACATTTTTGGCGCATCGCGTGTTTTAAACTCATCAACTCGTGAATGACCATTTTAGTAAATTACCAAACACGCAAAAGGCCAAGTAGACATTCTTGTCGTATCGCGTGTTTTAAACTCATCAATTCGTGAATGACCATGTTAGTAAATTACCAAACCCGCAAAAGGCCAAGTAGACATTTTTGGCGTATCGCGTGTTTTAAACACATCAATTCGTGAATGATCACCATGTTAGTAAATTAACAAACACGCCAAAGGCCAAGTAGACATTTTTGGCGTATAGCGTGTTTTAAACTCATCAATTCGTGAATGATCACCATGTTAGTAAATTAACAAACATGCAAAAGGCCAAGTAGACTTTTTTGGCGTATCGCGTGTTTAAACAATGGACCAAAAACGCAAAAGGTCAAATGCTTTATTTTTAGCGGATCGAGTATATTTTTACTCATTTATATATTTTTATCATGTTGACTCATCTCAATTGATAGTTGTAAAACATTGAATATGCACTTGAAAATTACTAGCCACTACTAATACTGGCCACTTAAAATGGAATTCAAATGATGATTATATTTTTATTGTTAATCTCCGTGTATGGCATCTTGCTTATACTATACATTTTGGACATTTGCAAGTTTATGGCATATAGCTTACTGAGATAAGGGAATCTGCGTTTTAGGCATTATGCGTCCTATAGCTTTGGTAATTCACGTATTTGGTATGTTGCTTATTTGGTACTACGCGAGTAAGGGCTTCGTGGCCTAGTCGAACTGAGTGATGAAAATCAATCACTTGAGTTAAGCAACAACAGGCGCGGTCAGGTGCATGATGGGTGACCGTCCTGCGACTACCGCTAGTGGCATTTTTCCGAGCGCTTTCGTGTTTCGCAACGCACGTTAAGCCGTTGGGCACCAACGGCTAATCGTGCCTTGCTGCCATGTCATGTAATGGCTGTCATGTAATGGCAGTCGTTAAGCCATGTCTGAGGCCTTATGGGTGGCTTGATAACTTTTGACAGTAAGGCCCGCCACTGTCTTACAATCCTCCACCAACCCGGACTTGGCCCCCGTGGTGGAGTATGGCCTTACTTTCCTGCGATGCAGGAAGGGACCCGTGCCCCAGCAATGGGGGTTGATTCGAGTAAGGTCTTTGGCGTTTATTGGCCTTTTGCGTTTTCGGTCACATGCGTTTACCCTGCAGAGTTACACTGTTAATGATGATACATTTATTTGCTCACCTGAACGTCCCCACCGAAGTAGACGAGCGTCTGCGGGGTGGCCGTGAGTGGCGCGCGGATGGGCGGGTGGTACAGCACGTCGTTGCAGCGGCCATCGTGGCCGGGCACGCGGCGCAGACGCAGCGGCAACATGGCGCCGCGCGGGCCAGCGCCGGCTACATCGCTGTGTGAACCGTTGTCTCGTTAAAGTTTACAATCTACATAACATAACATTTACATACAAGCATATACATTGCTTCTTGCCCCACACTAGGAGACCCTGTGTCGTGGGAACCAGAAACAACGACATCGCAAACATGTAAGCATCCAAGACGTGGCATTTTTTTGTGTTCCCAGCCGGGATTCGAACCCGGGACCTCTCGCATGGTAGGCAGACACGCTACCGCTACGCCACAGAGGTCGTCATTAATACTTAAACACGAGAAGAGAAAGGGCAGTGTATCGCTAACTTCACAAAATCGAGAAATGGCAGAGGTATACCACAAATAAATAATCAACTTTTAAATTATTGTAATTGAGTGCCACCCAGATCTTATTGATATTAATTACTACTTTGAGAACCAACAGCCAGATAATAGGCTGATTTAGTAATATCAGCCAATCATTTTTTGTTTAGGTATATTATTATTTTAGATAGATAGAGAACACTTTATTTTAATTCTCTAATGCACTAAATATATCCATATGTAAAAGCTCAAGGGCGTGTTTAATGCAAAATGCATTCTCTTCCACCAAAACTATATTATATTTAAATAAACTTTATGGGCTGCTGTGATTTTCATGCTACAAATTGCGCGCGATCCACTCTACCTAGGACTTAACATAACATAGTCTTTCTAGAGCAGGGCTCAGATGTCTCCTCAGTTTGAGTCAGGTAAGAGCGGCCACTGGAGACTTCGATTAGAACAATGTATAATATTAAAGACACTAGTAATAAACATGTTGGTCCATTAGGGGTCTCCCATGAAAGCTTTCCAGTATTAGATTCTAGGATGCTGAAACTAGTTGGCCTCAGTACAAAAAAAAAAGGCAAGGTTAATATGTTTTTATTCCTGCAACTGGGTAGCAAATAACACAATTGAAATGCATTCATTTATTCACAACTAAAATAGTATCATCTTATTCGTAAAGTACAAAAAACATAAAAATGTTAACACACCTAATACTGACTTTTTTACTGTTAACACACAATTATAAACTCGATCATTTCCTAGCAGTTTGCTTTTGGTGATAATACTTAGTATCATTCATACACACTGTAATCTTCAATGTTATGTCGTCGAGGCAGTTCTTCAGGTCTTCTCTCAATTCTCTCACTTTAACAGTTACATCTTCGCTCATCAGGTTATAGCACATTGCAACCAGACCCATTCCAAGCAGAACATAAATAAAGTTTATCACTAATTTTAAGTGGGATCCTCCTGCCGAATCTAATATGTTGGC
Organism: Yponomeuta sedellus; assembly: GCA_934045075.1. Taxonomy (NCBI): domain Eukaryota; kingdom Metazoa; phylum Arthropoda; class Insecta; order Lepidoptera; family Yponomeutidae; genus Yponomeuta; species Yponomeuta sedellus. The sequence goes on from OW203730.1 coordinate 22,207,821, forward strand.
ACCAGGAACGAAGTCACCAAAGCCAATTTTACAGAGACTTATCACACAAAAATATGTTGAATCCAAATAGTTCCACTTCTCCCAGGCTCCAAACATGATGGTGCCAGTCAAAATATAAAATGATATGACCCAAAGACAAGCTGTTGACGGTACAGTGATTTTCCTTTTTATTGGTTGGGATTCTCCATCTTCAAACATTGCATCTTCCCGTCTGCTACATTCATGTGCTGTTATGTACAACCATTTGAAGGTCTGGGCTAGCACTTTGCCCATGTTACAAAAGTACAATATGTAGATTGGTATTCCAAAGCAGGCATAGGTTATTGTGGCAATTTTACCCCATACGGTTTTTGGTACCACATTGCCAAACCCAATCATAGTGAACACTGACAGTGAGTACATCAGAGCAGCTGGGAATGACCAGATCTCTTCTGGTGTGCGACCATTATAGCCTAAGTGGACTGCTGCTGTTATATTGTTCTGGAAAACCCTTAGGACATCATTGATTTTTTTTTCCCATAATGTTTCATTGAAAATATTCAATTCCAATGTAGTATTCCACAGCTGCTCGGCGCATTTCTGCCGCCATTGTCTGACATCTTCTAGTTGTTGATCTTTGTTGTCTTTTTCTATGTGCATGAAACTTGCAGCGCCCAGGATAGCGTAGCAGACAACCAGAGCCCCCACACCGACTTGTGTAAACATGAATGCAGTGAATTTCCGCAAACAATCCTTAATCTTCTCCCGCGGGTCACTCCCAGCTGTAGAGGAGGATTCTCTACTTCGCATTGAGCCATGGAAACTTGAATGAAGTGTGTTGTGGCGATCCATTGTAGTTGTAGATAGTAAGAAAGCTTGAATGAAATTAATGCTGATCCTGAGGTGTGGTTTCGGCGAGAGATGTAAATGAGTTGTGAATTCCATGGAATGTTTGGGTGCCAACTATTTTTGGAATCACATTGGCTTTGTGCCAAATCAAATGTTTGATTACAAAACTTTAGTTTGCCGTCGTGTACGCTGGACAAACGGTGTACGGGGGGGAATATTAGGTTTTAGTAACGTAAGTGAAGAAATACCTACATAGCCAGAAAAGCTGTAAGATACCTAAGATATAGTTCGCGGTTGTTTTGGCGTACATAGGTACCTAGTATGAAACCTTCCGTACAGTGGATGTGGCCGTTGTAAAAGTTTTTTTTTTCTTGCTGGTGTAAAAGAATTCCATCACATAAACCCAAAAAACATAGCATATACCGTTAAAACCCCGTAAAATATGAGAAAACTTACCAAGAGTTCTGGCAGAATATTTTTATGCTATGGGACATAAAAACCTATTATGCATGTTTATAACTTCAGTGACTATGTTTTCAATATTTTTTATTTCTTTTTACGGCTAGGAAAGCACAATTTTAAATAAAATTACACAGAGAAAATCGTCCAAGAAACATAAACTCAAACCGAAAAATGTCAATAAAAGTGATGTAATTTCCGACATCTACCGACAAAAACCGGTTGAATATTACTATTTTTCGGAATCATTTAAATAATCGATACTTCAGTCGATCGACTAAAGAAGATATAGGGCTTCACTAGATAATTTCACTAATCAATCAATGCTTTTCGTTCATTCAATCTAAGTCATTCATTCATTTTCCTGTCAAAATTTCACACGTTTTCTTGGCGTTGTTTGTTATCCGGCATTACAGTTTTGTGTAATTTATGAATTAATTTGTGTTTTTTCAATTTAAAATGTAAACTGAAGATAATTTTCGATTCGTAACCGTCACTTTTCATTTGTTCTGGTGAGTTTTTGGTGCATTTTTCTTTCAAACAGCATATGGTGAAGATACGGACCTTTCGGTATTTATTGTAGGAAAGACGCTGTGGAGTATTAATTTCATTTTGTAGTTATCTTATCGTCCCCGTCGAGTAGAAAATGGCCGTTAAGTTGTTAATGTAGGTACAATTGTTCAATTTCCCGGTGAATATTGATCGAGCATTAGAACATTCATTCATCGCGATTCAAGGTCGTTTGGGGCCGACGCGAAGTTGAGGGGCACGTACAGGCAAAAAAAACCACTCGTATAACATAATGAGAAGTATTAGAACACATTTGTGTTTTATTCATACGGGATGAATCCGAGAGGTCCTATCTGGTTTTAGTTAGGGGTATATTATTATCACACTTCAATAGAAACAAGTTTTTAGTAATGATTATTATAACCCTGACACCGCGAAATAGTACTTACAAGTAGCTCAACAGAGGGGCCCTAACAAGGCTACCAAAACTACAAAAAAGCTATGCATAGCATAGCAGTTATAAAACTGTTTTTTCTTCCTTTGTAAGGGTGAAATTTATTTTATTTGTTTAGACACATTGCCTGGGTTACACAAATGAAAATGAAAATTTCACATAGTTTGCCGTTTACCTAAATTAATCCATATATAATTTGACTTGTAGCAACACTATTCATAGTAGGTAATTTAAAAAATGTTATACACAGTTAATTTTACAGTACTTAAAAAAATTCCTTTTTTAAGCTAAAACTAATCTTTATGTATATATAATTCTACTGTATGTGTGTATGTCAGTGAACTCCTCCTACACGGCTGGACAGATTTGAATGAATTTTTTTGCATGCTTTTGGGTGGTGCTCTGGATGGCTTAGATTCACAAATCAGCCCTGCAGACGGCGCAGAACAACGTCTGTTGGGTCTGCTAGTTATAATGATTATATTATAGACAGCCTCGGTGGCGCAGCGGTTTGGCATGCTGACTGTAAAACCGAAGGTCTCGGGTTCGATCCCCGGCCGGTTCAAACTAGACTTTTCTAGTTTGTCTCTGGTCTTGGATATTCTCTATGTATTTATTGTATTAAATATATCGTCGAGTTAGCACCTATAATACAAGTCATTTAGTTGTACTTAGTATAGGGCTAACGAGATCTGTGTAATATGTCCATGAATATTTATTATTATTATTTATAAAAACTTAATTAAAACATAATCAAAAACTTGTCACGCTGTTGTCTTTCCTAATAAAGTAAAATAAATAACCCCAACTGTTGAGCAAATTAATAAGCAGGACGGACCAATCTATGTAACTTGCAAAGCCTTACATTATTATTGTAATTTGGGCGCCTGCTTAGTAGACCCGTCAGTCGGGTCATTGGTTATTTTTTATTTCATAAGTTTATGTCGTTTAGTGAATAAAAAATTTTTTGTAACATTTGTGCTGAATTTTTAAAGCTCTCGGCTCTCGCGCAAACACGACAAATCGATTGAGATCTAATTTTTTTCAATCTCACTACCGGTTAAGCAGTTAAACGGCGCATAGGATCGAACATGCTTACATACGAGTCAAAAACATTACTTTTCCAGTGGGCCCTGCCGCAGTTGGGTAATAAAGCGATTCTTCAAAACGCTCGCTGAGCGCCAATTAAAATAGCCTGTGCTGAACATAGAGTAACTTATGGTGGTGAATTTGCACAATGCCACACCTAACCTCTATTCATTCTTCTCCAGGACGGAAGAAAAATCTACACTATGTAGCCAGTTGCAGCAAGAAGATGCCACCAATAGCAGGATCAGTGTCAAAAATCAGCGAAAACTTACAGCCACCATACTAGATGGATCACACATAGCCAACTGTAGAAAGCAAAATCCATAGCCATGGCTCCGCCCACTAATTCCGCTCCTAATGTTATCAACCAGTCTAACGTAAAGCTCACTACCATTGACCTCATTGGGGGGATATTCTGCAGTACCTGCCAAATCACTTACGGTAACAAAAAGGATTATGATGAGCATTACCGTCAGCTTCACTCGATTGATAATGATATCTGGTATACTTGCGTCGTTTGCCGCAAGGATATCCATGGCTATGCAAGTTTCAGAGGCCACTGCTACACCTCTCATGTTATCAAGAATAGATTTAAGTGAGTAATTTATGTATTTTTCATCTTGCCAGTGCTTCTCTTACATAAGACTCCACTGTGTTGGGTTGCCTTATTTGGGTTGTGTTGATCTTAATGTTGCAGTCTCAAAATATGTAATCAATTAATTCTCGGTGTGTGGATTTTCTGTGATTTCTGCCAATGATGTATTTTGGAGATTTAAGTTTTTTGTTCGCTAATCATTGTTTGACATCCTGCGGAGCTTAAAATAAATTAAATTCATGTGATCCAACCCAATTGAGACTTGGACTTGAAATAGAACTTAACACTTGGAATGGCGTATGTGGTCTTCTATTCAGTTTCAGTATATAATTAAGATAAGATAAGAATATTCTTTATTGTACACTGGAAAAAACAACAAATACGAAATAATAACAGAGGTACATAGTACAATTGGTGGCGGGTAATTCTAATCTGTCTAACCACAATTCCATTGACAAAATTGGAATATCTACTTCATTCTACATAATCATTTAAGTTGTTCATTCATAGAGAAAAATTGCAGAATAAGTTATTTGAAACATAATTAAATTATCTATATTCTATTTCCAGGTGCAAAACATGTTCCAAGTGTTTCTCCAAGCAGACAGTTTTAGATGACCACATGGCAACTCAACACAGGTTCCAATGCCCTCATCCATGCAACAAAGAGTGAGACTCCAGTTTGCCTTCATTAACCCTAAATTCTACCTAAAGATTTTATGATGAGTTATAGGTAATGTATCCTGATTACTTTGGTCCCAAAAGTCGTTGTTAGAGCCGTCAAGTTATTTAATAAATAGACTAACCCCGTTTAACAGTCGTTCCTGAATTTTTAAGCTGTACTTTTACTAAAAACCCCATATTTTCGGAATCCCATAATATCAAATTCAAGATTTCATTCTCTTCAAATTACAAGTTTTGAATTCATTCACTGGCAAAATAGAGAGCGGCTTTAGATAATTAATTTTTATAAACGAATTAATTACACACCAGTGACTTGCGGGTGATTTGCGGAAACTCAGTGACTTCCTTGAAACACAGAGGTTCCGACATCAATTTCTCGATCAGACCCTTCCCATAATCTGTTTCCGGAAACTAATTTGCAACAAAATTCATGTTAGATCAACCAATATCTTTGACACCAAAGAGCGATGGTAGCGGAGCGCTGTAGAACGCCGGCTTCTCAATCGGGAGGTCGTGGGTTCGAACCCCGGCATGTACCAATGACTTTGTATTCTAAGTTATGTACATTTGTGAAATTATAGTAGCAATACTACTCGCTGACGGTGAAGGAAAACATCGTAAGGAAACCCTAGTGTCTGAGCTGTTAGCGTACCTCAGCGCTTGCTACGTACAATGGCCCAACTATGAGGCTAAGTGCGGAAATCTCAGGTGTAACTATCTTTCACACCACAGATTCCCAACGAAGAAGGACCTCAAGCTGCACCAGATCGTGCACAAACAGTCTGCAGGCCCGCCGTATGCCTGCCAGCAGTGCTCAGAGTCCATCCGTACGCTAGACGCTTGCCAGCAACACATCGACCGCCACACCTGCTTCACCTACACGTGCCCCATCTGTGGGGACGCCTTCCCGGAGAAGTCTGCCGCCGGCCAGCATCTCACCAAGCACTTCATCGGGGAGATACTACAGATTAGCGATGCCGAGGAAGAAGGTGAGATTAGATAAGAATGTTCTTTTTCGCACAACAGAAAACGAACATAGAGACATTAAAATAATTACAAAGGGACCAGGTAGAATTGGCGGCCCTATTTCGAAAAGGGATTCATCACACTCATATTATAAAGGCGAAAGTTTGTGAGTGTGTATGTTTGTTACTTCTTCACGTCTAAATGGCTGGAGCGATTGCGGCGCTGATACCCTGGATTAACACCTAGGCAATGTTTTACTGCAAGCAAACTATCAGCCCCTAACACAAATGGCATGAAGTACACAATATTAAATTTAATAACCACAATGAGATATCCACCGAAGAAAGCCAGCTCTCCATATCCTTCAAAACTTTACCTCAAAATTTTAACTGTATGCAGTTCTGTCTGTATACTCAAACGGTACTCAAATCACATACAGACAAAGCCGCATAATTGCATCTTCAAACAAGACAGACTGTCTTTAAGGCGCTGCACTGCCCAGCTTAGGACTTTAAAGCAGTTTTGCCAAAAACGGCCGTTTTTAGCGGAAATCTGAAATCTGAAATCACCTGTTGTTGTTCAACCAAGTGATTGATTCCAATCACTCGGTTCGACTAGGCCACGAGCGCTTCAGTGACTTGACTTGACTTCAGTGAGCTCGTTGACTTAGCACCGCCCAAAGCGTTAGCGGGAATTTTTTTTTTGCCCTACTCAAAATCATCATTGCAATGGCCAACTGTTGCAACATAATGCTGAGTCGGGACCACTTTGGGGGCTCAATACTTAACCTATGTATTTCATTACTTTGTTTTAGTTTTGTGTCGTCTGTGTCGTCAAATAAATACATGTTCTGTTCTTCTTTTCTCTTTACAAAAACCGTCCCCACAGGCCGAGAGGACGAGTGCGCGGTCATAGCGACGGGCGGCATCCTCTGCTCGCTGTGTCGCTCCGTCCACCGCAGCCGCGCCGACCTGGACCAGCATTTCGAGGAGGTCCACGAGGACGAGCCGCCGGTCTACTCGTGCAACTGGTGCGGGGAGCACTTCGACCGGTTCCACACGCTCGCCAACCACTGCTACAACCACGTCGCCAAGGATAAGTTCAAGTTAGTGGGCGATTTTCGGTTGTTGAACGTTTCTTGGGGTGCATGTTAGTTAGAGCTGAGATTTCCGCACTTAGCCTCATAGTTGGGCCATTGTGAGAATAAGATAAGATAAGAATATTCTTTATTGTACACCAGAGCACATATTATAAAACATGTCATGATACAAAGTACAATTGGCGGCCTTATTGCTAAAAGCAATTTCTTCCAGACAACCTTACGACGGAAAGTTGCTGGAGGAAATAAGAGACGGGTAGTCGGTGCAAATATAAATATATTAATACACTACTTATATAAATAACAATATACCTACATAAACAGTTACATACATAGTTATGATAAACTTACATAAATACGTAGCAAGCGCTGAGGTACGCTAACACCTCAGACACTAGGGTTTCCTCACGATGTTTTCCTTCACCATCAGCGAGTAGTATTGCTATTATAATTTCACAAATGTACATGACTTAGAAAACAAAATCATTGGTACATGCCGGGGTTCGAACCCACGACCGCCCGATTGAGAAGCCAGAGTTCTACACCGCTCCGCTATCACCGCTTGGGGTGCATGTTGTCAATGTTATAGCTGGTTTTGGTTCTAGTGTGGCTCTCACTGTTATAGTCTGTTAGCTTTTAGAATATACCTCGGCTAATATCGGACAGAATCGGATATATTCGTGTAATAGAAATATCGGAACTAATAGGACACTTAATTTCGAAATCGGAACTAATATTACACTCGTGTGCTTTCGTCAAAAACCGAAGCCTACTCTAGAGCCCGAGGTATATTCTAAAAGCTAACAGACTATACGCTTTTAGCATAACCTCACGCTTGTATCTCAGAGGTGTAGGCAGAGACCAGGGACTGTCACTCGCCACGTTTCTGACAGGTCGATCACCATCGCTTCGCTTTGTCAATGTTGTTCTCGACATGATTAGTTTTTATTATGGCAACATTGAGTTACATTATTATGTTATCACTATTGTACATTGAGTTCGTGCTTTGCCGTTCCCGCACGCGGTTTATTTGATTTTATAATATAGTCTTGAAAATAGTAAATCTCGGTTTTAATCAATCACCAGCCTACTAAATACAGTCCACTCAACCACAAGTGTGTGCTACAAATGTTACATTCTTATACAAGAAAAAACGCTAAAGTTTAGTATGTAAACATGTTTTTTTTTATGTAGCATGTGTCCTACTGCAAGGCTCAGTCCTTCTCCCAGAAAGAGAAAGTATGAGTTTACCTTGCGTGCCTACCTGCCCGTCGCGGATTGGCAATTTCAAGCATTGGTGTTGTTGAACACCTCTGATGCCTTAGTTTTTTCACTTTGTTCCCTAATTTAATTTTAATTTATTTATTTGGAGAAAATACAGGCACAGATAATTAATGTTTATATGTTTAAAAACCTATTTAGAGGCTAAAAATTTCACCCATGCCGGGATTCGAGCCCGCAACCTCTGTTTCTTATTTGTTTCTTAGCACGGGTTAGTGCATTAAAAATAAAAATAGTATAATAATGTTTATATGGTTTACAATATTGGTTATGGACTTATCTGTCCTATGGAACATTTCTCACGTATAGTTAAGGCAGGTAACGTAAAAGCGAGAGGCGCGTACTATAGTCTAACATGCACAAAAAAAAAAGAATTTATCAAATAGAAATAGGTATAGGCCATTGAGAAGAACAATTTACATGGTTATTTTCCTTAACAGTTAGCGAGTGTTATTGCTACTATAACTCCAGAAATGTAAAAGAAAACAAAGTACGTGCGTACGTGCCGGGATTCGCACTCATGACCTCCCGATTGAGACCCGATGTTCTACCGCTCCGCTACTACTGCTTCATGTTTACAGTACATTCAAGTTTTGTATATATTTATAGATTTTTTTCTAATGTAACATTCCTTTTCTTATGCATTTTAATTTTTTTTTGCTGTGCGTTTTTTTTTAAATGTATACCTTTATGTTGAACTAGTTGTGCTGAGCGAAATAATACGTAGTATAATTGCTTTCTTGCGATCATCCCTGTGTTAAGTTTTATTTCTTTTAAAACGGGTAAAACTTTTAAGCCGTAATATATCTAAGTTTTATTTTTCTAATGGTACCTAATAAACTATATATATACAGTTAGTAATAAGGCGCGTCTCCTGCTTAAAACCTCACAATTTCTGTGCACAAAACGTTTTTGTAGCTAGGGTAAGAAGAATTAAAATGTTTTGAGTAATGAATGCCCTATCTGACTCCTAAGATACAGTGTCCCCTAGTTTAGGAGTCAGGGACTTAACTAGCTATGTAATAGAAACTGTAATTTTGTAAGTGTCTACAGAACTGTAATTAACCTTGGTCAATAAACTATTATTATTATTAATACAGATTGTTTTTTGTAATGTCTAACGAAAGGTGTATTTCATCGTCGTTCCACCTGACTGCCGGCAGATGCTGGATGCGGCAAGCTGAAGTGTGGGGCGCTATAGCGCCCCCATTAGGGGAGGGCTATGACCAGCAGTGGACTAACATGGCCAGAAGAAGAAGTGAAGATATAGTAATAAAACCGCACGCTAACGGTGAAACATTTGTAGGAAAGGTGTTCTCATACGCTTAGTGGGTAACTAAGCCCGTACGTACTCTCTCCGAAGGCCTGTACCCTAAAGTGGGACGCGTATAGACTGCACTACAAGGGGATTGTAAACCCGTCGTCCGCCGCAGATGCGACACGTGCGCCAAGCCGTTCCCGCGGCTGTCCCTTCTGGTGGCGCACTCCCGCGTGTGTGACGGCAGCAAGCGGCCGTTCCGGTGCGCGCACTGCCCCGCGCACTACGCCGACGTGGCGCGCTACGTGGAACATATGCGGGAGGCGCACCAGGTGCGGACCGCGCACCCATGCAGCGAGCCCGGCTGTGGAGCCACGTGAGTCATACAATACAGATAGCGCTATGTGGAGCATATGTAGGAAGCGCACAATGCGGCGAACCCGACTGCACAGCCACGTGAGTTGATGGGGTAGTGCTAGCTTACCCCTCTGACTTCCCGTCATACTGGTGTAAGTGACGCGGGCTATACCATTGGAATGACAATGTAATGCTATTGCTTAGTAGACTTCAAAATAGATGCAATAACAGGGCTTCTATTGAATAAATATGTGCTTATTGTACTTTAAGCCATGTTGTTAATTTTGTGAGGTGGATCGGGTGTTCTGATTGATGATGATGATATCAACCCTTGTATGTCCCCACTGCTGGGGCACAGGTCTCTTCCTGCATCGCAGGAAGGTTAGGCCATAATCGACCACGGGCACCAAGTCCGGGTTGGTGGTGGATTGTAAGACAGTGGCGGCCCTTACTGTCAGAAGTTATCAAGCCGCCCATAAGGCCTCTGACATGGCTTAACGACTGCCAATACATGACAGCCGGCACCAACGGCTTAACGTGCCTTGTGATTTTACTGACTCATCTGGTAAACCCCACTGCTGGGTATAGGCCTCTTCATTTCCACGCCACCCAGCACGGTCTCGCGCTAGTCTCATTCACTGTTTGCCGGCTACTTTACATAGGTCGTCTGACCATCTAGCTGCTGCTCTGCCCACCGACCGTTCCCCCTCCCATTTTACTGACTATTTAAAATAAATTCCTTTACGATGCCAAGCATTAACGCCGAATGATATACTACCAAATTCTTGGCAGAAGTTTTCCTTCTTGTGAGCAACAAGCGATCAGACAGCTCCGCGGGCTATTGCTCCACCGCGACAACGCGCCCGCCTGTACCGCGCTCAAAACGAAGGCATTCCTGAACAGCACGCCATTCAAACTCCCAGGTCACCCTCCTGACGTTCCGAAAATACCTTCGAGCAGGCTGTAAACGAAGAAAAACGGCTTCGAAAACTGGTTCAGACTCATGAAACCTTGGACAAAGGCTGGTGGAGAGTACTTTGAAAAGATTTATTAATAAACTATTTACATTAGGACCTCTTATTTTATTTTTGAACTATATGAGTGTCTCACGTACATTTTCATGATTCCAAAGTGTTAAAATATTGCCCATCTAGTCTTGGGCATGTGTCATCATCAGATATCAGATCCCCGGCTGGGTACAAAAAAAAACCCCAGGTCTTGTATGTTTACATGTTTGTGATGTCGTTGTTTCTGTTTCCCACGACACAGGGTATCCTAGTGTGGTGCCAGAATCAATGTATGTGCCTGTATGTAAATGTTATGTTATATCAGATGCTTTTCTCTAATTAAAAATAACTTATGTTAACCAATTACAAGAAGATAAATCTCCCAACAGGTTCGAGAAACGCAGCGAGCTGCTGATCCATCAGATGACGCACCGCGCCACCGACACCTGGTGCCGGACCTGCGGGCTCGAGTTCAAGACCCTCGCGGCCTGCGAGCGCCATCTAGACGTCCACCGGCGCACGCTCCTAACCTGCGCTGTCTGCCAGAAGACCTTCACAGAGAAACACCAGGCCACCAAACACATCTCCCAGCACTTCTCCAGCGTACTCCACGTCTGCAAAATATGCGGCAACATCTACAACGCCAAGTTCCGCCTCGCCGAGCACATCAAGTCGCACTCCGACACGAAACCCTTCCAGTGCAGCTACTGCGGCAAGGGATTCCTCCTGGAAGCGCCCTACCAGCAGCATCTGAACACTCACACCGGGAACAAGCCGTACAAGTGTGTCGCCTGCGAGAAGTCCTTTAAAGCCTACCCGAATTGGTGCAAACACCTCCGTCGCATGCACGATATCGACCCCAAGACCGTAAATAAGCCGGAGACACCTGAAGACCAAGTGGACACAACGCTCGTGCCACAGATGGAGAACATCGAACAGCAAACGGTTCCTGAAAAGAAACCGTACAAGTGTGAGCTCTGCGATAAATCCTTCATCTGCCTATCGTACTGGACCAAACACGTGCGCCGCACCCACAGAGTAGATCCGAAAAACATGAGGAAACCTGAAATTGGCCAAGTCAATGTTGGGCTTACCAACTTGCACGAAAACCTGTCATCAGATGAGAATGTTCCGGAGGCTTTGGAGGAAGCATACATGTATGTTCAGTCTGTGGAGAGTGAGATGTGTCAGAAGGGAAGTGTAGATCTGTCAGTGCCAGAAGCAGAGCTGATGCAGCAAGATGTGTCCATCACGGCAAGTGTGCAGGAGAGTGTTGATCACGCCTATATCTTCCCGAATTTGATGCCGGAGAGCAGTGGAGTTGTTCCAGGTGAGTTTATCTCCGAGTGAATCCTAGATGCATTTTTCGTGATAACAGTTAACGCCATACAACATCATGACTTTAGTCCCAAAGGAGATAGAATCATCATCACCCGACCAATGCCAGTGTAGAGTGCCTACTTCTAGTTATGTCATATACCGTAGTTTCTCGTCATCGAGGTCTACAGACCTGCTCATCATCACCCGACCAATGCCAGTGTAGAGTGCCTACTTCTAGTTATGTCATATACCGTAGTTTCTCGTCATTGAGGTCTACAGACCTGCCTCCTCATCGTACGACCATTCAACCTGTTTGTTATTATAATTGCGAAAGAACTTTGGCTGATCTTAGCTTCAATAAATAGCTTTAGCAACCTATGTATTCTCATTGCAGGGCACAGGCCTTCTCTCAGAGAGCATATGTGCTTAATCACAAATTATGTGAGCATGAAGCATATTATGGCTTCCTAACATTGTTATCTATCACAGAAACATTAGTACTGATATAATGATACAGACCATTCATCCACAAGAGGCCCAGGATTCTTGCACGGCTTCTACTCTCACACATTCCCATCCTCTGACAAGAATAATGTCTCCATGCGTCGATTCTAACGTTCCGCATCGTCTTCCAGATTCATCAACATCGCAGCTACTCGAAGCAGCAGTGCCGGACTATCTGCGTGAGTACGGACCCGATTTCATCAACTGCCAGGGAATCCCGGCCCCCGCTTACGACGGCCACGTAATCAACCTCGACGACCATCTGCTACCCCACATCAATCCACATCTGACCATCCGCGACCAGGAACTCAACGAAGCGAACTTCCTAGGTAATCTCCCAAACGAAGGCATTGAATCGTTCGAGCAGGAAATGCAAAATCAGAGTCTCAACGCCAAGTGGGAACCGCCGATCATAACGAAAATATACCACAACTACTACGATCAGATGACCGATATAAGCGCCAATATACTGTCGGTAATGAAAACCAATATCTACTAACTGGAAATGTTAGATAACATGTAAGTTTACAAGCAGTGTTTTGTAGACTATTAGGTTCTTTGAGAAGTATTGTTTTTTCTATCTATCTTACACGGGCAAATGGTTTATTTTGCTACTCTGTTTCTATTTTACTACATACATACGCATATTTAATTATACACAGGTTTAAATAAGCTCGAATTCAGTAAGTGATTACCTACTTTGAGGCTATGTCTTAGAGTAGATGTTTTGAACGATACACGGCCGCGCCGTCCCGCCATGTAATGTGTATGTTACGCACTGCCACTTGCCTGCAGCTACCTCAGCCGATCGACAGTCGTCTACCTCAGTAATCCATAGGAAGTATATTAATGTTAACTCTTTATATATATTACATTATATCCCACCAAAACGATTAGATGGTTAGAGCGTTTTTTTAAATCATATATTTCATAATAATGCTACCTCATTTAGTGTTTTAAGTTATCGCTTAGAAGTTTTAACAATAGTTTCATACTGAATCTTGACACCGCAGGAGTACGGTCACGCAGTAAAGTATAATTTTCAATTCAGAATTTTGTAATTATAGGACGTAGTTTTATAATGTGTCTGTGCCATGTCATCTAATACATTTGCGATAAGTACATACGCGAACATAATAGATAAGATTTAATTACATACATTGTAGCTCTAGATTTGCAGTTAGAAATGAAACGATCTGTGTGAGTAAATAATCAGTTGCAAGTTTCAAATCTAAAAACTAAACATTTAGGAGGAACTAAAACTTTTGTAATCGTTATACATTGTTAGCTTAATTTCGGAATTCAGAATTGAGCTGATAATTTAGGAGAAAAACTTAATAATCGGTGTTAACATGTAAAAATGCATTTTGTTTTAAAAATAACGGACTACGCTCCATGTATTGAAGGTTAATTTGGCTTAGCGATGACAGGGATGCTTATACAAGCGGTCCATGATTCGGAGTAGTATTTGAGATTATTTTCCGCGTTTTCGAGTCGCGCCGTATTCCAGTTTGCTTAGAATTCGCGCTTCAAGAAAGGCAAGAATTGATAAAGACTCTCTTCATTCCGGTCTCGTCCGCTCTGGAGTGGGCGAATGCTGCACAGAACGAAGCCTTCCTCGAGGCGTGTATTCGAAACCAACTGGAGCACAGACCGGGTCATGTAAAAGACGGGAAATTTCCCTAAATGGAAGTTTCACTCGAAAATAAACATCAAAAACTAGCTGCGCGCGAGAAAATAAGTCCGGTAAAATGCCCTCCACTAACTACGAGTAAAACGCAGCTAAGCCTAAAATTTCATCTTTGGTTTAAAAGCCATGGTTCTGGCATCTTTAGTTTCGGAGATACAACATAGTGTGTTAGTTATTTTGTTATACCAGAATAATTAGCTGGTCGGAAATTAAAGTTCTATTACTACCAGTTGACGAGACATTTTTCGATATGAGAAATATTTCGTTTGAGTTTGAGATATAGATACTTTTTTAGAGACATCAACGCCCCCTCCTTCGCAGTTTTCTCAAGAAATAGGTTTTGGGCTGAGCTGCGTTTTAGTTACTGAACGGCAGTAATAAGGTTTAACGCGATCCGATTTAGCCATCTGGACCCCTTTAGTAAGGCCTTGTGTTAAGCTGTGTACCCACTGTCGCTTCTCTACCAAAGGCAACAACAGTGCAGCCACTTAATAATAAAAATATCGATTTTTCTCGAAGTATTCGCGAGCTAAGTTGGGTATGCAGCTTTAGTTTTTAATTTATAATTTTCCATTGATACAATCCAAAGTTTTTTTTTAGGGTAAGAGCGTAAAAGCTTATGTAAATAATTGGGATTTTGCGGCACTTGAAACTTGCATTTAAATTGTTTATATTATGCTTGATCGGCGCCACCGTTCGTCAACTAAGTCGCCCAACGTTTTCTATAAAACCTGGCTCGGCCAGCTTCAGTGTAAAAGTCTAAAATCACTAAATTTTCTATCGAGACCTACTGAGTATTTAGTTATTTTTCGGAATGGAAACCGCAGAAGATGCTGGTTAGATATCTGTGCTGTTACATTTTGTTTGATGCAAAATTTAACGAGACCAATGAATAGTTAAGGAGTTGTGCTTTCAGTTATTTTAAGGTGTTCAAACGGTGGCCGAACCTCATGCATTTGTTTTCGATTCCTTTTTTTTTATTGTTTTTTTCTTTTATTATTGAATCCATGTCGCTAAGCGATGTGGCGTTAGCGTAAGTGAATCGATAGTGCTGTGATATTTTATGTATATTTTATAGTTCGTAAGTCGTGTAAGGTATTGAGTGAGTACAAACATAAAATTGTTATTTATCGTGAATAAATAAGGTGTGATGATGATCATATTGAAAAACAGTACACTGTGTCCCGACTCTGAGACTAGCCACGTCCTGAATGGGGCTGCGTGCGCTCGAGTCATTTTGTCTTTACTAGATCGAGAAAGCGGGAACACACAATATACGCATATGGAGTCGGCAAATACAAAACAATTATAGTGTACGTAATAACGACTTAATGAAATGGAATTTATCGCTTAATGATAGTGTCCATATGCGGTGGAATTACAATGATTCGATACAGAACCAAAATTAATAAAAAGAGACCTATTTTTGCGTAATGTAGCAGAAATCAACTGCAAAATTAATGACGTTGACGTATTTGAAAAAAAAAAGAAAATGTTCTCCAAAATATATTTTGGAGGAATTATTTACAAGGTTGAATTTAAAGAGAGAGGAGGTCTTAGTGATAACGTATCCAAAGACTGTTAGGTATTATAGTTCTATAATGGACTTCGAATATTGTTAGACTTGCGATGTCGGTCTATACGGAGAATAAAGAGTCAGATATGCGAAAACAAATTCAGTAGAAGACACTATCAATATCGGAACTAGTAAAGCTTGGACAGACACGAAATTGACAAAATCATACTGCGGAGAAAAAGCAATATTCAAAAAAACATTCAATGATTTGACATTTCTATCGCCACGAAAATGGTAGACGTGAGCAAACAAAAACAAACACTAAAAACAGTGTATAAGATTCAAAATACGCTGGCAACCTCGGACCGCTTAGAACGGGAAGGACAATCTAGTTGTCTCAATCAAAAGAAATCCAAAATTGGTTTGCTAGCGCGCTGTGAAGCGACAAAATGTATCTAGCTTTCTCAAAAGCTTGTGGAAAACAGTTGTAAAGCGAACGTTTTAAGTTTCTGATGAACTTACCACAATATTTAATATAGGGACTAACATGTTGCCGATGACTGAAGTAAGTGGGTTGTACCTTTTGTAAGTAAAAGAAAGACTGTCTTGCTCACAGTTATTTCGAGCTGAAAATTGAGTTGAAAATTCGATCGCGTTTGGCGATAAGTGATCCGGCAGTCTTGCAACATGTTAGGGAGCTGTGCTGACTTAGAAATAGTAGAAATAATGCAAACAGAACAGTGCAAGCTTATGAACTCGACAGTAGACATGGGCTGCTGCCCTGAGTCCTAAAAGTAACAGCTAAGTCATTTCGAGCGCTGGTATGTACCACGAATATTTTTAACCCCGAAATGTAAGTGCATATTTTTGGCATTCTAGGATAACTAGGTATCCAAAACACAATGTTAATATGACTTGGTAAGTTGAAGCAAATGTTACTTTTAGAATGTATGAGTTGCAGCCCCCCAGTATATTCCGGCACGCCATAAACTTGCATTGAGTCCGAGCGTCCTCGTCTGAGGCTTCTTAAGTAATCAATAGTAATTATTCAAATATCTGTATTTCATAATCACTGGAAACGTAAATTCCAACTCTTTGTAACTTTTTCGTCGCGGGAGAGGCCTGCGGGGTATTCTGTTTGGAAACGTCAAGTTTCTTGGCAAAGTCTGACTGGTAACATTATTCACCGTCGGTTTCTGAATTGAGAATTTGACTGAGTAATTGGTTCAATATTTGTCTGTCTAATTTATTTTTTTAATATCCGAAGAAGCAGAAAGATATATTCATTTAGAAATAGTCAATTCACAAGCCGGCTGTATTTCTAGCTAGAGCACATACGACTCTGAAAAACTCAGAGACCCAGATGATTGATGTTCTAGCGGGACGCGTCACTTTTGATAAAGATTTGCATAATGAAACTTGAGCTAAAAAAACATAAAAAAAGATTAAAACTAAAAAAAAACAAAAAAATGTAGGATACTTCGCAAGGTGGAACTCGCGCGACACTCATTGTCCCTAGCTAGTAGGCGTTAGGTTAGATTCAAACAGGGTATTGTGGTTCTATTTTAGCGGAAACGATAATGTTAACTCAGCTAAGTACGAAAAGAATACCGTAAAATATTAAGATGGTTGCACAATACTACCCCAATACCCGCTCTGTGTACAATATTGATAAAAAATATTTCCATAATTGTTTCTTTCAAAACTGTTAATTCATAAGATGTAGGCCGCGTTTCGATGCACTGCCCGGGTTGAGTTCGCACATTGAATAAATACATTTAGGGCCTGTATGCCACCGCCATTCCTCGTCGCTTATACGTTATACAATTTTTTATGGTGAAAGAATGAGTATTCGACTCATTAAATCAATCTTCAGATGCAGTTTATAATGCCTGGTGAAACTGCTAGACTGTTGAGATGAATCGTATTTTTAACTTCGAAGTTTTCTAACATGTTATTAACGTAATTAATAACATGGTTAGTTTTTGATAGAGAAAAATGGTTATGAAGTTGAGAACTTTTAAAGTACGTCTAAAATGTCTGCTATTTTTTTGCATATCTTGTTTCTGTTTCTTGTTGAAAACATACTCATTTTTTTATAAATGTAACCTTAAATCATCTTGTGATTTTTATTGTTCAATTAAACAACTTTTATGTGTCAAGCGATGAAGGTCTGACATAGGTGGATAAGTAAAATTCTGTTTGGTATTTTATGTTACGATCAACTAACGCAACATTTTATAGAATTGAACAAGGTTCGCCGAAATTTAATTTAAAGTAAAATTGCATCGAAACCGGCCGATAGTAAAATTAAGCTATGTCACGCAAAAAGTATACTTATAGAGCTTCTAAATGGCATAATGTTATATGAATATTTAGATCGGTAGCTTTTATTGTTTTATTTTAATTGCAATTTGTGTTTTGAAATCGTATTTTGACATTTTAATTATTTTTATGCTATTCGCTTCGTGTAATTGTTTTACAGTGTTTTTTGCTATTTCAGGACGTCGTTTTGTCAGACTTGAATTACTGAATATTGTTTTTATATTCTTTTTTTTATGAATTTTCTTTGTGAAGTTTTTCTTCATTTTTTTTCGAATTATGTTTTTGTTTTCTTAGAGATACGATTCAGAACCAAGTATATTACGAACTACCTCCACATGCCTCTGTAATGCAGTTAGTAAATAAGGATAATGACGTTTTTGTTTTCTTTGTAACACATGTAGTATCCAAGAAACATCGTTGTAATGTCAGTGGGGCATTTCGGAAAATATAGAGCAGTTAATTTTTATAGAACGTTCTCGTTCGTTCTCCAATGGATGTAGGTAGTAGTAGACAGGAGTGTCAGTTTACGTGACAATTATTTTTAATTATATTTTGCAAATAAGATTATTTAGCCCATATAGTGAATATTTACAGAATCCATACAATAGCTGTTTATATGCTTGCATATTAGCAATAGATCGAAGTTATTCCGAAATGCCTTTCAAATAGTTTGTTGCATTTTACAAACTGTATGTAAATGTTATACTTATTCATTATTGTGAACAATTTCTTAGTTTTAGGGGACTTGAGGGTTTTGTAACACATCTTCCTGAATTTATAATATTGGTATACCTATTTTAAAATAATTCGTGTGCATGTTTTCAAATACAAATTATAAATTGCTTACTTTTCTGTCTAAAATTAGAATGGCCACTCAAACTGAATGGAAATTAATTAAAATTACATAATAAACAAATCTGACTAGTAATACGTGTTTTCTTTCCATGTTTTAGTGTTATTTCTTTTCTTCTTTTCTGAGAAATTCGCAGAGAAAGCACCACAGTTAACTATTTACGTCCACCCATTTAAACCAACACCTCCACATTGCAGAAGATGCACCTATGTAGGTCAAGAAATCATTGCCATCGCTAACGTCAGGGTTTGATGCCCATAAATTAGTCCTCTGGTCCTGACTGATTCGACATTGCGTCTGCGTTCCTCGACCACAAAACAGATAATACTGTTCGATACGACAGCACTCGTTGACTATGTACTGTCGTCTTTATCTAGTACACGTTTCAACGGCCTTATTTATAAAAATACTCCAGAAACGAGCACTAAAAGAGTGCGGTGATGGAGATAGTAATACGAAAAAACTTAACCACAGATTAAATAAGACGAACACAGCTTTGCTCTGGATTTCACGTAAGCTTGAGCCTCATTAATTATTACAGAAAATACGCATTTTAAAGTTTAACCATCAATTCAACCTACGTTTTCCTGAACTATTTCAGCGAATGGAAATTGAGTGGGGAGAAAGGATCATTAAATGAAAAAGTAAAAGTAGGTATGTACGGTAAGTATAATTCCTTTATTTACCATTAAATATGGATCTTACAACTAATTTATTTTCTTATTATGAGGCTTGGACAATGTAATGGCGACAAAGAAAAACGCACAACATTTTACTATTAATTTTCTAGTGACATGTTTATCTACGAGTCGTGTGCATATCTCCAGCAAGCGAAATACGGTTCTTGTACTAGTTGCAGTAATTAAGGCTGTCAAGACCTCGATTAGGGCCACAGTAAAAGTGTGGAGCACCTTGCCGGCGTCTGTTAATCTGAACGCTTATATATAACCTGATCCTTTTTAAATAGGCTTTTTCTGGGCAAACTCGGTCCATACTAGACCTCGTCTTCCCCCTCGGGCTAAGAGGTCCAGAGTAAGCCCGTTCCTTATATAAAAAAAACAATAGGAACTACGCCAGGAGGAAGCATAGGCTCGATCCCGAGACCGCTTTGAATTCGTTAGAAAAATTTGAGCCAGTTGGCAGGCCTAGAGGTCATTGGATTGTATCTCGGTCAATTTTCAGTCCTCGAAGTTGAAAATGTTGAATCAAGTACCTTCATTATGCATTAAAATTTTAGTAAACCTTTCTAAGCGGCCTTTGAGATCTAGCTCAGCGTTGTTCCAGTTGGAAGTCTAATTCAGCACTGCTCAATCTTATGCTCTGAATCCTGACTTTTGAATGATGCTCACTCAATCGATCTTTCCTTGCTGGAGATATGTACGCATATAAGGCGAATGGTCAGCAAAGGTGGCTTATACAAATCGTCGCTTAACAAATGAGCAAGAGAGAAAAAACTTTTTAATTCCATTAACAGTTCCTGCGGATGTTCCATAGACAAAATATTTGCACGGCGTTACAATTTTTTGAATAGCGGCCGCTGATTTTTCCGAATGATTGAATCTTATAGCGCGGTCAATACGCTCTTAAAATCTGCACCTAATGTCATTCAAAATGGCAAAACCAAGTTTTGTTTTGAGCGGCATTTATGGTTAATCGACTAAATGTGACCTCTGGTACTTAAATTAAGCGTCCAAAATAGTAGCCACCTTGTTTTCCTGACCTTCAGGCGCTGCTATAATATGGGTTACAATAGTAAGGAAGCCAGTAGGTAATCGCTTATTAAAATAATGCTATTATTTTGTGAAACACATCCGAAGTAGGTCCTAAGTATAAAGCCAAAACTTACGCGTAACTACACTACTAATGTAAAAACTGACTAGATGTAAGAAATGTTGACATGAATATGACATGTCTCCATTTTTACTCTTGATATTAGAGATGATATAATATACACGTCATGTAATGGTAACCTTAAGAGCTAGTAATTTGTATGAAAATTATTTACAACAATGAAACTCGGCTCAATGACAAACAACTAAAATCAAAGCGAATAATTTGCAAAAGAGACTTCACGTTTCTTTGCGAAAAAATCCATTTTAGTAATTTGTAATTGTTTTGTGGATAAAATAGAGGAAGATCTGTTAAAATTGTTGGTGTAAAAATACTGGCATAAATTTAGACTTCGTTTGCTTATGTTTTTAACGCCATTACATAGCTATTGAATTTTAGGAATTATACTCATATTTATTGTGACCTTTTCATTTATATACCACTTAACTAAATTGCAGTCAAAAATGGGAACTTACTGTTATCCGTTCCCGTAAATACATAAACATAAATGCAAAAATAAATCAACTTAAATATACAGAATGTTTATAAATTTTCAGATTTCTTTCATTAATAAACAAGTAAAAATGTTTTTGCAACATAATTTGCGTTAAATTATTTTATGCTTCTCGATAACGAAAAATAAACTGTATAAAGGTGTGCTCGTTTATAAAACCATTGTGTTGATAATAGGTAAATCATTGCACATCACATAATTCGTTATAAATATCATATTATTTATTATTACATACTATAAGCACATAAAGAAAAAATATAATTTTTCTAATTCACAAATCAAAAGAAATATTCTTTAAATCTTATTCTTTACACAAATGTGCCCAACACATCATGCATTTTACACAAACATAAACCATCGCCGAACGATGATTCTATAATCACTCATAGGTGCACGCACTCCTCAATAAAGCGAACGAAATGGGTTGAATTCTTTGTATGAAATCCTATAGAAGAACGATCACCAGCCCCGTGTCAGGGAAATCTTGAAGTTGAACATTTGGGTGGCTACCGATGATTTTAATCACTGCCACCGATTCAATCGGCGTTCAACTTTAGGGGGCAACGAAACACAAACTCAGTATATTTCGATGAATAACGATTTCGTCTTCGCACCCTCAGCTATCATACAAAGTCGAACACTCAAGTAACGATGTAACTTACTGAGCATGTCCGTTGACCTGTTTTCTTACAAAAACCTTAGTAGTTTGCTTTCTACTTGTACTAGGAATCTGCGTGACCACTCGCTCCTGAACGGGCGCAGCCTTGGGCCTCATACTCGGTATCTGACTGACGCGGATGCCTATCGTGGTCTTCTGCTTAGGCGCTGGCACTTGCTGCTTGGGCTGCCCTTCGAAGGTGGAGCTGCGAATCAACTTCGGAGTCTCTTGTTCACTCTCGATCCAAACTCGTTTGTCGGGCTTCGCTGGCTGCTTCTTCGTCTGTTCGATCTTCTTCCAGAGACCTGCGATCTTGCTCTCGATGTCTTTAGTTTTCGAGGAGGCTACAGAGTTGACACTGGAAGTGCTTCCTGGTCGGGAACTCCTCGACGCTAATGTCACCGTTTTACCACTATCGTTACTCTGAAGACTGTGGTTCGAGGCGGAACTCCTTATAGCGGGAGCTGATGACCTGTTTGGGGTCTTTTTCTGAGGTGGTTTGCTTTCGTTGCTGTTCGCTTTTCTGAGCTGAGGCCTAGCGTATCTACTCGGCTGTGGTAGACGAGATGGCGAGGTGTTAGCTGCAGGTTTAGGTGGTGTACTAGCTTTGGCAACTCTGGAAATGGCGCCTTTAGGAGCTGGCAGGGCCTTCGTTGCCACCGAACTTTCCTCCTTTGTGAACGTCCCTTGCCTCTCTAAAGGTAAGGGTTTGATGGCAGCTACAGGTACGGATATGGGCTGTTGTGCACTTTTCGAGGGTGATTTCGGTGGAATTTTCTTCGGTGAAGTATTCGTACTGGCGCCTTTCGAAGTCCCTGGGGTCTTGTTCGACGGTTTGGCGTAGGGCGATGCCTTGACGGGATTGGCTGGAGTTTTTGGAATGACTTTCTGAACAGTTTTAGGCGCAGGTGATACAGCTAAAGGTTTTTTTGGGTTTGTTGTATTTCGTCTATATGGTGAGACATACATGGCTTTCTTCCGACCTCTTATGGCCTTGGGGGGTTCCGCATCGTGTTCATTAGACTCGTTGGAATCCAGACTCTCATCTCGTCTCAGTTCAGGTTTAATAATCTTTGGTTTAGGTCTGGATGGCGGGGTTTCAGGTTCAGAATCGGACTGAACCTTATCCTCTGAGTTGCTATCACCTTCGAAGCTCGCAAAGTCACTGCTACTAGGGTTGTTTTTAAAGTCACTTTGCAGAGCACGTTTGTACGATGCGGTCATTTCTATGTTCTTGAGGTTTTTGACAACAATCATATCAACAGTCGACGGGCTTTCGGTGACAGGCAAGTAGCTGCGAAAGCTTTTTGTGTATGTTTGCATTTGCGTAGAATTTAATTCGAAGTCGTCTTCATTGTTCCCGCTGTCTACGTCTCGTGAAAACACGTCATCGTTCTGCCGTTCGTCTATTATTTGCTGATGGCTTAGTTCATTCGACGAGAGACTGTCGTACCCGGTTGTCGTCTCAATATTTTCGAAGTTAGCGTCTTTTGTGACAAAGGTAGGGGAGGGTGGTACGTCTTCGCTCAGCGTCCTAGTTCTGAAACGTTCGGCATCGTCTAAGCGTTTTTGTTTCATCGTTTTCTTAGCTGCCAGTCTCTGTCTTAGACTTTCAATCTCTGGATCTACTGTTTTCTCTGGTGTGGGTATTTCCTGCGGCATTATGCTGTGTATATCTATGGTCTGCGTTTGGTATCTCGCTCTGTCTTCCATGCGCCGTTGCCTGGCGCTAACTCTCCTTTTGGACTTAAATTCTGAAGTGGCAGTCACATATTCGTCTGACCGAGAATCGCTCTCAGACTTCGTCCAGGTTAAGTAAGTCTCGGAATCCACTTCGAGAATCACTCCATTTTCTGACACTGTTTCGGGTTCGTTTATCGTGTACGTTTGATACCTATCTTTAGCCACTTGTCTCTTTTCCTTCGGGGTCAAATACTTGGAGTCCCTCTGCCTTTTCGGCGTGGACTCGACGCTACTTATATCCGAGGGTATAGGAGTACAGTTTTCTGACCCAGATGGTATATCTGTGACAATATTTAGTGTGTTCGATATACAATCTTCGAAAACATTATGCGCGGTGGTCTGTTCAACTTCTGTAGTAGATTCCGCCATTTCATCAAACAAAGATGGCGGATTAACCTGATCCAAGTCATGGAAGACCGTTGTCAAAGTACTACACATAGGGAAGTCCTGTATAGGCTGTTTGAAGTCGAACACAACTGGTGTCTTCGCCCTCATATCAACAACTTCTGAGACTATACTTGACACTGACACCATGCTGTTTTCCATATCAAGGTGATCCATTTCCGAGGGAGGTTTCACGTTGTCTAAGAAGCTCATGGGGTTACTGTCTAGATGTTCCGAGCTTCCGTGGTGCAGTGAATTACTAAGCGCCCGCTTCACCATCATGGCGACCGGCAGAGATTTCTTTCGGCTCTTTTGTGAGGATTTCTTCGATATTTGTGCTGAAGTATCGTCGAAATGACCAGAGGCGGTCAAAGACAGTAGGCTGCCTAATCGCGATGGTGGTTTTACGTTGTCTAAGTCCAACGAATTTAAAGAAGTAACGCTGTTGACCATGTCGTATTGGGAGCTTTTCAATTGCGCTGCTAATCTCGCGGCTTCCTTCTCTATAGCTGTGGCGAGTATCGAGTCGAACTTATGCTCTTCGTCGACTAGGGATGTGAAACTTGGTTCCGGCATGTCGTCCAACAGCTTATCGCTGCCGAAGTGACTCTCGATCATCACCACGTTAGCCGTCGAAGATTCTAGAGATTTTCTCTCCAACTTGTTGGTTAAGTCGGGGCGCGAAAAGGTGCTTCCCAGGCCGCTTCTTTCCAGCAAATCTGGAAGGGCGTTACTCGGATCGACGACCTCGCTTTTTATTGACGAGATCATGTGCACAGAGCCGCTGATCGTCGGAAAGGTGACGTCATCGGGAACCGTGTTGTCGTTCCACGTGTCGGTGCTTCTATTGGACACGTCATCGAAGTCCTGAGGTTTCTCCGTATTCTTCATCTCGGTCCACTCCGGTTTGGTTTTGCCCTTGCGCGTCAAAGTGGCGGCGTCGTAATCCTTCGGCGGAGAACCGACGTCGCTCCATTCGCCGTCGAGAACGTCCGCATAGGACTCGTTGGACCGGTTCAATTCGTCCTTCGTTTCCGATTCCAGCGTCGTGTTCACCGACGCCGGTGCTAGGCACTCGTTGGACTTATCCATGGCCAACAGTTCTGTCGACTCGAAGGTGGTGTTTCCGCTGTCGACGGTCGGTATCTCGTTGGATTCGTCGAAGATGTCGACAGAGTCGCCGGTGGTGTCGAGGTCGGTGGAGTCAAGGGCGGAGTCGTGGCCGCGGGGGTCACACCCACTTCTCGGGGGCGTGGTGCGCGCGGGGTCTGCGTTTCCGTCTGCGCCCGCGCTGGCCGCAAACGGCGCCGGAACGTTTTTTGACTGGACGTTCGGTGGCCTCTCCTCGAGCAGGCCTAGCTTGTGCTCGTCCTTCTTCTCCTTGGCCTGCCCGTGACGTCTCGAGCGGTACGACTCTCGCGCTTCCAGCCGGTCGTCGCTCCTGACGCGCATTTTCCCGTCGTCTCTCTTCCTCGGCTGGCTCTTCGTCATGCCCATTCGGACGCAGCGCTCGAAGACCTCCCTGTCCGTGGAGCCGAAGGAGTCGTTGCTGAGAGAGCTCAAGGAGTTGCTTCGCTCCAGTCTCAGTGGCGCGTCGATTCTGGCCGGCAGACTCGGCGGGCCTTCGTCGAGGAAGCGGTGAGGTCTAGCCCTGGGATTAGGCGCTGGATCCCCGTGGAAGGAATACGGTGAGCGAGTGAGACTAAGGCTTTGAAGCTCGTGCGCTCTGTGCACGGGTTTACCCTCCTCTGTGGTTTTAGCGAGCGCGTCGGAGCGTCGTTGCCTCGAGCGGAGCGACTCACGTGCTTCTAGTCTGTCGTCGCTACGCACTCGCTTTCCGTCGTCGTTTTGCTTCGGCTGCGCTTTGGACATCCCCATGCGAACGCAGCGCTCGAAGACCTCCCGATCGGTGCTGCCGAAGGAGTCATTACTTATGGAAGACAAAGAGTTGCTTCGTTCGAGCCGGGGCTCGTGAATTCTGATCGGAAGGCTCGGGGGGCCGTCTTCGTGGTTCCTAGAATGACCGCGTCTCAACTGATGCGCCAGAGAATTACTGGTCGTTTCTCCGTGATACGAGTACGGCGACCTCGTCATACCGACGCCCGCGAACTCGTCAACTCGGCGGTTTTTGTTAGTTTTGATATTGTACGCGCCGGAAGCCAAGTTCCTTTCGAACTCCGGGTCCTTGATCTTGGGCCGCTGCTGGGCGATTTTGTCGCTTCGGTCGAGGGACTTGTGGTGTCGGCCGTGGCGGGCGGGCTCCGCGGGTCTTTCCACGGAGTGGGCCTTACCTTTGGCGGTCTCCAGGGCGTGGCGAGCCCTGGGGTTGACGCTGGAGACGCCCGCCTTGACCGCGTTCTCGAATATTTCCCTGTCAGTGGAGCCGAAGGAATCGAGGCTGAGAGAGCTGAGGGAATCGTTTCGCGCGAGATCGGCGGCGGCGGAGATACGTCTGTTGCTTTCTTGCGTCTTGATCGGCAGGCGACTCTCGTGCTTGCGGCCTGGAAATGGTGGAATCACATTAACAATTTGGCATTCGGGCGGTCCGACGGATAAGAGCACTGTTTTGTTAATAACAGTATGTCGTGATACTGTAGGTAAGACTTTTTTCGCTGTAACATGATCCATAGAACAAGACTCACGTACGTCTATATGAAACTTTTTTACAGCCCTTATATTAACGAAGATACGGCTACCTTAATATACATGAATTTTAAACAACTGACACAAAAGTGCCATTTCCCACACTTCAACTTTTTCGCGTAACAGTAATTATAATAGCGGGGACAGAGCAGAGCTCTATTCATGGGTTAGATAGGTACCTTCGGCGCGGTCGGTGAGGCGCGGGGGGCGCGGCGGCGCTGCTCCGCCGGCTTTCGGAGGGAGCGGCGGCGGCGGGCTGCCGTCGGCCTCGGCCCCGGCCCCGGCCTCGGCCGCCGGCGGGCGCTCCGGGCTCGGCGTTCGGCTGCAGACAACACAAATTCTGTGTAGTTTCTTAAAAATATAGTCGTATAGGAACAATATTTTTTATTTAGTCGTAACTTCCTTTTTCCCTTTCGCGGGTTCGAATCGCGGCTTGGGTGGAATTGTTAGCCTCTAAATAGGTTTTTATAACTTCCCCTGTTCGGGCTTAATTACAACGCGTGGCCACCGCGAATTGGCAAATCTTTGGGCAAAGCAATTTCAAGCGCCGATTGTAATTACTTCTATATTTGTGAGTGGTTGACCAAAAAGGGACCTGGAGGGATTGGAAACCGTTATTTTTTTATTTGACTTTTAATCTGTGGTATTTTAGCTTTGTTTTGATCTAACCAGAATATTTTAAGGTGCCGTAGTTATTTACTATTAACCGCCCCCCGTCCGCGCACGAGTCGAAACCTGTTTATACACGAAACTTCAAACGAGATTTTCTCGAATTCAATCATTTTCCCTTGAGGTCTCTTTTTGGTCAACCACTCACATTTATATTATGCAGACGACTTTTTTCAAGAATAAGTTTCTCAGATAATTTCATAACATTACGCACTGTTCGAGAATGGAAAACACACTTCTATATATCCGCACTGAACTGATTGGATCAATCACATTTCCAATCCACCCCATGCGGTGCAGACGTTTGTGAAGTTTAGTTTAAACTGTAATTTTCTAAGCCTCAAAAAAACAATATCATTTTACGGTCTTATAAAAAATATTAACATAACTAGCTGACCCAGCGAACTTCGTACCGCCTAATAGTAGATTGATATAACAGTTACATTCCGTAAAAAAAAATATGTTTATTTTCAGTATCAAACTTAAAGTAGGTTACAATTTGTGTGGGAGTTTCCTTTTAAGTAAGAATTACCTGTGCCAGTAAAACTCCCGATAGTTTTATTCCGATCAGTTTCATTTATACACTTTTAAAATAAGCACAGTGTTAATCAAATCATATATATCTATTCTATTAACCTCTGGAACGCCGAAGCGCGGATCCGCGCGGCAGTACTAGAATGCCTAAGCGCGTATCCGCGCGCATCCGATATCGTGTAGGTTTTGCGCTATTTTAATCAATAATACAAGGGAACAGAGTTTAAAATAGTGTTTTTCTTAATCCTAATGAACGAATGAACCATAAACAATAGTCACCCACAGAGTACAATGTCAAAAAACCGGTCAATTCAAGTGGTTGAAATTCAAACTTGCCGAGTGCGCGCAAACAACTACGAGGTAGACAAAAAAGTGAAATTCTAAGGAAAATAAGCTTATTTACGAAATAAGGGGTAAGTAATCATTATTTATAGTTCTTCTGCTATCTACATAAATAAAATTTTGATTGAATCTATGCATTATTATCGTATTATCTTGAAACCAAACTAACATTCTAAAGTACTTGGAATGTTTGTTCCATGTTTGTACACATCTCTCAGTATGTTTGTATTGACTTACTTGTATCATTTTGATGGGAATTTTGTCCCTTTTATATATTTCAATTCAATAATTACGTTGGATAAATAGTGTAGCAGATAAATGCCTTTTTTGGCCATCATGTCTAAAATACACGCACACATGCACACATACGATGTTGTATGTTCACTCGCCGCGTAAGCGCGGATCCGCGCGACTATACAGGTGGCTCTTTCCTATTTCGAAACACATCATGCCATGTAAACATTGAACATTTTAATATGAAGACATATTTTACGATTTAGAAAATAGCATAATAATGATAATATAAGTTTATTTCCAATTTTAATTTATAAAAAAATGTCTAATATATAATTAATTATATAATAATAACTATTATAATACATAACTAATAACTCCATTTTTTTTCCTTTCTTTACTTTAAATAAGTTTGTAAATTCTTCAAGCTTTATATGTATATTTATTTATACTAATTATCTGATTGAAATGCTGTTAGGATATGATCTTTTGTTGGAGTTGCGTTACACGATGAAGTTCTATTCGTCACTCACGTGTCACGCGTTTTCCCGTTGTTTGCGTAATATACCGCTTCATTCCAAAAGGTCGTATCCTAACATCATTTGAACCTGATAATATTATATTATGTTTATTATATATTAAATATAAATACTATATAATATAATAAATATCGCGTCGATCTTGCCCCCGATAAACATAGTCTTTCTTACAGAAGAAATAATGGCGGATTTACCACTCCAACCATCGCTAGTACTGGGCATGGTCGTCGATCGTACTCCTGAAAGTAGTTTTAGGGTACGGAGCAACGACCAAGTAATATTAGAGAGGAGTGCGTCAGGGAGTCTTAGAGTACGTATAAATCTATATTTAGTGAACAATTTTATTTTGTGTCTAATGCATATTTTATGATTTGATAAATGTACAAAATTTTTGCAGCAATTTAGGCCCCAAGAAATTCTTGGAGGGGAGAGGGTTGAGGTGGTTGAGGCCACGCAGCCTTTTTCACACGGACAGTGTATGTATACTTTTTTACTTATTGTGTTGCCTATTATTATTATTATCCCCAGCAAACTAGGGATACATTTTGTGTGTGAAAGAATGTGTAAGCCTTGGCAGACCAACATTATTAAAAAAAATTGTAAAAATGTAAATATTGTTTATCAATAAAAATATTTTACTCTATCCTAACTATTTATTTACACCATCTCAATAATATTAAATAATAAAACGTAATTGTAATTGGTACGAAATGTCCCTAGCTTTTTAGCGTCTATACGACCCCCTGTATAGTCGCGCGGATCCGCGCTTAGGCAGGTGAGTAAAGATTACTTCGCGCGGATACGCGCTTCGGCAATTGAACGCAGTAGGCCGTTCACTCACACATGTATAGAACAGTAGAAATGTGGTGCGAGAATATGCTGTGTTTATAGTTTATTTTCTCAAAAAAGTTGCTCCACAGAGTACTACTGTCTTATACACATCGACAGTCCATTTATTGAACATTGCGATACCGCTACTTCCAGAGACAAAAGAGTAGATCTTCATAAAAAAAAGCTTGAACGAAAATAACCTACTCTAAACACAATTGTTAGATTCATTTGGCAAAAAAATGTTCATTAGAAGGATTATGCGATTTATTGATAACTATAAATGAAAAAGGACATTATATTTTACCTAAATAAGCACGAACATATGACTTACATCAATGTGACGATGTGTTGTGAGCCTCGAAAAGTGAGCAACGAACAAGTGCAAAATGGCGATTCTTCTGGAGAAATGTGGACTTTTGATAATAGTTTTTCGGCGACAATTTTCTCTAGAAATGCGCTGTTTTTCATGTTAATGAATTCTTAGGTACATGGTGAATAGTTAGTGCTAAGTAAAAGTAAAAATAAAACAAAGTAGTTGACAGAAAACATCATCAATGCAGGAAGAAGGGAAAAAAAACACATTGTTTACTTTTTGAGGCTGTAAAATAAAAATAAATGACGACCTTACAATCTTATTGTGTTTATATTACTTGTTCGTTATTGGACTTTCCATAACAATCATAAATTTCATAGGTTCCATACATTTTTCCAAATTTCCAAGACATTATCTAACACGCTGTCACTCGCGCTAATTTACACCGTTACGCCCGGCGCACAAGGGTGCAACATTTTCGGTGGCTCTGGCATTCCAAAGGTTAATTATCACAAGGACCCTTCCAAGCTTACCTGTCTCGTGCGTTTCTCGCGAACTCGTGCGACATCTTGACGGTTTCGGTCGACGAACGCAAATACAGCGGCAGCGACCGCTGTAACAGAGTTCACGTTTCACTAGTAGAACTTGGCAAACGAAGTAAATATAAAGTAGACTTTTAGTCCGGATCTACTTACGGGTGTTGTTATATCGGAAAAGTCCGACCAGGTTTCGCTCCGATTCGCAGAGCTTAATCATGGTGAGCAGAGACGGAGCTCGCGTCGTCGGTTGCTCGTCTCACACGACGAAGCGAGCTCCGTCTCTGCTCACCATGATTAAGCCCTGAGAATCGGAGCGAAACCTGGTCGGACTTTTCCGATATAACAACACCCGTAAGTAGATCCGGACTAAAAGTCTACAATGTGTTGTGCTTACGAAAGTTTTAGTTCAAAAATATAAAGTAATAGTGCCCTCACATTAATTATTAATCAATTATTAGCTATTACTTGGAAATAACTTAAAGGGTTCACGTTCTAAATGCTGATACAGGTGAAGATTTGCAAGAAAAAGGGGATTTAAAGAGAGATAAAATCTATGTTTATGTGAATATCTTATACTAAGAAACTAATTTTATAAATCTCTTACAGATATAACCTCCTCTTGTATATGTTACTTCTTATTATAATGTACTATAGTTTCGAAAAAAAAAACATTAATGAAATTAAATAAAATTAAATGAAAAGAAACCGCGGCTTAATGAACGTTACAATTCAGACTAGGTGTCAATTTCAAATTCTAGATAATTTTGGAGAAAAACAGGACAAAAACCTCCAAACATAGCTAATCTAAGGCTATTTACTGACTTGTATTGTGCTGAAATAAAGTGCAATTGCCGATAGGTCCGGTGGTGCAGTCTGGGAAATCTTGATGTAGCTACAGGGGCAAATAGGGTGTATCTATAATTCTTGATCCATTCCATAGGCAAAGTAGTAAAATATGCTTACATAAGGTCCTTCTCTAGACGCGAATTGGTTCGCCGATCCCGCGTCGGACGGTGGACCCTTGTTCTTGACCACCTAGAATGGTGAACGGAACGGATGAGAAACACGAATAAATTTGTATTAAGACGGCTTCATAAAATCTCTTATAAAGAGCCGACATACAAGATTGGAGTTATGATCAATATTATTATTTCATTCTTTACTTACTAACCTTACTAAGGAATGTATTATTAACTTCCTTTAGTAAGGTTAGTTTAGTAAACACGACCCATAGAAATATAGTATTAAATTGTTTTTTTGTGCAAAACGCTTTTAAAGTGAATCACCGTATCTAGCTCCAAGACAACTGCCTACATAACACTGAAACATACCGGGCATTCATGTAACCCCCGAAGGAAGTTACACAAGGATCTATACAAGGACCCTTTCTATTTCTTTTATTCATTGATGATCTGCAGTACTTAGCTGAACAAAAAGTAACGCTTACAGACGTAACATACCTTGGCAATGCCTTTTTGAATGCACTCCTCCAGCAGATCAGCGTTGTCGCTGAGGTTTGAGCTGTCGGAAGTATCGGCTACCGCAAGGCCGGCGGCCGGCGTGGAGCCGATAGACAAAGCGGACAAGTTGGAGTTGCTGCCGGCTTTGGAGAGGATCGCCGGCGTGTCCTCCGTAAAGTATACCCGGCACGTGTCCGCACCAGGCGTGCGGGTACCTGAGGGGAAAGGGGGACGTTGTTTTTACTGATTTAAATGAAAAATCTTTATTTGACCGCCGTAAAAAATCTAACTTTGCTTATAATATAACATAAATGTTATACCTCCTGTGGTGGACTGGTAGAAAATGCTTATGGCATTAAGTTCGCAGCATTGTACGATTTTATGGTGCAATAAAGTATTAATAATCATAATAATAATAATAATAAACGGTCCAAACACAATGTGATATAAATTTACGAAAACTTACTACTGCTAATTCAATTACGACTACATGCTTAGATTTAAGAAATCATGGTTGTATTTCTTTTTTTCTGTTTGTAAAATAAAGTGTTATCTATCTATCTATAAAAGAGGTTAATTGAAACTGAGATCCGAGATTCGTTAGAGGAAACGCAACGTTTGGTCGTATTATGACAGCGCTAACGAGATTTGACGTTTTCTAACGCCTTCTCTTCCCAACCCCAAACCGTTACGATTTGCTGATACAGACTACCACTGTTTATTCCGTTGGAGTAAACTGGGTGTTATTGGCAGGCCACGTCGCATGGTGTAACTCAATAAAGCTCGAACATAACTCAAACAGCGTTTTGAGAATAAAAAGAAATGTAGTGAATAAAATAATAACCCATGAAAGGCACACGTAAAACACTGGATAAACAAAATTAAATGCTGAAGAAGAAGAAAATGTTGTCGTGAATTAAAAACTGTTTTTCCGTACCAACAGCAAGTGTGAATTAAAAACTGTATTAGCAATAAGCACATAACTTACCTTTGAAAACTTCTTTCTTGTCTGGTGAACTATCCAGCTCTTGCATTCTGTAATAGAAGATAACGGATTGATTATCATATCATAGCTTTACAGAATATAGTTCTACAATACATTTACTGTGTTTGTGTGTTGTAGCTGTGTGTGTGTGTGTGTGTGTGTGTATTTTTTCTGGATTTCGTGTTGAAGTTGTTATTTTTCGGTACCTATATTAAATTCAATATTCAAATTTGCACTGGCTACCCGTCTTCTAATTTCCTTCAGCAACTTTCCATCGTAAAGTTGGCTTTTAGCAATAAGGCCACCAATTGTACTATGTATATTCGTAATTATTTTGTATTTGTTGTTATTCCAGTGTACAATAAAGAATATTCTTATTTTATCTTATCTCACCTTAGGTTAGAGCTGGGTTAAAATTAAAATGTAATTCTATTTACATTAGATTAAA
This sequence comes from Yponomeuta sedellus, assembly GCA_934045075.1. Taxonomy (NCBI): domain Eukaryota; kingdom Metazoa; phylum Arthropoda; class Insecta; order Lepidoptera; family Yponomeutidae; genus Yponomeuta; species Yponomeuta sedellus. The sequence continues at coordinate 22,241,282 of OW203730.1, forward strand.
ACACTCTTTGTTGCGTATAAACTATCCATCTAGAAGTGAATATGTGACGGCCTCTGTGGCGCAGCGGTAGCGCATCTGCCTACCATGCAAGAGGTCCCGGGTTCGATCCCCGGCTGGGAACAAAAAAGAAAAAAACCCAGGTCTTGGATGTTTATATGTTTGTGATGTCGCTGTTTCTGGTTCCCACGACACAGGGTATCCTAGTGCGGGGCCGGAACCAATGTATGTGCCTGTATGTAAATGTTACGTTGTTATGGTATATCTTAGGAGACGTACCGGCGCCGCTCTCTCTGCGCATTGGCGTCGAGTAGAGTGCGACTGCTGGAGGCTGATGTGTTGCGCTCCTGGGAAGTTGTTCTGTCCGTGCCCGGCTGGGAAGTCGCCTGCGTAGGAGACAACTATCATAATGCTTTCATAATAACTGCTTTGTAATATTAACCCCGATGATGGCACAACCTTACGCTATGGCGCTCGTTAGGGGAGGGCTATGTCCAGCAGTGGACTAATATAGCCTGAAGAAAATGAATATTATGTTTTATATTCTTTTTAATGCACCAACCCGTGCTCTATTTAGAGGCTAAAAATTCCACCCATGCCGAGACTCAAACCCGCGAAATTTCGAACCTCTTTACAATACTCTCTGTATTGCTGCCTGTAAGTAATACAGAGAGTATTGTAAAGAGGTTCGTAATTTCACGGCTGCCGGGTAGTCGCCCATTAGCTCAGTTGGGAGAGCGCTGGCACGGTTAGCCAGAGGTCGCGGGTTAGAGTCCCGGCATGGGTGCAATTTTTAGCCTCTAAATAGGTTTTTAAAAATATTGTTTGTTTACATAATCACTAGTTATCCTAAATATTGAATAAACTAGCTGTGCCCCGTGGTGTATCGATTTTCCCGTGGGAATAAGATATTTTCTATAAATGGATTAAGCCCCAAACCTTAGGCTCATCGTCGATCGTGAGGTCGCTGAGACTGGTTGCAGTGGAGAAATGCGCCGGAGTGTTCTCCACAAGGAATGTGGTCGCGCGCTCCTCGAAAACTGATGTGGGCCCATCTGGAAAACCAAAACAACCAAATTGCAGGAAGGACTGGCACATTATACTGAATACGGTATTGGACCCGTTTTTTTAAAAAAGTCTGAAGTACTTACTTGTTAATTCTTCAACACAGTAAAATTGTTGAGAACTGAAGGCCTCATTCTTCAGTTCTTAACAATTATTAAATTTAGACAGTAGAACATTGTCTTTTTAAGCTTAGAAAGTTACATTTCTACTTTTCATAAATAGATAAGAAGGTTCTCAGATATAATACTCTAAGATTACCTCTGCAATTACGTTACATAGAATACAAACAAATACGTTAGGCTGAAACGCAAACATGGCGATGCCAATGTTTACGCACTTAGTGACGTCACTAGCGGTAAATAGCGCTGCCGGCCCTACACATGGTTTTACAACCATTTTTAAGGTAGAAGACGGCGAAAATTCAATCGTTGTTAGGCCAAGAACAAATTAATAACTAAAATTATTAATTATTTTATTCAATTATGATGTCAACTAGCTCATTGAAGGTAGACGTGGTGGCAAACTTTACCAAGTGGAGATTGAACTAACAAAGACGAGAGCTTACTTAGTGGCGAGAGACCAGCCCACCTATTACGTAGCATTCCACTCTATCGAATGAAGCATTTAGACGACTCCTAAGTGTCAAAAAATGTATGCATCTGACAGCCGGAGTAGCTTAAAAAAAGTAAAAATCAACGTCACGCAACTCCAGCAGTAATAATGCCCCAGGACAGAACTGAGGGCAGAACTCACTGAATGGGGGCAGAGCTTCCAAATTGGGGGAAAAGCTTACTATGTTTGGGCAGAACATACGGAGGGGGGTAAAAACTACGTAATGGGGCAGAATAGACTGAGTGGAGGCAGAACTTACCAGGCGGGGGTAAGCTGGCGACTTCACTGCAGTTGTCACGCGCGGGAGGGCGCGGGCTGAGCGGTGCGCTGGCGCCGGGCGAGTCCGGAATCTCGCTCGGCGATATGCACCCGGAGGTCAGCCGGCTGGGAAAGCGGGCAGCTTCAGTCAGATTACGCAGGGGAAGGCTTCCTTGATCACATGCAGCATTTTCTGATCCGAGGCCACTTCCAAGTTTATAGACAATAGATTAGACGCATAATGGCACAATTCGGGTTGCTGAGTGCGGACTAAATAGATAAACTCATTCTATTGGAAGACATTCTTCACTGGCGTACGTGCATATAGCAACTAAAGAACGTTGATAAAGTGAATGAGGTTAGTCAGGATCGTAGCAAGTGGCAAACCCTGCTCTCTGCCTGGAGTTCACATTCAGGGAGCGGGCTGAACCGCAGGAAAAAATATGCGAGTTATCCTCAATGGCGCCAGGAGTTTCGTTATCTGGCATCTTTGCCTTTGCAGTGGGTATTGACACTTAATTTGAGACCAACTTTCATTTGCTAAGGAGATTGACTATACATTGAAGCCTAAATTCACATTGGACACAATGAAAAAAGTTAATCAGCGGACGTTTTCGGTCTGGACGTACACTCACCAAGTGTTTGCGAAATGGCTGTATTGAGTATGAAGGTAATGTGTCACTCACCTAACTTCGGATAGCAGCGACCGCTGGTCGTCAGGCTGGTCGCAGTCAGGCAGCGAGCCAAGCGAACTGGACCGCGAGAACATGAGCGGAGTGTCTTCCACGAAGCCGGGAGTGGCCGCGCCCGGTGTTGCCAGCGCAGAGCTCACGGCCACTGGCTCCGTCGCGAAGGTCACCGCCTTGGAGCCTAAAGGCATAAGTAAACTTTGAAGGCGTACACCTATTTGGCAGCTTGGTCGAGCCACTCTTTGAAGACGGCATATCACGGCCAGTATTGCCTCGAAAAGCGTGACAGCTGCATTGGTTGCGAGACGGCACATAACGAGAATCGGTGGCATTTTTGCCTTTCTTCACCCTCGTGGAAAGTAATAAATAAAACTTTCGTATTTTTTTATTTTATGTCCATCAATCTCAATGTAGTGCACATATGATTGATCGTCAAAAAATCAAGTAAATTAATACGGTTTCAAATCAATAACATCGTAAATTATATTCTAGTGGCATTAATCGACTATTACGCAGGATTATCCAAGGAAAGTCACTTACCATCTTTATCTTTGGCAGAACTGCTGCTCAACTCCACCAGACTTGAGTCCACATTGATGGTCGCCATAGCGTTCTTCTTGGCCAGGCAATCCTCTTCCGTTGGCTCCCCGAGAGAACTCAGCGAACTGACCCTCGAGAAATACCCCGGAGTACCTTCATCGCAGTAACTGATCGGTTTCTCAGGACTAATCATACCGGAGCTGAACTTTGTATCAAAAACACCCTGTTTCTCTGGCTTGGATTGAGGTGCCGGTGCGCCCGACATGATAGCCTTGTCATTATCCGGTCTGGGATCTTCTATCGAGCACGTGTCTTTTTCGTCCGAGTGCGTCATCACTTCTGGGTTTTGTTTCACATTTGCGACCTTGGGTTTCCCGTCTTTGCCGATGAGTCTTAGGTCGGACATGGAGGTGGCGGTTGAGAATATGATGGGCGTCTCGTACGGAGTGCCTTCAGTGGCAAAATGTTGGATGGTGTCTTCGTGAATGGAAGGTCCCGGAGGTTCCGAGATGTCCGAGCCAGTCTCGGACTGGTGTTCCGCGTACCGCAAGGAATAATCTGTTGGTTGATCTAGGTCCGTCTCCTGGTAGTCCCCAAAGGTGTTCTGGCCGTCCTTTTTGCCTTTTTTTGTTGCTTTAGGCTTCCTTTCGACTAACGGCGGTTCTGACAGCGGCTCCGTAGTTTTCGTCTCGGAGTACTTTCGGCTGAAGTCTATGGGTTGGTCGCAGGAGTCCTGGTCGACGTCATAGCCGGACTCCGTGTAGTTCGTCCTCATTTCTGTCGTACTCCTTGGTGGGGGTATAGGTGGCTGTGTCGGGAACCGCATGAAGGCACCGCTTTTGGGAATGTTAGGGGTCTTGAAACCTTCGTTCCCAGTATCGGATTTCACCAAGTCCTTATTCCTGGGTGTTGGCACAGGGACTTTGCCGGTCCGCATGACTTTTTCGAAGATAGTATCAGATTGAGCGCTCGTCACAGAGTCCTTGCTGTCAGACCTGTTGACGTTATTTGAACTGCCGCCAGCCGAGGATACCGTTGCACCTTTTAATAACGTGTTACTGCAACTAAAATAACTAGCTAGGTGGGCGCTATGACTCAGAGATATTTGCGAGGACAAGTTCCCCATGAGCGGCGAGCTCGAGGTCATTCTATGCCTTTCCAGGTTAATGGCCAGTTGTCTCTCTGTAGCCGTGAAAAGGTTCTTTTCTTCTCTGTTACTTGTACTTGGAGAAGTCGCTGGCTCAATGTTCTCACAAGTTTCGGCCAAGTTTTGGTCCAACTCTTGCTCTAACGCCTTTTGCTTCCTAACTCCCAAAGTCGGTAAGGCGGGCAAGTTCATATTTCTCGCTGTTGTGTCCAAGGAGAGAATATGGTTCTTGCCTGGCTTGGAATTGAGTAGATTCTTCAATGCAGCGCTGGATCCCATCGCTATCATTTTATGCTTGGAATGGATGAGACTTCTCAACATTGGCACAGCGCCATTGTCCCAAAGGAACTGTTGGTCTAACGGGCACCTTGCAGACAAGTTCCACAAAGTTCCGCACGAGTTGCTAACGACCGTCAAACTTGGGGACTTCAGGTGCTGCAGTAAGACACTAAGGCAGCTTCTCACGCGGAGAATTTGCCTGTAATCTTCACGGATCGCTATGTGGCTGGAGACGTTTCTCATGATCCCGCCAGCGTTCTCTACTATTGCCAATGTCTTCGTTGGTGAGTTATAACTGAGCATGTCCACTAGGAATCCGAGTGCTCCATCGACGGAGCAAAGGGCAACCTTGTTCATTGAGCAGTGGGCTGTCAGATTCCAAAGGGCTGAAAGGACCGACTTGAGGGTTGCTTCCTTTTGGCAGGTCATAGCCGCCTTGGTGAGGCCTTTCACTGCCCCTACTTCCCTTAGGACCTGCTTGCTGTTAGTGTCGGCTCGCCAGGATAGGTTGCGGAGGACAGCCGCCGTCACCTGAAAACCCCGTCACAAATGACATAAAAAACATCTGTACAGTATTAGAATGGCACTGTTTATTAAATCTTTATGACGAGACTTTTTTAATAATATAATTTCAAAACAACACAACGCCTTGCGCTGGTTCCAAACTAGGATACCCTATGATATGATAACCTGGCAAGGACCTCACAAATATGGAAACACACCCACAGCTTGCACCTTGCTGGCGTCCATTTTTCCGAACCTCATAACCTGAACCTCTCTAAGATGCGTGTGAAGTCCTCTTTTGGGCAAACTCGGTCCATTCTAGACCTCGTCTTCACCGCCGGGCTAGATAGAAATCAAAAGTAAGCCCATTCTTTATTTTAAAAACGTGTACGGTGGTCCCCAATGGGAGTAGAACCCACGCGTCCGCCATGGTGATAAGATCTACCGCTAGACCAACGAGGCAGTCATACGTCATTATTCTGTTACTTTCAGAAACAATGTTATACCAAGTAAAGAAATAGAAGAAAAGTACGAACCTGACGCATATCATCGTTGGGACTCTCCAATTGCTCGACCAGCGCCATCATGAAGTCCTTGAAAGAGCACAACAAGGACTTGTTATTACCGTCCCCGAAAGTCAAATTAGTCAGCGTCATGCCGGCATACTTCCTCATAGTCAGACACGTATTGTCGTCAGTTCTGCTGCCGTGGGCCGCTTGGTCGCCACTGACCAACGCGGCTAACGCTTGGAGACCTCCTAGTTGGCACACCACGTGCCTATGTTCCTCATCAAACGACAGTTTCATGAGCGCTGCCACGCTTTGCGTCGGATGCTTCGACGTATCATCTTCAACGACAACCTTATCATCTTTCCTGGCTTCGACTAGAACTTCCAGCGTGTAGCAGTACTCCCTTACTTGCTCCAGTAATCTCCATACTCTAGCTTCCCTTCTTCCGGCCTTGTCGTCCGTCTGCGTATGGATGATGTTGCGCAGGGCTTTGGCTGCGCGATCGCGCGTTTCCCTTGGCAACTTGGAGTGGATTAGCTGGACTAACAAAGGGATGCAGCCAGCTTGCCTCATCGCGATGCAGCTCTCGACTGATCGACTCATTTCCAGCAGCGGACCGCTGAGGTCGGCGTTGTTATCCGGAGACAAGGTCAAGAGGGAAAGAAGAGAGTAAACGCACTCCATTTTGTTTTCCAGGTTGGAGGAAGGCCTTGTATTGTCCGTGGAGCCGTTGCTGGAGAAACTGCGGACGCTGGCGGAGTCGTGGCCGGTCCAGACGTCTCTTTCACCCGGCCAGGTACCTCGGTACAGCTGGGAAGCTCTCTTGTCTCTTTCACTAGATCTGGCGGCGCTTTCTAGCCCATAGTGGAGTGTGCTCCTGTAGGTAGTCTTCGGCCGTTCGTCTTGTGCAGGTGACTTCGGTGGTTTTTTGGGTACCGCGCCAGCTTTCGTTTTGTCATCGCCGTCCAGAATGTCATCGTCGAGGAAGTTAGGGTTCGTGATATCGCTTCTCTCGTCTAGCTCGTCGGGCGACGGCGTGTGGTCTAAAAAGTGCGGTTTCGGTATTCTACATTCGATGTTCGATCTGGACGGCGGCTGGTAGTCTTCGTCTAGAAAGTGCGGTCTCCTGGGTTTGGCGGGGTCGGGGTCTGTGTCCAGTTCCAGGGTGAGGTCCCGCGAGCGCGCCTTGTCGGGTTTTGGGAGAAGTTTTGGTCCTGCAGGTTTGCTGGTGTCCGAGCGACTTGCTTGAGGGGATGTAGGAGAGCACGCGTCCAAAGGATCGCGTGGGGGTTCGCTTGAAGTCGAAGGGGTGCAATCGTCACTGGCCAGTGGTCCGGAGTCAGTGAGCGGCGAGTTAGACGAGTCCATACTGCTCCAGGTGTCGACCATCACTTCATTCTCCAACTGCAACAATAGTGAAAGTTAAGTCCTGCGCCGTATAAGGCAAAGGTGGTCAAGGTAAAGGTCTGCGAGTGTCGTGAGGATATAAACAACGTGACCCAAAAAAGAGTTAAAACAATAATCCAAGGCTAACCGCGAACATGTGGCGGAGTAGTTTTATTGGCATTGAAATTACCACTAAAACCAGCAACTGTAATTAGGATCAGCACGAGAGAACAAATCGTTCGGAAATAGCTGTCAGTTTTTTTTTTCAATACGATTTCAACGCTTCATTTAATTCACGCTGCAGTGGTTGATTAAATTAGTGGTAAAACAAAACTCGTAAGTTATACTTATAACAGTACTGGAACGATTTGTATGTTAGTCCACGCGTAAAAAAAAACGCCCGCATGTCGTCTAGTTGGCTTCACGACGTAATGAATGACAAACACAGATAAAACAGAAGTACACAACTGTACATTGTGGAATCGCTCCCATAGCTACACCGTGAAGTCATAACGGCTTACTTGTGTTAATCTCTTTCGAATTCTCGACAGAATAAAACAAGTTGTAACTGACTTTTTATTTCAGACACTCTACAGATTTTAATAAAATTTAATGCTTTTATAGCGAAAACCATAAGGGGTTCAATGCTATCTGACAGTATCCTGGGGTAAGTTCTATCTGGCCAGTAAGTCCAAAAATTACTTGCACCTTGACATTTTCGGAGCTATCCACATATAAATTATTTGACTGACAACCCAGCCAATCAGCACTTTATTCCATTATCCCTGGATAGTTATGGATTTATTTATTTATCTAGCAACTTGGCGTAAGATGAAAGTGTCCTATATACGTCCCCCTGCAGGGCACAGGCCTTCTCTCAGAGAGAGATTACGAGCTTAATTACCACGCGTGCCCACCGTGGATTGGCAATTTCAAGCGCTGAGGTATGTGAACATCTCAGACACTCAGGTTTCCTCCCAATGTTTTCCTTGGCTGTTAGCGAGTGGTAATAACTTTACAAATGTACCTAACTTAGAAAACGAAGTCATTGGTACAAGCCCGCACCGGGAATCGAACCTGGGTCTCTCGCTTCAGAGTCCATTGTTCTACCCACTGGGCCGCCGCCGCCCTAACAACCGGTTTCTCGTACACGAACAAGCTGTTAATCTACTGTTAACAGCTGTCAGTTGGCCAAAGTGCACACGAAAAACGAGTTGTTGGCTTACGGGAAACCGGGTATAAGTGTTATATAATAAAATTTCGCTTTAGGCCTATTGAACCAAAGCCCACATTTCTGTTCTCTTCGCTCGAATTGAATGTCCAGATGAGTCAGCCGGGACAAATGTGGCACGTCGCCGCCATTACGTCACCGCGCACAATCAGTCTCGGGAAGCGACGTCGACACCGGCCAAAGACAATGCCGAGGCGGTCAGCCGGCGAATCGTTCACCGAAACGAATGCACAAAGCCTTATTCTGCTGTGTAATTAAGTGTCTTTAATAGTGTCCCCGTTCTTGCTTTAAAATTTGGAAAGGTGAAATTTGATTTGCTGCGCCATATATGGTTTCAAATTATTAAGTGCCTGCTTAATTAATCTACTGTAAACTAGATTAATTACATGGTCAATCACGACTATTTACGAAACTTAATGATACACTTTTAACTGCGCGGCAGTTAAAAGTGTATGAAGATGTTTGGTCGCTGACCAGCTAGTGTAGGTCAGATTGGTCGTAAGGTTACGACACATAGTATAAGATAGAGAACACTTGATCGTACATAAAAAGGGTTATAGAGTTCTTTTAAAAATTCTATCTTAAGCCTGTACTATTTACAAAAAAAAATACCTTTATTATGAACTATTGTTTGTTGATTTTTGTTTTCTCTTAAGGCCCAGAAGATATATTTATATTATGATTTATGTAATAATTATAACTTCAACACAACACAATCACTCTGTGCTATGGTAACCAGGCAAGGTAATCACAAACATAAATTACACCCAGACTGAGGCTATTTGTACAAATGTACGGCGGCACCCAGTGAGAATCGAATCCACGACCTCTGGCATGGTAATCAGACGTGATACCGCTAGATCAACGAGGCAGCCAATTTAAATCTTAGCAGATTACACTTTTCTAATTTAACCGCTTTCCCTTGATATAGACCTTGCCTAGTTTCGGGACCCCATTTGTATCTTCGTCTAAGCTATGTTTAGATCTTGGCTTAGATAGAGATACAATAATAATTTGTATCTACTTCCTTCTCCAATATAGTGCTCCAGTCCATCCAAAGGTTGTCTGAAAGAGATCACTTTTAGTGATAAGGCCGCCGTCTGTACTTTTAGGTTAACAAATATCTATGTAAGTTCCTTTTTTATGTACAATATAGTGTTCTCTATCTATCTAAGCATAGCTCAAACGAAGACTGACGAAGAAAACGAATTGTTTGATCCAATACAAACATAATTTACTTACAGAAATATCATCATCAATTTTTCTAATTATAATCATCGTTTAGAAAAATTCCAATAAATCGTCTGGAAACCTAGAACAAAGCACGCATGCGCAGCGTTGCAGGAAACCTGACGAAACGCCATTCGGCGAAGGAAGTTGCGGGGCCGTCACACACCATTTGGAATTTCAAGTAGATGAGTTGCATGGTCCACAGTAGGGCTGCCACCTCTCCAGGGCCTAGAATCTGCTAATGCATTGTAGTTAGGGTTGCCAGATGATAATTTGATAAAGGAGGGCAGATGGGTTTACAAAAGGAGGATTTTCTGTACAAAAGGACTAGATTCACAAAATAAACGATTTTTTATATTTTTTTCAATTTATTTTAATCATATTTAGCTGAGCTGCCAATTTTTGCAAGACGTTCTTGATTTCTCAACAATTAAGAAAAATTTCACAAGTAATGTTTTTAAAGTTGTATTGAGTAAGAATGAGGGATTTAACCGACTGCAAATTTAGTCTGTTCCGTTTGAAATCCGCACGAAATTTTGAACGTTTTCAAAAAGGAGGACTTACAGTAGGTAACGGAGGACGGGAGGACCAAACATGGAAAATGAGGACATGTCCGCCTTTTGGATACTATCTGGCAATCCTAATTGTAGTACTATGACAACTACAAACATGGCGATTTCATTACGTTGCTGCTTTAAGTCAAAACCTGCGCACGTATCAAACCTTTTAGACAGCAATCGTATAAAATAATACGTCACGTGATCTGTCCATGTTATGTGTCATTGTACTGTAATGCACTAACAGAATCAAGACCTCAAGTTTGAGGGTTTGAATGGCTTCGGGTTAACATTCTGGGCCTAATTCTCTGGGTTCGCGGTCCGGAGAATAATTAATTTATTTTAATATATACCTAAGACATTAGCAGTAGCCATCACACTCTGAATCGTGGTGGCCTTTGAATTTTACGTGTCTTAATTTCTTTATATGTTTTAGCTATAACTAAGACTTCATTGTCCTTCTGTCACCAGGCTGTATCTAATGAACCGTGATAGCTAGTTGAATTTTTGACAAGATTATGTATTTCTTATGCCGTTATAACAAACAAGAATAAACATATATTTTTAAGTGGCAACCCTAGAGACAGCCGACCTATGCGGCGACAACCGCGCGTGTTTCACCAATATGTCGCAGAGCTGTAATAAGGAAATATGACCACCCATAACGCAATTAGAAGGCCTACGGTTGGCTTGATAATCATCTTACTACAATTATAAATGGCGAAAACATGGATGTTCGTTATTTTATCGTGCCAGAGCCGCTAAATTTTGTTGAAATCTTGGCAAAGATAGATACCTATACCAAGTCTGATATAAGATTTTTTGAGAGAGCACGATTAAGATTTTTTCATCCCGGATAAAGGTAAAAAGTGCGAAAAAAATTCTTGGGGGAACGCTTCTAGTTAGTGTAGCGCTTAAGTGACCGCGAATAGGACTTGCCATGTGCTGCATAGGATTTATCTCGCTGGGCAGGCTGGGCGCATGCTGAGACACAGGCGACGCAACACAGTTCAGTACAAGGCAGGGCAGATGAGGCATGCTGCGACGCAACTATTCGCTCCATTCCTTGGCAATTCTCACACATAATGTCTTTTTTGAATAGTCTGGATGATTTGTATCTTACAAACAAGGTTCACAGCGAACTAATTCAATTACATGTTCTGTCATTGCAACAAAATTGTTAGTGAACACGCCTCGACGTGCACGCGTCGCGCAGAAATCTGTGCCGGCACTACAACGAGACGCATAGCAGGGCAGACACATGTCTGCGTGCACGTGCCTGCACCGCAGCGTACGTAGCTCAATGACGTTCCAGGCTTTACAAAATCTGCCCTGCGCTGCGCTGTACGTCACCTGCGTCTCAGCATGCGCCCAGCCTCAACGTGGAAACACAGCCAGAGTTACAGGTGCATTTGCCATCAGATATAGCGCGGAGTGACTTTTAAAAATTTAGCTTTGCTTAAGTTAAACTTTTAAAAAGTTAGCTCTGTAATCAATCGAAGATATTTGGGAAATAATAACATTGACAAACATTGCCATGGTTCAAGAAAGAGGCGTTTGAGTCGGCAGTTTAATGGAACCTAAGGTACCCTGTAACCACAAACGTTGAAATATAAAAACCGTAACGAAGGAAACCCACAGTTTTTTGGATTTTGTATTTGTAGTATGGCAATTTGGTCGTCATGCCCTAAGAAAATACTTACCAAATCGCTATCATTCGAGTGCACAGCGTCGTCAGTCGGGTTCCCATTCTCCATATCGACACCGGAGTCATTGGGGTCAGCCACCCTTCTTCTGCTCCCACCATCAATTCTTTCCAGACCTTGAAAGAGACTTGTCCTCAGGGAGTAATTGAGTCTCAGGTCGGTGGTGAAATCATCGTAAAGTTTGAACTGATTCGCGTTGAATTCTGTGTCATTATCTAAGTGATCCTGATCGTAGGTGCTCCTGTCACTAGTGTTCCGACTACGGTATGTCACTTTGTAGTAGTCGCGAGAAGTCATTTTACAAGATTTGCGTCACTGGTCGCGTCACTGAGTTATAGCATGGTGGTGCTATTTTGAGTGTTCTAAATTTGATCGTCCACTTGAGTTTTGGCTTGTTTTATAAGATTGCTGAGACTCTGACAGAATTTTTGAGATTATGATATTGTTCAGAGTTAGTATGAGATGAGTTGTGGTAAGTAAAGCAATTTAAGGTATCGTCATGGACTTGGTGTATGTATACCTACGTCTCTTCCTTTTCTTGTATGGTGGTGGCGCCTGCTGTCCTATTCTTCCTTCTCTAATTCGTTTATTTTGAACGTATAATATTACAAAATCGCGGAAAAAACGAAGCTAGCGTTGCCAAGTACCTGCTATTCATCACACGCATGAATTATCGTAGTGGTAAAGAGAGCAGTAGCCAGTCTGATGCTCCCGTTGTTTTCAAAGAACAACGGGAGCATCAGACCTAGAAATAGATATACGGCACTTATTTACAAAATGGGTCAGCAGTTGAGAGCAGTTATAGAATCACAAAGGGCTTTTATTTGGCGTAGAGATGAACGCGTTTTACCGGACTACGCTGACAAAGGTGTTCTAAAGCTTGAAAGTGTGTTCCTTTGTTTTTTGGAAATGTAGAACTTCGAATGGTTGTATCTGCATGTGACAATGTGGTTACTGTTGAATTTTAAACGCTGACCTGTGGGAATTTAAATTGACAAAATTTTAGGTGAGAATTCATAATCTGGCCTACAGCCAGACGCGAGTGATGGAATCTGGAGAGGCAAAATTAAAAGGTGCTTTATCCGTGAAGTCAGTTTTCTAAGACCGTAATGGACTTATCCATTTTTTACGCTAGTAATAACAAAAGAGACCTAGTTTTACAATTTCCACTTAGCATGATAGCGAGCCTGTATGCGGCTAATAATTAATGATTTGGCTTATGAATGTTTCAAATGACCCACTGAACTTTAGCCCAGTTTTGGAGATGAGAAGCATTCCTAAAGCTCCAACAGTTCATGATAACGCAAATGAAATACCTGTGCACATATAATGACACCGTTTACAGCCACGTATTAATTGTGTTTTCCGAAAGCAATAAGACAAGAAAATAAGTGTCATGTAAAAGCTATAACAATTTATTTGATACATAAATAAATGCGTTGGACAGGACTAGCAAAATACCAGATAGGTTTGCAAGTAGAAGAGACGCACTAAAATGTAATTTTTTTTGAAGATGTTTAATTTAATTTCACCCGTAACTAAATAAATATGGCTTTGAAAACTTACTTTCTCATGGATATACATATACCGATGAATAAGTAACATGTCCAGTTTAAATTGAAATAAGGCTCGATTCATACAATAGTACATAAAATAAAACTTTTAATTCTATACATTAGTTTTACCCTAACTGGGTTCATAAGCTGTATTATTTATTTACAGCTATATATGTGCAGTTATTTTCCACATATATCATTACATGCTTAGCCTAAATCGATATTAAGTGTGCTGTACTATTTATAGCTATATTAAATGGTTGAGACTGGTGATGAGGGATCAGAATCCCTGCGTCATGCTCGTGAACGTTGTTCGTGTGTCTGGTCGCAGCATAATGTTTTTCCTACTTTTGTAAGAAAATAACTAATCTTTGGAATTCTTGTTGATGGTAATCACTATAAAGATGATTTTCATCATGAAGATGACGTCTTGAGAAAAGATGGTCAGCCAAAGGTAGCGCCTGACATTGTATTAACACTCAACAATCAGAATAAGAACCAGAATTTGCATTCTTTACGTTGAAATTAATTTTTGATTTCTGATCTTGATTTCGAAAATCAGAAATTTGAAGATTTTACATGTAGAAGACGTAATCACAGATCAATTAAATATACTCTAAGGAGTGCTCTAAAAGAATAGTCTCTTTATAAATAAGGCCGTTTGTTTTTTTTTTTTTAAACCTATTTAGAGGCTAAAAAATTCACCCATGCCGTGATTCGAACCCGCGACCTCTGGCTATCCGTGCCAGCGCTCTTCCAATTGAGCTAACGGGCGACTCACCGGCATCAGTGAAATTTCGAACCTCTTTACACTATTCTCTGTATTACGTACAGGCAGCGACATCTGGCAGAGGTCGCGGGTTCGAATCCCGGCATAGGTGAAATTTTTAGCCACTAAATAGGTTTTTAAATTTGTCCTTAGCACGGGTTAGTGCATTAAAAATAAAAAAAATAGTATAATCATGTGGGTACAGTGATATCATTCCGATGTAAAAACCTAACTGCAAAGTAGGTAGTCGGGGCTGTAAGTGATGCAATTTACTTAAGCCAGATGTCGCTGCCTGTACGTAATACAGAGAATAGTGTAAAGAGGTTCGAAATTTCACTGATGCCGGTGAGTCGCCCATTAGCTCAATTGGAAGAGCGCTGGCACGGATAGCCAGAGGTTGCGGGTTCGAATCCCGGCATGGGTGAAATTTTTAGCCACTAAATAGGTTTTTAAATTTGTCCTTAGCACGGGTTAGTGCATTAAAAATAAAAAAAATTGTATAATCATGTGGGTACAGTGATATCATTCCGATGTAAAAACCTAACTGCAAAGTAGGTAGTCGGGGCTGTAAGTGATGCAATTTACTTAAGCCAGATGTCCCTGCCTGTACGTAATACAGAGAATAGTGTAAAGAGGTTCGAAATTTCACTGATGCCGGTTAGTCGCCCATTAGCTCAATTGGAAGAGCGCTGGCACGGATAGCCAGAGGTTGCGGGTTCGAATCCCGGCATTGGTGAAATTTTTAGCCTCTAAATAGGTTTTTAAATTTGTCCTTAGCACGGGCATTAAAAATAAAAAAATAGTATAATTTTTTTTTAGTTGAATTTGCAGCCAAAAATTTAATTGAATTTATAGATGCTTGCTATCCGCTTGGATAGCAAGCATCTATAAATTCAATTAATTTTTTGGTAACATCGCTACTAGCCGATGACGACTATTTCTGCCAGGATCACGTCTTGACACGACATGCGCATCATAGGGAGGTTAACAAAGTAAAGCATTTATAAAATATGCTGCTTACTTTTGACACCTCTTAAGTCTCTGAAAGTGAAACAATATTCCGTAGCGCCTCTTGACCCATATTCCGCAGACGTAGACGTTTTGAAGAGTTTCGATGGCGCTCGAGCTTGTGCGGCTTCTACAAAAGAACGCTGGGGATTTTATGCGATGCGCGCGCATTGCGATCGGCCACAGACTAATGGAACGAGATTTTTTTTATTTTCCGCGCATAGGATTAGCGCCTATTCTGCCACGTACAAAATGGGGAATTTAAAGTTTTCTTTTATTACAGAGAAAAAAAATGTTATATCGAAGGAAAGTTTTATTTATTACACGTACGAGTTAAAAATATCAAAAACTTAAATAAGAATTTGCTTGAAATGAGCAAGCAATAGGAATACCACAGAACATAAAAATGTTCTGTGAGGAATACTAATTTATTTGTTCTATTGAACACGATCTTTTTTTGAATAAAAACTTTTTTTAAAACAAAGCAACTCAACCAATAAAATTAAAAAGAAATCTACGACTCACTAGTGAGTTTTATGAATAAAAAAGTCACAGTTTGATTATGGGTGTGGGGTGTCATTCTGTGCCTAATTGCGGTGACCACAGAGCCACTTTATGAGCAAGTGTGTTGAAAAAATTGTTATTGTTATTACGAATACCTTTTTCCCTTACCCTTGTTTCCCCCAGTCGTCTTATAAGATACATTTATTTACTTCAATATTTCAGATTTGAACCTCAATAAACGAACAACAGAAATAGCATCGCATCTGCCCTTATATAACGCGCACCAAATCCTGAACGATTCCAATCGTGTAACTGTCAAATTAGTTCGTTTTTAGATAGAGTAGGCTTGAAAACAAAATAAAACATTACAATAATAAAGTAGCTGCAGCAATGAACCCATACCAAAACCCCTCACTCCGTGACAGGAAGTCGACGTTATAAATAGAGACACTGTTTTTAAAGTCGAAAAGTAAACCGCTAGTGACATGAGCTCCTTTAACGACTGTTATGTTGCCCAACACGAAATGAATGCGTATTGTTCAGAAAAGTAACACGGAAATGGTAACTCTACTTAAAACTACAGGCACTAACTAGGCATCTATACAGCCAATGAGAGACGCCCACTGTTGCCTACAAGACTTGTCACGCCAACCTTGCTAAGTATTACGATGGCACAAGTCACGCGATTTGTAGCGATAAAATGTCAGAATTTGACAAATAATGTACTAGAAAATCCCGACTTTTGGAATTTCCACCGCGCGACAAGTATCGATCATCATCAAAGTCATGCTTAACTGAGCCTTTTACTAGGACAATTTTAGACCAAAGTATAAGAGAAGATAAGTATTATCTTTATTGTACACCAGGAAAAAACTAAAATTAATCATCATTGCACATTTAGCATTTTTTTTGGTTTTTGGTCATTGTCGACTGTGTTTACTGTGCAAAAAAACACACAAAGTGTACGCTTATGCTTCTCTTGACTACGTGCACGAATGTTTCAACTAAAAAACTTATTCTAAATTAGTCCCGTGACGGGCAAACGGCAAAGACGATGACTTTTAAAAAGCACACACAACAAAAGAACACCTAGGAATGAATTGCAATCATTCCACTCCTACTTTAAACGATAAAGGTGCCTACAGATTTACTCTGTGAAGTGCGGAACGATAATTACAACAATAATAATGATAGGCATTAACACTTCATGAAGACCATCTTGGTGTCTGCGGGTTGTCAATCTTTTTTAACCACCGTTTTTCTAAACACCAGAAAGAAAAAACTGGCGCCAATTATTTGTCACGAAACGAGTAAATCTGCAGACACCGTAAAATGAGTAAGCACACGAAAGCGAAGCGCCTGCGCCGAAGTGGGCAGTAACAGGTGAAAGTGCTGTGCGATACGGAGTTCTGCGATGCACCTGACGATTGCCGCATAAGTTTAGTACCACCAGGCATCTACCCTCAGCGAGGAGTTGGAGGTAAATGAGATCTTGATGAACATAGAATTACAAGACTGCTGGTTTTAATTATACGGATAGACGATATCAAATCTTTCGTAAGCACTACACATAAATAATTTAACTCTCATTACACTTCGATCAAAACCTGGGTTTCCGACAAAGAATCAAGAAGGCGAATTAGCAATTAATATTGATATAGAAGTTCGTATTTAAAACTGGTTGTGTAATGAAGTAATAGTTATATTTATTGGAGGTGATATATGCACATGTATTGGCCGGTTTTAATCCTATCCCGATGACCTTGACTGACACCGATTTGAATATCGCTAGGTTACCATTGTTTGTTTATTGTGGTGTGTGCTACTTGCAGAAAATATATGAACCCAGCAACATATCTAGCGTTTTACTATCATCCACACTCTGCTAGGCTTATAGATATAGTATACGCCTCCACAGTACTTTCCAATATGATTAACCAAGAATACCTATGAAGATGGATTATAGTGTCAATTTTGTTACAGAACACGAATTACATTAACATTCCTCGATGTATGGTTATCAATATTTTTGAAAGTAACCGTTTCAATCGCCAATCGACCGAACGAATGCTTTGGACACCCGTAACAATTTAAACGTAGGCATTAGATATGTCTGTCTCGAGCTAGAGACAATGGCTTTCAAACAACGAGTAATCTAGACAGGCGACTAGATACACAACGATAAAAAAGCACAAATAAAAGTGAAATCATGACCGAGTGAAAGTGCAATAATGGAAGAGCAATTGGCAGATATTGAAGAGGAATCCGAGTAAAGAATGTAACAGGCGAGACTGATAGGATAATCACGATAGTAGACGAACCAAGCCTACACCATCTATAAAACCATGTCCCAGGCACTACAGCGTCAGAGTGATCACTTCACCTATCTAGTATGAGTGAAGATACCACTGGACGCTGTATAAATCATCTCATTAAGTAGATGCAAAAGGCCAATATTATTATTAGAGGAACCAACTAAAGTGGAGATGACATAACGAAAATACAGGAGATTGAATGAGGTTGGAAGAATGACAGTCTACATAAGTTACAATGATGACAGGTCAAGTAAGCCCGCAGAATCTAATTGAAAGTTCACTATAAATATTGCAACCGATGGTAATACTCATCCGTACCAATAGAAACGTTATCAATAGTAATATCTATAGATAAAGTACAAAATTTCAGTTGACAACCATGTGTGAAAATAAATAGTTACGTATACATTACAGGAACCGTTCCTGAAAATGGGATGGCGCCACAAGTTGGCCTTCAAGCGATTCAGTCGCCTTCACGGATTTATCGCTGTTATCTTGCGCCAAGCAAACAATTACCGAGTTCCATAATCACGCAGATTTTATCTACACCAAATGCACATTTCTCTTATGGTGTAATTGCGATCCAGCCAGGTAAAATGGATTTTTACCATACAAAATGGCTACTGTAAAAATCATAACGATGTAAATAATGGCCTTTCACGCAAAGAACAATAGATGGGATTGTCACTATGTAGGTACAAATTTGTTCTAAACAGTTTCTCTTGTACGAGTAAGTCTCCACAGTGCGATTCCTAGAAGTCGCATTGCACGATTCGCAGGCAACGGGTCAGCGCGCGGCGCCAACGCATTCTTGGCGGAGTATCGAACTCATCGGCCGCCGATAAGCTGCAGGAATCTAGGACTGACCTGCGTGACGTCAGTAGCTGCTATGGACCGTGTGGAAGTCCAGATTAGATTAGAGCTTGACGTATTATAGTTACATCAATAGTAAACTATTCAGTGCAACAGTACTGAAGATTATTATGATTGTTGGATAAACCTTTAATTGCATGAATCTTGCTACCTATCGTTGGATTACAGCCAAGTGGTGTACCTACTCCCACACTCGTTGTTTAAAAGTTGATTATCGAAAAGACGCAAATGAAACTCGAGTGTACGTTTGTACCGAGGATTAGGATGTTGTATCTACGTGAAGGGGCAAATATTTCCAAAGGTTATTGGAAACTTGGTATGATATCGATTCGAATTTAACCCGGGCAGGCTTTAAGCTTCTATTTATAGCATTCAAGGCTTCTTTATTATATTCGATGCGAATAATATTCTTCAGCAAGTCTGGCTGGAAGTTAGTCAACCATATTGCAGACTATAAATATCTGGCGAAAGTCAAGTTTATGTGTCGAATTTACAACCACCATTAAATCTGAATCGTTCGTTATACATGTCAAGGTGTAAGGTTAGACGCACATGTCTGTTGTATGATAATAAACAAGTCTGTTTTTTGGGAATACAATTACAAGGATAACGTAGTTGCCGGTTTCATAAAAATAAAAAACTTAGTTTAATCATAGTTACATGGTTAAATCGGCAATGTACATCGAACTGTCTCATGACAGTTCTAGATAGATTACTAAGAAGGGACACTCTGCTAGGCAATAGTTTATGAAACTAGGCCCTGGTTCGGTAATAAATTAACATTATTCATAACAAAAATAATATAATACAAGAAGTGTGTGAAAATGTTCATAATACAAACCGGAAGGATATCAAAAGTATGAGAGGTTCACATTATGATGACACACTAAATGTGTACTAAATTAAACACATAACTGTACATAAGAAACAGCACAATAGGCACACGCGACATAAGTGCTGTGTAGTTGATAATTTGATGCGAAATTAAATGGTGCCTGCTTAAATTCACACGGTTCGAGACAAAAAGACAATCAGAAGGTATTTGTAATGTGCGAATGGGGAAACAAATGACTTAGACACAGAAATAAGTACTGTACATGGTTGACGAGATTTGGTGCACAGGAAAATAAACTACGGAGACGGAAATTATTGTGAGAAATGACCAAGACGTGAAAGCGAGCACATCACCAATACACGACATAGTAAACAGGAAAAAATATGGTGACAACTCCAAGAAGAAAAGCTGTCACTTTTCTTCTTGGAGTTGTCACCATATTTTTTCCTGTTAAGATAATAACAAAAGCCTTTCGTTACGGTGAACAAGCATGCAAGAAATAAAGACATTATTATTAACCGTGGCATAACGAAATATACATTTTTAAGTAGGCACGGAATAAATTAACTATCGTCAGGAGATTACTGAATGTGGAGCGGTTAATTGAAAGTAAGAGTGACTGAGCTATAACCTCTCCCACCGTATCAATGGAAAAAGTCATCCATTCTTTAGCACCTTCCTTCATTAATCTTGTGCAACCTACAAAGCATACAATGAAGATTGATTTCCGAGATTACATAACATGAGGTGTAATCATTGAAAATTATTATTGATAAGTATGGTGTATACGTATTGGACTTTCATATTTGAATAATGGCGTGCGATAAACATAGGTTGCACAGCATCCTCATTGCTCAGGAATATACATTCAAATAACTTGATTATGTAAGCTATTTCACTGTGATTCAATGAACATTAATAATATTTTGGGAGTTTTACTGATAACTTTAAACACAATGAGAATTACGTTTGGATGTGGCCCTACCAACGTTATTACCTCAGCGTCATCGTTCCAATAAGTTTAATTAAAAACCTCAACAGAGCTTAATGGTTTCTTACGTCACGTTCCGACGAAAAATTTATTGGAGACATAAAGCACTGTCGGGAATGTCGCAAAAGCGGCCGGTACGACTGGTTTGTTAAATCTGTCGTTTGTCACTGTTGGTAAAAAGTTTTAAGAGGAAGGAAACGACTGCAAAATAAATGGGAATAAAGCAATACAACACCACTCGCATTCTTAAAGTCAGAAAAGACAAGAATGAACTATACAGTAGAATCAGGTTAATCACAACATTGTATGTCTGTAATCTCCTCTGGTAAAAGATATCCTATCCATTAAGACGTTATCTTTTTCATAAACGAATGTAAAATTACCAACGCATCCACATCCTCTCTGCGACCTTGGGCGAACATCGGAAGCACTTCGGCAATATCCGGAGACAGGAAGGAAGGGGTCAAGAGCGGCGTTTTCCACCGACAAATAAAGGAAACTGTGACACGAATCGCGAAGGGCTCTCGGAAGTCAGCAGATCTGCAGATTACGACGATTTGATTGATAGTGTGTAGGCGCACAAAATGATTACCTATTTAATTAGACAATGAAGATAGTGTCAGAAATGAATTAGGAAAGGCAATCGTAAACCTGTTGGAAAGAGCAGAGTGATTCCAGCTATATACAGATGTACTTACATGGAGATTGCAGATAAATAGAAAGGAAACAATTAAGAAATCGAGTGGAATAGACAGGCTGATTAAATACAGATCACATAACTCATGCCATTGATTGATACAGGTTAATACTATTTTTATTTTTAATGCACTAACCCGTGCTAAGGACAATTTAAAAAAAATTAGCCTCTAAATAGGTTTTTAAAATTGATACAGGTTTCCCAAAAGTAGTTCAAGATTAACTTGAGTATTACATACCCCTTGTGTGTTGTACACTAACAATCTGTTAATATACCGTTTTTTTTATGCAATTTGGTTGTACCGGGGGTTAGCATTATGTGCAGTAAGATGAATGAATGGATATATTCTGAACCGATTGCCAAAAAAGGCAACACAAGGCGAACGATGCATACCGACAAGCCTACGCCACTAATAAAAAATGAGGCAAGTCGCAGTTGCAGACAATGGGATGAATTCTGCCATGCAATAATGATTCATATTCGAAACGTTATGCAAAATAAATAAGTACCCACGTATTACAAAAATGTTAGTCATGAAATGTCAAATTATTCGAGAAATTGGTCGTTTATAGCCGATCAAGCCTAAAGGAGAAAGTATTGCGGGTTATTACGAAACCACAAAAAAAAAGACAATTATCTGTAACTCGGGAGCAGTTCGATAAAAAAAAACAATCGAGAGCAATAGTTTAGATAATACTTGAGACTTATTTATTTAAAAGATTATATTATTATCTATGACATTAATGACGGATAAATAAAGTCAAACCCAGGCCGGTCTGCAAGTTGGGTGAATCATCAGTCGTCTCTTGGTACAAAATGCCACTAGCCCATACAAGTTGCACACGATTAAGCGACATTGAATAGCTTGGTGACGAAATGAAATTTCGATTGTCTGCGGGATGAACTATCGAGCAAAGATGACGTTCGTTATATTCATCACGCAATACAAAACTTAGGGCCAGTATCTAAATTTGAATTTCCCTAAGTAAATAGTTAACTGTAGTGCTGTCTCTTCGAATTTCTCAGCAAAGAGCATGACAAAACGTTACTTAAGTCTTTACTTAGTGAAATTCTCAATTCGGAGACCGGCCCATAAAATCTATAACTACATACCTTAAGTTCTATTATAATAAAAGCTCAATGATCATGATCACAAACAACAGTCGAATAAAGTGTTTGCTTGGAAATTAAATTGGAGAAAATAAGAAACCTAGTCGGCGATCGGTGGCCGGCGGAAAGCATTGGAAATTAATAAGTCGATAGACATGATCAGTGATTAGCTATAATTGAATATTATTCACTAGATGTATACTTTTTTCAGCTTATTAAAACAGTCAATTTACTGCGAGCACGGTGTATTTTCGTGCTTTGCAAGGCATGTTAAGCCGTTGGTGCCGGCTGTCAAGCAAGTAGTCGTTAAGACATATCAGAGGTCTTATGGGCGGCTTCATAACTTCTTCCAGTAAGGCCCGCCACTGTCTTACAATCCTCCACCAATTTGGCCCCCGTGGTGGAGCATGGCCTAACCTTTCTGTGATGCAGGAAGAGACCCGTGCCCCAGCATTGGGGACATACAAAAGATCGATATCACAGTTTAGTGTATTTATACTAGTAGTAGTTTAGGATGTAGGTTTGTATCAGGTTAGGAAGCTATTCCCTGTTGTAGTAGCGTAGGATTTCTGTACTTTGCAATTTAGCAAATTGTAAGTATAGTATTCAGATACAGCGGTACAACATAAACCCCATCAAGTAACACATTATGGTATGGAAGAGGTTGACCTAAATGAGAGTAATAGTGTAATGTGAAAGGTAATCAAGCAAAGTGATTCGCTGTCGGGAAGCAACGTAGAGCGGTATCAAGGCACAGTTTTAAACCACTAAGCTAACATGGCCGATGGCCTAGTTAGAACAGAGATCAACTTGTGGTTTCCATCCATAGATTCCACTTAGCGTTAAATGGAAATTGTGACGCAATGTTCTCTGAGGCGAAACGGAAATTATAAATTGTGACTTTGATTTCGAATTGAAGATGGAGGAATGGTCGATGTTTTATTGCAATATGAATAAGTTTTGAAAGAAAGATGATACAGATTTTACACGTTAAAAATACAATTAGCTCTGAGCCGTGCTTAACAAAACTACAATTTGTTATTATTACAATTACAGTCACAGTAAACTAAGAATTGTTTTATATAACATAACATTTACATACAGGCACATACATTGCTTCTGGCCCCACACTAGGATACCCTGTGTCGTGGGAACCAGAGCAACGACATCACAAACATGTAAATATCCAAGACCT
Organism: Yponomeuta sedellus; assembly: GCA_934045075.1. NCBI lineage: Eukaryota > Metazoa > Arthropoda > Insecta > Lepidoptera > Yponomeutidae > Yponomeuta > Yponomeuta sedellus. The sequence goes on from OW203730.1 coordinate 22,264,845, forward strand.
GGAGGTTTTTTTAACAGGTTACTGGTTTCCGTACCTACCTATCTACAGGCTTGAATTTATGTTTAGAAGTACCACCCTCAACTCACCATTACAAAAACAGAAATGGTATCACCAAGACATGAACGAAACCCGATATTCGAACTCGATCACAATGAGCCAACGATAATAAAAAAATCTATCTGGCCCACATCTGACCTCTCAATTGGAACTGTTGAAAGTAAACTCCTATCATTGAGGCCGTTGAGACAATGACAGGCACTTCGCGGCCTGCCTCGGTGCATTGGCACACATCACGACTCGACAGTCAACGAACGCGCGCTGATATTTTCTCGTGGTATAAGCGGACTAGTCGTTTTCTTCTCAGGCACTTGACAAATTTTCATATCTTTAAAAACATATTTAGAGCCTAAAAATTCCTGCCTGCCTGTACGTAATACAGAGAATATTGTAAAGAGGTTCGAAAGTTCACTGATGCCGGTGAGTCGCCCATTAGCTCAGTTGGAAAGAGCGCTGGCACGGATAGCCAGAGGTCGCGGGTTCGAATCCCGGCATGGGTGTAATTTTTAGCCTCTAAATAGGTGTTTAAAAATTGTCCTTAGCACGGGTTAGTGCGTTAAAAAAAAAAATATAAATTTTCATATCGTCGCGACATGGAGAAAAATATGTAGTTTCGTGTCTTGTATTCGACAGTCAAGTGGCTTAACTTTACAAGCTCAATTGAGTTGTAACACACTATTTATGCACCTAAACATTTTCGTGCAAATAGGTACATTTTAATTTCATCCACAGCCGGCAGTCACGCGTGCACAGGTTCAAACCTCATTGCTAGAAGAACGCCAAGGGTAGCTGGCATAGGCATGGTAAACGGGAAGTAAGGTTTAGATCGTAAATTGTTTTTTCTCTTTATCAGGTTCAAACCTCATTGCTCGACCAGAGAACGCCAACCGTAGCTGGCAGGAACATGGTAACCGGAAATGAAAATTTCGATCATAAATTGTTTTGGCCTTTACCCAGCAGTGGGACACAGCCATGGCTACTTAAAAAAAATAGTTTTTATTTTTTATACAAGGATATTTTATGTTTAGAAAATATTATTTCTTTAACATAATGCTATGTACAAGAAGGGACCAATAAAGGCTTGCTACCTGATGCAGGAATAAAGACTGATTAAAAGTGAAGCATGAAGTCCATACATTTTTTGATTGCGTTGTATCTATAGGCGGGAATCTGTTATTAACCTATTTCTTCTACTAGCATAATTTTGTAAGCTGATGATTCTCCAAACTGTATAAATAAATAAATGACTTCGTTTTCTAAGTTGCGGACATTTTTGAAGTTAATCGAAAATCGCTATAAAGCGAGATAGCGAAAAATAAAAAATACTGGCCGATGCGCCTTTTTTTGCTGATTCCAACAATGTATATAACTCAATTTCGGAAATGTTATATGCGCCCTTTCAACTATCGGGGGCAGTATAGGCGGGAATCTGTTATTAACCTATTTCTTCTACTAGCATAATTTTGTAAGCTGATGATTCTCCAAACTGTATAAATAAATAAATGACTTCGTTTTCTAAGTTGCGGACATTTGTGAAGTTAAAGTAGCAATATCACTCGCCAAAGGTGAAGGAAAACATCGTGGGGAGACCTGAGTGTTTGAAATTGCCAATCCGCTTGAGCACGTGTGGTAATGAAGCCCACACTCTCTCTCTGAAAGAAGGCCTGTGAGATGCAGTGGAACGTTAAATGGGAACATAAAAAAAAGTGACGTACATTACATATTTTTAGGAAGAAACAACCAAGTTTAGGCACCCTGTAACATTTCTCACCGGCGCGTGAGTGACTCACAAGATACACGAGACTGGTTTATCAATAATTAATCGTGCGGTAGGTTAGGTGAAAAATCTGTTTGTTTGTCTGTTAGTCACTCTGTGTAATGGATATGAAGATGACGGTCTGAATGATTCATTACATTTTAAATTGTCTTTTTTATTATATAGCTTATATATGTCGGACTGCAGGGCACAGGCCTTCTCTCAGAGAGAGAGTATGGGCCTAATTACCACGCGTGCCCACCGTGGATTGCCAATTAGCGCTGAGGTATGTGACCATCTCAGTCACTAAGGTTTCCTCACGATGTTTTCCTTCACAGTTAGCGGGTATTGCTTCTACAACTACACACATGTAAGGAACTTAGAGGTTCTGTTTATTAATAACTAGGTGGTGCCCGGAACCTCGTCTGCGCAGGTTTATCGGGTAAATTATTTCCTATTTACTTGACAATTATCGTCATAGTTTGGACACCAGCTAGCAGCTGCCTTAGCGACAATCAATAATTTAGGAGTTTAATGTAGTTCCGCGTTTTGCAAAACAATCTTAAAAGTTCTAGGGCCCAGAGCATCTTTCAAAAAAATTTTACCACGTGACTAACGATTTTCACTTATTGCATTTTTTTTCCATTTATGGCGCTATTTAATGAGCGTCTGATGTGATGGCCTATTTTTTGAAATTATTTATACAGGATTTTGTGAAAATTCCTAAAAAAATGTGAAAGTTTGTATCAGACTTTGTGAAAATCAAATAAGCGAGTGGACTGTAAATTTGGGCTCTCACTTAAAGGAGTGAGGCCTACTCTATACCAGACCAACTAAGAACATTAAGAGAATCTCCAAAATCTAAGGTCCTAATGCTAACTATGTGAAAACAAAACGTTATCGCAAAATGCTGCCCTTCTTTACCTAGACCCGGGTCGCCCCTCATGTATGACCCAGTCTTTAATGATTGACACCGACCTACGTCTACCTAAGAAAAGGGTGGGACTGAAAATAACTCCGTAATAATATTTAAGATAAGAATATTCTTTATTGTACACCAGAGCATATTATAAAACATGTAAAGATACAAAGTACTTTCCGTACTTTACTTTAAGTACTTTACATGTTTAATAATATGTTGGCGGCCTCATTGCTAAAAGCAATTTCTTCCAGACAACGTTGCTGAAGGAAATAATAGACGGGTATATTCGGTGCAAATATGATTATTAGCTAACTCTATTTCAAATTGACATTATATTTTATTACTCTGAAAAATTTTAATTTGAATTTGTTGACATTTTTATATTATTGTTTCTAATGGTGGTGCCTTTTTTATAATTTGTACGCCTCATCAGGCAGAGCATGTATAGAACTAATTATTTTTATATACATCCTATCAATGAACTCATGCTTCACAAATAAAAATCTTTGTCTTTGTCTAACGTTACAAGAGGCAGTAGAGTACAAAATCGTTCCAGCTAAAGCGCTCACTTATAATTGGACTCATTGCGCTCGTACTTTAGGGCTTTTACTAAAACACCGTATAAGCCTGGTATAGTTACACAGTGTTTTGTTCATGTCATTTGAATGTGATTTTCAGTTGGAAGAAAAGAGACAAAACACTGCATAGTTATACAATACTTACACCAAGTTTATTAGTAAGGCTGTAGGAGTTGAGTCATACTGCTGTAGTTGCACCTAATTGGCAGTTTGTTACAATGGGATTATAGTACGTTAACCCAAGAGTAGGTACGATTTTTAATAGAGAATGTTGTTTGAATTCTAGTAAAACGTGCCCGTTTCATACTCTCCATTGAAATTATCGGGTAGAAGCGATGGTAGCGGAGCGGTAGTAAACCGGCTTTTCTATCGGAAGGTCGTGGGTTCGAGTCCCGGCATGTAGGAATCACTTAGTTTTTTAAGTTATGTACATTTGTGAAGTTATAAGTAGCAATACCACTCGCTAACTGTGAAGGAAAACATTGTAAGGAAACCCTAGTGTCTGAAGTGGTAATACCTCAGCACTTACAACGTACAATGGCCAAACTATGAGGCTTACTGCAGGAAATCTCAGGTCTCCTAAAGATTTATCAATCAATAAAAAAAATTGTTCACCGTAAATAATTTACATTCTGTTTATTGAATATCAGTGTACAGTGTAAAATGTAAGGTATGACGCTTCAAAGGTAAGGCGTACGAATCCTGAAGCATCAAAGCTTTTCAAGAAGTTTTATAGAGGCACCTGGCGAGCTACTTTACATGGATATCACAGATAGCCATATCATGCTGCACTGATAACTTCTACCGTCGTAAATTTGCAATTTTATGAAGCGCACGGGACTAGAATCTATTTTATGAGACTACTATCACCGTTGCTAATAAAATTGACCTTTCTGGTGTAAGATTCAAGGATCCCAAGCTGAGAAAACAATTGGAGGAAGCCATCTGCCCATTACGAGCGCTTCTGTCTATCGCAAAATCCATATTCGATCTGTGATACGGCATATGATAGATATCAGAGACTAAAAAATAGCTCAATGGTCTACCAACTCTTTGAGTGGGGGAGTGAAGAATTTTTTGTAAGAATGAGGCATTGAATGTGGACGGAAAAGTTTAATCATCATCATCAACCCATTGTGTCCCCACCGAGGGGCACGGGTCTCTTCCCTGAGGAAGGTATAGGCCATACTCCACCACGGGGGCCAAGTCCGGATTGGTGGAGGCCTGCAAGACTAGTGGCTGGTCTTACAGTTAGAAGCTTTCAAGCCGTCCTAAGGCCTCTGACTTGGCCTAACGACTGCCATCCATCGACGACAGCCGGCACCAACTGCTTAACGTGCCTTGCGAAGCACGGAACCACTCGGAAAAATGCCACTAGCGTCAGTCATAAACGGTTTTACCCATCCATGCACTGAACGCGCCCTGTGATGCTTGTCCTTCGTGATCGTTTAAGATCACTCAGGCAGCAGGGACTTATATGAGCGATTCGTCACAAAGTTAAATCTTTATCAATTCTTGTATGTCCCCACTGTTGGGGCACGGGTCTCTTCCTGCATCGCAGGAAGGTTAGGCCATATTCCACCACGGGGGCCAAGTCCGGGTTGGTGGAGGATTGTAAGAAAGTGGCGGGCCTTACTATCAGAAGTTATCAAGCCGCCCATAAGGCCTCTGACATGGCTTAACAACTGCCATTACATGACAGCCGGCACCAACTGCTTAACGTGCCTTGCGAAGCCCGGAACCGCTCGGAAAAATGCCGCTAGCGTTAGTCATAAACGGTTTTACCCATCCATGGACTAAACGCGCCCTGTGTCGCTTAACCTTCGTGATCGTTTAAGATCACTCAGGCAGCCGGCACTACGAGCGATTCGTCACAAAGTTTAATTGTCACTCACAATTTACAGGTCTTTCCCTTAGAGAAACCGATGCAGATTATTCTTAGATTCACCCTCATACCTTGGGTCAATGTCAAAGTACTCGCGCCCGATAAGACTCTTGAGACTGGAGAGGGATATAAGTATATCGTGAGCCGAGTTCTTCTCAAGTAGGTGGAGTCCAAGGGCAACCAACTGTAATCAATATGCTGCCTACTCACAGTAGCATAATTGATAGCGCAGTACTTACAAGTGACAAGCTAGGACATGTAGTTTAGGTTGAGAATTAACTATGACTCCAACGCAATCCTTCGCGATATTCGTACTAGTCCCACACTACAAATTTAGAAAAAGTAATAAAAACCGGCCAAGTGGGAGGCGGACTCGTGCACCGAGGGTTCCGTTCAAATTTGTAGGTAGGTATTAATACACATTATAAATAGTTTAGCAATTGAGTCTCGCAGTTTTTTCCGCGCTCTACCTGAACTTCGAAAACAGTGTATTTAGTGTTTTTTTTTTAAATTACATATTATAGTTTTTAGGTTTTATGCTTTATTTAGTATAAGACGCTATTACTTGCCAAATTTCAAGTTCCAAGTTCTCGGTCGACGGGAAGTATCCTATGAATTTTGATTCCCTCCAGTGTCGAAATAAACGTCTTTTCGCTGCATAAACGGCGGTAACTTTATTTGCGTTAACTTACAAGTTAGATTATTTCAAAACTTCAAGGGACTCTGGACCTGAGTATATGGTTTTAATTTCAACCCGAGAACTCTGCGGGTTTCCGAGATAAAGGGACTTGACAGACATACGGCCAGACGGACGAACAGACAGGCGGACAACAAGAGATAAGCTCGCCCTTGTACATGTTATTTCATAATTATGTAATGTCCTATTTAATGTTTCGTGTGCATAAAGTATAATAATAAAAAAGTGATCCTATAACATAAGAATATTTTTTATTGAACCCTTAACCTGTTAAGCGGTGGTAGCTCAGTGGGTAGAAGCATGGACTGGCAAGCGAGAGCCCCAGGTTCGATCCCGAGTGCGGGCATGTACCAATGACTTTGTTTAATTTCAAAGTTACGTACATTTGCGAATTTGTAGTCGCAATACCACACGCTAAAGGTGAAGGAAAACATCGTGAGGAAACCCGCGGCTTGGTTGGCTCCGCACGTATTGACTAGTCTTTCCTGTGGGCTAGGCCGACTAAGCTGTCAGGATGGTATAGGTGCTGGGCAAGCCTACACCATCTATAAAATCATGTCCCAGGCACTACAGCGTCGGAGTGGTCCCTTCACCCATCTAGTGTGAGTGAGGATACCACTGGATGCTGTATAAATCATCTCATTAAGTAGATGCAAAAAGGCCAATAAGGGTTCCGTTTTTCCTTTTGAGGTACGGAAACCCAAAAAATACCAAAAGTACAATTTATTATTAAAGAAAACTGTAGAACATTTTACAAAATTAAAATCATTACAATTATCACAAAAAACCGAGTCGGACTCGCAATAGCGTAATTTTACTGACGGAATTTTAACACTATACGTAACTATTGGGGATTTCCGTAAAAAAAAATATCCTAAAGAGGACACCAGACACTACAAAGAGGCACAATATAATCCAGAAACAAACAAAAATCTATTCCAGAGCACAGGATATCTGCCTTATCTCACAACACGGGTTCGACGGTTTCGGCAAGACGATGCCCAGATATCAGGATGTTTAATAATAAGGTTACATAAACCTACACCGGTAATTTACACCAAGCGTTGTAGCTGCGATCGCAATTTAACAGAGAATTACGAAATACACATTTGCGGTCAACGGTCATGAATCCGTGATGGCATTCAATAAAATCCATTACATTAATAGCTGCGGTAGCCCAGTGGTATGAGCAATGGACTCGGAAGCGAGACCCAGGTTCGATGCCCAGTGCGGGCTTGTACCAATGACTTTGTTTTCTAAGTTATGTATATTTGTGAAGTTATATTATAGTAGCAATACCACTCCCGATCAAACTTGAGTGTCTGAAGAGGTCAAAAAACTTAGCGCTTGAAATCGCCAATCCGCGGCGGGCACGCGTGGTAATTAAGCCCACACTCTCTCTCTGAGAGGCCTGAGTGCTTAGTGCGAGTTTTGTAACTACTCGATCGCGTTAACGTAAACTCATATTTCTAAGGCATCGAGGAAGCGCCACCTAGCGACAAGTATGGAAATTAAAATTGCTGAGTGCGAGTTGGACTTATTCCCATCTTCCAACCTAAACTTCCACCCTGGGTTGGAGGTTGGGAATTGTTTGTCCCATCTTCCAACCTATGGCAGGTTGGAAGATGGGAATATATTATCTGAATTATTTTTGTTCCCATCTTCCGAACTGACATAAATGAGGTACAGTCAATAAATTAATGGGTTAGTATGTAATTTTGTACAAAGTAATGTGTATACAATCTTTAAATCCAAGTACATACCTAAATAATGATTTCGTTTTCCGATATGGTTTTATCACGCAGACAGACCTATAGGGTTCTATCAATTAATCATGTTGAGCACCTCTTGTTTCAAGAGTGTTATTATCTAACCTCTTTAAATGAGAATAGTATGAAGTAACTGGCACTTCCTGCATAATTCACTACAATGACGTCTATGTCAGTGTTCAGTAATCAATAAATAAACGTCGCTCAAATATTTTTTCTATATTGCATTAAAAAAAGTGGAAAAAATGTCCTCATTTGACCCCAGTTGCAGTACCAGTACCAGTACAACTGGTAAATTAACGTATTTAATTTTGGGTTGAGGTGGTAAATGTTATTGAAAAATATAATTAAAAAATGATTAAGTACTAAACATAATACATCTTGTTTTATTACCGTACCTATTTATTTCGTATTAGTGAATTGATAACAGATATGCAATTATTATGGTCTATAATAATTCTCACATTCATAAAAGAAACTTCAATCTAAACCCAAATGCCTATGCACACAACAGTGGCCCAATCATGAGTTTTGTCTACTATCGAATCGAGAATAGTATCGAGTAAAAATGTATGAAAAAAAAGCAGCGATCCTAGCGGTAAATAGCGGCGCTACTTTTTTTTCATACATTTTTACTCGATACTATTCTCGATTCGATAATAGACCAAACTCATAATTGGGCCACTGTACATAAAGGTCAGTTGGGAAGATGGGAACAAAAATAATTCAGATAATATATTCCCATCTTCCAACCTGCCATAGGTTGGAAGATGGGACAAACAATTCCCAACCTCCAACCCAGGGTGGAAGTTTAGGTTGGAAGATGGGAATAAGTCGCGAGTTGTAATGGTTTACGTTGAGAAGTGAACACGTTTACCAGCCAAAACACGAATAAACGCGAGTGCGAGTTGTACTGTGACAGTGTTTTGCCAGTTCGAACGGTTAACTTACTCATACTCGCTACTCAATGTTCGATTAACGCGGTAGTAAAGTTATTCGATTGGATCTGTCAAACTCGCACTAAGCACTCTGTGCTGCAGTGGGCCATTTATAGACTACATAAAAAATTAGGTACGGTAGTTTTGACTCTAGAATCGTATGAAATGTCGCCTCAGTAAAAACAGACAAGGTTCCAGACACTCAGTTGGCACTTACGATTGTTATTTCATGCTCTACCCACTCTCAGAGAAAATGGGATACCGAAGAACAAACATAACATTAACTGATACTTTAACTGATACATAACATTAACGGTTTATTGGTCTGTTTCTTCTGTTGGCCTTCGGCTGTTTAGTAGCTGGGTTTTTACAACCAGATCCTCAAAATAAAGATGTTTCATTTAAAGTAGCACAAAAACTGAATAGTACAAGTCAAACGTACGCGTCCGTTTTAAAATCTAGATAGTTTTGAAGACAATCATGGACAATTTTCCTCTCTAGGTGACGAAGCTAACTAGTTCTAGAATGCACACCGCGGATCGGCAATCGTAGCGTAGGACGCCCCGTGACCAAGGCCTAGGCTTTACTAATGCATTGTGGTACAATCAGGGTTCGAAATTATCAAGATAATTACGCTGCTTGATAATTATTCGATAATTATCGGATAATTATCACCCGTGTAAGAAATTAATTTGCTATATTGTTTCATAACAAATACATTATAATTTGGCCAATTCTACAAAAAAATATAAGTTTTATAATTTTTATTTAAAATCCAACACAAATTAACATTAATTAAAGTAAAAAGTGTCCATCAGATTCGACATTCTAAATATATATTAAATTGGATTGACCAAAGATGCCAAAGGAATATCTTCATCCGATGATGATTCTATTTCCATTGGCTGTGTTGCTGCTGTAGCTCCAGTAGAACTTATTATTATTATTCTTTATTTGGAAATCCAACAGCACAAAATAACAATAAAATATCAAACAATTATTGTAACAATAAAGCCAAAAATTGATTTCACTCGTAAATATTACTATACAATATCAAGCAGTGGAGCAAATTAAATATTAATGTTTTAATTATTTACTTATTTGTTGACCTTATCCTAATAGGCAACTAAGATCTTGCTGCTTGGTTTTTTTTACTTTGCATAAACGAATTTTTTGTTATTATCAATTGATAATTACCGAGCTAATTATCAAGATAATTATCACGGATAGTTATCCTTTCGAACCCTGGGTACAATGAAAATTGCAGGAATATGGCGATTTAATCTCGTAGCTGCTTTAAGTCTACGCGCGCACATACACCGAACCTGACGCGTCATTGGTATGAAAAAGACCCCACGTGACCCGCCGGCTTATTACGTATCTTGAAATGACAAGCAACAGGCAAAAATTGCGCAATATCTGCTGTCAAAGTCAAATTTTGTATTACCGACTGGCAACGCGACAGCAACAAGATCAAAAAAATCGATCGCAACGCCATCTGCAAAGCGACAGCGACCGGGGAACTAAAAATGCATTTTTTGTCGTTTGGCTGTGGCGGTTTGGTATTACGTAGCACTATTTGACAGCGATCGACAGCAGATTGAAATGTCAAACGGCGATTTTTGAACAACAACTAAAGTGGTGTCTGCAAGGCAGTTGCTATGTGGTTGCTATTCGTTTGCTTACTTTATTAACTGTTTACTTCATAAGATCATGGCCATTCATGGCTGACATCGTCATGGGAAAGCGATACTGAAATAAGAGTGCGTATCGAAATTGCCCGAGCTTCATTTAAATTGTGTTCTCTGTTCATTTATGACGTTGAGTAAAGTACTGTGCTTTCGGCAACTCTCGATCAAACTCCGCAATAAGATCCTGCATTGTTATATATGGCCTGTCGTTCTTTACGGATGCGAGTCATGGACCGTAAAGAAAGAACTCAAAAAAAGACTCGCGCCTTTCGAGATGTGGTGCTACCGACGAATGTTCCGGATCAGCTGGACCGAAAAAGTCACCAACGTTGAGGTCCTTAGACGGATGGACACGAAGGAGAATCTTGTCCGCACGATCAAGCAGCGGAAAGTAGCTTACTTAGGCCATGTGCTGCGATGCAGTAAATACCAATTACTGCGGACTATTTTGATGGGCAAGGTGGAAGGAAAGAGAAGGCCGGGCAGGATGTCATGGTTGTGCAACATCAAGGAGTGGACCAGTGTTAAAACTGCGGAGGAGCTGTTCAGAATTGCACTCAACAGAGATCGCTGTAAAGAGCTGACTGCCAACCTCAAGTAATGGAGAGGCACTTTAAGAAGATAAACTGTTTAAAAATAAACTAATAGATATAGTTTTAAAACTATGGCTCGTGCACTTCTCTTGATGGCTGCATTAGAGGCTGAGGAGATGAGACAGGAACCCAGGAGGACAGCCTCACTGAGATGTCGACTACCTATGTGAGGAAGCCAACGCGTACAACTTGTCCGATTGGGAATTTCAGTCTCATTACAGACTTTCAAAGGATCTAGTCAGGCAGTTGATAGTGCTACAGATTGTATGAAAATATTGAAAAATTAACCAAGTGTGTTAGTAGGCATTCTGCTATCAAATCTTGTCAAATGATTAGGGTACCTATAGAATGCATGTACATGCATGAATTTTATGTCCTTCTAAAAATTAACCCTTTCGCGGATGCGCATATGCATAACAATTAAAAGAACAATAGATTTTAAAAACGTCCGCAGAAGTGTTAAGTTCAAATTAATATTAATTACTTTCATTTCAGGTATTTGTTGCCAATCATAATTACATTGAAATTAAAAGTACACATTCTGATCTTATTTGTTTAATTTTAGTACATTTGCATAGGTATTTATGACAATAAACTGACACAAACATAAATTTTCATAAAAGTAGGTATGAAACATGCTATGGAAACTAGTTTCAGATTCAAATTCATAAGTTTTATTCAAAGTTCAAACAAAATATTACTTTATGAATATCAAATTCACAATTAATAGAGTTTGTGGAGAAGAAACTAAACTTCCACATTTATTCTTTTCAAAACAGTCTTAAGTTTAATTAACAAACTTTAAAATTTATTACTATAATTTAGCCTCTAAATAGGTTATTATAATATACTTTTTTTGCACAGAGTGCTCTATGCACAAAATATTAGATTTACTAAAAGCCAAGAATAATACCCAAGAACCTATTCATTATTATTTTTAGATTTTAGTAAATTTAATATTTTATGCATAGCTTCCATATGCATCCGAGATATTTCCACAAATGTTTTTAATGCATCTGCAATAACTAAGGTAGCCTCCGCTTGTTTTTCTTCTGCAGCCACCCTCCTCTCGAAGTCAATGACCCAATCTGATGAAACACCTACAAATAAAATAGTAGTGTGAAATAAAGTTTGTGAATATTATAATTATTATGTAATTAATAAAAGGCAAATTCGACACGTTTATTCATTTAACGCTAGGGATTTAGGGACGTAGTTTTAGTCACATTATCATCACCCTTTATTATGACATAGATTTAATCGAGTTTGTAGTAAATTAAACATAAAACATACTTGTGGCAGAACAGATCTTGGACGTCTTGGGATCATACTAGGGCGGCTTACTGGACTTTCATGGTCACCTATGAGTACATGAAAGTACAGAATTTTTAAATTTTACATTTAAATAGAAAACTGTCTCGCCAATTTTCTAGAGGGGTAGGCATAATAAATAAAAAATATTTGACCTTTTAATATAGCTAACCTAACACCTTTATTCTAATGGAAATATAATTCGTCAAAAATTTATTATTTTTAAATGCTTAATATTGGAATACTATTTTTATTTTAATGCACTAACCCGTGCTAAGGAACAAATTTAAAAACCTATTTAGAGGCTAAAAATTTCACCCATAAAAATTTCATCACGGATAGCCAGAGGTTGCGGGTTCGAATCCCGGCATGGGCGAAATTTTTAGCCTCTAAATAGGTTTTTAAATTAATATTGGAATGTTAATAACATAATTTATACATAAATGTAGATTACCTGTTTGCTAAAAGCTATCTTGCTCATTGACCACTGTTGGCACTGTCTCTGGGTCAGTAGGAGTTTCCATGTTATTGGTAATAGTTGGCTAAAAAAACACAATGACATTAATAACAAAAGATTAATATCATAGGGTAGTTTTCATTTACCTTTTAGATAATGGAACTTACAAAGACTGGCACTCTGTGTTCGATGTTACCAAAAACAGCAGCCTCTCCAATCATAGCCAGTACCGTCTTATCTGTTTCAGACAAGTCATCTAAAGGTACTAGGCCCACCACTAGTTCCCATTGCTTGACGTCTCCTTTCAGAAGCGCGACTCTTCACCTTATGTTTAAGGTCAGCCCAGTACTAAAACAAAACAAAAGAATAAGTTTCCAGTTAAGATGAAACCTAATTACCTACATAAAACTAATAAAATTTAGTTTTATTTATTTTATTTTAGTATTTGTGATAGGTACATACCCGTTTCCAACGCTTTTCTAACTTGGAGGAGCCTCAACCATGGGCATTTAGTACAGCGCTAGGTTATCCCATTCTCGATCAATGTTCTCTTTTGATAGGGAACCCAGGCCAACACCTTTGGCCACAGCTGGATTAGCTTCTAGGAAGTCTAAAAGCTCCGCTCGCTGGTTATTGGATACGCGGTGTTCCATGGTACAAAACTAAACAGGAAAAATGATTTGTATTGGTAAGTTAAATGGGAAGGATTTTAAGTTATGAAATTAAATATGACCAATTATATAAAAATCATAGTTTTGCAACTTACAAGTATCCACAAGTTGAAGCGATCGCAGTTGACGCACATTTATCCAATTTCGGTAGTCACCAAAGAGTATAAAGTAGTCACAATACCTCGAAATTGAGTAAAAAAGACGAACTTCGTACATTTCACACGAATTAGCAAAAAGTTTTTGAACATAAATCTAACTAGTCTTCAACGTTTAGCAGATGTTTACAATAATTGCAACGAAAAAGCCGCGAAATGACAGACGATACAAGTGTGTTTGACGTTTTGTAGTTCCATCGATGGCTACCTGACTGCTAGTGGCGCTAGTAAAAGTGCATTAGCGGCCAGCAAGCAGCTAGCAGACGATAAGCTTAGATAATACAGTTTTTTTTGCAACCGCTGGACCGGTCGCTGTCGCTCTGCTGTTGCTTTGCTTTCCGGTGGCTGTCGCGCTGCGGTTGCTTTGAAATACGTAATAAGCCTGCCGACCATGTCTCCGTCAATTCCCTCATGAATAATGCAACAACAGATTCGAGGCTCAGGAAGCCTATTTTCGCCCTTGCGAATTGAAACGCGTAGACGCAAAATATTTGAAGGATTAAGGCCCGCCACTGTCTTACAATCCTCCGCCAACCCGGGCTTGGCCCCCGTGGTGGAGTATGGTCAAACCTTCCTGCTATGCAGGAAGAGACCCGTGCCCCCACAGTAGGGACATACAAGGGTTGATAACGATAACGATTAGACATTTGTCGCATAAAAATCAGTTGCATGTATTCTCACAACAAATTTGCTAATAAATTTCGCTGGCTTTGAGGTGTCCTAATGCGCATGGTAATACCATGAAACTGTTGATGTAGAATTCAAGTCATACGCCTTAGAGTCGTATACGAATTATTTGCTAATAACATAACATAACATTTACATACAGGCACATACATTGCTTCTGGCCCCACACTAGGATACCCTGTGTCGTGGGTACCAGAAACAACGACATCACAAACATGTAAACATCCAAGACCTGGGATTTTTTTTTTGTTCCCAGCCGGGATTCGAACCCGGGACCTCTTGCATTAATGAAGTGAGAATTGGCTCCCCGAGTGCTTAGTGCGAGTTTTTTAACTACTCGATCGCGTTAACGTAAACTCATATTTCTATGGCATCGAGGAAGCGCCACCTAGCGAGAAGTATGGAAATTAAAATTGCTGAGTGCGAGTTGTAATGGTTTACGTTGAGAAGTGAACACGTTTACCAGCCAAAACACGAATAAACGCGAGTGCGAGTTGTACTGTGACAGCGTTTTGCCAGTTCGAACGGTTAACTTACTCATACTCACTACTCAATGCTCGATTAACGCGGTAGTAAAATTATTCGATTGGATCTGTCAAAGTCGCACTAAGCACTCTGGTGGAGCGATGACATTCCCGAAGCAGTGGGCAGTGACTGGAAGGGAAGAGCCGAAGATCGGGCTCATCAGAGGCGAATCGTGAGGGAGGCCTATATCCAGCAGTGGACTGACACCGGCTGATTACGTTGATGATGATGATGAGCCAACGGTGTCGATGGTATTTCAATTTACGGATGATGCCGAGTACTGGCAGGAGACAGCGCAGGACAGATACTAATGGCGGCTACTAGTATAGGAGCCCAATACCCACTTCGGGTTACTTTTTCCTTTAAGGACTTCGCGATCAGCGTAGGACTTAGATAGACAGATAGATATAGAACACTTTATTGATATTTCTTAACCTAAGAGTGGAGGCAGCGTCCTTATCACTAAAAGTGATCTCTTCCAGACAACCTTTGGATGGACTGGACTAATACATTAGAGAAGGAAGTAAATGTACAAAAAAAAACACTTTAAGCCTAGCATGCAGTGCGAATAATATTGCCGCGATTTTGTTCAGACGGATTATACTGATTTGCTTGGGGAATTATTTCGCGCGATTTTTCGTTCGCAATGTGCGTGCACTTTCATGCGTTTTTCACATCACACAGATTTTTCGAAAAAATCGCGCGGCGAAAAATTGTAATGCGACCTAAGCCTAAGGGACTCGCTGATTGTTGCCCAGGGTCCCCCAGACAGGCACGGGCTCTTTTTATCCCCCCTCACCACCCCTCGGGCCACTGAGGCAAAGGATTAAGTCATTTACATCATAATGAACATTAACGCAGTTCATTGCCGCCCTAACTTACTTGTAGTGTACATAAGTAAACACGAGCTATATTTAGTGGGAGCAGTCATCTGCAATGCAGCATTGAAGACCGTAACGTGCTAGCCGGCTTATGGCAGAGTTAACTTCATTCATGCTCTTGGGCGTTTTGTAATGTGAGTTTTGTTACGAAATGAATAAGGTCCCGATTTGTATAACTGTAGGTAGACAATCCATGCGGTATATTCAGTCTCTGACCACATGATCAACATTAGCCATTACCATTAAGTCCACCTTTTGTACACTTTCTTTTGTGCAATATTAATAATAATAAAAACTTTGGCTTTTGCATCTACGTAATAATACTAAATATTCATGGACATATAGCCGTTGGTGCCGGCTGTCATGTAATGACAGTCGTTAAGCCATGTCAGAGGCCTTATGGGCGGCTTGATAACTTCTGACAGTAAGGCCCGCCACTATCTTACAATCCTCCACCAACCCGGACTTGGCCCCCGTGGTGGAGTATCCTGCAATGCAGGAAGAGACCCGTGCCCCAGCAGTGGGGACTACAAGGGTTGATAACGATGGACATATTACACAGATCTCGTTAGCCCTAAGTACAACTAAATGACTTGTGTTACAGGTCTCTGCTCGACGATTGATTTAATACAATAAATACATAGATAAAGTCCAAGAGTCGAAACAAACTAGAAAAGTTCGTTTCCTAGTTTCACGCGTCCGGGGATCGAACCCGAGACCGTGAGATGATTTATGCAGCGTCCATTGGCACCTTCATTCGCATTAAATGGGTGAAAGGAATAATAATAACATTGTACGTAATACAGAGAATAGTGTAAAGGTTCGAAATTTCACTGATGCCGGTGAGTCGCCCATTGGCTCAATTGGTAGAGCGCTGGCACGGATAGCCAGAGGTTGCGGGTTCGAATCCCGGCATGGGTGAAATTTTTAGCCTCTAAATAGGTTTTTTACAAATTCTAAATAGAATTTGTATGAAAAACTAAAATAAATTTGGCTGAGAAATCTTCATAATAATAAGTTAACATTAGATCTTTTGAATAGGTATGTACAAAATAATTGCTGTCTTCTGTCTTCATTTTACAATTGTATGTTTTGTGCAAAGCTATTACAAATTCAAATTGCCTCAAATATCATTGCATTACGTTTTAATAAGCACTTTCACAATTCACAGTAAATTACTTTCGAATTAAAAGAGTTCTTTTATGTAATGACCGGACTATTACTTTTTTATTCAGAGCTGAATTAAACTGTTGCAATGTTTTCTTGCGATGAATTTCGTTCGTGGGAATGACATTCCAATAATAACTTGGCCAGGAAATAAAACTATTCTACAAAGAGTCAGAATAACATTTACATACAGGCACATACATCACTTTTGAACCTACACTAGGATACACTGTGTCGTGGGAGCCAGAAACAACGACATCACAAACGTAAAAATCAAAGACCTAGAGGTTTTATTTTGTCTTTAGCCGGGATTCATCCCCGGGACCTCTTGCATGGTAAGCAGATGCGCTCCGCTACGCCACAGAGGTCGTCGATATTTAAAAACAGATTCTTCACAAATAGATTTAGGTTTAACCCTAGTCTTTGCCTATTACCCCGCAAAGACTAGGGTTCAACACTTGCCACAATCCGGACAGATTTTCCGAAAAACGCAAGAAATCTTGCGTTGGTTCGGACATAATTATGTAGAAAGATTAACGAAAGAAAGATATAGAGCGAATGTGGGTGGAAGGGCTGATAACGGACGTCCCAAATGGACGTACTTCGACCAAATAGGGTATGTATTTGCAAAGGGCAAGTTAAAATTTACCCCAACCGGCGGGCCCTCATGCGACGACTAATGAATGTTGATGTAAGGAAAATTGTAAAATATTTTTTGTTTCATATAAAATGAACGCGTTGTTTTTGTATACAATATGATATTGCTATAGCACAAATCATGAAAACAGTTTGATCAACATCACTAACCACAAAAATCATGAAAACAGTTTGTTCAACATCACTAACCACTTTCAACAAAAGTGTAAAAGTCGCTAATTTTTTTTTCTTCTTCATCTTCAGGCTATATTATGTAGTCCACTGCTGGACATAGCGCCTTTTTTATTATATTTTAACTTTCAAGATTGTATAGAGTAAATCTTTCGCGTATCCCTTGGATCACGTACACCGCTTTATGAAACCCTGTAGATCATCGGTCTAGCTGGCGGGCGCCATAAAGTTATACTTGTGTACATATCTAAAAAATAGGACACACACATGTTTCAATACTTCGTGGACCACCACAAGCCATATTTCGAGCAGTATTTATTGAGAAACATCCGGCAAATAATGGGCGCAATAAGTTACATTTAGCCTAAGTGCTTTTCGTGCTAGCCAATCAGATTGATGTTTTCCTTAGAAATCCAATGGAATGCATCCTGCTACAGTGTGTTTCATTAGATAGTACATTGCATGCCACAAAAAGTTAGGAAAATCGCGTGCACTACACTGTAGAGTGATAAGCGTTTGTGAAAGAGAAGAACTATTATAAGTTGCAGACGTATTTGTAAAAAACAGTTAGACGCAACCACCATGAAACAGAAAAACCAACGAGGCCTGTAGTTTACCAGCCAACTATCAGGGTACACGCATCGCCATCGGTCCTTGCACACAGCTCAAGCGAAACGATTTCTACGCATTCTTCCGATAAACCGTGCTGTTAGGTTCTACACCTCCGATTTATCATACACACTATCATTGACGTTTTTACAAATATTACAATAAGTTTTCTTTTTAATTGATTGACACTGGCCGTAAGCGCGCGGCGCGATATGGGAAAAAATACTGGCCGCACACGCGATTTTCTTCGAGAAAAAGGTTTTGTGTTCGAAATTCGAACGTCCGCGCGCAAAGCTCTTGCGCGTCGCGTTGTCGAGAACCGACTGAAGCAAGCGCATGCGTTGCAGTACAAACGAATGACATGCAGAAGAACCCTTAGAAGCTGGAGTTTAATTTATCTTCCTATATCAATGACTGAATTTGACAGTTCTTAGCCTAATTATGCGAACCATATTCTATCGGAATCCTGACGTTTGCAATAGAAATTGGTATTGAGTTTCACAATTACACTATTGGAATTGATCAGGATTTTGAACTCATAATATAGGAGATAAGATGAGGTAGGAGACGGGAAAGGAGCGGTGGTAGCCGAGCGGCAGAACATCGGCTTTTCAATGGGGGGGCCGTAGGTTCCAATTCCGGCATGAACCAATGACTTTGTTTCCTAATTTATGTAGATACAGTAGCAATATCAATCGCTAACTGTAAAGGAAAACATCATGAAGAAACCTTAGTGCCTGAGGTGGTCAACTAGCTCAGCGCTTGAAATTGCCAATCCGCGGTGGGCACGCGTAGTAATAAGACTTGCTAATACTCTCTCTCTCTGAGAGAAGGCTATGTCCTGCACTTATACAGGGTGTCTCATTAAAATCGGTCAGTATGGGGAAGTCTGAAACTATACGACATACGAAGATCTGTTCTGAGGAACCATGTCATCGATTTTAATAACAAGAAAAACTGCATTCATACATTTTAAAAAACATCTGTACTCCGTTCGGGAATCGAACCCGGTTGTTTTGAAAAAAAAAACTTCTATTAATCAATCACTAACAATCAATTGAAAAGCCCACTTAAAATAAGTATGTATACTTATTTAAAGAGTAAGATCGTTACCTAAACGTTTCGAATATTGTATTGAAAAAATTAAAGTATGTGAAAACAATGCATTTTATTCATTTTAGACATCATGTTTCATACAGACATTTACTGCTTAAGACCTACACAATCGATATCTAAATAGAAATAGTGTAGGTTTTTTTTTTCAAAACAACCGGGTTCGATCCAGAACGGAGTACAGATGTTTTTTAAAATGTATGAATGCAGTTTTTCTTGTGATTAAAATCGATGACATAGTTCCTCAGAACAGTTCTTCGTATGTCTTATAGTTTCAGACTTTCCCATACTGACCGATTTGAATGAGACACCCTGTATAGGCTACATAAAATATTATATATTACTTAGTAGATGAGGCCTAATTAGCGGAGATGATTAGATGAGATGAGTGCAACAAATCTTGTCGGAGCCGTGAATTTGTGTTAGCAATTAGTATGGAATTCGACAGAAGATTGGAATCGATCAGCATTTGTTATGCATTATAGCATAATATATGACCTAGCATTGCTATTATTAGCATCTAGCATTGCCATTATTATCAACTCTATTTGTGTAAGTGGCATTTTCTTGCCATAATCTGATTAGATGGGCCTCACTTAGGGTTGCCAACCCTACTATATAATATAGTATCCTACTATATTAGGGGTTCAAATACTATATTTCAAAAAAAATACATAGCAGGCGAAACTACTATATTCTGAGTAAAACGGAACCCAGCCTTAATCTTTTTCTAAAGCTGACTCTTAAAGTCTTACTTAAGTCCGTGAATCGCGCGGCATGCATGACTGCCGCGCTTTCGCGCTTTTGACATCATGCAGAAGTAGAAAGAAGAAGTAATACAAAAGGAAAAGGACTTGATTGTTGGGTATGAAACAAATAAAAGATTAAAAGAGTTAGAACAATATTTCTCTGGTATATTTCCACTGACTAAGAAGAATTTGTTACTATTTTTCAGTAATTGTCAAAATTATTTAAACAAATAAATAAAAAATCAATTTTAATAATTTATATTCAGAAATTATTGAAATCAACAAAATTTTGGGCATAGTAGGTACTTTCTGAACAAAAATTTTTTTCTAAATCAACCGTGGAAAAATGGCAGGAAGTTTTTCTCCTAATAGATTCAGATTTGTCTAATATTTTAATAATCATATCATTTCTTCTTTCAATTCCTGCTACTTCAGCATTCACAGAGCGCATATTTTCGGTCATGAAGACGAAATGGAGAGACGAGTGTAACAATTTAATTAAAGCTGAATTAATGGTGTTTTTTAACTTAAACTTGATTGTAATTAATCATTTGATAATTTTCTTAAAAATAAAAATATTATTATTAAGGCGCAGGGGAGTAAAAAATATTCTTTTAAAAAATAAAGAAAATATATAACCACATACTATTTTTTTACTATTATTTTGCCACCTACTATAATTTTACGGGTAATAGCTTCGAAAATAGTATATTTGTCACAAAAAAAGTTGGCAACCCTCCTCACTGCTTGCTTTTACCAAACTCGCACAACTGCCGTGGACTATAAGAACTATTGTCGAGTAGCCGGTGGTACCGCGCTAAGAGAAAGAAGCCGCACAATAATTAATCAAACTTCACGTTTTACAGTTTAATAGAGCGCGTAATCGAATACGTAACAACAAAAACGAGCGACGCGAACCAATCAGCCGACATCACGCCGATTTGCATTCAGCTATCGAGCCTGATGTTTCAAGTGGTAGTCCAAATTGCTGGTGATTTAAAATTCGTTATACCATTATCGTTATCAACCCTTGTATGTCGCCACTGCTGGGGCAAGGGGTCTCTACCTGCATTGAAGGAAGGTTAGGCCATTCTCCACCACGGGGGCCAAGTCCGGGTTGGTGGAGGATTGTAAGACAGTGGCGCGCCTTAATGTCAGAAGTTATCAAGCCGGCCATAAGGCCTCTGACATGGCTTAACGACTGTCATTACATGACAGCCGGCAAAAACCTTGTGCCTTGCGAAGCACAGAAGTGGTCGGAAAAATGCCACTAGCGGTAGTCACGAAACGGTCACCAATCCTGCACCTGATCGCGCCTGTTGTTGCTTAACTCAAGTGATTGATTCCAATCACTTTGTACGCCTAAAAGAAATTAACGATCGATAATTGGAATACCTACTACCGAAACAGCCACCAGGATACTCAGATAGAGCTGGGCTGGTCAAGTCGCGTCGGGTGCAAAAGCATTATAATCGTAAAGAATGCTGGATAAAATTCTGTTTTAACTGAGGTCTGGTCACGACTGATAACGCTCTAAACACAATTTAAACAGCAAATTCGGTCGGTTCGTTGGAAAATGTCCACAGACTCTTTTTCAATATACTCGTAATGAGCCGTTTTCAGAACAAATTCTCAAAGCAATTCATAGATGGCGCTTACAGGGTTGGCCATAGAAGAACCGGATTGCGGCTGTCAAAAATAATCTGCTCTAAGCAATATTTGACAGACGTGTTCTTAGACATACACGCCTATAGGCGCCATCAATAAATTGCTTTGAGAATTTGTGCTCAAAACGGGTCATTATAAATTGAAAAAGAGTGCGGACATTTTTGAATGAAGCGAATTAAAAATAACTCGAAAACTACAAAATTTCGCGGAACATTCGCCTCCGTCCCACTTGTACCATTGAACAGTACCATTGATGGAACAATTGGGACTGAACAATCCCATTTGTTCCACATGTACCATTGATGGTACAACTGAGATTGGCCGGTCCCACTAGTACCATTAGCCCCAAAGAGGTCGCATCCACCCGTGCCCAGCAGTGGATAGTGCACAGAAAAAAAGGATTTTTCAAAACAAGACCGACCATTTTCTCAAAATATTTCCTAATTACAAAAAAATATTTATTCGGATTAAGATTGTTTTGTTGATTGAAAAATACCGATGTTGTCGTTCTAAAATTATTATATTCTCAATATTTTTCTAATTTTGAGAAAAATATGCTTATTTTAATATGTTTTTTCAATTACATCAACAAAAGGAACATATCTTTATTTCAGAACTATGAAATCTCTCGAAACAAACAAACTGTCTTGAGTTAAGATTTAGGATTCTCAAGTCATAACTATTCTAAAACTAAGACATAATTTTTTTTTATGAAGATTAATATTTACTCATACCAAGTTTTCTTTTATTTAATCAATAAACAGAAGTTTTTTTAATCAAACACTAAAAAAATTCTCAAAGCAAATGAAGTATATTGAGTCAAGAAGTGGTGTTCTCAAGTGATAATCATTGTAAACCCAAGATATTTTTTATTTATAGTAAAGAAAAATATTTACTAATTCTAAGAAGTGCTCAATTTAATCAATAAACAAGGTGTGTTTAAATCAAAAACTTCGAATCCTTTCAAAGCAATTAAAGTATCTTAAGTCATGATTTTGAGTTTTCACTTAATAACTATTCTAAAACCAAGATATTCTATAAATTTATTGTAAAAATGAATTCATAGTTAATGCAAGAAGTTTTTGGTTCAATTAATAATCAAGACTCTTTCTTGAATCAAGTACTTTGAATTATATCAAAACAAATAAAGTATCTAGAGTTTGAGAAAGTGATATCTTTTCTAGAACAAAAAAAACTTTTCTTTTTGTAAGAACAATAGTTAGCAGTTCTAAGAAGTGTTTGATTTAAGCAATGAACAAGTTTTATAATTTCAATCAATACATTTTATTATTTTAAGAACGGCAATGATAAATTCAAGGAAATAGGGGAGGCTGGGAAAAGTTGAACCGCTTTTTGTTCGCCAAGTCAGTCTATTCAATTCAATTCAATTCAATTTATTTCAACGTAAAGAATTTACATTCTGTTTGCTGAATGTCAAAGTACAATGTAACATGAAAGTGAAAGCCGCTGCCTTCGGGCCGTAATGTAGTGGATACATTACGGCCCGAAGGCAGCGTAGTAGTATTTCGTAGTAGTCATTATTTCGTAGTATTTCCTTTAAAAGTTAAAGATTTTTAATATTGACATGGTCACTATATGTTGTTGTTAGGTTAGATAATTATGTAATAAATAAAGACAGAAGGTCCCTTAAGTAGGGACTGAATAAATTAACCGACTTGGTATTACATGGATCTCACAACTTTTTATGTAGGTAAGGCAGACTTGGTCTTTTTTACAAGCTATATGTTTTTGATGGTATCTCACTTCTTTTTGTAGATAGTCCTCCTTTTTAGGGTTCCGTACCCGAAGGGTTCCAAACGGGACCCTATTACTAAGACTTCACTGTCTGTCTGTATGTATTTTTGAAGCGAATTTAGAACTTTATTTCTTTGAATATTTCAAGCGTTACCTGTTACCGTTATTAATATCACGTGAAGAACGACAAAAAATTACATTTGTTGTATTGGAGCGCCCCTTAATTATTAATTTTATTCTATTTTTAGTATTTGTTGTTATTAAATTTCGTTGTTGAATTTTTCGTTATTTCGTTATTAAATTTTTCAACTGTCTAGCTATCACCGTTCATGAGATACAGCCTGGTGACAGACAGACAGACAGACAGACAGACAGACAGACAGACAGACAGACAGACAGACAGACAGA